>OY757905.1:52115161-52290161 GCA_963585895.1 Sepioteuthis lessoniana | reverse complement strand
AGCATTAGGTATTATTTACGACAAAACTGAATGACGCTGAAACGCTGAAACAAAAAAAAATCGCAACAACACCGTAACAAAACATAACATTGCATCAGTAAATATATCAGGGATGTAATTGTTTTTTGACTACTCCATATTCATGTTTTTAGTTAGAGAGAATCTGAATGCTGTAATGAATGGTTGTAAATGATCCCTAATAATAACTGTTTTTATTGCATAACCTTCAAAATAGAAATATTAAAATCCTTTTATCTTTGATTGAGCTGAGTTTTTTTTTTAATTTTATTTTCAAGATGATACATACATATATATACGAGGATCATTAAATAAGGTTCCAGACTTTTTTCGTATGGGCACTTTTATTGATAGTACACACATGAAACTCTAGTCCCCTTTGAAGTAATCTCCTCCGGCTGCAATGCACTTTTTGTACCATTCCAACAACTTCTGCAAGGCCCCATGGAAGTCCTCTTGTGTGAGCATGTCAATGACCTTCGTCACAGCCTCTTTCATCTCCTCAATTGCCTCATAACGACAGCCTCTGAGCTTAGAGAATAACCAAAAGTTACTGGGAGCAAGGTCTACACTATAGGGAGGCTGAGAAACTGTCTTGGTTTGGTTTGGTTTCTTTGTTTAATGGCATATCAACCTTTGTAGGTTATTTAATGCCAAAGCCATTCTCCGAGAACAGTAGTGCTACTATTTAACCCATAGCTAGGAGGATAAGGGGGTTCATACCTTTCCCAAGGGTATTTGCCCGAAAGTGAACGTAATGGCGCGACTGGAATACGAACTCTCTTACTACGATTCCGCAGTCAGAAACTGTCTTGATACCCATCTTGGTCAAATAGTCTGTGACAAGGATAGAGTTGTTGACTGGTGCATTGTCTTGGTGGAAATGGCACTGACCCGATTTAAAGAGTGCTGGCTTCTTCCGATGGAATTTCTTCTTGAACTCCCTTAAAAACTCAACATAGTAACTTCAACCCTAACCCTAACCCTTTGGCCAATCAACTCTGGTGTATTGACTTCCTTACTCCTCCCACACCTCTCATCATGCCTCATAGACCTCCTGCCTTCCTTGAATCTCTTATGCCACACAAAAACTGATGCTCCATTCATGCAAGATGCTCCAAAAGCAGTCTGAAGCATTCCATACGTTTCTGTGGCATTTTTTCCAAGCTTAAAACAGAATTTTATTGCATATCGTTCTTCTAAAGTGTTCTCACGTCCAGATTGCATTTTTGAAATTCACCAGTTGTGACAATCAGGCTTTAGTAGGGTGAATTCAAATTCCTGCTGTAGCTGTTCATTTGAACCTGAAATCATAAAAATTGGTCAGTCATCTCATAAGATGTATAGCAATAACATACTGAATCTTCAAGAGTCTACGACAATTTTAAATGCCTGTACAAAAAAAGGCCTGGAAACTTATTGAAAACACCACGTATATATATATATATATACGTTTATGTGTGTGCGTGTGTAGCAAACTAAAATATAGACTATACAATGATAATTTTTGTTACTGAATTTCAATGCTATAAATTGTGATAAATAATGATACCTAATAATATTCGCTTTAATTGTACCATGTTCTCCTTGAAATTATAAAATCCCAAAATCTTTGGTTTACAAGATTAACTTTTTATTAGAAAAATGTTTCGGACGTGTTTCGGTTTCGGTTCCTTTGCTTAATGGCATGTCCACCTTTGTGGGCAATGTAATGGCAAGGCCTATTGTGTTACTATTTAATATACTTCTGGTGGATAAAGGTCTACATACATACGTAAGTGTATCAATATATCTATAGTATAAAAATGAGGAAAGTGTGTATTTCACATAATTTTTTTTTCAAAATAACTCCCTCTCTAGCGTTTTGGCTAACGTGCCGGACTGTGACATCGTAATAAGCTAGTTCGAACTCCAGTCGCGCTATTAAGTTCACTTTCGGATAAATAGTCTTGGGAAAGGTATGAATTCTCTTATAATCCGAGCTATTGGTTAAATATTACCGCTACAATTATTCTACAAGGATAGTTTTGGCACTAAGTAATCCATGAAGATTGATATATCTATTAAACAAAGAACCCAACACTTCCAAGTGAATTCAATAGTGATTATTAATCGCAATGTATCAAATAGTATTCCAAATTCGTGAATACACGTCAGTCTACAAATAGCGATCTACACTTGTATACTTGATGCCCCAATATGTTCACACATTCTAAAACCCTTATCTTTCGCAGGTATGTCCTTCTTACAATAATCAGTACATGACGACTATTGTTACAATAATCTGATACTATTTTTTGTCCGATTATAAAACCAGAAACGTTACATCAGTATGTACTGATAAACATATTTTGAGAACAACCTATATATCAATGTTTTGTCTATGCGAACATACACACATAGGCTCGTGTGTATCTAGGCCAGTTATGTAGCCATTATGTCACCCATCGTTTCTTCCATGTATTCAAATGTTTCTGCTTCCTTATTTTAGAATTCACTAAATGCTAAACTGACTCTTACATCACGTTAAAAAAAGAAACATAATTGTATTTTATACGCCTAAGTGCTAACATTGATATGGGGGAAAGTAAGCGTATTTTGGGGGTTACCCGACTCATAATACAACTCTCAACTCTTCCAAAGATTTCAAATTATATATATAGAGAGAGAGCTGTTTGATTAAATAATAAAGATATATTTTCTCTATATAATTTTATTAAGATCCTTATGGCATATCAACCATTGTAGGTTATTTAACGCCAAATCCATTCTTATACATGTAAACAGTTCTATCTTAATTCAGTTTCGCATAAGTAAACAGTTTAAATGTCAAAAACAGTTCTATTTCAAACAATCAAGTTTAGCATAAGTACAGTTTTTATTTACACACAGTTAAATGTAAAAACAGTTCTTTTTCAAACAATTCAGTTGAGCATGAGTACACAGTTTAGTTCTATTTGATCCATAGATAGGACCCTCTCGGGTACTACCACTCCAGGTCAGTGTGGACCTGGGAGTGGTTTCTCCGCATTCCCTAAAGCTTCAGATTTACTGGAGCCTCACCATCAGATTGTTAAATGTCATGTTCAGGATATTCTTTGGAAGAGTTTTACCTCTATGCAGCGATACAGTCGGTGTATTCTGCAGCCCCAGCCGATTGGACCAAAATATGATAGAAGAACTGTAAATAATAAATGCTGCTCGATGGTATTATTGCTGAAAAACCATAAAACCAAGAAATTGTAGAATTATGGACACTGTAAGTCCGTTACTCAAATTTCATTTATTTTATACAATCTTCCGACGGAAATGTGAAAAAGTCTCCACTCAAGAGTTTATACAGTGTGAAGAATAAGTAAGTAAAGTTGGCGACCATAGTCGAGGGTAACCCGAAGGCTCCCTTTTCGATAGCTACTACACCAATGTGTAGGGGAGGGCGCTACTCCTTCCCTGGATTGCTCTACTTTACCCTTGATCCGTACCTTATAATGCTGAGTGTTAAGCAAGGAGGCATCAAGTACCATTTTTTGAGTCTTTGGTATGACTCGACCTGGGATTGAACCCAGGTCTCCCGGGCCATTGGCGAACACTCTAACCCCTAGGCCAATGTCCGGTGAAGAATAGTCACGTTATAATATATCATCATCATCAAGTTGTACTGATAGCACCGAGTTCCCTGACTCTCAATTGCATTCCGTCCCTACCATTCATCGCTTCTGGCAGGTCGTCTCGACTGCATCTAGTGTCCGCACAGAACTGATGCATGAAAGTCCTTGCTAGTCGACCGATTCTGGTGCGCACAAATGTAGGATTCCCTCAGAGAACGTCACTTATAAGTCTGTCCTAGTTTCTTCTCCAGTGACCCTCATGTCTTGTTCGTCTAACTTGGATGGTTTATGTGATGGGGTGGGATGGGGGTGGAGTAATCATGGACCGCAATGGACAGGTTATTGATCATATGAAAGTCTGATCTCTGATAAAATAAAACGAGATTTCTTCCTAGCTATGGCTGTGTCAGTACTACACCACCTTGACTCTAACAAAATCCACAGAAGAAAAGCTGAATAGTAAGTACACAAAAATGCAACGCACTGTTTTGGACAAATCCTGGAAGCAACACCCAATGAAATAGCGGCTGTACGGCTACTTATTAGCATTTCTTACACACACGCATACACATGTATATAGTATATATAATAGACAAACTGTTTCATTGTATCACAACTCTTCAGTGTGGCTTGACCTGCGAGATGTTTCAAGCTGAAATCGTCATTCTTTGCATAAGTGAAGGAATTTTTTACGTATATATTTTTACTTATACGCTATAATCTACCGGAGACCTCAATTGATGAGAAGAGCGATCGCATTTCAGTGTATGTGGCAGCCGGTAGGCGTGACTATATATATATAAAGACGTAACCAAAAATATAGTGCCTGAAGCATTGAATTTTTAATACAAAAATTTGAATAAAAATATGAACAGAGTGACGATTCTACTCAACGAGAAAATTATACTATCAATTTGAAATAAAATTATACGGCGAGTCTCGATGATTGTGCAAGATTGGTTTGGTTAGGTTTCTTTGTTTTATGGCATATCAACCTCCGTGGCTTATTTGATGCCAAGGCCATCCTTGAAGAAAAACAACAGTGATACTATGTAAGCCATAGCTGGAGTGGATAGAGGTCTATAGTTCGAACTCATTTAATACGATGTCGCAGTCCAGCACGTTAGCCACTACGCCACGGAGACTTCTCCTTGATTGTGTAGGAGGAGCATCCTCTATATTTCACTGAACTCAAATCTCTGTGCAACTTTTTCTTGTTTACTAAACTGATAATTAATTTCAAGTGTGATATTTGAGGGCGTGAAAAACATTAAAATAAATACGACGGTGGAGCTTCACACGATATCAAAAAGAAGCCTCAAGGGTGCTTCGACCAAGTGAAAACTCACAGGAAAACCTTGAGGACGTGGAAGACATTAAAATAAATACGACAGTGCTGCTTCACAAGATATCAAAAAGAAGTTTCAAGGGTGCTTCGACCCAGGAAAAACTTGTGTTGAATTCAAGACAATTTTTTAAAATCAAATCAAAGTTTCATTCATTGTTTATTTCTGTCTTGGTAAATACAGCTCCAGTCACGATACGATTCTGATCACACTTTGTGTAAGCTCCTCACCCCCGGGGGTTGAGCACTTTGATGAAAGAATTAACGGCTGTCACTCACGTAATGCAAAGTTCTTCTTACGAATTGAGCACTTCGGTCTGTTAACATAAAATGTAAACAAAAGGAAGTTAATACATATACGTTAAATTCCTTTGCTTGCGTTGGGGCTGCTGCTGGCCGAGGGTTATGTTATCAGGCTAACGTAAACTTAACTGGGTTTCAATCCCAGCTTCAAGAGTCTCGCGTGTCTAGCCACACTGATGAGTTGTGATACAACAAAACAGTCAGCCTGTGGATGACAAGATATATATTTATATATATTGAGAGAGAGAGAGAGAGATGGAGAGATGAATTATCGATACATAATAAAATCTTTGAATTATCATAAATTACCCTCAGTTGAACAACCTTTCTTCTAAATATACCTCGACTTTAACAGGGGCGCTATATTCTCCATTTAAAAATCTATGGGATCAATAGATCTGTTTAAAAATTATTCCTATTCGTACGCAAAAAAAAACTTTAAAGGAACAACAACGCAAAAAATGTAAATATGAACGTACAATGAACGCGTTTCCCTAACATGTCGGCATAAAATAACCCTAGACAGGTTGACATGCCATTAAAATCAGTCAATTATAAAGTCGATTGAAAAAATATCTCATATCAATATTAGAAAAGCATAGATATAGATGGAGATTACATCTAGAAATTCTAACCCTAAATGGACAAATTACATCAGCAAATTAATTAGGGGGACCCACCAAAAGAGATATTTTAATCGCCAAATACTTCATTATCATAATCCTCATGTCGTGCTGCTAGCACGGATCTCCTTGACTCTCTCTCGCCACCCGTCTCTATCGTTCATCGCTCCCGGGAGGTCTTCCAGGCTACATCCTGTATCGACTCAGAGCTGCGGAAGATAGGTTCTAGCTGGGCGTTTAACCTTTGCTCGTCCATGTGAAGGAATCCACAGGAGTACCTCACTTATGAGTTCGTCCTTACTTCTCCAGCAGGGTCCTGCATGTCTGGTTCGTCTAATTTGGATGGTTTTCGTAATGAGTGGCAGGTGGCCGTAAAGATATTGTCTTGTGGAATGTTGTTGCCTCCAGGACTTGTTCAGTACAGTTCGTAACTTTCTAGTGTAATTGCCGTCAAGCTTTTTCTCCATATGCTTAGTAAGCGTCCACGTGGTGCATCCATATAGCAGTATTTATACGACCGCTGCTTGGAAAAAACTTATTTTATCAGACAGGTCTAACTTCCATATGACTGATAGCCTATCGATAGCAGTCCATGCATTTGATTTTCATAATTCCTTAACTTTCATTAAAAAGATTGTAAAAATTTGGGGAGAAATAAATATTTTAAAATATGTCTCAGTAATCATTAACTTTTAGTGATTGATTTTCCTACTTGGCTGTTAAATTATTTACAAACTTGAAAGTATTTTATAGCAACAACACTTTTCCTTATCGAATAAAATCTTATAAAAACGATCGACTTGCTTATACACACATACACAGAGACATATATAAATACATATACACGTAAATGCAAAGCTCATCTCATGAATTGAAAACTCCGGTAGCCGATAGTGTATATGTAAAAAGATATACGTAAAAAAATCCTTCGCTTACACGGAGAATGACGATAGTTCTAGGATAAGATATCCGACTGACCTAAAGTCAGGTGGGTATCGATCCCAGCTTGAAGCATCTCGCGTGTCTAGCCACACTGAAGAGTTGTGATACAACGAAACAGTCTATCTGTGGATGACAATATACACCCACCCACAAGCGGGAAATTGGAAACAAAGATGGTACAACCACAGACACTCATTTTCCAACCCAAAACTTAGATACCAGACTGCTTTATCAAAATACTTTTGGGGCCTTAAGGATCAGGGGCTATCTCCACAAATTAAGTGGAAAATAATAAGGCACTCATCTACCGCTAATAGCTTCAACGGTAGATGTAACCTATGCTTAAACGAAAAAATTAGCATTATTAATTTCAAAAATAGAAAACTATTATTGAACGAGAGAAATGAGCTCGTCTTTAAGTGCAGACATAGAGGAAAATGTAAATTATCCTGATTGAGAATCACTGTAACACCAGTCCCTAAATAATCGCAAGGCCTATGATAAAGAAGTATTAGTAACTAATAGAGATCAGTCCAACAACAGATATCACCAAGACAGGGAAAGATAAAGATAGATAAGGGCCAGATGAACGTAGAATATTAATCAAAAAATTAGGACCTGTGATTCTGGAGTGGTTAATTCCCCTTGACCATTTTTAGGGCAAATTAAAAAAACACTGACGACTATATAAAATGTCCCCACCTTATCTGGTTTAACTATCTCGGTACTAATTGAAACAAGAGGAATATCTAGGAAGGCAACAGCTGAGTTAATTAACAGACATATTAGGAATAAATGTAAATCATATATGAAATAGCCATTAGTTAAACGAACTTAGTCTTTTTAGAAAATCACACCTGCCAAGTAGGAAAAACTACCACAAGAACACAAAATTAGAAAGGACTGACCAGTAGATTAATTCCACTCCTGTTTCTTAATCGTTCTAACATATAACGTTAACCCCATCTGCTCACGCCTATGAATGAAAGAATTTATAATTTTATTTCCACCTTATTCTTATTTTTATTTTATTTTATTTATTTTTATTGTTTATTTTCTATTTTATCTTTATTTTCTGATTTTTTCCTTTTCATTTTTTTAATAACCTTATTCTATCTTCTGAATACGAACTGTAACTCCACATTCGCTACTCTGCGACAGGAGAGAGCATGTAAAGAGTCATCTGACGAGACGGAGAATATAGCAATAATATTCTCCGCTGAAATAAATTTATTATGACGACTAAACCGAGTTTGAGTCTACATTTAATTGTACTATATATATATATATATATATATATATATATATATATATAAAGAGCCTGAAATTTTGCCTTTGTAAACACTTCTAAATTTCTTATCTTAATGCTTTATCCATCCATCTATCAAATCACTTACTTTACAGTAATTTATTTATCTACAAGTCTCTTTGTCTTTATATATATATATATATATATATATATATATATATATCTGTTACATCTATCAGGCTTCTCCTTATCGAATAAAATGTCATAAGAATATTCTATTTTTAAGTACATTTTCATAGACAAGCGTTTGTAAGTTTAACAGCTTTGAAATCTGAAGACATTTGAAATTAAAACCGAACGGGATTTACTAATTAAAACTTATTTAGTGACGTTTATAAGTCTTTTTCGTTCACAAGCACTATATATATATATTATATATATATATAAATATATATATATATATATATATATATATATTGTGTTATATATATATATATATATATTTATATATAACACAATATATATATATATATATATATATATATATATATATATATATATATATATATAGTGTTTGTGAACAAATAAGACTCATAAACATTATATATATATATATATATATATATATATATATATATATATATATTGATGGTGTAGCATATCAGTTGGTTGTATGAAAAATACTTTCTAATTAAAGTTAAAGTGTATCTAATTGGTCATTATATATATATATATATATATATATATTATATATATATATATATATATATATATATATATATCTTATTATATGAAGACACGTTAGCCGGATAATTTCACCGCATAGATACATAGATAGATACATACATACATACATAGATATGCTACTCCAACAATGCATATAATAAATTCCTTAAATCTTATAATAAATTTAATTGATAAATTATATATTATATACATATAAGGTGACATGTACATATATATATATGTCTCTTATTTATATATATATATGTGTGTGTGTGTGTGTGTGTGTGTGTGTGTGTGTGTGTGTGTGTGTGTGTGTGTGTGTGTCTTTATGATGAAGGTATCCGGTTAATGTGTTTTCAGTAAGTTTGGGATGAGTACGTTTCAAATTAGCCGTGACTTGACCGTCTTGTTTGTTTATCTAGATTTTGGGGGGAGGGGGGCTTACCAGTTTTATTTTCAAGGTAGGAGAGTGTTGTTAAGTTTAATGGCGTGGACGCCTTTCAAATTAACAATGACTTATTGTCTATTTTATTTGTTTATATAAATGTTTGTGATTGTTTATGATTGTCAAATTCTTATTTCAAGGCCGGTTGATTAAATTTCATATTAAATACAAATGGCACAATTTTTTTCGGATTTTTTTACCCATTTATCTTTTTTTTAATTTCATTTTTTTTTTTTGCTTTTTTTTTCGTTTTGTTTTGTCTTTTTTTTTTTGCTTGATTTTTTTTGTTTGTTTTTTTGTTATGTTTTAGCCTTTATTTGTTGGGGGGTTGGGGGTCTTTGTTTCATTATTGACTTAGTTTTATATCTTTTTCAATTCCTTCTATGATGGTGAATTTCGCATCTCTCTTCCAGTCTTGACCGTTTGAATAGAAGTTGTTGTTCTACTTATATTAAATTGTTCTGCTCCATTGATTTGATTTTGTGTCAGTAGTTATTTAATCAAAAATAAAGTAACCATTCTTACTTTCCAACATAATGTTTTTTGGTGGCGTCAGCAGTCCGGTAAATAAATTACATTTCTGCTTCAGCAATTTGATTGAGGGTAAATTTTTAAAGTCTTTTTATTTAAAAAAAAAAAACTAAGGAATGAGCAAGTTGATCTGAGGTGTTACAGGATAGGTATTACATGGTTGGTAAAATTTAGTGGATTTTATGGTAGGTTTCCGATGGATTACCTTATTATCTAGTATGTTACAACTACCTATCATTTCTCTGAGGTTATTCGGTCAACGATAGACCTAATTCTTGAAGAAATATCTTTTAAGCTATAGTTTAACTATATATATATATATATATATATATATATATATATATATATATATATATAAAGAGAGTGAGAGTCATTGTTATAATTATATGTGTGTGTCCGTGTACATATATATCAGCCCAGTAAGCTTGTGCTGTAGTATACACCAACTGCATCTCTGCAGAGGAGTAAGCCACCCTACAAAAAATCATGTGTCCTAGATAAGACACAAAGCTGTGTCTGATGATAAGGTTTCTGTTCTGGAGCTTTGAAGAATGTGAAGTACTCCTTCATTGCCATTAATTAATCCAAGATACACTTTGAACCGGAGTGATAGTACCTTTAGGGTCCAATCTATGGGTCAAATAGAACTATTTAATCATCTATTATACTTGAAATCATTTAACTGTATGCAAACAAATGAGCTCTAGCTCGTTTAAGAATGTTACAAACTATCTGCTCACAAATCATTTTATATGTATAAACGGAACCTGGTATTAAATAACCTACAAAGGTTGATATACCGTAAAACCCAAACAACCAACGTGTATAAATGTATTTGCGGCCACGGGGTGATGCGTATTTATTTCTTTGTTATTACGTCTGAATTTTACCCATGTTGTCGGTACTTTTTCACAGTTTTTGGCGCGAGTAAGCATTTGTGGGTATGGACAAGCACTTTTCAGGCTGGCAGATCGTTTAGTTGTTATTTATTTGTTCTAAATTTTTTTCGAGGGTGTTCCTTTCTTCCGCAACGGCGATATGCAAGCCAGTCTCCCAAGGTGGTCTTGCCCCAGGATCGAAACCGAGACACATGAATAGTAAACAAGAACCACAACAAAGAAAATATCAAACATATCTCCTTACTCACCTTTTTCAACCTTGCTCTCCTATTTTTCCCTCGTATATCCTTACATTGTTTTCCTTCCCCCGCCTTCTTTGTTTCCCTACTCCTCCTTTTCTTCCCCCTTCCTCTTTTCTTCCTCCTCTTACTTTTTCATCTATTCGTTTTCTCTTGTTTTTTTCTTAGTCTTTTCTTTATATCCCACGCTATGTTTCTTTCTTTCTTTCTTTTTCCCTCAATCTCCCAAGTATCTGTTTGTTTTCTCTTGTTTTTTCTTTTAGTTTTTCTCTCTGTCTCCCTGTTTTTCTCTCACACAAGCATCAGTGACTTTCCCCTTTCTTTTCCATGTTGGTTTCCTTTTTATCATCATCTCTTCTCTCTCTCTCTCTCTCTCTCTCTCTCTCTCTCTCTCACACACACACACGCACATACATACACATACACATACACACACGCACTCAAACACCTTTCTTTTTCCCTTCTTTCTTTGGGGATCTCCTCGTGGTGTAATGGTTAAATCGATAGACTGCGCAATTGTAGTAAGTGAGTTCGAACCCCAGTCGCGCTATTACGTTCACTTTCGGCCAAATACATTTGGGAAAGGTGTAGAACCCCCTTATCCCCCCACCTATGGGTTCAAATAGTACCAATACTGGCCTTGAAGGATGACTTTGGCATTAAATAACTTACAAAGGTTTATATGCCATTAAACAAAGAAACCACACCAAACCTTCTTTCCGTCTATCGCAAATATCTCATCCTACGCTCAGCTAAGCTTAATAAAGTTCTACATTTTTTCTTCATATCTTGTGTCAAATCATATTCGTTATTCTTCCTATATTTCCTTCTAAATTTATCAGTTTTATTTGATTTGCTTCACTTTTACTCTCTCATTATTCATTTCTTTCTGATAAATCCTCTCCTTTTTCTATTCAACATTCCTTTGCCCTATCTTTTTCCATCCTTTCTATTTTTCTTCTTATTTATCTCTCTCTCTCTCTCTCTCTCTCTCTCTCTCTCTCTCTCTCTTCGATTTATTCTGTTTTTCCATCCTTTCTCTCTCTCTCTTCATATTCATATATCATTTGTTTTCTCTTCATCCTTTCATTTGTATCTCTTTCAGTTTTCTTATGACTCGAACTTCCTCAATTTCTTATAAATCTCTCTTACACCTTTCTTCATGTTCCTCTCTTTCAGCTTATCTCTCCTTTCTCCTATTCGTCTCTTATTTAGTCTTTTCCTCTTCTTATTCATTTCTCTTCAAAATGTTTTCTCTTTCTTCCATCACTATTTCAGGTTTTATCTCTATCTACATTTTCATTTTTCTTCCACCTTTTCTTTCTTTCTTTCTTTCTTTCCTTCCTTCTATTTACACCTCTTCTACTCTTCCTCTCTTTCTTTCTATCAGTCTCCCTCCCAGTCTTTCTTTATTGATTCCAATTAACCACTTTTCCAGCCTTTCTCTCTTTCTTCCATTTCACCTCTTTCTACTCATTCTATCTTTCATCAGCTGGGGCCGTAGAATACGCCGACTGCGTAGGAGTAAGAGGGGTAAGACTTATGACGCTCGAGTGTATCTTCATAACCAATACTTTCAGGTCCACTCTAACTCGGATATTAGTACCTATTAGGGTCCCATCAATTGGTCAAGTAGAAATATTTAATCCTTTTCTATATTTGAAACCATTTTACTGTAGGCAAACGAATGACTGATGTAAAATTAAATTATAAGTATTTCATAGCAATACTAGAACCACTTTACTGTGTGCAAACAAATGGATGTTAAATAGAATTATGATTTGTAAACGAATAGTTTTGTACCCAGATCTCATTTGATTGTGCAGAGTTAAATGGTTTTAAGTATTGTTATCTAACGGTGTACCATATTCACAATTAACGCTATGTGCGAAATGGACATATAATGTTCATTACGATAGAACATATAAAGAACAAAGGAATCTCAGAATTCGAAAACACGTAACGACTTCTTGTTCAGGTACGAAACCTTTTTATTAACTTTGAGTTAAAGGTTTCGACATAAGGAGGAGAGACACAATCTTCTATGCTGTCTTATTCATTTGGCCCCCATCTCGAGCGGCCCCCATAGGGCGCAAGTTCGCCTCGCGTCTGCGAGCTCCAAAAGTCGACCGTCTTCATCCAGTGTCTAATCTCAACTCTCTAACTTTCCTCAAATCTCCACAAACCTCTGCGCCCTTCCGGTGCGTGACGTCACTCGCACTCCGTCACCCGTTTTTTCTCGGAGTATTGTGACATCTGAGTGACACCTCCATCCGCCCGTGCGCGCCCGCGTTAACACCTGCATCAAGGTTGCACCTAACTAACCCAAGTGCTGAGCGAAAAGGTTTTCAGCCTAACTAAACCCAAAGGCATGAACCGAAATCCCTCGGCTATTATATTACAACGGTAATAATTCTATTTAACATTCATTTGTTTGTACACAGTAAAGTGGTTCCAGTATTGCTATGAAATACTTATAATTTAATTTTACATCAGTCATTCGTTTGCCTATATATATATAAAGAATTTGACATTAGATAACTTACAAGGGTTAATACGCAATAAAATTCAATCAATCAACCAACCAATCTTTCCACTCTTTCTCTCTCTTGCTTCAGCCCAGTCACCGACTGCTTCTCTACAAAGTGAGCAAGACATGTGACACTAACCTGTATCTGATTGCCCGTGGTGTAGTCGTTATCGTCGTAGGGAAATGAACACGGCGACTCGAGTTCAAATCCTGGACGAGACTGATTGCATTTAACATAGCACTAATACCCTTGGGAAAGGTATGAATCCAATTATTCTCCCTCCAGCTATGGGTACATAGTAGGACAGACGAGGTTCTTCAGCCTTGGTCAGGCAACTAATCTAGGAGAAGGAAAACTCTGAATTCAAACCTGTTAAACTCCGCTTAAAAATTGACCTTGTGTCATATCCTGCCCGAGCGGAGGGGTTGGGTAAATAGTACCTGTATCTGATTGTGAAGCTCTAGACTTGGAACTTTGGGGAATATGAACTACCACTTCATTGCCTCTACTCTGACTTGAGTGATAATACTTGTTAGACTCCCATCTATGAGTCCAAAAAAAATTTTTTTTTATCATTTACTACACTTGAAAGCATTTAACTGTGCGCAAATAAACCTATCAGAGTTAGATAGCAATACTTGAAATCGTTTAACTGTAAGCCAACAAATGAGCTCTGCCCCGTTAAAAAATGTGTTACCAACACTTTCCTTCACAAATCATGTATAGTTAATATATATGAATAAACAGGATATGGCATTAAATAACCTACAAGGGTTGATATGCCGTAAAACATAGCCAACCAACCTCTCTTTTTTCCTATACATCTCTCCTTCGGCCTTTCTTCTTATTCACGTCTCTTCCTTCTTCTCTCTCTCTCTCTCTCTCTCTCTCTCTTCTTTGTCACCTTCCTTCCTCATTTTCTCTCTTTCTTCTTTTTCACCTCTCTTCCTCCTTTTCTCTCTTTCTTCCTGTTCACCTCCTTTCGACCCTTTCTCTCTTTCTTCATGTCTTTTCCTATCCATTTCACTTCCACCATTTCTTCTCTCCTCGACTTTTTTGAGCAGCACCAATGTTCAATTTGTGACTGAACAAATTTGTTTCCCATGCGGTATTTTTTTAACTGGAAAAAAATTATGCGTTTTGCAACTTCTAAAATAATCCTGACATTTGTTTTACGATTTATTTTGTTTTGTTTTTTGGTGGGGGGGTCTCATTCTTCTTCAATAGTTTTGTCTACATATCGTCTGCATGTGTCGTTCTCTTCACACTTCGCCGAAGAGCTGACTGATCAAGTTTTCTCTTCATTCGGAAAAAAAAAGAAAAAAGAAATATTCAAGACTAAACCTGTAGTCGACCTGTGCATCTTTTCCTTGATCACATCTGAATTTTACTGAATCTGATATTTATCAAGTTTTGCTTAGTCTGGCACAAGGCCACAATAGTGAAGAGTTCAGTATATTTGTTTATTTATTTGATTTATGGCATGTTAACCATTGTAGTTTATTTAGTGTCAAATCATGTTTATGCTTTTATATCAAATATTTGTGAACACGTTTTATTGATAACATTTTTAAACGCGCCTTAGCTCATTTTTTACACATAGTTAAATGGTTTCAAGAGTTTCTGTTTACTAATTATTTGTTCACAGTTTCAAGCATTGCTATATAACAGTCACAATTAAATATCAGTCATGTGTTTATATTCAGTTAAATGATCAAATAATTCTGTTTCTGACAATTGAACAGACCATAAGTCATTTGTTTGAACTCAGTTTAAATGATAAACAGTTCAATTTGACCTATAGCTGGGACGCTATCAAGTGTAACAACTCCGGGTCAGAGGGGACTAGGGAGTAATGTCTATGAAAGGGTACTCCACATTCCACAAAGCTCCAAGACTGAAGCCTGACCATCAGATAGTTTAAAGTCATTTCCAAGACACTCGTTGAGTGGGGTTGTACCCCTCTGCAGAGATGCAGTCGGCGTATTCTATAGTCCAAGCCGACTGGGCTTTAATCCAACTGTTCCTCCTCCTGTTACTGGTAAATAGTAGGCCAGACTAGATTCTTTAGACCTAGTTAGACAATTAGTTAAGAAAGGAAACTATGAAATCAGACCAGCGTGACTTTACCTAAAAATCGACATTGTGTCATATCCAGCCCTTTAGGGAGGGATTGGGCAAATACATACTCGAAAATAAGGTTCTCTTTACAGAACATTATGATTAACTGATTAATTTCGTGTGCTGGTTAAGCTAGAGAAGCAGAGTAGTAACCCATCTGCCTGAGGTTCAGTTAACATTTAAAATGAGGTAACCACGAACCAAAAGAAGATGACTGTATTTATCCAGACGGATTCTTAGTTTTTACACTTAAACAAGCACTTGTAAAATACTCGACATCCCCACCCCAACTTCTTGACATTCAAACACATCTTAGCCTATAATTAGTCTCGGACGCTGATTCACATGTGGAGAATTGATGCTTGAGCGCAAAGTTGAATTATAGAAAGAAAACTGGCGCAGGATTACCCATTTAGAAATAATGGGGTAAGCCATTGCTTAACTTCAGTAAACGGGCTGTAACAGCGAACTTTGATCTTAAGTAGAATTTGATATTGTGCTAAATTTATGGGAAATATGCCTGTAAGGGCGTACCTCGACATTTTCAACAATCCTATTGAATTTTATGGAATATGAATCCGGAGTGCGATTTTATGGCCTTGTCTCCAAAAGATATTAAAATATTTTGACTCGCCTTATACGACGTTACAAGCAATGCCTTTCAACAAATACTTTCTTTTTGCTTTTTGGTAAAAGTTCAACAGTTAAAGTAATTTCCCAGTGATAAAGAAATTTATACCCAACCAATCTAATCTAAACTGGATGTATGAGACCAGTTACTCAGTGTCCAAAATGTTCGTTCAGTTTTTTAAGTTAAAATATGTATTAAATTTTTGAAACTAACTTTTTTAAAAATCTACTTGACTAACCTTACCTGGAAGATTTATATTGAAAGAAATTAATAATTGATTTACTTTAATGGTATTTCAACCCATCTTGGTTAGGGAGGTACACATTTTTGTCGCTGTTTCTAAGAATTTTTTTTTTTGCACAGTTATATGATATCAAGAATTCCTAACCACTACAAATAATTCTCACTGATTTGTATATATTCCTATCTAATACTAGTAATTATACAGTTTCAAATAATTATTTCAATTTAACAATAGTTATTTGTTTGCACACAGTTATATGGTTTCAAGTAACAATGTTCGTGGGAAAGGTATAAAGCAATTGCTCCTCCACCAAGCTATGAGTAAAATAGTAGAAGACTGTGCTCTCTGACCTTGATTGGGCATTGAGTCTAAAAGAAAAAATCTGAATTTACCCCCTGCTAACAAGTTAAAGGCCGATGCCTCAGAGTAAGAACCATTACGCCCGTGTATTAAAAGCCTTGTCGAAGACTTGAGTCCTGTAATGGACTAAAAAAGCTAAAATTATTTTAAAGATAATGAAGACGATGATTATAATGATTTTATAATGATATTTTTTGCACAGCTATATGACATCAAGTATTCCAATCAAATATTAATTGTTATAAAGTTTCAAGTAATTGTTTCTATTTGATAATAGTGTCACGTGATGGCTCACGGAGACGAGGAGGTGGGAATGATACTCTCCCCCCCCCCGTTGAACTAACATTATTTAGCAGTCAAAAAGTGACCGTTATGAGAGAATGTGGGTCACACAGATGTTCGCACCTAAGTGACCTTGGGTCGCCGGACATCGGAAGGGGAAGGAGAAAATGAAGCCAAATGATTGGTGGGGGGACCCCAAACGGAAGTGGGGTTCCCTTCCCCTCAACGGAAGTAAATACAAAAAAAGGTAGTTTTTGGGCAAGTCTCGTGGCAGACGGACGATAGCCATTTTTACTCCGGGCTAAAGACAAAACACTGAGACACGAGGGACTCCAAAATCCTTCAAGCCAGCATTGAAAACAGTACAAAATCTATTAGCCCGTGAAGGAAGAGAAATTCTCCAGTGGAACCCCGTCAAAAAAATAAGATAAGTAACTTTAGGACTTTTTCCGTTACACCCAATTTTTGTTACCACTCTCTCTCTCTCTCAATTTGAAAAAGGATAAAAGCCAGGAAAAGACATTTATATTCATGGACTATCCTATTATATATCTTTGACATTTTGAACGTATATATATATATATAACCGTAGTAAAGAACCTATGTATTTTCATTTTACCATGTGGTCTATGTTATTATTTCATGCTTTCCTTTCAGCTTCTATTCGCCTTACATTATCTTGCTTAGAACTGTCCTATTAATTCCTAAAGTATCACACGGGAAACCGGAGTTGCCGACTATAGCAATATTAATATTATTACAACTAAGACCTATAGGCCCGTATTCTTCTATTATCTAAGGGGAAGAAGTTTAGCGGCCTGGTGGGTGTGTGATAGTGTGAAATTTTGGACCCCTTTGCCAGCGGTGGCCAGTCTGGCCCTAAATTATTCCCTCACGTAATATGCCAGTTCTTATCTGCCTGAGAGAAGAACTCTGAACAGGACTTATTTCGGTAGGGGATCAAGTGCCAACCTGCCCCGTCTTCACACGTGCGAAAATAAAGTCCCATTTAGGGATTTTAGTCAATTTCCCCGTCACAGACCTTTTATGGGGGCTCGTTTCCGGAATGATTATTATTAATAATATTTATTGCTAGTAGTCGTGTGACAATTCCTGCCGTCTAAATCTACCCTGGGAGACCGTGAAAGGAAAAAAAGGAATATTGCTGAAACAGTCAAATTACTTGTTGATATAACTGTTTGGAAAAATTTTTTAAAAAATGGACAAAATAGAGAACTTTTTAAAAGAACCCTCCATGGAAAAGTTGGAGAGGCTGAGAAAAAGCGAGATAATAAAAATTGGCGAGAAGCTTGAGTTAAATGTTCAGAATTCTATGAGAAAGCATGAACTCGTGAGAGAAATAGCAAGGCACATGGTGGACGAAAATGTGTTCGAGGAAGCAGTATTAGAAGAGCTACCAACGGAAATGATAAGAATGACTCCAGAAGAAATTGAACTGGAGAAAATTAAAATACAAGCACAAATGGAACTACAGAGAAATAAAATGGAACTGGAGAAAGTAAAAATTCAGCAAGAAACAAGGCTGCGAGAAGTCGACTTGGCAATAAGAGGACGCAAAGAAAGCCATGACAGTTTCGAAGTAACGAAGCAAGCGAGGCTAGTCCCAAAATTTGAAGAAGCCAACGTGGACGGATACTTCGCACATTTTGAGCGAACTGCGCTAAATCTTGGATGGCCGAAAGAATGCTGGTCGATGCTACTCCAAACTGTGCTGACAGGAAAAGCACAGAGAGCATATGCAACTCTGCCCACAGAAAATTGCGCCGACTATGATTTGGTGAAAGCAGCGGTTCTTAAAAGCTTCGAATTGGTTCCAGAAGCTTATAGACAGAAATTCAGAACACAGAGAAAAACTGAAAACCAGTCTTATGTGGAATTTCTGAGAGAAAAAGAGAATGCACTGGATAAGTGGTGTGACTCTAAGAGGATAGACGGAGATGCTGAGAAACTCCGGCAGCTAATATTAGCTGAAGAATTCTTAAACTGTGTGCCAGAAGAAGTCAGGGTTCACCTAAGTGAAAGAAAAACTGACGTGACCTATGAAATGGCCGCACTAGCAGACGAATACATCCTCACACACCGAAAGACGAAGGAAAAAACCTTCACAGGAAACAGAGTGAAGTTTAAAGCTGAGTTAAGACCTAAGGAAGAAAATAGAAGGACCTTCCAAAGTAGCAGCAGAACAGTGGTCTGCTACAAATGCAGAAAGGCTGGTCACATAGCCATAAGGTGTCAGCTTGGAAAAGGTCCTGAAAGAAACCAGACCCAGCCGAGAAAACCTCAAGAGGGAACCAGTCTTATCGACCTTGGACGAAGAGAGGTGTGATAAGAAGCCCACATGGAGGACCAGTGGAAGTCTCAATTTTACGAGATACCGGAGCATCTCAGTCGTTACTTCTACGAAGTAAATTACCTAAAGGGGTAATAGAAGCAACACGTGAGACTGTGATGATAGAGGGTATCGGCGGAAAGAGGGTAAAAATACCGCTATGTAAAATAACCCTAAAGTCCCAGTGGAAAAATGGACCTATGAAAGTTGGTGTGGTAGATAAACTACCTATGAAAGGAATCTCCCTCATACTGGGAAATGAAGTCAGAACAAAAAAGTGTCACCCGGAAAAGATGGCGAAAATAAGCGCCATAAATGAAGATGGAAAGATGGCGAGAATGAATGCCAAACATGAAAAGAAGTTGGCGAAAATGAGCGCCAAAAATGAAGAAAAAAAGATGGTGAGAATGAACGCCAAACAGGAAGACAAGATGGCGGCTGAGCCACGTGGGCGGCACAAACGACATAGTCGCTCGCAAAGTGAGAAGGTGGAAAGAAAAGAAGTGAACCTTCCACACCTCAATAAACGGAAAGAGAAAAGGACCAGTCGTCAGAGAAAAGATGAAGGTCCAACGAGTATAAGGAATAAATTCCCTAATACTTATCGAGAGGATAAGAGGAAGATAAGAGGACCCTCACAAGTGGCTAAGAAGGAAGAATTCAAAAAGGGCGACGAAGTCCTGCTACTGTCATCAAATAAAGGACCACACTGTGATGGACAATATGTAGGTCCCTACGTAATATCACAGAGAATAGACAAGAGGACATACAGAATTGATACCAACGAGGGAAAGAAGAAGACACAAGTGTGTCACACAAACAAATTGAAGAGATATGTCCGTCAAGAAGGCCCACCTCGAAAAATTAAGAACTCGGAAATGCCGAATAAATTCGAGGAAAAATTAGGCCAGTTGTCTGTTTCAGAGAGAGAGGGCTTAGAAAAATTAATAAAAAAGTACCCAAGTTTATTTCTCTAACACCCTGCGAAAATGTAGTAGCAGAATATTCCCTCATAGTTGTTGAGAGAAAGAAAGAGAGAGAGAGAAACTAAAGAAAATGAGGAATTCTCGTCCCCAATGTTGAAATATGAGATGGACGAGAAAGTGGTTCGTCAACAAGTGACGAAGAGGGGAAAGAGAGAAAAGAAAAGGAAGTCTCTTCCCCCAGAGCTTAATAACCAAGCTTATAAAGTCGTCAAAAGTGACGAAGAAAGAAAGAAAGAAAAAGGGGGTTACCTCCTCAAGATTTGAAATATGATACGGCCAAAAGCCGAGAGAGAAAAAGAAAGAAAGGAAAACGAGATTAAAGAAAAAGAAAAGGGAGAGAGAGAGAGAAAGAAAGAGAAGAGAAATTGTTTTCCCCTATAGTGAAAATTAGGAAGGACGAAAAAAGGAAAAGGAAAGAATTCGTCAAAGCGTGAAGAAGAAAGGGGATGAAAGAAAAGTAAAGTGAGAAAAAAAAAATGAAAGAAAAGGAGAAAGAACAGTGAATTGAATTGCCTTTTTTTTTTTTCTATGATATTTCTATTCCTCCCCCTTTCTTCTCTTAAGAAAGGAGGTGTCACGTGATGGCTCACGGAGACGAGGAGGTGGGAATGATACTCTCCCCCCCCGTTGAACTAACATTATCTAGCAGTCAAAAAGTGACCGTTATGAGAAAATGTGGGTCACACAGATGTTCGCACCTAAGTGACCTTGGGTCGCCGGACATCGGAAGGGGAAGGAGAAAATGAAGCCAAATGATTGGTGGGGGGACCCCAAACGGAAGTGGGGTTCCCTTCCCCTCAACGGAAGTAAATACAAAAAAGGTAGTTTTTGGGCAAGTCTCGTGGCAGACGGACGATAGCCATTTTTACTCCGGGCTAAAGACAAAACACTGAGACACGAGGGACTCCAAAATCCTTCAAGCCAGCATTGAAAACAGTACAAAATCTATTAGCCCGTGAAGGAAGAGAAATTCTCCAGTGGAACCCTGTCAAAAAAATAGGATAAGTAACTTTAGGACTTTTTCCGTTACACCCAATTTTTGTTACCACTCTCTCTCTCTCTCAATTTGAAAAAGGATAAAAGCCAGGAAAAGACATTTATATTCATGGACTATCCTATTATATATCTTTGACATTTTGAACGTATATATATATATAACCGTAGTAAAGAACCTTTGTATTTTCATTTTACCATGTGGTCTATGTTATTATTTCATGCTTTCCTTTCAGCTTCTATTCGCCTTACATTATCTTGCTTAGAACTGTCCTATTAATTCCTAAAGTATCACACGGGAAACCGGAGTTGCCGACTATAGCAATATTAATATTATTACAACTAAGACCTATAGGCCCGTATTCTTCTATTATCTAAGGGGAATAAGTTTAGTGGCCTGGTGGGTGTGTGATAGTGTGAAATTTTGGACCCCTTTGCCAGCGGTGACCAGTCTGGCCCTAAATTATTCCCTCACGTAATATGCCAGTTCTTATCTGCCTGAGAGAAGAACTCTGAACAGGACTTATTTCGGTAGGGGATCAAGTGCCAACCTGCCCCGTCTTCACACGTGCGAAAATAAAGTCCCATTTAGGGATTTTAGTCAATTTCCCCGTCACAATAATCATTTCTTTACACACAGTTATATGGTTTCAAGTAACTAATAATAGTCCTTAGTAAACAATTATAACTTCAAGTTACTATTCTTGATATAAACAATTTACAGTTATATAAGTATTCCTACCAAATATGAATAATTTTTAATTCGATTGTGTGGTTTAAAGTATTCCTATCTAATACTAATAATTATATGGTTTCAAGCAATTATTTTTGTTTGATAATAGTCATTCATTGGCACAAAATATATGGTTTCAAGTAACTAATAGTAATCTCAGCGGTGCTTAGAACAAGCTGGCTATAACCCCAGCAGATGGGTAAGTCACCCCCTCCTGCTCGAAGAAAGAGGTGTCCTGGGTGTGACACTGAAATGCATAGTAACCAATAGTAAATTCAAGTAACTATTCTTAAAATAAATTATTTACAGTTATATGGCATCAAGTATTCTTATCTAATACTAATAATTGTATGGTTTCAAGAAACAAATAATTATCTCAGCATCGTTTAGAATAAGCTGACTGTACCCCCCCCCTGCAGAGGGTAATCACCCCTACCTTAAGAAAGAAGTATCCTGGGTGTGACACTAAAATGCATTGTAAACAATTATAGCTTCAAGTAACAATTCTTAAAAAAGATAATTTACAGTTATATGGCATCAAGTATTCATATCTAATATAAATAATGTTGAAACGGATATATTCAACCCATACATGTTTCCCTAAAACTGGGATAGACGAAATCTGAGAATAATGGCCATGAAGAGGTACATCATACTTCCCAGAGCTTCAGAAGAGTAGCCTCATTATCGTATGTAATTTTGTGCCATACCCAAAACATGCCTTCTTTATAGGGTTCTTGTTATAGATTCCAGTAACTGTTTTTAATACAGCGTTTCGAATAAGCTGATTGTATTCCCTGCACAGGGTTAATCCCCCCTGCCTTAAGAAAGAAATGTCTTGGGTGTGACACTAAAATGCATTGTAAAAATCATAGCTTCAAGTAACTATTATTAATAGTTATATGGCATCAAGTATTCCTATCTATTACTAATAATTATATGGTTTCGAGTAACTATTTCTATGTAACAACTATCATATGTACACAGTTATATGGTTTCAGATAACTAAAGATAATCTTTAGTAAAAAAAATCATAGCTTCAAGTAACTATTCTTAATAGTTATATGGCATCAAGTATTCCTATCTTTTACTAATAATTATATGGTTTCGAGTAACTATTTCTATGTAACAACTATCATATGTACACAGTTATATGGTTTCAGATAACTAAAGATAATCTTTAGTAAAAAATCATCGCTTCAAGTAATAATTCTTAATACAAATATTGTAAAGTTATATGGCATCAAGTATTTCTGCAATAGTTATTTAATTGCCACTTTTGTTGAGATAGTAACACGACACTTGTTCACTTCAAGTGACATCGAGTATATCGAAACAACGAATTTTCTCATTATTCAATTTGTCAAGCTCTTTCTAATGGCTTCTAGTGACGTAGAAAAACTGTTATGCTTAAGAAAAATGTATATGGATAAACATCTTTGGTTCTTCACGTGTACTATAGTCTTCTTCGGTATGACAGTGGCGGGGCTTAGCGGTCGGGCAATCTAGCAGTTGTTAAGGGCCTAAAATATCTACAGGCCCAATTAACAGATGTCTCTTCTTTGAAGAGGCCACAAAAGAATCAATGTATTATAGCTGAAAAGTTTTCATACAACGAATCCCTTGTAGTTCTATTAGTAAATTTGCAACGGTACTCCGAAGTCCAGAAAATAAACAATCCGACTGATTTCTCTCAATTTTCTGTGGCAGGGATCTGAAGTAGCAAATGATTAAGCTTATACTTATCCGTGTGAAATGAGTGGTAGGGTGAGGTGACTTGAAGAATATAACGCTTTTTGCTCAGAGATCCGGATCACTTCAGTCAGCCTCTTCTGTATGGGAAAAAGTTTCTCTTTTCCAGACATGTAAAGTAACATGGAAATATATATTTACCCAACCCCTTCGCCTCGGCTAGGATATAACATAAGGACAGTTTTTAAGAGAAGTAGAGCTGGTTTGAATTCAGAACTTTACCTCTCTGGACTGGTTACCTAACCAAGATTAAAAAACTCAATTTGCTCCGCTAATTACCCATAGCTGGGAGAGAACATGTCTTTCCCAAAGTGAAACGAAAAGTAAAGTGAAACACAAACAGCTTCCTCCGGGATTTGAACTCAGGACACCAATTCCCTTTCCCTCGTCGAGAACAGTTACGCTAAGTACGCCTTTTCAAAAAATACAATGAACAAACCTATTTCAATCATACTAGCTTCAATGCTCATATCAGTTATTACATTTTTTTTATTGAGTGGGATTCAGTTATGCGTGCAGATTATTCCAGCTGTTCTCAAATTGTATTCATTGGTACCTTCTCCAACAAACACAACAATCGGTACATCTGAAGGACATAACGGTCGAAACATTGGGTTGACAATAACAGAGACATGGAGAAGAGAATCAATGGAATGTTACTAGCTTTTTTCAAATGATTAATTGATTTTAACAGCCTGTCAAATAGTATCATCATCATCATCATGACTGATTGCATTTCACATAGCACTAATACTCTTGGGAAAGGTATGAATCCAATTATTCTCCCTCCAGCTATGGGTAAATAGTAGGGCAGACTAGGTTCTTCAGCCTTGGTGAGGCAACTAGTCTAGGAGAAGGAAAACTCTGAATTCAAACCTGTTAAACTCTGCTTAAAAATTGACCTTGTGTCATATCCTGTCCGAGCGGAGGGGTTGGTAAATATGATGATCATCATCATCAACATCAAGTCGTGCCGCCAGCGCGGATATCCCTGACCCTCTCTCGCCATTTCTCCCAATCATTCATCGCTTTTGGCAGGTCTTCGGGGTTACATCCCGTATCCTCACATAGCTGCTGTATGTTCGAGCTGGTCGTCCTGCTTTTGCTTGGCCATATGCGGGGGTCCATAGGAGTACATCACTGATGAGTTCGTCCTTGCTTCTCCAGCAGTGTCCTGCGTGTCTGGTTCGTCTAACTTGTATAGTTTTCGTGATGGGAGGCAAGTGGCCGTATAGTTGGTGTCTTGTGGGGTGTTGACGCCAGGACTTGTTCAATATTGCTCTCAACATTCTTGTGTAATTGCCAGGGTTATTTTATACCTTCATGTTAGGGAATCATGATCATTGCAAGTTCATATTTATATTTTTGCTGATTTGTTTTTTAAAAGTTGTTTCTTTTTTGTTTTAGGTTATTGTTGTTGTTTTGTTTTTCCTTTTGATCTCTTTTTGTCTTTTTTATTTGTTTTTTCTTTTCTTTTTTTCTTTGTTGGTTTTTTAACCCTTGCACACGGTTCTATCGAATACGAAAATTTTTAACATATTTTTCACAATATATTTGACCATTATGAATACTACCACTTCGGGTCAGAGTGGATTTAAGAGTAATGGAAAGGAAGGGTTACTCACTAGAACCCTATAACTGGAACCTCAACGTTAGATGCAGTTTAGTGTCATACCAAGGACAAGACCTATCTCAGTTATCGCCGAGACGACGTAAAATTCCGAGGTCATAAAAAATAAATCAGTTATGCTAACATTAAAAGAGGAAAAGTTCTTATTCTTTCGGATATCAAATAAATATTCATCTTCTTGTTTGCTTTTATTATTACAGAAACTTTTCTTGACTATTAACACTTTATTAATTATAGAAAGCTATTATTGTCGAGGTAGAGTCCCCGTGGCGTAATTGCTAACGCGCCGGACTATGTCCTTGAAGTAAACCAGTTCGAGCTCTAGTCACGTTCACTTTCATCTTAATACCTTTCGTAAAGTTATTGAACCTCCTTACACCCACAGCTATGGGTTAAATAACATCAGAGTTATTCTTCGAAAAGGATAGTTTGGATTTTAAATTACCCACGTAGGTTGATATGCGATAAAAAAAATTAATTTTAAGCAAAAATATACCACCTGATAAGACTCTAGTTTCACCATTCCCTTATGATTCTATAAAATGTGAAAACAAATGTGGGAAACAACCTTGCTCTGTCGACAGAGCTTAAAATATGTCGTCTACATCCTCTGCAGAAGAGTAAAAAAAAAAAAATGAGAGTCCTGCGTATAAAATGAACCTTCATCTGATGATGCAGCGACAGTTATGAAGCTCTGAGGAGTATGGAAGACTCCTTCATTGCTATTAGCCGATGGTTTTTCACTGGAGTCTGAGTGACAGCAAGTCTCCTCAAGTCTCCAGGACTTATTATTATTATTATCATTATTATTGAATAGGAATAGTTACGTGAAATTTATGTAATTATTCATGGATTGTTGGTGTGAGATAAGAATACTTCGTATCATGTAACTGTTCAAACAAATGATTATTAGACCAAATGAAAAGGCGGGATTATTTTCAAAATGATTGCAATGAAACACTGAAAATATAAATTATTATGTAATCATTTACAAATAGAATCCTCCGTAGTGTAGTGGCTTACGTTTTGGATTACATCTTAGTAAGCGAGTTCGAACCCCAATCGTGCTATTAAGTTCACTTAAGAACTAATACTTTTGGGAAAGGTATGCCATCTCTTATCACCTCTTGTTTACTTATATATGCATATATTCTCACATAATTTTTATACATGCAACCACACACACACACACACACATATATATATATATATGTGTATGTGTGTGTGTATATATATATATATATATATATATATATATATATATATATATATATATAAGTAAGTAAGGATCTAAATCCGACAGTATGAAGAAAGTAGAAAAATAATCCAAATTAGATGAATTCATTTTGATGTAAAGCCAAACGCGTACTTAATACTTTCAAATTAAGAACTCTGAATGTACATTTATGAATCTTTCGTTATATACATTTTCTTTGCTCCTGTTCTATCGACAAGCATCCATCGCTGTGTGAATATTTCTCATGATATCAAAGCCCTGATGAAAGTTATCAAAACCGAAACGTTTAAAGTTGGCTTTACATCAAAATAAATTTATCTAATTTGGATTATTTTGTTTTTTCTACTTTCTACACACACACACACACACACACACACACACACACACATATATATATATATATATATATATATATATATATATATATATATATATATATATATATTCATGTGTCTTTGAGTGTATGTGTGTATGTGTGTGTGTGTATATGTAATTTCTATTGTCGAAAAATATGTAAAACGCTCCGTAGATCAAAAGAAGTGCCGAAAGTTTTAATGTAAAATGAACCTGTCTCTTTATGTTGTTGAATAACCGGGGAAGATTTGTGTGCCTTTTTTCTAGTACCTCGTCTTTCCCATTTTGCCACACTAAAAATGGTGGATGAAGTAACACATTTTATCCCATTGCAATAGTTTGGGGGAAAAAGAACAAAAAAATCGCCAAAAGGCAGAGGATAAAACAAAAGAAACAGACTTTACCCTATGTATAGCGAATATCTATATCTAGTTATCATTGGGTGTTTATGTCTGTCTGTCTGTGTTGCAAAGAAAGCATAAGAAAGCCAAAAAAAAAATAATAATTTATTCTTCCGTTATGAATTTGTGTTTTGTTTCAGAGTTTGTTGGGGTTTTTTTGTTTTTGTTTTGTTTTTGTTTTTTTTTTTTGTTTTTGTTTTGTTTTTTTGTTTGCTTTTTTTTTTTGTTGTTGTTGTTTTGTCATTGATACATTTTCCCAAGTATACATTTTTAATGTTTTGTATTTGTCTATACGGGTCTGGTTAAGTATGTGTACATGTGTGAGTATAATTATGTATGCTTGTATGTATTTGCGTGCATATGTGTGACTCCCTGCGCGTCTTCCCGTATACGTAAACGTGTGTGTGTGTGTGTGTGAAGAAGGAGAGTAAGCTCATTGGAAATTTTTCCTGGGTGGTCGCTGAGTCAAAGCTTGGGACGAAACATAATTGAAAGGGACATCTGCCGTATTCTTGGACTGTCATTTATTTTATTTCATTTGATGGCGTGTTCATAGCTTTTTATTCTTGTTTTGCATGCAATGAATGTACCAAAGTGATGGGATCTGGACGACCGTTTTTTTTTTCTTCTTCCATAAAATAAAAGCATGTTACAAAAGTGAAATCTTTTGTAATATTGAATTTCTTATACACACACACACACACACACACATATATATATATATACATGTGTGTGTGTGTGTGTGTACGTGTGTACACATGTGTGTGAATTTGTGTGCATTTGATCAGCGTATAAATGATATCCAACCTAAGACAAAACAACATATCTTTGTTTTCTTAATCTTTTAATGGCTTTGAATTTGCATGTTTTAAATATATGTTTAATGAAACTGTGGGTATTCATGTCGGTATTAGTATATGCATGTGTATGTGTCCGTGCAACCATCAGTTTGAAAATACATACTTATAGACATTCATACATACATACATAGCTATCAATTAGTATATACTCTGATCGCGTGCCTCATAAAGGGTGCCTTAAATAACTATACTCTCTCTCTCTCTCTCTCTCTCTCTCTCTCTCACACACACACACACGCACACACAAATGCACGCGCACATGCACACACACACACACACACACGCTTATGCTAGTTGACTTCGCCAGTTACTTCCAGGTAATGATGAATATATTGCATACAAAATGAAAAACTTATAAGGATAATCCGGAAAGACCTTGAGTTCGAGCTTTATCCTCTTAACGATGACCGCCGAAAAGAAACTAATAATGTGCATGAAAGGATCTACCTTAATAGAACTGGATTGAGAAGCCATTCACGTACACATGAAAAGAAAAAAAAACGGGTGGATTATCAGATTGCTACCAATTGCAACTAAATCTGTCACACATGTGGAAAAGAATGCAAGTCAGCGAGAGATGTTAAAATTCATATTAAAATACATAAAAATTATGCAATAACAGTTTCCCATAAGTCTAAATCTCTTCTGAACCAAATTTGTGTCAGAGATTTGGAAAGTATTACTAGTTTAAAAAGCAACATCCAGTCATAGATTATTACAAATGATATCATGCAATGGCCATACTCGAAATCAACGAGATGGCCATCATATATAAGGCAATTGAAAATAGATTTTTTTACACGTTTAAATTCTAATGAGCAGTACTTTCTGTGGCCTTTATTAACATTACTTAACAGAAAGTAAGGAGACTCTTTGTGTTACTGTGGCTAACGTGCTGGCAGCGAGATCGTAATAAGCGAGTTCGAAGTTCAGTCGCACTATTACATTCACTTTCGGACTAAGATCCTTGCGAATGTCATGAACCTCCTTATCATATAATATTTACCCAACCCCTTCAGCCTTGGTGAGGCAACTAGTCTAGGAGAAGGAAAACTCTGAATTCAAACCTGCTAAACTCTGCTTAAAAAATTGACCTTGTGTCATATCCTTCCCGAGCGGAGGGGTTGGTCCTATTTACCCAACCCCTCCGCTTGGGCAGGATATGACACAAGGTCAGTTTTTAAGCGGAGTTTAACATGTTTGAATTCAGAGTTTCCCTTCTCCTAGACTAGTTGCCTCGCCAAGGCTGAAGAACCTAGTCTGCCCTACTATTTACCCATAGCTGGAAGGAGAATAATTGGATTCATACCTTTCCATATGTGAAATGCAATCAGTCTCGTCCAGGATTTGAACTCGTGTCGCCGTGTCCATTTCCCAACGACGATAACCATTATACCACGGGCACCTCCTTATACCCGTCAGCTATGGGTAAAACAGTACCACTACTGTTTTTTATAAGGGTGGTTTTGGTATTAAATGACTCATGAAGGTTGATATGCCATTAAGCAAAGAAACCAAACCAACAGAAAATATTGTATTTGAACAGGGGAAAAATCTGTATTATAAGACTGAAAAGTCATTACGGATTTTGAAAATGGTGGACCCAAATTAGCTTATTATCTAATAATCATGACCGAATTCAAGCTTTGTTATATTGGTCACAATAAAATTTGTTTCTTTTCTGTAATGCACCTGTTTGTTCAAATACTTATGAGCAGTACTATGCTCCCCGCCGTGGATGGGGCACTCAAGTGGGGAATTTTCTGGCTGCTATATACGCTGAAATATAATGCTCTTCCCATGAAATGAGCACTCAAGTAGCCAATAGCGTATATGTAAAAAAAATATATATATATATACTTATAACATTCCTTCGCTTTCGCTGAGATTGACGATGGTCAAGAGTAAGATATCCGACTGACATAAAGTCAGCCGGCTTTCAATCTCGGCTTGAAGCATTCAGCGGGTCTGGCCACACAAAAGAGTTGTGATACCTGTCTCTTTTTGTTGTTGAATAACCGGGGAAGATTTGTGTGCCTTTTTTCTAGTACCTCATCTTTCCCGTTTTGCTACACTAAAAATGGTGGCTGAAGTTACACATTTTATCCCATTGCAATAGTTTGGGGAAAAAAGAAGAAAAAATCGCCAAAAGGCAGAGGATAAAACAAAAGAAACAGACTTTACCCTATGTATAGCGAATATCTATATCTATTTATCATTGATAACAGTCTGTCTGTGGATGACAATATATATATATATATATATATATATATATATATATATATATATATATATATATATTAATGATAGAGAAGTATTTTGTAGATGAACGACACTCGCTTCTAGAATAAATCTCTTACAATTAGAGATAATCACTTATAATCCAAAAACTTTTTAAAATCTTATTATCTCAAGCAACTTTGTATAATATATCCAGGTCTTGAATAATGGGGAAAAATTTGAGTGAAAATACATTTGAGGACTCTTTCAGTACAACATATACGCACAAAATCTTTTGTAGGTATGTATTTACCAAACTCCTTCTTGTAGGGTGTGACACAAGTTCAATTTTTAAGCAGAGTAAAGATGATCTAAATTCAGTTTTCCTTCTAGGTTGGTTGCCTGACCAAAGCTAAAGAACCCAATCTTGCCTATTATCTATCTATAACTGCCAAGGGAGAACAGGTGTATTCAATGTTTTACGGTTGCTATAACAAGGTTAGGGAGCCCAATCTGCCCAACTATTTAGCTAGATGAAAAACAGTTGGATTCATGCCTTTCCCAAATAAATTGATTCGAAATGAAATGCAAATAGCCTTATCCTGGATTTGAACTCGGTTCGCTAATTCGATTTCCTTTGATCATAACAGTTCCGCTAAGAGAAACTCCACGAAATTATTTGTATGTGGCCTTCTTGTGGTAATTGGACTTAAGCCGCAACTTGCCAGTAATTTTTTTGCGTGGTGTGGGGGGAATTGCTAACCCCACCCACTTCTAGTTTTGAATTTAGTGTTTTTCCTTCTACTACGCTAATTTGTTTAACTACTTGGCTCGTCAACGTCAATTTTCTACGACAAATACGATTACCCCTCCAAAATTATTAATACCAATACAAAATTAATGGTACGTTAAAAGTGTATTTTACTGAATGCATTTATTTTCGCCGACGCTATTATGAGATGACAAATCGCTATTAGAAATAAATGTTGGTGGTATTCAGAAAAGATTATTCTTTCAAATATTTTATTAATAGATTACCGAAAAATGTCACGTAAAAAGTTATTAATAGCCCTATTCAAATAATTCAAACCGATTATGTTTCCAGAAACTTTATGTTTTCTGACAAATTTAAAAGTTTTCATACACTTCAAAGAATCTTCTGAGTCATTCCAATCTTATTCTAAGTCATTTCAATCTAGTTTTAAATCATTTCTATTTTGTTTTAAGTCATTTCTATTTTGTTTTAAGTCATTTCTATTTTATTCTAAATCATTTCAATCTTGTTCTAAGTCATTTCAATCTCGTTCTAAGTTATTTATCTTGTTCTAAATCGTTTCTATCTTTTTTTCTGTCACTAATCATAACTAGTTAAATAAAATAAATAATTTTCGTCCATCGTATTCGATGACGACCATTAGCTACTTGTAGAGAAATTTCTTTGCCACTGGAAGGCGAAAAGTCTTGGAGATGGAACGCTCTGAATTGGAACCAGCTTTATACCACTTAAAATTGACTTTGTGTCTCATACTGATAGTGCAGGTTAATACATTCAAATATGCACGTATATATATGAGTGTGAGTGTGGTTTTATGTGTGTGTGTGTTTACATTATATATATATATATATATATATATATATATATATATATATATATATATAATTATAAACACACACCAGTGCATGAAGATGCATCAGTAAGTCCATCGCCTCCCACGTTGACATTTTTAAAACAGTAAAGGCATATATATCGATGAGTGGTTCTCTATATACCAGTCTTCAAAAGATACTCGTTAGGCTTTGATTTCAGTTTTTTCTTCTCTTAGACTGGTTGCCCGACCAAAGCTAGAAAGCCTATTTTGTCTTATTATTTTACTCATAGCCGACAGAAGAGAAAATGGATTCACGCCTTTCTCAAGAGCATCAGGTTGAAATGAAACGCAAAAAGCCTCACCTAGAATTTGAACTCTCTTCGCTATGTTCTTCTCTTCCTGCTATCCAAGATAATGAATTGTCTTCTGCTGAAGATTAATGGATTTATGTCAAGTAAACAAACCCTGCTTTAAAAGTGTATATATATTAATTTGTACGTTTTAAATACTGTGCAATATTATGCAATATTCTTCATTTCCTTACTGAATATCTGTTAAATAAATTATGTTCTTTCATTTTTTATGTACTTTCTTTTTTTAATATTTTGGTAACGTGAGGCACAATTTGGCGGTTCTGGATGCTTTTACTGAGGTCGGTGAAGGTAACAAACCACTCTGAACTTTGAGATGCCAAGCTTGACCAATACACTCCCTGCCGGATTTGCCTCTATGGATTGGAACACGGCCTCAGAATCTACGTTTTTAAACCTACTCGACCTTGCCTAATCGTTGGGGTTCTTGCAAGCTGCGGGAAAATTCTTAAACCATTTAGTACTATGATTAACAGCGCGTCCACCTTTTGCACAGCAAATGTTTTTGGCTGCTTCTGCGGCGTTATGGCCCAGTTCAAACTCGTATAGTATAAGTTCCTGAGTCAAATTACGTTGCACATTCATTTTTGCGGCTTTCAAATTATACACGGTGTTAAGCAATTCACAACGTGTCAGAGCACCAACTATCACGATACATCCAACCACAGCGGATATCTACCACTGCTTCAGCCAGGTGATATACACGCTACAAACTAGTATATGTATAAGTAAGTAAAGTCGGCGACCGTAGTCGAGGACGACCAGAAAGCTCCCTTTCCAATAGCTACTACACCGAGCTGTAGAGGAGGGCCCTACTCCTTTCCCTGGATTGCTCCACTTTACCCTTGATACGTATCTTATATTGCTGAGTGTTAAGCAAGGAGGTATCAAATACCATTTTTAAAGTCTTTGGTATGACGGGACTTGGGATTGAACCCAGGCCTCCCAGACCATAATTCGGATTTCTGAATAGTTCTCACGTGTCATCATCATCAAATCGCACAGCTAGCACTGGTTTCTCTCTCTCTCTCTCTCTCTCTCTCTCTCTCTCTCTCTCTCTCTCTCTCTCTCTCTCGCAAAACGTCCCTATCATCTATCGCTCGTGGCAGGTCTTCTAGTCTAAACTCTGTGTCTATACAGAGCTGTTGTAGGTATGTTCTTGTTCGTCCAACACGAGCACGTCCACGTGACGTAGTCCATAGGAGAGCTTTAATTTATTCTTGATTCTTAAGCAGTGTCCGGCATGCTTTGTTCATCTTACTTGGATAGTTTTAGAGATAGGCGGTAGGTGGCCGTACACCTATTATTTCTTAGGATGTTTCTTCCAGGATTTGTTCAATACAGCTCGTAGCATTCTAGTGCAGCTCCCGTCTGGCTTTTCCTCGATACGCTTCGTCAGCGTCCATGAGGTGCATCCATACAGTAGAATTGACACAACCGCTACTTGGAAGAAATCACGTTTTATTTTATCGGGTTGGTTACACTTCTATATGATCGATAACCTATCGATGCAGTTCATGCCTTCGCTAGGTGTATATTGATGCCACTTTCAGTACATGTGATGCAGCTACCGAGGTACGTGAATTTGTCCACTAATTTCAGAGGACTGCCATTTAAAGTGGAGATGTCTCCTTTTTTATTAAAGCACATGTATTCTGTTTTGTCTGCATTTACGTGGAAGCTATGCTTCCTGCTGCCTGCTCTAGACTAAATGGCAGAAATTCACCTTGAGTAAGTGTATTTGCAAGAAGCGCCATGTCATCTACAGAGTCTGCGTCAGATTCTCACGTGTACAGACACCGAAACACATTGTTTGTTTTTTTTGTATAAATATCATGTGTACTAACATTTTATCACGTGACTATACATAACACTATATAGACGCTTGACTGACCACTTTTTTCACCCTCTCGTCTGAAGATTCCACAAAATACATGAAACTTGATTAACGGTCCATGGTTCAAGTATTCATTTTTAGTTTTTTTTATCTGCTCTGCTATAACAGCATCGAATAATTTCCTTTATGCAAATAATTTTCTTATTTACAGTTCTTTTATCGTTAGACTATATATATATATATACATTTACGTGTGTCTGTGTGTGGTGGGTATGACATTAAACTGTATCTGATGGTAAGGCCCCAGTCTTGAAGTTTGGGAAATGTGGAGTATCCCTTCATTACCATTATTCTTACGTCCACTCTGACATGGAGTGGTAATATCTATTAGTGTTGCATTCATGGGTCAAATTGAACAAGGGATTTTATTATCAAATAGAATTATTAGTGTTAAATAGCAATACTTTAAACCATTTAAGTGCGTGCAAACAAATGAGCTCAAATTCGTTTAAAAATAAAGTTACCCACAAACCTAACTTAAAAATCATATGATAGATAGATAGGTAGATAGATAGATAGATAAGCAGTATTTTGCATAGAATAGCCATAAGTTAATATTCCATTCAGTGATATAGTTTGGAGAAACTGCCGAGAGCCAAGGATGGTAGGAACGGATGAAGAGAAAGAGTCAGGGAAATACTTACTGTCAATGATGAGGAGGATGAGGAGGATATCCCATAAGACAAAATAGCCTACCATATATATATATATATATATATATATATATATATATAAAGAAATAGGGACTTAATATGTTTAAGATATTGACAATCACTAAGCAGTTTCATGACTGCAACATACTAAACAAAATTGTTATCCTATAGAGACAGCAAAATGTGTAGCTCCTCCCTTCTCTTAAAGAATATCATCTACAACTCTGGATTGATCGAACAATAGCCGCTTATATGTCACTTGTGAATTGGCCTCCACGAAGTACAAATCTAATCACATACGAGATGGGGATTTGTCATCAAAAACGTGCTTGTTCATCCACTCCCTGCTAACTTAGTTGAACTGAAACAACATATCGCAGCAGCTGTTGCTCGTATTGTTGAAGATATGTCAACGCGTGTTTGGTAAGGATTTGACTACCCCAAAATGTCTGCCATGTGACTAGAGGTGCACAGATCGAGCATTTTTGAAACTGTGTATTTCTTATGTAATCAACACACACACACACACACGTGGGAGGTACTTGTGGTGTAATGGTTATCATCGTAGGAAGTAGAGACGGCGAGCCGAGTTCAAATCCTGGATAAGCCAGTTTGCATTTCACATATCTCTAATACACTTGGCAAAGGTATGAATCTAATTATTTTCTCTCCAGTTATGAATAAATAGAAGGGCAAACAGGGATCTTTAACCTTGATCTAGGAAAAGGAAAACTCTGAATTTAGAACTGTCGGATTCCGCTTAAAAATTGACCTTGTATCGCATCCAGCTTATGCGATGGAGTTGGTCAATACACACACACACACATATATATATATAGATGATGATGATGATGATGATGATGATTGCAATATGATAAAATCAAAATGAATATTATTAAATGTAATTCATTCCCAAACTCTAAGCAATTGAAATTTTGTTACCAAAATTTGAATATTTAGCAATAAAAATAGATACACTCCTTATTGCCTTAAGATAGTCGCGAAAATGAGGCTACTTCGTTGGCTACTATTCGTTAGCATACCAAATATTCTATGACTAATAGATGGATAGATTTTTATATATTAGGCCAATAAAATTCATCCAAGCGTTTCATTGAAGCTGGAATAATTGGTCTTTCAGTCTTAGTAAGTACATCGTCTTCCATTCTCAACTGATTGGCAATTTGTTTTAGACATCCCTCACAAAGTGAGTTCCCTGGATTACGTAAACGCTTTATTTTGGTTCTGCTTTTAATTGTTCATTGAAATCTTTGAATAATCTTTTAGCAAAGTACATCTTGTTTTAATTCAGAGTTTTCTTTTTCCTAGATTGGTTGCATGACCATGGCTAAAGAACCCAGGCTGCTCGGCTATTTACTCATAGCTGGGTGGAGAAAGAAGGAATGGATTAATGCCTTTCTAAAGGACATTAGCATAAAGTGAAACGCAAACAGCTTCTTCCAGTATTTGAACTCCGTTCTCCGATTCCATTTCTTACGACGAAAACTAAGCGATATTCTGTGTGTGTGTGTGTGTGTGTGTGTGTGTGTGTGTGTGTGTGTGTGTGTGTGTGTGTGTGTGTGTGTGTTACAATCAATTTTTAATAGTTAATGACGCCTGTTCCATGTTCAATACAGTTATTCATTATATTTTTTCGTTTAATCTGTTACACCCAACTCCGGAAAACACAAACAAACTTTTTTTTTTGATAATCGTATTGGACATTAAACAACTGTCATGGACTATTAAAAGAACATTGATTGCGGCACCTTAAAACTACCGCCGATTCAGTTATAGTGAAAGCCCGGGGTATGATCAAGAAAGGGACTGATAAACACATTAAGATACTTGCCAGTCCCTGTCTACACGAAATATAAAGAATTGCACTTTGCGGAAAAGCTCATCTCTTTGGAAAAGTAATGTCAATGTAACTGAAAAATATCACCCAAAAGAGGCAGTCAAAAATATAGATAAATTGAATGCATATAATTCTTACCTTCCCTCACCCGAGGTCTTAGGTAAAGTCTCGTTGAAGGATAGTAAGAAGCCAAAAATAAAACTGAAAATTAAACAATAATAATAATAATATCACCTAATCAAGGCCAGAAGACCAGACCAAGCGATAATTAATTTAAAAAAAGAGAACCTACAGAATGGTGGACTTTGCCCGGCAGACCACGGAGGGAAAAAGCAATGAAAATGAAAAGAGGGACAAGTACTAAGACCTTGCCTAAGAACTAAAAAAAGCTATGGAACACGAAAGTGGCGGTGATACTAATTGTAACTGATGCGCTTGGAACGATTCCCAAAGGCTATGCAAAAGGGCTGGAAAGTTGAAAATCGGAGGACGAGCAGAGACCATTCAAGCTATAGCTTTGCTTAGATCGACCAGAATACTGAAAAGAGTCTGGATGATCTGAGGGGATTTGCGGTCACTTAGTCTCAGGTGTAAAACCATCAGCTAACACTGATGTGAAAAACTCGCAAAGAGGAATATAATGATAGCAATATAACTAAGAACAACTCAAAACAAACAAAAAAACAGAAAAAGAAGCATGTGTGTGTGTGTGTGTGTGTGTGTGTGTGTGTGTGTGTGTGTGTGTGTAATAGATATTTGTGGTAAAACTTTTAAAAGTTTACTGTAAACTTGATTTGCACTATCAGAATTCCTGTTGTTGACAGACTTCATGGATAACGAGAATTGCTTATGAGAAGACTCTCATCACGAAATACAAAGTTTCTTTCACATCTCCTTCTCTTTTTTAGTTATCCAACACAACTTTATATGATGGGTCATAATTACCATGAATTACGTGTATATAAAAGTACGAGCTGAAATACCCATCTACACCAGATACGAGCGCGATCAAAACTCGGATCGCTCTCAGTTTTAATGACAATAAAACGCTTCTTTGATACTGATAGTGCGCTGGCAAGTCTTGTTTCAGTCAATATCAAATGAAAAACATATATATATATATATATATATATGTGTGTGTGTGTGTGTGTGTGTGTTCTTAGGAATTGGATAGATTTTTATGATACGATTTATTAGTTTACAAGAAAATTAGTTTAAATATAAAAAAAATTACTCACGGGTGGTGTATTTATTTATCGGTGATACTCTCTATCTATCACTTACCATCACTCATTCTCTCATTCTCTCTCTCTCTCTCCCGCACTCCCTCCTTCCCTCTCTCTCTCTCTCTCTCTCTATATATATATATATATATATATATAACACCCAGTACGATATTCAATGAATGGTTTGCAGACACCTTGATAGCCTCTTCAAACAATGTATTTTAGTTAAATTTATGTTATACAGCAATATTATTTATTCTTTGATTGGTTGATTGACTGTTTTAATGGGATATCAACCCGTCAAGCGTTATTTAAAATATAGAAGTGAAGAAATTACATTAATTGTACATTCATATTTACATTTTTGTGCAGTTGTTACTTAAGTGCTTTTTTGCTCAATGTCTATCGAAAATGAATAATTTTTAAACAGATTTATTTCACCCATTGATTGGACCCTAACTAGTACTACCACTCCTGATTAAAGAGGGCCTGGGAGTAATGGCAATGAAGTAAATGCTACTCATTTCCAAGATCTCCAGAAGTGAACCTTCGCTATCAGATGCAATTTAGGGTCATACTCAGGACACCCCTTTACCTGGGATACAATCGGAGTGTTCTAAACCGAGTGGACAGAGTAAGAATTTTTTAGACATTCTCACAATGAGAGCACCTTTTTCTCATAAGAACAAAAACAGATTTACATTTAAACCTTCACTTAGATCTAATTAGCATTCAAGTACGACACCCACAATTTTTCGGAAAGACCAATAAAAACTGCACCCTTCCTCTTTAGAAGTTGATATCACAATGCTTTTTCGCAAAAAGCAATCTCGAAAAAGACTTCAAAAGCTTAGTATAGTTTTTCATTTCTTTTATGTAGTATGTATTAATTAAATTTTGTCTAACTTATGAAGTAAAAGTTTCAATTTTAGATTTTCTGGTAAACATGGTATTGAAATGTATTAAATGTAATTTTATAAGTGGACAATGAATTTTCATGTGATGTTTAAGCATAAAAAGATTCTTCACCTTCTGGTTGATAATCGTGGATTATCTAAGAATTGAAATTTGAACAATTATCATTCTCATAACATGAGCATTAACAGCAGTATCAACGATAAAAATTTTAGGAGTTTAGAATGTAACTAAAAGCAGTTGACCGGGTGCATCGTAGGAGGTGTCAAAAAACACTTGGTACGACATTCAATGAATGAACAAACACACAAAGTCCAAACGAACATCAGCGAAGACACTTAACCTTTGACAATTAATCTACAACCACGAATTAAGCCATTTAAGATTGAAATCGTTTTCTTATGGGGGACTGTTTGAAAAGAACCTCTATTTTATTCTTGCCTAGTCAGCTGGGGCTGTAGAATACACTGACTGCACCTCTGCAGAGGGGTAAGACCCCCAATAACGAGTGTCCTAGATATGACACTAAACAGTCTTATGGTGAGGTTCCAGCAGTGCTGGAGCTTTGGGGAATGCGGAGTACCCCTTCGTTGCCATTGTTCCCAGGTCCACTCTGGCCCGGAGTGGTAGCACCTGATAGGGCCCTATCTATGGGTTAAATAGAACTAACAGCATACTTATGCTAAAATGAATTGTTTGAGTAAACTGAATAGCTTGAAATAGAAATGTTTTTGACAATTAAACCGTACTTACATTTAAACTGCGTGCTTATGCTTAACTGGATTATTTGAAATAGAACAGTTTTTCGACATTAAAACTGTATTTACACCAAAATGAATTGTTACATATAACTGCTTAAATAGTTTGAAATGGAAATGTTTTTAACAATTAAACTGTGTACTTATGCTAAACTGAATTGTTTTAAATAGAACACATTATTTACATAAAAAATGGATTTGGCGTCAAATAACCTACAAAGGTTGATATGCCATAAAACCCAACAAACCAAACCAAACCAAATCATCTATTTTATTCTTAGTAAGCCACACACCCAAACCTGAATATACACATGTACAACAAAAGTGTTGATGAACATACATATGAGTGTATATACAAGAGTTTTAGTCGGATCTTTAAATCAGAACATGTATATATAACAGCAAATTTGAAAAGTTTTTGAATGAAAAGAGTGATCGATGCTATTATAGCAGAAGCAGGCATAAACATTGATTTAAAGTGGCAGAGTAGAAAAAATAATTGAGCATTTTTTTTCCTTTTTTGAATGTTATGTGTTCTAACATCTTACTATGTTATTCATTCGTGTATTTCTCGTGCAATAACACCATATCGCGGTATTAGGCCTCACACTATATCCACGATTGACTAGGCACTTTTACCATACGACCATCAGAAGATTGTGGGTATAAAACTTAAGTGACAGACTTATCACTTTCATAATTCTAATACAAACACACACACACACACATATATATATATATATATATATATATATTGGGCGGAATCTGGTTTGTGCGTATAGTAATTTACAAAGCTCTTTGATTCAATGTGGCACAAGGCCGAATGAATGGGGCGCCCAATGAGACTCGAACTCACTCATGTAGGTTTGCTAGTCAAGCTTGCTAACCGTTACACCACCAAAGGTGCCCAGATCTGGTTTGTGCGTATACCATTTGCCAGTATGCTTAAATTTTGCACAATTCCCAGTGGATGACCTTTTTCACCCAGTCATATATATATATATATATATATATATATATATATATATATATATGACTGGGTGAAACAGGAAATTGTGCAAAATTTAAGCTTACTGATAAATGGTATATGCACAAACCAGAATCCGTCCTATATATATATATATATAGAGAGAGAGAGAAATTTTGTTAGTACTTATTACAGTACATAAAAAGGGACATTAACCCAGTAAGCTGGGGCTGTAGAATACACCGACTACATCTCTACAGAGAAGCAAGACTTCCACAACGAGTGTCCTGGATATGATACTAAACAATCTGATAATGAGGCTCCAGTAATGTTGGAGCTTTGGCGTAAGAGTACCTCTTTATTGCCATCGGTCCCAGGTTTTTTTCTGGCCCGGAGTGGTAGCACCTGAAAAAGTCCCATCTATAGATCAAATACAACTAAACTGTGTACTTACGCTAAACTGAATTGTTTGAAATAGAATTGTTTTTACATTTAAACTGCGTACTTAAGCTAAACTGAACTGTTTTTCTTTTAATCGTGTGTAAATAAATGACATGTTTTACTGAATTGTTCATGATACATAGCAATACTTGTAACCATTTAACTGAATAGTTTGAAATTGAAGTCTTTTTTACCTTTAAACTGTATACTTTGGTAAACTGAATTGTTAGAAATAGAACTGTTTTTGACATTATAACACTACTTATGCTTAACAGAACTGTTTATATGTATAAAAATGGATTTGGTATTAAATAACCGACAATGGTTGATATGCCATAAAACCAAACCAAACTAAACCAAAAGACAGAGCCAAATTATTGTTAAAAACAAATTAAACGTGTTTACTTTTAAAAGATTGTTTGCCGTTAAGTTTCATGCATGAAACTATGGTCAAAATTATTTAGTAGTTGTATTGGTCTGGTCTGGATAGTCCCAATTTTTCTTCTGATTTCTAGTTCCATAGTCTCTTTCCCTGGTATTTCGGGATTGTTTGAAGGGCCCCAGCTATCACTCGTGCAGTGTCACTATAGTGCATAAACTTTCAGCCCTCTAGAAATATCCAGGTATTTCATCAGTTTTTCACTTTACTTTTTCTTTTGTTGGACTGACATTTTTTTTTTGTTTTTTTTTGTTTTGTTTTACTAAATTACAACTAGGTCCGATCTTTTGATCAGGATAGGGTGATCTAATTCTATCTCAAAATCCAACAAATTTATCATTATTATTATCAATACTATTGTTATTATTATCATTATTATTTTACTCTTTGGAGATTTTTTTCACACCAGCGATGCTGATGGATTTTCACTGGAGTCTGAATGACAGCAACGCTCCTGAAGTCTCCAAGACTCTTCTCAGTATTCTGGTCTATCTCAAAAATACTGTTGTTTGGATGGTCTCCGCTCGTCTTCATATTTCCAAGTCCTCCAGTCCCTTTACCAAGCCTTTGGTGACTGTACCGAGTGCACCAATTACAACTGGTATCACCGTCACTTTCATGTTCCATAGTTTTTTTCAGTTGTCTAGCAAGCTCTAGGTACTCATCTCTCTTTTCGCTTTCTTTCAGTTTTTCCCTTGTGGTCAGCCGGAACGGCAAAGTTCACAATTCAGCAGGTTCTCTTTTGTTTTGTTCTTTTGTAGACTATCTCTCGGTCTGGTCGTCTGGTCGAGATTAGGTGATCTGTTTGTATCTCAAAATCCCAGAGAATTTTGTGCGTTTCATTTTCTAGGACAGATTCTGGATTGTGCATATACCATTCGTTTGTATGGTGAAATTCAGATTTCTTGCACAATTCCCAGTGGATCACCTTCCCCACCTAGTCGTGTCTAGTCTTATACTCTTTTTACGCTAATTTATCTCATTCATTTACGTGATTGATCGTTTGTCTCTATCACCACATAATCTACATCAACTATTTTGTTGTGGCTTGTCTATTCTTGCTTTATTGTTATTATTATTATTCACTCATGAGAGTTTTTCACATCAGCGTTAGCCGATGGTTTTTCACTGGAGTCTGAGTGACAGCAAGTCTCCTCAAGACTCCAGGACTTTTCTCAGTATTCTGGCCGTTCTCAATAATGCTGTCGTTCGGATGGTCTCCACTCGTCCGCCAACTTCCAAGTCCTCCAGTCCCTTTAGTAATCCCTTAGTTACTGTTCCAAACGCACCAATTACAATTGGTATAATTGTCACCTGCATGTTCCACAGTTTTTTCAATTCTCTAGCAAGGTCGAGGTATTTATCCTTCTTTTCACTTTCTTTCAGTTTTATTCTGTGGTCAGCCGGGACAGCAAAGTCGACGATTTTGCAAGTTTTCTTTTCTTTTTTTTTTTTGTTGATTATTATTAAGTCTGGTATTATTATTATTATTATTATTATTATTATTATTATTATTATTATTATTATTATCATTATTAATATTATTATTATACTCGGTGGTGAGGTGTAACTGAAGTCTGAGTGATAGCAAGTCACCTCGTGTCTCTAGGACGCTTCAAAGCATACTATCTGATTTTAGCAGTGATTTAGTCGGGGTGGTTTCTATTTCTTCCCTCTGATCCTCAATTATTTTCCAGGTTCTTGTAGACTGTTCCAAAGGCTCTGACTACAATTGGTATTAGGGTCACCGTCATGTTCTACAACCCTTTAACAAAATCCAAGTATTTGTCCATTTTTTTCGCTTTCTTTAATTTTCACTCTGTGGTCTACTGGAACAGTAAAATTCGCTAAATGACAAGTTTTCTTTTTTTTTTCTTTTTTTTTTTTTTTTTTTTGCTAACACTAGATCTGGTCTTCTGTCCGAGATAAAGGTGATGCGTTTGTATCTCAAAATCCCAGAGAATTTTGTGTCTCATTCTCTAGTATGGTTTCTGGCTTGTGCATATACCATTTGTCAGTATGATTAGATATTAATTTCTTGCACAATTCCCTATGGATCACCTTTCGCACCCAGTCGTTCTTAGTCTTGTATTCCTTTTTTCTAGTTTGCCGTATTCACTTATTTTGAGGTTAATCGTTTCATCTTTGTCTCCCAATATCCAACAATTGTTATTCTGTTGCGTATAATCAATTTTCGCTTTAATATAACTGATCCTTATGGCATTATTTTGAGCTGCCATTAAAAATGATTCATTTGCTCTCTTGAAGTTTCCCTTTTGTAGCTCTTTGCAAGTCTTCTTGTGTGTAATCTTCCAAGAATGTTTCTTAAAGTATTCCTAGAGTTTGCTTTTTTTTTCTAGAATGAGGGGTCTTACCATTTTTGTTTTCTAGATTTTGTTGTTTTGCTGGGTGTTCTAATATCATTCTATTATTTTTTGCGAGTTCATCACACCAGTCTTAACAAATGGTTTATTATTATTATTATCATTATTATTATCATTATCAGTTGTTGTTGTTGTTGTTGTTGTTAAGTTTCAAATTGTTTCTAACAGCATTTTAACGGTAGCGAACAACCAATAATCTCACTACGATGGGTCAATATATATATATATATATATATATATATATATATATATATATATATATATATATATTAAGTTGGCGACCATTGTCGAGGGTGACCCCAAAGATCTCTTTTCAATTGCTACTACACCAAGGTATCGGGGAGGGCGCTACTCCTTTCCCTGGATTGCTCCACTTTAACCTTGATACGTACCTTATAATGCTGATTGTTAAGTGAGGAGGCATCAAGTACCATTTTTTGAGTCTTTGGTATGACTCGACTTTGGATAGAATCCCGGTCTCCCAGGTCATTGACGAACACTCTAGCCACTATATATAAATATACATTTTTAAACGAGTAGGTCCACGAAGAGATTTGTATTTTTTTAGGATTTATTTAGTTATTTTGTTCTTACATACGTGTATGTTTCAGCTTGTTGCTTTCGTCAGAGAACATATATGGCACAAGACGTTTAATTTACTTTGCAGTTTGAATGTTTTCAGTTGGTTATAGGTTTATATCAAGGTCACGAACCACTTCGGTTTTCGTTCTAACTGTAGTTATCGATTATATTGATGCTTCTATTTACAAAAAAGTGAACGATTAAAGTTCATATTTACGATTCCTATTTATATTTGTTGTATCAAAAAATTTGGATGATTAACAAATAATGTTTACTTTTTGAAACAGAAAATGCTTTATCTTTTAGATTCGAGCAATTTAAGTGCATTGCACTAATAAAAATGACATTACGGTGTGCCATTTTTCTTTGTTACATATATGCATATGTATTCATGTATCTTTGTGAGTGGTGTGTGTGTGTGTGTGTGTGTGTGTGTGTGTGTGTGTGTGTGTGTGTGTGTGTGTGTGTGTGATGATTTTAATAATATATCTATGTAAGTGTGTAGTTTTTATGCTTATGTGCATCATACATGTGCAATGATAAAATATAGAATGTAGCACTTAACGGAGTACAATCCCATTATTATTTTGTTATTTTTAGCCAATCAAAACGGTATTATTAATTATTATTTATTACCGAACACTACTATATTTTAACTCTGAGGCCAAAAATGTGAAAACATAACAATTTAAAAAAAATTAATTCTTTCAGATTAACGATTTTTTTATTAAACCTTTTAGATCGTTCTGAGTTTTAGCTCACGGTTAGGGCTTGGGTTAAAAAAAAATGAGAACAAGCTTGAGATTATCTTTTCTTTTAACTTTTTTTTATAATTAGCTTACGTTTACAACAAATCTAATCCAAGGTTAAGATTTTTAATCTAGTATCTCATGACTAGTGAGTGATAATCCCAAAATAATGGCAGTGTGAATAAATAGACTGAATGATTTTATAAAATGTATCTGTAATACAAAATTACCTTTCAACTAAATTACATTTTCAATGAAGCAAAAAATATGTTTATCTAATCGAAATATCCTGCTCGGTTCAAAGTCCAATAATTCTGAACTGGAAGAGTAAACTAAAATATTTTTTCCTTCAAGCAAGACATTCTTTCTAGGGTTTAAAAAACCAAGGTTTTTGCTTTATATATATATATATATATATATATATATATATATATATATATATATATATATATATATATATATTATTATTATTATTATTATTATTATTATTATTATTATTATTATATATATACCAAACCCTCTGCCCAGGCATGATATGACACAAGGTCAATTTTTAAGCGGAGTTTAACAGGTTTGAATACAGACTTTTCCTTCTCCTAGACTAGTTACCTCACCAAGGCTGAAGAACCTAGTCTGCCCTACTATTTACCCATTGCTGGAGGGAGAATAATTGGATTCATACCTTTCCCAAGGCTATTAGTGCCATGTGAAATGCAATCAGTCTCGTCCAGGATTTGAATATATATATATATATATATATATATATATATATATATATATAATATATATATATGTATGTATGTATGTATGTATGTATGTATATTGCAAAATAGATTTAGTGTTTTAAAAGGTGTATGAAAAGATCCCAGCCGAACCTTTTGATTTTAGCATTTTTTTTCTGGAAAGCTTTTAAGTAGGTCGATATGCGTTTGTCTTCTTAATTCAATGCTATATAAGTCTACAGATAAAATCAGATAGATTAAAAGATTGATAAGTTATTTGAAAGATAGAATATAGCCCATAGATAGCCCATAGATAGATAGATAGATAGATTGATAGGGTCTGAGAAGTTCTCGGCCTAATATTTTGTTTTGTTTGTTTTTTCGTTTGTTTTATTTTGTTTTTTCGTTTTCTTTGTTTTTGCCTTTTCTTTTTCTTTTTTGTTTTTGCTTTTTTTTAAACAAACTTTGGAGTTAGTCGATATATACTTGTCTTCTTGGCATGTTTTAAGATTAAAAAAAATAAAATCTCCAAACAGACAGATCTTTTGTTTTGTTTTGTTTTGTTTTTGTAGTAGTTTTTTGGGGGGCGGGAGGGACTTTCTTTTTATTTCAACGTTTGTTTTATTTGCTTGTATTTCCTAATTCATGAAAATATTTAAAATTTCAAACATATTTAAAACAAATTGCACTAATAGTTAGAATAAAAGATTTTAAACAATCTGTATTGTGCTATCTATTTATTATTTTCATTTCTTCAACAACTAAAAAAGATTGAAATGCAAATATTGGATATGAAATAGAAAATTTAATTTTTCTTTTCAAGTCTTTTTTTATGCACCAAAAGAGTTTCAATCATTTCTAACTATAAATGTCTTCATTTTTCTTTAAATAAACTCAAGAAAAAGATATATTATCCCATTAATTAGAAAATAAAGCGATCGATCGATCGATTGATAGATTGATTGATTTTAACAGCATATAAACTGTCTTGGGTGTCTTTATTCATAGAGATTAGGGACTCGAGATTTTTACACAGTTATATGATATCAATTATTCCTATCATACACTAATTGTTTCAAACAAATCTACTCCACCCATAGATGGGATCCTAACAGGAATTACAACTCCGTTTAACAGTGGACCTGGGTGTAAAGGTAATTAAGGGGTAGTCCACCATTTCCTGAATCTCCTAGACTGGAGCCTCACCATCAGATGAAAATTAGTATCAAACCTAAGACACCCTTTTTTTTAGGGGAGAGTCTTACCCCTTCTTCTGGAGGGATACAGTAAGCGTATTCTAAGTTTGACCGACAGGACCAAAATAAATCAAGTAACTTATTTTCTATGAACAATATTAAAAAAAAATTGACATTGTAGTCTGGGTTTGTTTTTCGATTGTTTCTGACTTTTTAGATTTTCCAAAAAATCCAACAGTGGATTTCTCTTATTTACAGAGGAGGCGCATTTAGTGTAATGGTTATCGTCGTAAGAAACAGGTTGGTGACAAGATTTCAAATCCTGGACTAAAGCTCATAGGAAAGGCATAAATCAATCTGTCCTCACAACCCCGCCAGCTATTTGTAAGTTGTAGGGCAGACTAAGTTCTTAAACAACCGGGCAAGAAGGAAACTCTGAATTCAAACGAGCTGTAATCCTCTTAAAAATTGACCTTTTTATTTCATCCTGCCCTTGGTAAATATATACTCCCATTTATTGAGATAAGCCGTGATCCGAAAGATCAAGCTCGTTACCAATTTCAAGGTATAACATGGCCTTATTTGAATAATGAGATAATTTAATTATAATAACTCTCAAAAAAGCAATCGATTATTCATAAAGATCACAAAAGAGCAGATTGCATGAAAATACGAAAATACAGTTATTTGTGGCAACTGGATTTTTAAAGTTGTTTAATTTTGTTATTAGCCATTAAGAACCGTTAAGTTGTCTGAGATATATGAAGAATTATGTTATTCATCAAAGGTAAGTTTGGTCCAAACGACAAATCACGGATGTAATCTTGCCCAGTCGGCTGGGGCGGTAGAATACACCGACTGCACCTCTACAGATGGATAATAAACCCCGCCAACAAGTGTACTGGATATGACACTAAATAACCTGATGGTGCGGTTCCAGTAATGCTAAAGCTTTGGGGAATGTGGAGTATCCATTTATCGCCATCGCTGTCAGGTCTACTCTGGTCTGGAGAGATAGCACCTGATAGGGTCCTATCAATGGGTCAAATAGAACTAAACTGTGTAATTATGCTAAACTGAATTATTTTAAATACAACTGTTTTGATATTTAACTGTTTGTAAACAAAAACTATACTTATTCTAAACTAAATTGTTTGAAATTTGATTCGGCGTTAAATGACCTGAAAAGGTTTGATACGCCGTAAAACTAAACAACAAAAAAAACAGACGTAAACTGCAGATATTTTGTCAACACAATGCTCAATTATATATATATATATATATATATATATATATATATATATATATATGACAGAAAAATGAATGGAAAAGTGACTAAATCAACCATTGACAACGGATTCGGTAATGATATTTCGTCCTTTATTAAAAAAAGGACTGCTTCAGAATCGTTTTTGAATAGGGGACGAAATATCATTGCCGAATCCGTTGTCAGTGCTTGATTTATCCACTTTTCCACATCTTGTCAGATTTAAGAAAAACTAACATTTCTCTCTCTCTCTCTCTCTCTCTCTCTATATATATATATATATATATATATATATATATATATATATATATATATATATATATATATTTATATATATATATACTCCCGTGAACACAAATACGGACCGAAAATTTTTATATTGGGAGAGTTTACCCAGAAAACGAAGAGTCGACCTATATTCTATAAATGTCGTAAATTGTTGATTTCTTAAGCAATCACTAAGAAACGATTTCAACATAACACATGGATTAAGGTTGAGTGTTTTTCAATCTTTTTGTCATGATGTATGGAGCCATGAATCAAATTGTATTCGGTCTTGACACGTGTGGCATAAAAATCTCATTGCTGGCCCCTTTCTACCAATTTATGCTCGCTATGTTACCCAGTGGGGAGGGTTTGTTTCAACAAGATAACGCAACCTCCAAATTATGATATGAAACTGGTTTCAGAAACATTCGACTGACTTTCAGGCACTTTCTTGCTTGATCTTGTTCATCATATTTAAACGTTACATAGATAGATATGAATCAAGTGTGATAGATAGATAGATAGATAGATAGATAGATAGATAGATCCGAAAAGATTGAGAAAAACGATAAAATTTGAGAAAGAGCGAAAGAGAAAATAAATAAAAGATGTTACATATATAAAGAGAGAGAGAGAGAGAGAGAGAGAGAGAGAGAGAGACTATCTTTAGTGTTTTCGAGTGTAGGAAAATTTATAGTTGCTGCTGTTAGATAATTCGGTCTGGTACAAAGCAATAAGGGATAATATTTCTTCGGGATATTGTATGCTTGGTGGGCGTGACAGAATATCTTAACTAAACAATTTTACAAAGACTTTACCATGACGAACTTCAGTTGCACGCAACAAAGACAAACGATGTCTCGACTAAAAAAATATGAGTATATATATATATATATATATATATATATATATATATATATATAATGTGTGTGCCTCTATGTGTGTCTGTGTGTGTGTCTGTGTATTTGTGAGTATTCATTAAGTTTTTCTTACCCTGGAACTCGTAGAGTCTCTAATGAGGATCATACTAAAAGGGATAATACATATATATATATATATATATATATATATATACACTACCAGTCAAAAGTATTTGGTCACCCTCAAAAATTTTCATTTTTCATCCAAAAGTTTTATTTTTAAAGAATCCATTTTAACACCACAATATTTTTATTCGTAATACTAAATACAAGTATTCCTCAGTAACCTTAGTATAAACAGGTATCTTTTGAAAAATTGATTTGAAGGTGTTTTTCTTCTTTAGTAATGAACTTGAATAAAACTTTTTCCAAAAGATACATAGCACCACTTGAACTCATAAGTAAAAAGTAAAGTAAAGTTGGCGACCGTAGTCGAGGGCGACCAGAAGGCTCCCTTTTCAATAACTACTACACCAAGGTATAGAGGAGGGCGATATTCCTTTCCCTGGATTGTTCCACTTTACCCTTGATACGTACCTTATATTGCTGAGTGTTAAGCCAGGAGGTATCAAGTACCATTTTTAAAGTCTTTGGTATGACGCGACCTGGGATTGAACCCAGGTCTCCCGGACCATTGGCGAACACTCTACCCAGTAGACAAGACTATAATGTGTTAAATTACTGCTTGCTAGATACTACCTGTTTTACCAATGAAGAGGACAATTTCATCAGTCTCCAACTTGCGTGACACAAGGCTGACTGCTCCCAACATTACTGCACAACTGTCGTAAAAAAGATGTGTCAACATCCACAGTGAGGAGACGACTCAGTGAAGCAGAATTGCTATCAAGAAACCACTGTTTGCAAACAATATCGAAAGGCTCCAGGGGTCCAAGGCGCAAAAAGACAGGACAATAGAGCAGTGGAATAAAGTCCTTTCGACAGACAAATCAAAGTTCGAAATCTTTGAGTCAAATAGGAGAGTCTATGGGCGGCGGAGAATTGGTGAAAGAGCCGCAGCCTCTGTATCCCACCAACCGTAAAGCATTGGAGGAGGTTCGGTCAGGGTGTTGGGGGCTTTTGCCAATTGCAAAGTTTGGGATTTGCATCAGGTGAAGGGTAAATTGAATCAGACCGGCTATCACAGCATACTGCAGCATCACGCGATCCCATCTGGAACACTGTGAGTCAAGGATTTGTATTCATGTAAGATAATGACCCAAAGTAGACAAGTAAACTGCAAGAGGTACATTAAAAGCAAGGAGGAACAGCAAGTCCTACACCTGATGCCTAGACCGGCGCAGTCAGCAGACTTAAATCCCATTGAACTGGTGTGGGATGAACTTGACCGAAAAGTCAGAGCTAAGCAACCTACAAGTGCGGCTCACCTCTGGCGACTCTAGCAGGAACACTGGGCAGAACTATCTTCACTCTACCTCCAGTCTTTGGTGGAAAGAATGGCGAGAATCTGTGAAGCAGTGATAGCAACCAAAGGAGTCATTTCGATGAATCAAAAGTTTAAGAGGTTTTTTGTGTTTTTATTTTTGTTTGTTTGTTTTTTTTTTGGTTTAATTTGTATTTAATGTCGCTCAGGAAAACTTGTTTTTACTATAATAATTAAACCATCGTGATGGTTAACTTGTTTCTTAAAAATAACACTTTTATGGTGAAAAATTTTTAAAAATTGATTGGTAGTGTATATATCGTCTTACATGTATATAAGTTTATGTGATTTTGTGCGCGTCTGTCTGGGTGTGTGTGTTAAGCCAATATTGATAACCTAGAATTGTGATTTTCCGAAAGATATTCTCTCCTTGTATGTACGTTGTCATGTATAAGTACATCTGTTTGTGTGTGCATGTATATATATATATATATATATATATATATGGGGGGTATATGTATGTATATATTTATATATGCGTGTACATGCATACATGAATATATGTGTATATAAATATATGAATATATGAGTATATATATATGTGTGTGTGTGTGTGTGTGTGTATGAATATATATATTTGCGTATATATATTAATATATGTGTGTATGTGCGTGCATGTATGTGCCTATGCGTGTATGCATATATATGCACGTGTGTACATATCTATATGTGCGTGCGCGCGTGCGTGTGTGTGTGTGTGCAAATTATGTACATTAGGGCTACTACAAATTTTTTTGCAGCAATATTTTTTTAAAGATGAAGGTTTTGAGTTGAGTTTTTATGATCATTTCACAAATGAGATGTCGCAAATGAAAATGAAGGCCGGTTAATAATTCTCTGAAATTTCTAATGTTACGGACCGAGTAAATGTATTTTCGACCTTCGTTAGTCATTGTCGAGAGGTGGGCGTTCGACCACGCCATAGACTATTAGATGTTTTATGTGATCAATGAGTATTTTGAATGCGAGCGTCCATGGCGAGCAGTTAACATCATATTTGAAAGCGCAGTCCGTTGGTACTGGTTCGAATGTGTAGGATTCACTGATCAGATCCTGTGCGTATGAATTAATCATCAGATGCATCTCTAATATATATATATATATATATATATGTGTGTGTGTGTGTGTGTGTGTGTGTGTGTGTGTGTGTGTATGTGCTCATGTTTCCTTTGGTTGGTTGGTTGGTTGGTTGGTTGGTTGGTTGGGTGGTTGGGTTTTATGACATATTAACATTTGTAGGTTATTTAACGCCAAATCCATTTTTAGGCAAATAGTCAGTTCTATTTCACAAATTCAGTTCAGCATGAGTACACAGTTTAATTGTCAAAAACTTTTGTTTTAACTACACACAGTTAAATGTCAAAACAGTTCTATTTTAAACAATTCAGTTTAGCATAAACGCGCAGTTTAAATGGAAGTACAGATTAATTGTCAAAAACATTTTTCTATTTCAAGCTATTCAATTTAGTCAAACAGTTCTAATTCAAATAATACAGTTTAGCATAAGTATGCCGTTAGTTCTATTTAACCCATAGATAGGACCCTCTCAGGTGCTACCACTCCGGGTCAGAGTGGACCTGGGAGCAATGGCAATGAAGGGGTGCTCCGCATTCCCCAAAGCCCCAGCATCACGGGAACCTCACCATCAGATTGTTTAGTGTCATATCCAGGACACTCATTGGGGGGCGGTCTTACCCCTCTGCAGAGGTGCATTCAGCGTATTCTATAGCCCCAGTCGACCGGGCAAGTGTTTCCTTTGATCTATTAGGTCTTCGTAGTACTATACCGAATATTTCCCTTTATACCATCTTTTAATGCCATGAACATTACTTTGCAGAAGTCATCTTCTCCCTATGCGACAGGTTGTTCTGAGTTACGTGGTATCAGCAATAAGTAACGATCTCTACTATATATATATATATATATATATATATATATATATGTGTATGTGTGTGTGTGAGAGAGAGTGTGTGCGTGTGCGTGCATGTGTATGCTTGTGTGCGTATGTGTATATGTGTGTGTGTGTGTATGTGTATGTTAGAGAAATTTCCTAAGTTTAACCCGTGGTCGATTTTAGATCTTTATCTCGAGTAGAAATTTAATCTATGAACAATAAATAGAATATTTCTCGAGCCATAAGGTTCTCTTTCATTGATGGGTGTGTTCCACGAGTAAATGACCCCCCCCACACACACACACACATACACGCACATTCGTTTGCATTTTACCCATTAAACTCTAAATATATGTGTTGACATGTCAACGCATTTGGTGACGTCACTACGAGTTTATCTTTGCCATCGGCATGGAGTCCATAAGAGTAACCTCCTGCTCATTAAAAGATAACTTTCAAGCCGTTAAGTTGTTTTAAAGGGACTCATTCGTGTTTGCTCTGGGATGTTTAACTTGGTGTGGGGATGGTATTTTTCAATCAAGTTTTTACCAAGTGGTAATAAAAATAATAACAGGAAGATGAAGATCAGTAGTAGTAGTAGTAGTAGTAGTAGTAGCTATTGAAACCACAAATAATTGGAAAAGTAAGAGTGCATGAGTCAATAGTGCATGTATTTACCCCCTCTCCCCCGCACAAGCAGGGTGTGACACGAGGTCAATTTCAAGCGGAGTTTAACAGAGTTTTCCTTCTCATAGACTTGTTGCCTAACCAAGGCTAAAGAACCCAGTCCGCCTTACTATTTACTCATAGCTGTAGGGAGAATAATTGGATTCATATTTTCCCCAGGATATTAGTGCTATGTGAAATGCAGTCAGCTTCGTCTAGGATTGGATCTCGTGTCGCCGTGTCCATTTCCCACGACAAAAACTACGGGTATCTTGACTATAGTGTAAGTTTTGTATGTTACTTTCCCTAAGTTCTAATTTGCGGACAAAAATCACATTTGAGTGCTCAACAGTTCAATTAAAGATGTGAGCCGCTAGACTATTTACACAGCTAATTTGTTTATTATGGTGAATACTTATGTAGAACCAGCCACACCTGTGGATGAACGGATAACAGAAGAATAGGGCATCAGAGTGATGCAGATTCACTCCATAATCTACATGTTTTGCAGGGTTTTTTTTCCTGCTTCTATACAAGTTACCTGACTAAGGCGAAAGAACCAAATCTGCCATACTATCTACCCATAGCTGAAGGAAGAGCTGTATTCCAAAACATGATGGTAATTTCCATCTTGTTCTGAATCATTTCTGTCTGTGTCATTGTCTTTTAATTAACTAAATAAGATAAATGACCTTCGTCTATTGTACGCCCTGCCGTTGGGGCAAAGAATATATGCCGACTGTATCACTCTGCAGAGGAATAAGAAATCTTAATAAGAATCTTGTGGCACTGCATTTTATCATTAGAATGTACTTATTTCCCATTCTTGTCTTAGGTAGTGGTCCTACACAGTCGATAAGTATACGATCGAATGGTTCGTCCGTCGTTGTTATGGGTTTCAACGGGGCTGGAGGGATAGTTTGATTCGGCTTCCCTACTCTCTGGCAGGTTTCACAGGACTTGCAAAATTCCTTTACACTCTTTTCTATTCTTGGCCAGTAGAAGTGTTCATATAGACGATCCCTTGTTTTCGCTATACCCAAGTGGCCTGCAAGTGGGACCTCATGAGCTAAACTCAATAGATCCGCCTGATATTTTTGGAGTGTCACAATTTGTCGATAATGAAAAGAGGTGTCCTCGGTATCACACAAAACTGCATCTGATGGTGAGGCTCCAGGACCTGACCTCTGGGAAATTCAAAGTACCATTTCATTGACATCTTATTCTCCCTCCAGCTATGGGTAAATAGTAGGACGGACTAGGTTCTTCAGCCTTGGTTAGGCAACTAGTCTAGGAGAAGGAAAACTCTGAATTCAAAACCTGTTAAACTCCGCTTAAAAATTGACTTTGTGTCATATCCTGCCCGAGCGGAGGGGTTGGTAAATAGTACCATTTCATTGACATTATCTCTAGGTCCGCTTTGAGCCGAAATGGTAGAACCTGTTGGAGTACCCTCTATGGCTGAAATAGATATGTTAAAAAATTATTCCTATTAGGTAGTACCGTGCGTAAAAAAGATACCTCTTAAGAAACAATTAAACAAAAAATATAAATATAAATGTACAATAAAAGCGATTCCATGACCTCTTGACATAAAATAAACCTATGTAGATTGACATGCCATTAAAATCCCTCGACTACTCAATCGTCCTATTCCTTTCCCTGGATTGCTCCTCTTTACCCTTGATACGTACCTTATATTGCTGAGTGTTAAGCAAGGATCTATCAAGTACCATTTCAAAAATCTTTGGTATGACGCAACCTGGGATTGAAACCAGGTCACTTGGACCATTGACGAACACTCTACCCACTAGGCCAATGTGCCGGTACAACCTTATATAACCTCATATAAAACAACATAAAAATGTATTTACCTAACCTCTCCACAACAGATAGGATGTGATACAAGATCAATTTCGAATGGAGTACAGCAGGTTTGAATACAGAGTACTCTTTCTCCTAAAATTGCATAAAGGGTTGGGGGAGTCCTCATTGAGTAATGACTTAAAGTGCTGGACTGCGAGATCATAGTATGTGAGTTCGAATTCCATTCATGCTATTATGTTCACTTTAGGACAAATACTCTTGGACAAAGGTATGAACCCCCTAATTCTCCTCCAGCTAGTACGACTGTCGTTTTACAAAGATGGTTTTGGCAGTGAAAAATCTACGAAGGTTGATATGCCATTAGAAAGGAAAAAGCATAAGTAGGTCCACTTATTTTTGGACTGCAACATGCTCATATTTTTAGTGAGAGAGTTTTATTACTGTAGAATTTGAAAATAAATAATAGTTAATAATATTCATTTTGATTGCGCAAATCTCCTCTAAAAATTATAAAATCCTGATGTTCTTTGATTTAGAAGAAAATTAACTTTTTTATTTAAAAAAATGTTTGTGGTGTACTTATGTAGGGACGATACTCCACATTCATTTAATATCCATTAAATTGATATATAGTTATTTACTAATAAACAATTATTGACTGATTTACTAATAAATAAGTTATTTATTTATATATAGTTATTCAATTAACATGGTATATGACTCGATATTGAGATTAATTGCAATTAAAATGTGTCTTTATCAAAGCGATAAAATATAGTAGAAGTTAGAAAGTTCTGTTTTTACTTTTTTTTTTTTTTTTTTGGGCGCACTCCCGAATTGTTGGAATGCTATTGACAAGTTGTAGATTTATACGATCAAATAAAACGGGATTTCGTCCAAGCTATATCTGTACCCTAATTACTATCTGGAAAAACTTACAAGCTAGATGGGAACTACACAAAAATGCTACGTACTGTATTGAACAAATCCTGGAAACAACACCCCACCAAACAGCAGCTGTATGGTTACGTACTCCCATCTCTCAAACCATTCAAATAAGTCGAAGACATGCAAAGCATAGCTGTAGAAATAAGGACAAACTTACAAGCGACGTTTTCTTATCGACTTGCCAGTATTGGCCTATCAGAAGGACTTACATCAGCTTTGTGCCGATACAGGATACGGCTTGGAGGACTTGCTAAAAGCGATGTATGATAGGGATGGATGACGAGAGAGAGAGTCAAACAACTCAGTACTCTCAGTGCGACTTAGTGATGATGATGATGAATAAGGTGAGTCAAACGTTTTGCGATAATTTAGTACGTATTGGTTTGTGGTGTGCATATCATGTAACCCAAGCAATTCTAACCATGGTAGGTACTATTTACCCAACCCCTCCGCTCGGGCAGGATATGACACAAGGTCAATTTTTAAGCGGAGTTTAAGAGGTTTGAATTCAGAGTTTTCCTTCTCCTAGACTAGTTGCCTCACCAAGGCTGAAGAACCTAGTCCGTCCTACTATTTATCCATAGCTGGAGGGAGAGTAAGGGGGTTCATACCTTTCCCAAGGGTATTTGCCCGAAAGTGAACGTAATAGCGCGACTGGTAGGTACCCGCTGTTGTGGTTGATAGTAATGTGGTAGTTGGTGCGCTGAAACGTTGTTTGCTGCTTTAGTCCAATGTGTGCAATTTAAAAGCCACACAGATGTACGTGCAACATCGTCGAATTCGAGAACTTATGCGTGGAAGCAACCCTAAAAACATGAAAGATGAAGACGCAGTTGATCACAATACACTAACCAGATGGTTGAAGAAATTTCACTCAGGTTGCAAGAACGTCGACAATCAGACAAGGTCAGGAAGGCCTAAAATCATGGATTCCAAGGCCTTGCTCTAAGCCATAGAGGCAAATCCGGCTGGTAACACCCGGAGAGTATCAGGCGAGCTCACCATCTAATAGTCCAGTGTGGTTCGACACCTTCACGACTTCGGCAAAGGTATTTGGAGACTGCTCAATCGTCTCTCGTGCTATCAAAATACTGCAAAACTTTTGACTCACCCGAGTATAATCAAGACAAAATAGAAATTGTAATACAACGATCAGTAACAATACTGGAGATAATCCCAAAGAACTGAGAAAGCTTGCTGCCGTTTGGTCCCCAACGAAAGCAACCAGTTAGCAATCTGTAAATTCCTTAAGATAATTATGAGAAAATAAATATGTGTAGGAAGGGTAATTCACCGGAAATTGTTTCAAATGACTTGTATCTTACCATAGATACCATTTGTATATAAAAGTGTAGGTGGTCTAATGTTTAATGGTACTGAGAATGGAATAGGAGAACCTGAAAACTCGTAGTCATGGGGGTTCATAATTTTGATCTCTGGATAAAAAATTTTCAGCTTGATGTGTATTTTTATACGGTTAAACAAAAAGACAAAGATTTAGTTTGGTTTGTTTTATTTGTTTAACTGTATATTAACTTATTACGGGCTATTTAATACCAAAAATGTTATTAATTTCTAAATATTTATTTACAATCACTCTATCTCTAACGTTCCATTGCTTTTTTAATTGCACTTCATCTATCATCACTCGTTTGCACACAGTTATATGATATCCAGTAATGTTATCGAATACAAATATTTTACTCACAATTGTATATTTCAGCGCGCCTCTGGTGGTGTAATGGTTAGCAAGCTCGGCTAGCAAACCTACACGAGTGAGTTCGAGTCTCATTGGGTGCCCCTTTCATATGGCCTTGTGCCACATCTAAGCAAAAAGCTTAGTAAATTTCCACAATTGTATATTTCAAACATTCCTATCAAATGCTAATAATTTATATACAATTAGATTGTTTCGAGCCATTGGACTAATGAGTAAAGTTTTCGCCGGGAGACCGGGGTTCAACCCCAGGTGGAGTCATTCCAAAAACTCAAAAAAAAAATGGTACTTGATGCCGCCTTGCTTAGCACTCAGCATTATAAGGTGAGGATTAAGGGTTAAGTGGAGCAATCCAGGGAAAGGAGAAGCGTCCTCCCCTACAGCTCGGTGTAGTAGCTATTGAAAAGGGAGCCTTCGGGTCACCCTCGACAAAGGTCGCCAACTTTACTTACTTTAGATTGTTTTAAGCAATTCTTTCTGTTTAATAATAGTAATTTCTTTGAACATGATTTCAAGTAACTAATTATAATAATCCTTAGAAAACTATTATAATTTCAAGTTAAAGTCTTAATTTGAATACATTTATATAGTATCGATTGTTCCTATCTAGTACGAATATTTACAACACAACTGTTTGGTTTAAAGTATTCCTATCTAATGCTAATAATTCATACACACTTACATAATTTCAAGTAACTATCTCTTTTTAATAATAATCATTTTCTGTACTCATTTACGTGGTTTCAGGTAAACAATAATTGAAAGAAAGCGAAAAGAGAGATAAGTACGTAGACCTTGCTAGAGAACTGAAAACCTATAAAACATGAAAGTGACGGTGATACTAAATGTAATTGGTGCACTCGGAACAGTCACCCAAGGATTGGTACTGGGACTGGAGGACTTGGAAATAAGAGGACAAGTGGAGACCATCTAAAAACGGCATTATCAAAATCAGTCAGAATACTGAGACTTGGAGAGACTTGCTGTCACTCAAACTCTAGTGAAAAACTATCAGCTAACGCTGGTGTGAAAAACTCTCAAAAGAGGAAAAATAATAATAATAATAATAATAATAATAATAATAATCCTTGACACCATCAAACAAGTGCAAATGAAAGATAAAATCCAAAAAGAATATCTCAGGAGAACTAGGAAACTACTCGAGACAAAACTCTCTTGCAGAAACCTTATCAAAGGAATAAATACTTGGGCTGTACCCCTCGTTAGATACTCGGGACCCTTTCTCAAGTGGACCAAAGATGAACTTAAACAAATGGACCAAAGAACTAGAAAAACAATGACCATGCACAAGGCATTACATCCCAGAGACGACGTTGACAGACTATAAAGAGGGAGGAAGAGGACTTGCCAGCATCGAAGACAGCGTTCACGCATTGATACAACGACTCGAAGACTACATAGAAAAACACGAACGAGGACTGATTACAGCCATTAGAAACAATACTGACAACACGATAGATAACAGAATGACAAGAACCAGAAAACAAAAATGGGAAGAAAAACAACTCTATGGGCGTTTTAAACGACTGATAAACAACAAAACCTGGACCTGGCCAAGAAAAGGAAACCTTAAGAGAGAAACAGAATCTCTCCTAATAAGAACCAATCATATCCAGGCGAGAATTGATTAGACTCAACAAAATAGCAAATGTAGGCTATGCGGTGACAGAGATGAAACCATCAATCACATAATAAGCGAATGCAGCAAATTAGCACAGAAAGAGTACAAGACTAGAAACGACTGGGTTGGCAAGGTGATCCACTGGGAAATGTGCAAGAAATTTCAATTTGACCATACGAACAAATGGTATATGCACAACCCAGCACCTGTCCTGGAAAATGACACTCATAAACTCCTATGGGACTTTGACATACACACAGATCACCAAATCTCGGCCAGAAGACCAGACCTTATAATAATCAACAAAAAAAAAGAGAACTTGCAAAATAGTCGACTTTGCTGTCCCAGCTGACCACAGAATAAAACTGAAAGAATGTGAAAAGAAGGATAAGTACCTCGACCTTGTTAGAGAATTAAAAAAGCTGTGGAACATGAAAGTGACGATTGTACTAATTATGATTGGTACTTTTGACACAATAACTAAAGGACTATTAAAAGGCCTGGAGGACTTGGAAGTTGGCGGACGGGTAGAGACTATTCAAATGACAGCATTACTGAGAACGGCTAGAATACTGAGAAGAGTCCAGTGAAAAACCATCTGCTAATACTGATGTGAAAAACTCTAAAAGAGTAAATAATAATAATCCTTAATTAACTATTATAGCTTCAAGTAACTATTCTTGAGACAAATACACAGTTATATGGCATAAAAAATTCATTTTTGATACTGATGATTTTTAAAAAGATCTATTTGACTCATATATGGGACTTTAACAGGAAATAACACTCCTGATCAGAGTGTACCGGAGAGCTATTCCAATGAAGGATACGCCCCACTTTCCAGATTTCCAGAACTAGATCCTCACCAAAATATTGCAGTTTAGTGTCATACCCAGGACACCTCTTCGGGAGGTCTTACCTCCTCAGCAGGGGGATATATTCAGCGTATTCTAAGCCACACTGGCACGGCGATAAAGATTTATCTAACTAACCTGATATACACAAAGTTTTAAATCATATTTATATCATGAATAGAAACGCCCACGAAAATCTTTAAAATATTTTTTTTTAATTTTTAAAAAACTAATATACGAAAAACATGTTCAGGGGGCCTATTACTAAGCATAGAAAAGTTTTTATTATTCGTTCTGTTGTCTTCGTCTTGGTTTCGACTGTTGTAATTTCCATTTTTCTTCATATGCTTCGCGCATTCAATGGCATTCTCAGAATTTCAAACCGATCCCTTTATTCAATCTGCGGAGGTAAACTGTCCATGCTACACTGTTCAGTTGAGACAGCAGTAAGGAGGCAGAGCGGTTATGTTTTGAGTGGGAAACATCGACAAAGTGTAGGTTTGTCCCTGAAAATTGGACGATGGCGTTAAAGCGATCTCTTCTGCTGACATTGGATTACTAAAGAGCAACCTTTAGATATGACTTAAGAAGAAGACAGTAGAATTTGGAGGGAAATCCTTTACATGCAAGTCAACGCTCCAGCTCACGTTGCTAGGGCATCTGTCAAATATGTCGGTAAATTAGACTTTCAAAACGGCTGGTTTATTGTGTGGATGTTATATTCACCGGATCAAAAGCCCGATGTGAACCTTCTGAGCATCAAGAGACGTGTTTATGAGGTAGTAAAAAATTTGCATTCAAAAATGAACTTTGGGAAGCAATATTAACTGTTTACAAAGCCATTACCCCTAAAGAAATTCTCAGATTAACTCCTTCTATTGACAGTAGTCGATTTTAAGTCATTAGATCGTCTTGTCGGTAGGGCTTACAATACTCTGACTTAATCTTCTGCAGAGGAGTAAGATCCCATCCTAAAAAAAGGTGTCCTGGGTAAGACACTAAACTACATTTAATAGTTCAGGACATCAGGGGAGTGTTGAGTTCCCTTTCATTGCCATTGCTTCCCTGTACACTATGACCCGGAGTGGTTGTAACTCTTCATAGTTCAAAGAAATTTGTTTACCTATAGTTCAGATAGATCGGTTTAAAAATTATTCGTTTTCGGTAGACTTTATGCAAAAAAAGAAAATCGTAAGAAACAACGACACCAAAATGTAAGTATGAACGGACAAAGAATGCGATTCACTAATCTCTATTAATAAAATCAAATAATCAATCGATCAAGTCATTAGCGCAAATGGAAATTATGTCAGTAAATAATATTACTTTCCTGCTTTTTTGTTTCACCTAGTTTATCATGATCAGTTTTCAATAACCTTTCTATGAATAAATCATTGTTGGAGTAGTCATGGGCTATAATTTTAATTGTTACATTGATTTTCTTTTTCATACTTTCCTATTGATTTTTTTTATATTTTTAAATTGATTTCCATTTTCATTTCATGGTGGCTTTATCTTTATACCTTCACACTTTTTTCATTTTTTATATTTTCATATTGATTTTTTTTACACCTTCTCATTGATTTTATGTTAATTTTTTAGACTTTCATATACGACCGGCACCTGGAGACCAGAGAGTACGACGGCCGAAACGTTGTGACACTAACAGACAAGAAGCGGTTAGCAATTCGAATAAGACAGGGAAGTTAACATTCTTTATAAAATATTAGTCTGATGCTCGTTTCCAGCATAATTTTGAAAAAAATCATTTGCATATATGAATGTAACAGGAAAAAATTCTGTTACAGGGGAGGGGCTTTCGAAGAGGGGATATATATATATATATATATATATATATATATATATATATATATATATATATATGCACACACATATGCATTATATTTTTAAAGCCTTTATGGGCACTGCCCAATAACAATTACTGGTTATAAATATTTAAACAATGACAAAATTTGATTTTATCGCCTGAAATTATAGAATCCATTAAGGATTTTGGGAAAGTACAGGGTGTAGATTTACTTACTTGTTTGGCAATGTGAGTTCACCGTGACAATCTCCTTGATCGATTCGGAACAATATTTAAGGAGATGATTATTTTTCATTTAACAGTTTAATTTTGGAGTTTTGTTAGTTTGTTTTTTGTTTTGCTTTTGTTTTTTGTTTTTATTTTTCATTTGTTTGTTTGGTTGGTTGGTTGGTTAGGTTTTTTTGGGGGGGAGGTCACTCCAACTATGGGTTAAATAGTACCAGAACTGATATTCTACAAGTATGGTTTTGGCATTAAATAATCTTCAAAGTAACCAAACCAAACCAAACCTAAAATTCAAAGTGCTTGTTTTTGTTTGCTGATTGAGATGAAACTTAGTTCTTCTTGCGTAATGTTCCTATTTTACTCCTCCACGCAAGTAATTTTTGTTCAAATACTTATGATCAGTATTGTATATATATATGTATGTGTATACATGTGTGTGTGTGTGTGTGTGTGTGTGTGTGTGTGTGTGTGTGTGTGTGTGTGTGTGTGTGTGTGTGTGTGTGTTGTTTCAAATTTGAAAGTGTTTTTGAACATGATTCTCATTATTGAATGAAGAACCGTGAAAAACGTTCAAATTTCAAAAAACACAAACTCTCATTTAAAAAGCGTTCGTAAGCCTGTTACTTTAATCAGTCTCATAAACACTTCCCTGGTGATCTCCTAACGCCGAAACCAACCAGGATATAACATACATGAATAAAATTGATTTACCAACGGTTATGTGTCAATTTTTTTCGGTTCACATACACATACCCACACATACCCACATACACAAACATAATATATATAAATATTTCTTTGAGAAAAAACAAAAACCGGTCACATTAGGATTATAAATTTATTTCCATCCTGTTATGGGTTTTGATATAAATCAAAAACACCAAAAATAACAGGACTTTTTCAGATCTATAGGATAAAATAATTCAGAATAGACACAGGAAAGAAAGGTTGGAGGGGGTAGAAGAGGGGTGAAGAGTTTTTTCCTCATTTAGTCAACTTCCGGTTTTTTGTTTTTTTTACCGGTTGGAATTACAGTAAATTTTTTTTTTATTTTTTTTTTTAATCTAAATACATTTCAACTTAAAACTCCAGATTTAATACTAATTTAGGAAAGTACAACTTTCTTTAATAACCTACCGTAAGGATACAGTAATACTTATATTAGATTAAAATTAAAATTTTTAATTTCAAATTTTATTTTTGAGCCTATTAATTCAGTTACCCTTCCATTGAAGAGTACATACACATCACACGGTTTCAACTCATCTTTTTTATTTTATTTTATTTTTATTCGTTTCACCTTAAATCTCAATTTAATCCTATGCTTTTTTATTTAAGCATTATCTATGATTATTTGTCTATAGTTTCAAATTATTCCTATGTCTACATCTAGCTATTAATTCATATCGCTGATTTAATAATTTTTCAGGGTCTGGGTATATCATTATTTGTATTTTTTCTCTAGGCACAGATTACATCTACTATCAAAAGATTTTGGAGTATTCGACTTTTTCAATATGGACCTTTGAATCTCAGGGGTTAAACCTTTATTTTTCGAACTCCGAAAATGTTTCGTGTTAAGTGATGTTCTATCACTTTCATATTGACTACTTTTATTTTTATAAACAGCCGGTGATTAATTTAGTTAATTTTTTGATTAACAGTATGGTATAGCATTATATATATATATATATATATATATATATATTAGGAAATGATGAAATTGTTGTCGACTTAAGACAGGTGGTGGATATGTGCTGAGATATGGATGGTGATTCTCGCGGAGTATAAGATCAGAGTTGAAAGCATTATTACAAAAAAGATGTGCTCAAGGTAAAGCTGTACAAGGCCCCACGTGCGAATCTCTTCAATGGCCACATTTTGCCTGCGATGTTATACGCAAGCAAGAAGGAAGGACAGAGACGAGTTACATCACAAAGGGTGATAGAAATATCCATGCTGGGAATACCACTGATTGGGCACATCCGAAGCAAGGTAATTCGGGAGTAGAGTAGAATGAGGGATGTGATCGCAGAATATCGAAAACAAAAGCTCTTCTGGGTAGAACACGTCACAAGGCTCACAGACAACAGGTAGACTCGTGTAGTAGTCGAGTGGTATCCGAAAGACCGGAAACGAACACTAGAAAAACCTCCCTGACGATGGGCAGATGCAATCGATTCGTGTCAACTGGAGAAAGGCAAGATCAAAAGCGGAAAGAAAATGTATTGTGGACAGCAATGTGGAAATCATCAAACGGCCATACTAATAATATATATATATATATATATATATATATGTGTGTGTGTGTGTGTGTGTGTGATTTCATAGATGTTAAATTGAAAATTTTAAAAAACTGTTTCGTTTCGAATTATTTTGAGATGCTAGATATCTATGAAGTATTTTGTTTCCGATTAGTTAAATCCCTCGTCAAATACGCTGAAATTGTTTTTAAATTCAAGCTTACAAATTGATAACTGTTGCACGTCAACCTACAGTAAGATGGTTCGAATCTCTCATTTGATCTTTACTTAAATTTTCCACATTTCGCTATGATGAACACAAATGAAGTTCTGGGACTTACGATTAAAAAAAATTACTAGAATTAAGATGAAAAAATACTAGTGAAAAGTAATGATAATTGATCAGGTGTGTGAGCCCGGCCACAAGATGTGAGATGAGGCCTCTTGAAAAACCTTCCATAAATGCCCTTGCTGTGAAATTGCATGTCTGCTGCTGTTGTTGCTGCTCAAAGACAACCTACCATCAGCCCACCGTGACGAGCAGATACGTGGTGGTACTTTTAAATCTGGGAGATCATTTTTCTAGACTATGTACTCATGCTTTTAGTCTAGTAGACAGCTGAAAAACGTTTTACAAAATCTCTGAGACTAAATGATCACTTCTATTGCCAAGAATAACATTATCCAAAAAAAGATTATAGGTGCAATTAATTGAAAATCTTTGTTTTTCACTATTTATCGAAAAAAAAAATTCCTAATTTTTTATTTACAGCGAATATTATCGCCATTTTTTCCAAGAGATTTTAGATGTTTGGTAGATATCTTTATACCGTTTGTTTTATTGTTTTTGCTTCATTATTTTGTTTTGTTTTGTTTTTTTGGAGGGGGGATTTTTGGTTTGGTTTGGTCTGGGGTTTTTTGTTTCTTTTTGTGTTTGTTTCATAAACAAAATGATTTTCATTGATATATATGATTAGACTAAGAAAGAAAGAAAGAAAGAAAGAAAGAAAGAAAGAACTGAGACAGACAGACAAACAAACAAAGGCCTTGTAGTAAGCGAGTTCGAACTCCAGTCGACCTGTTATGTTCACTTTCAGACTAATACCCTTGGGAAATGTTTGAAACCCCTTATTCCCTATCAGCTGTTAGTTGAATAACGCCGCAACTGTTCTTCTACAAGGATGGCTTTGACATTAAATAACCCATGAGGGTTGATATACCTTTAAACAAAGAAAACAAACCAAACATATAGATTGATATCAACAGTAGATTGATGGATAGATATAAACTGACTCGCATGTAAACTGACGGCTATAGAGTGATATATATATATATATATATATAGAGAGAGAGAGAGATGTGAATAAACTTAGATAGATAGACAGATAGATATTAAGGAATAACTAAACAAATATATGTGCATGCTTTATTTACGTCAAATAATGTTTTGTTTGTTTTTTTATTCATTCTTTATATGAATACGTTTTTCAAATAAAAAGCAAACGTGTAAGACCAGAGATTTAAATAATTCAAGGCTGGTTTTCTTAATATAAACAAAAATGCATTTTATTCTGAGCATTTTTTATCATGTAACGAAATACGACGTCTCCTTCTTGACTTCTAAATGCAATGGTTGCGCCCAAATATGTTTAATATGTCACAGCGAGAAACGCCATTTGACTTCTGAACCGAATCTACTTGTCTTAGATTCTGTTAGATATTAACACTGTTGTGGAAAGGCGATAACACATACACACGCAAACTCTCTCTCTCTCTCTCTCTCTCTCTCTCTCTCTCTCTCTCTCTCTCTCTCTCTCTCTCTCTCTCTCTCTCTCTCTCTCTCTTCTTTGTGACCCGCTCGGAAGGGTGGGAAATAAGGTCGGGCCCTCTACAAGGAGTATATTTATCTCATGAAAGTTGACAGCACGTATTTTCGTGAGCAAAAGTATCTTGATTAATTACAGCACACCGTAATGATTTGGACAGTGAAATATTTGCACGTCACACATGCATACGCATGCGCACAAACAATTATACATATACATACACTAATACGTGGGTGTGTATGTGTGTGCATATTTGTACGTATGTTTACGACCCTCATAGGAGATACATTGAGTATACATAAATGCCGATGCATATATATGACGCTCTCTCTCTCTCTCTCTCTCTCTCTCTCTCTCTCTCTCTCTCTAAATATATATGTATAAGTTAGTTAGCCGACCGTAGTCGAGGGCAATCTGAAGGCTCCCATATTTTATAGCTAACACGCCGAGGTGTAGGAGAGGGTGCTACTTCTTTCCCTATATTGCTCCACTTAACCTTGAGTCGTACCTAATAATGCTGAGTGTTAAATAAGGAGACATCAAGTACCATTTTTGAATCTTTCGTATGACTCGACTTGGAATTGAATCCCGATTTCCCGGACTATTGCCGAGCATTCGCAATGAACAAGTTTGTTTTTTTTGGTGGAGTGGGGTAAGTATTTTTAAAAATCAAAAAGTGCTCAATAGCGGTGTAGAATAAGAGAGACGTGACGACCGTCTCATATAAACGTCTGGGATAGAATACAAATGGCCACCTCCTTCCATTCTTTATATATATAGCTCTGCCAAAGGGCAGACCACTCTGTTCTGCCTATATATGCCCCTTCCCCCTGTGACCACGGGACGAATTGACGTGGTCATTTTTGCCCGTATGCGCCTGAGTACTCATGCAATTGTCTCTACATTTGCGGGGACAAAGTTCTTGGTGCTCGTACCCAGCGGCGCGAGGTTTGTCTTTAACAGTAGGGGTTCGACCGGGTGGAGGTATTCTGTGTTGCTTTCCGTCACACCTGAAGCGTTGTCAACTTCCAGTCTTCTACCATGAGTTCGCGTTGTATATTAGGCGACGCATCATTGACGTCCCTTTCGGTATCCATTGCTTCCTCAGGAGGTTGTTGCTACGGGGACTCAGAATTTGGTTAAGGGTCCGAAGTTTTCGATGTATAACACTTTGGACCGTTGACAACTGGGTATATTTTACGGAGGAAGCGACGGTTGCGAGGCGTTATTCGATTACTCCCATCCACCCGTACTTGGTACTGTCAATTACCACATGTCTCCACAAATCTCCCAGTTTTTGTCCATCGACGAGGGTAGTGACCATCCTGATACGATTATGGCAGAGACGACCGCAGCTGTCCGTATTTTCGGCGAGTATATGTATAGTTGTCTTAACGGCTAATTCTACACGACCATTGCTTTGAGGGTAGTAGGCTGACGACATACGTTTACGTAAACTCCAGTTCTTGATAAACGTGTTGTATTCCTAGGATTCAAATGTTTGTCTTTCATCCGATGAGAGTTCTTCAGATGCACCACATGTGCAGAACCAAGTTCTCATGGTGTCACATACAGTATTGGCCTTTTCTGATAGCATTAGGGTTACCTCTACCCAGCCGGTATACCGATCTGTGTATATAATATAATTTCTGCTGTGTATGTCGACCAAGTCCACCACAGCTTGTTGGAATGGAAATTCAGGGTCTACTGGTGACATTAAGGGCTCCCTCGGCTGAGATGGTGCAATCGTGTTGCAAATACGGCACTGGGCTCTGGTCTGCCTGGCGCTAGCACCCAACCAGGGCCAGAATAATCGTTGTCTTGCGTTCGCTAGCTTGCCGTTTATGCTTTGATGTGCAGAATGAAGGAACTCGAGTACCTCTGCACGAAGTTGTCGGGATATGAGACTTTCGTTGCCTTTGATTGATACTCCTTCAAGACATGGAAGGAGGCGGCCATTTTCATTCTATTCCTGACGTTTTATAGAGACGCATGATCCAGAAAACACGAGCTATGGGTGGGAGGTCATTGCGTGACTTGGGAAAGCCATTTTGTACAAAATCTGCAAAGGTCTGGCATTCTTCGTTTGTACCCACCGCAGCTACGATCCTTTTCAATGTTATAGCCTTCAACCTAGGGTCGCTTTCGTACATCGACGTAGAGGCCTCTTTAATAGCTCTGTCGATCGTTTGGGCTGGGTAAACCGTAACTGTCTGAAGGGGCTTATGTATCGAATCTTGTTACGCCTGTCCTGCTGACGTGTGATCATCTTCCCTCGTGTTCTCAGATGGGGTACCTGCTGGGTATCGGGAAGTGCAATCGGGTGCCGCATTGAGTTTTCCGGGACGGTTTTTAATCCGGAATTTGTACATTAGCGTACGTTCTTTGAAATTAAACAGACGAGGGTTCTTTATATTTTCTAGGGTCTGATCAGAGAATTTTCTTGTTTGCGGCTGGTGGTCCACTGTCACCAGCATATCAGGGCACCTTAGTACAAACATTTGACAGGACTCCAGTCCAAAGACAAGGGTTAAGGCTTCTCCTGGTGCGTAGCGCGATTCTGCACCATTGGTAAAGCGAGATCCAGCCAGAATTAGTTTCCAGTGGTCACCCCCGCAATTCAGTTTCACCTCGCCAGAGCAGTTTCAATGCTTCTGGAATAAAAAGTAGCTGATTCCTGTGTTGCCAGGCATGTTGTACTGTTGATTTCGAACGTCTTGACACCTTTCTCAATACTCTTCACTATGAATCACTTCGACTCTCTAAACAGACATTCCAGCATCTCATCTCAATAGAACTTTTGGATCTTTGTATGTCGTAGCTCTCTGAAGGGAGCTATCACTTCAGCTTGTGAAAAGGCATATGATACATGATTCACGATTCCAAGCCAGGACCTGACGCCCGTGATACTCGTGGGTGTGAGAAATTGAAGGATAGCATCCATCATCATTTTTGTTTGTTTAACGCCGTTGGCGATGACAAGAAACCCAGCAAATTCTACCTCCATTTCGACGAAATGGAACTTATCAGGGATAAACTCAATAGCCTTATTAGCACAGTGGCTGATGTAGTCGATTGTGTGCCAGAACACTATTGAATCGTCCCATTGTAAGCTATCATCTATGCAACTGGTTTTCTGAGCCATGTCAACTGTGATATCGTCAAACCAACGGGTATACCCGTCCTCGACCGTAGAATCCACGAGTGGCCTGACGATATCTATACCGGCCCTACTCGGTGATAAACATGGTAGTGTCCCGTGTGGCTGGGGAAAGCGGACGGCTGTAATATCCATTCCACGCATCCAGAACTGTTTTCCTGGTGTGAGCTGGTACAATAGAGACCTGATTAAATGAGGATGGGGCTGGATGGGTTTCCTTCATGGTGGCGGCATTCAATTTTTGCAGGTCCACCGTGTGTCTGCGAGAGCCGTCCTATTTTGGTACGTCCGCCATCCTTGAGCACCAGGTAGTTGGGGGTCCGACTGGTATCGCTTCTATTATGCCTTGTGTGACGTCTCTGTCTGTGTCTGGTTCCACCCTCTTCAAATAGTGAGGGACTGGTATTGGTGAGTGGAATGCTGTTTGCGTTGTACCAGGGACGAAGGTAATGTCTAATGGTTTACCTGCCATTGCTTGGAAAGGTTGGTGCAGGCATGTATTAAATGGTATCTGGTTTCGATAGAACTGATATTCTATACTCGTACTCGTCAGGGTATCCAAGAAGTTTTTGGATCTCTCTTCCGCTCGAGCAAGTCTGAGCTCCCGTGTCCGCAAAGGCTAGGATATGATGGCGCTGATGGCTTACTGTATTTGTCGGTATGCAGCCGAATGCGGCATGGGTCCCGGGCATCATAGCTATTTCCACAGTCACTATGTCATTTAACAAAACTAAAATAAAAAATAAAGTTATCATTATAATTTTGCAGATCTACATTTTCCTTTTTAAATAGAGAAATTATATTGTGAATTGAATTACCACGACCAGAAAATCCGGTGAACACCTACGCACGACATGCGAAAACACTGACAGCTGTTTCGACATTTTAGGTCTCAGCAGCACTGTATACCGTGATATCCACCACTAGAGATCGAACCAGCGACTATAGATTACAATGCCGAAACTCTACAACTGAGCTACCAGTTCATATCGCATACTAGTGACACCAAATTTCTAATCCTCTTGGGAGGAGGTGACCGTGTCCTTTGTAAAGAGTACGGATGTAACTTGTAAAACACATTTAGGTCAATTAGCCGCGCAATTACCATGACTAGTTAATTTGGCGGGACTTCTGTGCGATATGAACTAGTGGCTCAGTTGTAGGGTTTCAGTAATATGGTCTCTGGTTCGATCTCCAGTGGTGGAGATCACAGTATACACGGCTGATGAGACCTAACAAGGCCGAAACAGCTGTCCGGTGTTCCGTCTATCGTGCGTAGGTGTTCGCCGGATTTTCTGATCGTGGTTATTCAATTCGCAATATAATTTTGCACTTTGCAAGTTTTTTCACATCATCAATAACTGGAGGTTTTCTCTGTTGCCTAAATGACTGCAAGTCTCTTCAGCTCCCTAGGACTAATTACCGATTTCAACGGTGCTGTGGTCTAGATAGTCTTAATTCTTCTGTGGACTTCTATTCCCCCAATTCTCTTTTTAAGGTTTTAAGAGATCGTTCCGTGATCTCCGACTATGGCAGGTATTACTGTCACCTTCATATTTCGGAACGTTTTAACTATAGCTATGTCCAGATATTTATCAGGTTTTTCCTTTTCCATTATTCTAACTGCGAGATTATAATTTTTCTTAATTGGATAACTCAGCTAGTTTTATTTGATGCAAAAGTTATCTTAGAGCGTGTTGCATGACTATAGAAAAGCAACCTTCCTACATGGTTAGAATTGTTTAACAAGATGCGTCCAATCTGCATCTCTCTCTCTCTCTCTCTCTCTCACACACTCTCACACACACAATCTCTCTCTTTCTCACTCTCACTTTCTCTCTCTCTAAACATATATATATATATTATCATTTATATTCAAAACAAACTCACCTTGTTTTTGTGATAGTACTCAATATCCACGAAAGAGCCACTTAATCAAAATACTGGACAACGATTAAAAACACTTATTTAAAACTAAAATCTGTTAAAAAATCTCTGCCATCACACACGTCTAGTACTACTGTCAGTACAAATGTACTTGTAGATCGACTGGGTTTTGGGTTGTATTCCACTATTTGAGTGTATATATATATATATATATCAATAGATGAAATATTGTTGCTGAGATGTCACTATACGTATAGGAAAGCATAGACTGCTATTGACTGTTTATCGATCGCATGAAAATCTGTTCTTTCTGATAAAATAAAACAGAATTTATTCAAAGCAGTAACTGTGTCGGTACTACTGTATAGATGCACCACCTTGACTCTTACGAAAATCACGGCGAAAAGCCAAGATGAAAATTACGCAAGAATGCTACGCGCTGTTTTGAACAAATCCTGGAAATAGCACATCACAAAACAGTAGCTGTCCCGCTACCTAACTACCATCTCACAAACTATCCAATTAGACAATCAACGTATGCAGGGAACTGTTGAAGAAGTAAGGATGAACTCTTATTCGACGTTTTACTATGGACACTTCTGTGTAGGCCAACCAGAAATTACAGACTCTGGATGCAATCTAGAACACCTCCCTGAAGAGATGGATGATAGAGATGTATGGCGAGAGAGAATCAATGACTTGATGGTATATATATATATATATATATATATATATATATATTTGTGTGTGTGTGTGTGTGTGTGTGTGTGTGTTACAGAAGTTTCAGAATATTTGGGACATTGTCATCAAAAGAGGGGACACAGAAGACTTTGATGAGGTCTCAAAAATGGCAGATTTCATATGTCCAATATCTTCACTCATACCTTATAAGACTTCACAAGACTGATGTCTTTCAAGAATCATCTCAATTGTACCTCATGTCTTTCAAGTCTTTACTCTATTGTGACTGATATCTCACAAGACATCAAAATTGCACACTAAAATGTAATTTATGAAGTACTGGGGCTTCGAATGGATGTGCATTCACGTGATCTTCAGCCAATATGTTTTGGGAGGGTTTGTTGGGGTTAGGTGGAAGATATTGAAATAAGTTGCTAATGATACATTGTGCCTGTCCTGGACATAACTCAAGGAAAAAGTTGTCATTTACTAAGCTTGGCTTAGTTTGGCACATGACTAAAAATATGTATCTAGTCACCCCCTCCACCACACACAGGATGTGTCACAGAGTCCATTTTAAACGGAATAAAAATGGTTTGAATTCAGAGGTTTCCTTTTCCTAGACTGCCTAACCAAGGCTAAAAAATAAACAACTTTGCCCTTCTATTTACCAATGTATGGGAGAAGGAGAACAGATGGATTCATATCTTTTCCAAGGACATTAGCACGAAGTGAGACGCAAGCAGTCTTGTCAAGGATTGGAACGATTCTGTTTTTTACGACAATAACTGCTTCACTAAGTTCGCCGCCTAGAAGTATGGAGGGCGCAGTGAGAATTGAACAAACAAGCAATAGTCTCCTAGCCTAGCTCACGAACCATTCAACCTGAAGGGACACCCAAACTCGATTTACGTCTTTCTTATCCATGCTTCCGGAAAACGTCCTTTCAAGCATTAAAATCTGATTTGATTACTTGGTCAGCTATTCGAGTTACTGTATATTATGTATTCTATTTCAAGATATATCAATAGATCATTAATCCTTGAGTCGCTCCACACACGCGGGATGTTACTGCAGCGTCCATTGTCATCTTTCACCAGCCGTTCTCCCTACCCCCTCACCACCACCACCACCTCATCACTAGCCCTCCCGTCGCTGTAAGGCTGGGTAACTCAATGAAAGCCTTTTGAACTTCACACAGCCCATCAAGATAGAACGATAACAGTAAGGTCACTCAGTGGTGGGCTTTATTTAGTTTTTATTTACTTGTTTTATTTATTTACTTATTTTTATAATTTCCTCTTTTAGGCAGTTTGTCAACTGACACAGAAGATATCTGTCTCTCTTAAAAATATATACATGACATAGAACTAATTGAAACAGATGCTTCGATCTGTTCCTGGACGCCTCCAAATTCTGCCATCTTGTACCATAGCCATGATATGGCTATGTGTAAAACGTACATCGAATGTTCATATATATATATAGATATATATAACATAGAACATGGGAATCTCGAAACACAAAAACACTTACGACTTCTTAGTTCAGGTACGAAACTTTTTATTACCTTTGAGTTTAAAGGTTCTTTGACATAAGGAGGAAGATACACGTTCTTTCTATTCTGGCTTTTTCATCTGCCCCCCACCCCAACACGAGTGGCACCCGCCACAAAGGCCACTAGCCTAGCTTCGGCGAGCAAGCGAAAGCCAACCGTCTTCTCCCGAGGCAGGACTCAACTCTACTAACTGACTTTTTCAAAATCCCCCAAATCCTCCACGTGCGCGCGCTTCCGGTGCATGACGCCACCCACATCCACTGGTCAACCTTTCTATCGGATTTTTATTTTGACATCTGTGAACGACACATCCTCCCCGCGCCTGCGTCAACACCTGTGCTCAAGTTTGCACCCAACCAACCCACGCGCTGAGCCGAAAGGTTCCCAGCCTAACCAAACCCAAAGGCATAAAACGAAATCCCTAGGCCATTATATTACAATCCAAATATATATATATACTGTGAGAGTCGAAAGTTTTACGATATTTTGATACGTGTTAGTTTATAGCGTGTATATCTCTTGATCGAAGCGGTTCAAGCCCTTGTAGGTATCCGCCATGGTTCGTAGTATCGTGTAAGACGGTACGCTGATACGTTATGCATTAGTTTTACAGTGTGTGTATGATTTGAAAGCCGTAGAGATGAATATGCAAAGTAGCCTAACCCGAGAACTTATGCTTTACCAGTTCAAACTGGGCCATAACACCACGGATACAACCTAAAATATTTGTTGTGCAAAACGTAAAGGTGCAGTTGATCTCAGTACAGTAAGCAAATAGTCGAAGAAATTTCACTTGGATAGAAAGAACCTCGACGACCAGGCAAGACCAGGTAAGTTTAAAACCGTGGATTCCGAGACCTTGCTCTAAGCCATAGAGGCAAATCTGACGAGTAGCACTCAGAGAGTATCAGGCGAGCTCAGTATCTCACAGTCCTGTGTGGTTCATCACCTTCACAACTTTAATAAAAACATCCAAAGCTGGCGAATTTTGCGCCAAGTAACCAAAATATTGCAAAACGTTCGATATTGTTCCTATGTTTAATGGCATATCAACCTCCGTGCGTTAATACTATCGTCATCCTTGTTGAAGAACAGTTGTGGTATTATTAAACTCGTAGCTGGATTAGGATAAGAGAATTCGTACCATTACCAAGGTTATTAGTTTGAGAGTGAATGCAATAGCTCAACTGAAATTCGAACTCGCTTACTACGAAGTCGTTAGCCACTACACCACGGGGACTCCCACACAAAACTTTTGACTCAGCCTAGTATATATATATATATATGACGGGTAGACTCTCCCATTGATCTCGACGTATGAGGGCCCAACATGAATCGTTGGCCTACTTACCCTGGTGATTTGTTTAGAGTAGTGAAGGCCTGTGTAGAACCCGGCACACTTTTGGGGATAAGTAGAATTGGGAATCGATGTGTCACAGATTCTACCAAACAACACTCTTTAGGCTTTGTATTTAGACTTTTTTCTTCTCTTAGACTTACCAAAACTAGAAAGCCCAGTCTACCCAATTTTTTACCCATGATGATTGGGAGATCAGATTCTTGCTTCTTAAGGGAGCATTAGTGAAATTCAAACGGCCTGGTAAACGATATGAATTCTGCTCGTCTAATTCATTTCTTTACAATGATAATCGTTAAGTAAGGCGCACATCTTGATATATATATATATATATATATATATATATATATATATATGTGTGTGTGTGTGTGTGTGTGTGTGTGTGTGTGTGTGTGTGTGTGTGAATTGGTTACGTAACCTTGTCTTATTGCAGAGTAACGAAAAATCCTTTTGTTATAGTAATATCAGGTATAATCAATTTTTTTCCTGTCGTTTTTCAACACACAAATACACACATACAAAAAAAAAAAAAAAAAAAAAAATACACGATGCGTTTTGAAATTTTTTAGTGCGGGTCTCACTTCTGCGTTGCATTATAAATTCTTGTTTCAAATTTTGTCAATTTTAAACCGTATAAATATGTTCAAATAAATTTCCGTTTAAGGAATTCATTTTCCAATTTTACATATTTTTATTTTATATCTAAGAATTGTATATTTTAAGATTTTTATTGTCTTTTTATAAGTTTTTATTTTATTGCATATTTCATTTTTTGAAATCTTTTATAATTTTTTTAATCTTATATTTTTCTACTTTTTTAATTCTATTTTTTATAACTTTTCTAAAAATTGTTTTTTTTTTAATATTTTTTTTATTCTATCTTTTATATTTTTAAAAATCTTATCCTTTACATCGTTTTTTTAATTGTGTAATAGTTTTCAAATATTGTGTTAATAGTTTTCAAATATTTCAAATATTGTGTTCATTGTTTTCAAATATTTCAAATAAGTGGGATGTTTTCAAATGTACTGATCTTTGACAGAATTGTCAAAGATAAACATCTTGATCAGAGATAGACCACACAGATATTACACTCTGATTCAAGTAGACATAAGGGATACTCCCTTTTTTTTACCTTTCTGCAGATTTATATGGACAAAGGTATAAATGATTGAATAAAACACCGGTCAACAAATTAACAAATTTTTATTTCTTTAAATTGAGTGAAAGGTTTGTTGAAAAACAAAAGTTTCAATGTCTTTTCTTGTAAGAAAAGATAATATTGAAGCGTAAATATCTAAAAAGAGAAAATGAGGATCCACGCGTTAACTGTAAGTTTTGTTTGGTCAAAGTCTAAATGGATATATTTTGTGTGTGTAAAAGATTTGTTTGTGAGTGTTTCACAAAGTAAAAAGAAAATATATTTATGCGTTAAACATATATGCGGCTGCATCTGAAATTTTTATCTGCAGGGGCAGACTTAATAGTGGTACAAATCATTATTAATATTGAAATATTATTATAATAATGTAAACAAATATATTCGTTCAATTTAAGATAATTAAGCGATGTTGAATTTTCATACATTCTTAAAAGAAAAGAATGTAAATTTTCCCTTTAGAGAAATAAACCGAAAGGTTTTGAGCAGGTATAGAATAAATCTATATAACCTACTGGAGAAATATTTATTTCTTCGCTTATTTATAAGATTAAATTAGGCTCGAAATTAGGTTCAAACGTTGATTTTTTTATCTATGATTCTAATTGGTTAACAAAATATGTTTTTAACATTCCTTGGCGAGAAAAGATTTCTTAAATTATTTGAGGTTTTGATACTCCAACTTTTTCGCCACAAGTAAAATATTATCGTCTGGAAATCTCAAAGAAATTTTTAAATGAGCGCGAAAGCGCCGATTGGTTGATGAATACAAAAATACAGATACAGCGATAATAGTTTCTCGAACTTATTTTTTACACAAAAATTAATACTTTTTTGTATGGAAATCAGTTGATTTATATACATACATGTGTGTGTGTGTGCGTGTATGTGCGTGTGTGTTAACATAACTATTATGCTCACAATAATCTTCCTATGATGTGATGTTTTTACTATGTTACGGTAGCATACAAAAACCGGATCCTTTTAATATAAATGGTAGGAATTACACAGAATATACAAAGAATGCTGTTTATCCCATGACAATATTACACTTCGTATCTTTATCACGGAAGATACCCACGCAACTTAACACAATACAAAATATATAATTTTTTATCGTTTTCTTGAAACGATTAAAATACATGAAATATTTAGTCAAGCCCGAATGAATCGGGTGCGTCTGTTATATTCTCTTTTTTTTTTTTTTTTTTGCATTTTTTAATTCTCATCTTTCACTGTCGACAGTCAAAAAATGCTGAAAGGTGGTCTTCTACCAACAGTAAACAGAAACAACAAAGACATTTCAAAGTGGGGGTCGACAACAAAGTGACACGGGACATTGAGCGTCATGACTTAAATCTAAATTTGATTTTGACAACCATATCGTTGGCTATTTTGAATTTTACCTGTACGGATGAACACTACTGACGTAAAAAAAAATATATAAACGAAACAGAACTTTTTAAAAGGCGAAAATATTATAGACTTATACAGCAATACTATATACATAGATCGAAATATATCACAGGTTTTATTAGGTTTATATTTCATGGTGTTTGTTTAAAAAGATAATCCCAGCAAAACCAAATTTGATTGATACCTAATTTTGCTCACGAATTCAACATTAAACATACCGTATTTGACAGCATACAAGACGCACGGGTGTATAAGATGCACCCCAATTTCAGCAAGGTAAATCAAAAAAATACTTTGTAAAATAAAAGTAAAGTTGGCGACCTTAGTCGAGGGTGAGCCGAAGGATCCCTTTTCAATAACTACAACACCGATGTGTTGGGGAGGGCGCTACTACCATTCTCTGGATTGCTCCACTTTACAAGGCTGAGCGTTAAGCAAGGCGGAATCGAGTACCATTTTTTGAGTCTTTGGAATAACTCAATCTGAGATTGAACCTCGCTCTCGCGGACCATTGGCGATTACTATACTCATTAGGCCAACGGCAAAGTACTAATATTAAGCGTGATGAAATTAATATAATGAATATCACCAATGATAACACTTTTAATCTGCCTTTTAAATAATGACAATAGGTATATGAAAGTAGTCTAAAGTCTAAGCAAATAGAAGTTGCCAGGTCACTAATTTCAGCCGACTATCGCATATAAGACGTAGGGGAATTTTTTAAAATATTTTCAGTAAAAAACAAGTGCGCCTGATATGCCGTCAAATACAGTAATTTAAAAATTTTTTATGGTGTTACCAAGGAATTTATTCTATTTCAAGTCTGTTGTTCTATATCCTCTTTTGTATAGTTATTGATTAAGCATAGCTTAGTGGTGGCACAAGGCCAGAAGTATGGGGTACCCAATGAGAATCTAACTCACAAACAACGGTCTGCGAATCTAGCTTGCAAACATTTACATCTAGTGCGGTGCCCAATGTCTTCTTTTTGTATAATTATTTACTAAGCTTATCATAGTTGTGGCACAAGGCCAGAAGAATGGGACACCCAGTGAGAATCCAACTCACTAACAACGTTATGCAAATCTAGCTTGCAAACACTTACACCTTGTGAGGTGCCCAACGGTTTCTTTTTGTTTGCTTATCATAGTTGTGACACAAGGCAAGAAGTATGGTGCACTCAGTGAGAATCAAACACACAAACAAAGGTCAGCGAATCTTGCTTGCAAACATTTACACCATGTTAGGTACCCAATGGCTTCTTTTTGTATAATTATTAACTAAGATTATCATAGTTGTGGCATAAGGCTAGAAGTATGGGGCATGGCATATATTTATTTGCATGTACATGAATGTATATAGCATATGTATTATAGTATTTAGTGGCAGGTGAATATTTGGGAGGTAAGAAAGATTGAAACTCTAGGTCATAAAATTGAAAGAAAAGGATTTTCTTTCCATATACTAAGCTGAGTTTTACAGGGGCAAAAATTTAAGTTATCAAAGCGACGTAGTCACATAGGATAAGAGAAACGGCTAGAAAACGCCCGAGTTTCCTCTGTCGTCTCTTCACTATAGTCGGAGACTACATGACTAATTGAAAGCTAAGAATTGCAAACACACCGCCTCAAAATTGGTCAATCAATAAAGACGGCTGTTCGACTTCATTTTGTTACTGTTTTTTCTTTGGTGGAGATGACCCGCAATCTTTACGGTTTCAACCAACACTAGCAGCCATCGTCCTTTTAAAAGAATCGTTAGGGAAAATCTATTAATCGGTTAGATTGTACTGTAATTATTATACTCAATTAGTGATCAAATATGAATTAGTATGATAAATAATTGGGTTTTTTGGGGGGTGGGGGTAACTTTAAAAATTTTGAATCTGTACGATTAAGTACATTCTGAAGCAAAATGATTGATTGATTGATAGATTGATTGATTTTAATGGCATATCAACTCGTCTAAGGTTATTTCATGCCTAGTGGTTAGGGAATCGCGTTCATTGTACGTCATATTTACCTTTTTGTGAAGTTGTTCTTTGAGGGGTTTTTTCTTTTTCTTTTTCTTTTTCCTTTTTTTAACACAGTCCTATCGACTACGAATTATTTTTAAACAAATCCATTTGACCTATACGCGGAACCCTAACAGGTACAACCACTCTGGGTCAGAGTCGACCCGGGAGTAATGGCAATGAAGGCGTTCTCTACACGCCCCAGACCTCGAGAACTGGATCTTCATTATCAGATGCAGTTTAGTGTCAGTAGGGCTGCAGCAAGATGGATTTACGTGCATTATTAGGTTAAGCTTAATTAATATAAACATGTATATATGTCTATGAATTCGTTAGAAAAATATATCTGGATTATTAATCACAGAGTAACTCGAGACATGAATGAAAGTTGCAATAAGATAAATCACGTTAAACACTTCTCATCACTAAGAGAAAGAGAAAGCGCGTTGTTGGTTAACTTAATATCTTTTATTTCTAATGAGCTATTTGCATCATGTTTTTATTGGATTCGGATATTCTTTGATTGAGTTTTTAGATGCCAGATATTATTTATTATCCCTGGACACTAAGTACTCAAAGATAAATATATTTTCTTTCACTGTGTCAATAAGTATGAGTCAACTGTACTTTAACCAGAGTACTATTGTATATATGCTCGTGTCAAAAAATAAGGGAATCCTTATGCTGTATTGGCTAAAATGCTGGATTGTGACATCGGGTTAAGCGAGTTCGAACTTCAGTGGTGCTATTACATTCACTTTCGGACTAATATCATTGGGAAAGATATGAACTTCTTTATCACCCCCAATATATTACAGTACTACCACTGTCCTTCTACGAAGATCACTTTGGCATACTAATAAATGGAATCTGCACAAAGCAGAATCAGTTTTAGAGAAGAAAACTCTCTGGAATTTTGAGATACAGACAGATCACCTGGGCACCTCGGGTGGTGTAGGGCACCTCGGGTGGTGTAATGGTTATCAAACTAGACTGGCAAACCTACACAAGTGAGTTCGAGTCTCATTTGGTGCCCCATTCATTGTGCCACATCTTAGCAAAAAAAGCTTAGTAAATTACTACAGACAGATCACCTAATCCCGACCAGAAGACCATGCCTAGTGTTAATTAACAAAAAAAAAAAAAAAGAGATATGAACTTTATCGCCCCAGTATATTACAGTACTACTACTGTCCTTCTACCAGGATCACTTTGGTATACTAATAAATGGAATCTGCATAAAGCAGAATCAGTTTTAGAGAATGAAACGCTCTGGAATTTTGAGATACAGACAGATCACCTAATCCCGACCAGAAGACCATGCCTAGTGTTAATTAACAAAAAAAAAAGAGATAATTTGCCCTCTTGTGGTCCGCTGCAACGTAAAATAACAGGAAAAAATACAGAAAGCGAAAAGATAGACAAACATTTGGATCTTGCTTGCGAACTGAAAAAGATATAGAATGTGAGGGTCAAGGTAGTGCCAATTGTAAATGATGCGCTTGGAACAGCCCCTAGGAGCCTGGAGCAGGGAGTGAAGGAATTGGAAATCAGTAGGAGAATCAAAACCATTCAGACTCTAACGTTGATGAGATTGGCTAGAATACTGAGAAGAGTCCTGGTTGTAGATATGAGGAGACTTGCTATCACTTAAACTCAAGTAAAAGATCACCAGATAACGCTGGCGTCAAAAACTTGCAAGAAATAATACTGAGAAAACTCCTGGAGACCAGCAGAGACTTGCTGTCACTCGGACTGCAGTGAAAGATCACCAATTAACACCGATGTGAGAAGATTGCAAATAATCATAATAAAGGAAAGCGAAAAACTCTACAAATATTAAGAAAGTTAAATAAGTTGTGGAATATAAAAGTGACGGTAATACCATTCACTGTCGGAGCATTCAAAACAAACACCGAGAATTTAAAAAAGAGAATGAGGGAACTAGAAATAAATAAATAAATAAATAAATAAACGCACACACACACACACACACACACACACACACACACACACATATATATATATATATATATATACTTCGTTGCTGTCATCCTTGGCGTCATTTATATACTGAAGGCAAATAATCTTATAAATAAATATTAACGCATGAATTCATTCAAATACTTACGACACCAACAGCTTTTGCATCTTAGTCGGAACTAATTGTTTTGTCATTCATTTCTTTACTGTTATGAACATTCGGCTGCTGTATATTTCATACTTCCGTAGATGTCTCTTTTATTTGTCACGCTAAATCAACATAATGTAAACTGGCCTTCCTTAAAAAATAATGATAGGAGTCGACAAGTGAAATTTCATGAAAATAAAAGGAAGTGAAGATTCTTGACTTGGTTGAGACGCTCGTACTTCTGCACATATACAGACAAACATAAGATAGATAGATAGATAGATAAGACTACATTTATATACTAGACATATGTAATAATATATCTTCATATACATATATGAATATGTACACATCTCTAGAAGGAATTGTTGGTGAAGTCCACATTGCGTAGAGGTGAAAGAGCTGAACTGCAACATCGTAGTAAGCAAGTTCAACCTTCAATCTTGTTTTCCCTTTTGGACGAATACGTTTAAGAAAGGTATGAACCTCTTTATACCTACTCGCTATGGATTTAATAGTACCACCTCTCTTCTTCTACAAGGATGGCTTTAGCAAAGAACCCACGAAGGCTTACATAAGTAAAGTTAGCGACCATAGTCGAGGGTGACCCGAAGGCTCCCTTTTCGATAGCTACTACACCAAGGTGTTGGGGAGGGCGCTACTCCATTCCCAGGATTGCTCCCCTTTACCCTTGAACCGTACCTTATAATGCTGAGTGTTAAGCAAGGTGGTATCAAGTACCATTTTTAAAGTCTTTGGTATGACTCGGCCTGGGATTGAACCCAGGTCTCCCGGGCCATTGGCGAACACTCTAACCGCTGGGCCAATACATACTATAGACCAAACTAACATTTATGAAAGTTATAGAATAAAACAAACACAATTCTTTTTGCTCTTAAAATTTACATATATATATATATATATATATATATATGTATATGTATATACATACATTTTTTGGTAGGATCGCTAGGGAGAACATTTTTTTGGATAAGGTATTTTTTAGTATATGTTCATCTATCTTATAATTACTATGAAATTGGTTTTTGTAGTAAAGGTTAATGGATTGTTCATGGTTTAGGGTATTGTCTATGTTTGTTCAGTTTTATCAATGAAACTACATCATTGATACAAAAATTAAACATTTCATTGATAAAACTGAGGGGGTGTCCTCGTGGTGTAATGGTTAAAGCGATGTCCTGCGGAATCGTAGTACGCGAGTTCGTACTCCAGTCGCGCTATTACGTTCACTTTCGAGCAAATACCCTTGGGAAAGGGATGAACCCCCTTATCCTTCCAGCTATGGGTTAAATAGTACTACTACTGTTCTTCTAGGGAAATGGCGTTGGCATTAAATGACCTAAAAAGAGTTTATATGCCATTAAAACAAAGAAACTAAACGAATAAAACTGAACAACATAACATAGACAATACACTAAACTATAAACACTCAATAAACCTTTACTACAAAAAAGAAATTCATAGTAATTATAAGATAGATAAACATATACAAAAAACCATGTACATACATATATATGCGTGTGTGTGTGTGTGTTTCCTTAAATACGACAGACCAGGATTGTGGGTTCAGTTTTTATCATATTTACCAACCCCTCCGCTCGGGCAAGATATGACACAAGGTCAATTCTTAAGCGGAGTTTAACAGGTTTGAATTCAGAGTTTTCTTTCTCCTAGACAAGTTGCCTCACCAAGGCTGAAGAACCTAGTCTGCCCAACTATTTACCCATAGCTGGAGGGAGAATAATTGGATCCATAACTTTCCCAAGGGCGCTATGTGAAATGCAATCAGTCTCGTCCAGGATTTGAACTCGTGTCGCCTTGTCCATTTCCTCCGAGAATAACCATTACACCACGGGCAGTTTTTATGAAGTTTTTACCTATTGGTAAATAGCACGTTTTACCGTATAACTAAACACTAACCAACTAAACTATTTACTTATAAACTAATGAACAGAACGTTCTTTTGTATTTGAAATCGGTATTACTCCTACAACTACTGCTGTAACTCCTGTTATATAAAGTCATCCTTTCGTTGCCATTACTCCCAGATCCACTTGTACCCTGCGTCGTAGTATCAAGCAGGTCTGTGTGAAATGATGAAGCGTTGGCCTGTTGAAAGTGATTGCAAAGATACAATGTACCTTATATAACGTGCGAACACTGGATGCTGTCTAGAGGACTTATCAAGAGCAACGGCCGAAAGGGACGAATGGTGAAGGAGAGTTAAAGGAATTCGAGCTATCAACACACCCTGATGATGATGGCATAATAGCAGACCATTTCAATATAGTCGTAGAGGGTGATCCGAAGGCTCCCTTTTCGATAGCTACTACACTAAGGTATAGGGGAGGGCGATACTCCTTTCCCTAGATTCCTCCACTTTACCCTTGATCTTTACCTCATAATACTGAGTGTTAAGCAAGGTAGCATCAAGTACCATTTTTTGAGTCTTTAGTATGACTCGACCTGTGATTGAACCGAGGTCTCCCGGGCCATTGGCGAACACTCTAACCATTATGCCAATGTCCGGTTAAGGGTTGATACACCGTAAAACCAACTAACCAACCATCAAATCATAAAATTGTCCAAATATATATATTCGAGATAACTTAAAACTTGTAAACATTTAGAAATAAATTCTATCTGGAAAGGTTAACAATGTTAAGTATATATATATATATATATATATATATATATATATACTAAATACAAGGCTACGTTTATGTGACCTTGTGTCAGATTAGGCAATATTTAGTAAATATATTTTCAGATTAAGCAATGTTTAGTAAATATCTCTAATAAAATAAAACGAGATTTTTTCCAAGCAGTAACTCTGTTAGTATTATTGTATGCATGCACCACTTGGACTTAAACGAAACACCTGTAGAAAAAAAGCCAGATGGAACTATACAAGTCTCCTGTGCGCTGTTTAAAAAGATCTTGAAAACTGACACCTACAAAACAGCAGTTGCATGGCCACTTGCCCCACCCCGCCCCATCTCATAAACCATCCAGGTAAGACGAGAGCGCATGCTGGGCACTGCTGGAGAAGTAAAGACAAATGCAAAAGCTACGTTCTCAAATGGACTCCAACATATGGACACACCAGTGTAGACCGACAACAAAATTTATATTCATCAGCTCAGAGCGAACTGTAAATGTTCCCTACAGGACTGGCCAACTACGATAGCTGAGAGGGACAGACGATGAGAGAGATTTAAGGGAATCCGTACTATTGGCACATTTTGTTGAGAATGAGTAAATATCTATATACTTAACCTTTTTTTTTTAGATAGAATTTATTTCTAAATGTTTACTAATTTTAAATTATCTCTGATATTGCTTTGCTTTTTCATCTAATGGCATATCAACCATCAACAATACCAAAATTATCCTTGTAGAACAGTAGCTGGGGGAATAAGGGAGTCCATACCTTTCCTGGGGGTAATACTTCGAATGTGAATGTAATTACACAACTGGAGTTCGAACTCGCTTACTAAAATGCCACAGTCAAGCACGTTAGCTTCTACGTCATAGGGACTCTCTCCACTAATATTAACTTGAAATATTTTTAAAAAGTTGCATAATGTATATCCCTCTCTGTGGCTAACAATGATCGAACTTGCAAACGAACAATCTGCAAATCACTACTATGTGTCAGTCGCAGTAACATTTGATAATAAGTGAGTAACATGTTTTTGTGTGGCTGGGGACGTACGGCCGTATGTGCAGTGCTTGTGTGTAGGCTTCGTTAAAGGAAGAAGCCGACCTCTACTCTAGAGCACTCCGTGTTCCGAGGTAAAACAATATTTGGCAGCTAGAAAAACAATTGAGAAATATCAAAATACCACATGAAAGTTTGTCGGGAGTAACACGCCTAAAGATAATGAAGAGTTCCGGGCGGGAAAGATGTAAGGTTAGTAAGTATTTGGATTAATTCTCGTGTTAATATTTATTTATAACATTGTTTGTCTTCAACATATTCATGTATAATGCCAGCAAGAGTAACAGCAACAAGCTATATATATATATATATATAATTATTGTTGTTATTATTGTTACTCCTGGAGAGTTTTTCACACCAGAGTTAGTGATGGTTTCTAATTGGAGTTTGCGTGACAACAAGTCTCCTAAAATCTCCAGGACTCTTTTCGTTATTCTGGCCGATTTTTATAATGCCGTATTCTGAATGGTATACATTTATCCTCTTATTTCCAAATTTTCCAGTTCCTTTACCAATCCTATGGAGATTGTTCCAAGTGCACCAATTACAATTGGTATCACCGTCACCTTCATGTCCCATAGTTACTTTCAGTTCTCTAGCAAGGTCAAAATATTTATCTCTCTTTTCGGTTTCTTTTATTTTCACTGTGTTCCGCCGGGACGGCAAAGTCCACCATTCACCAGGCTCTCTTTATTTTTATTTCTATCTTTTTTATGTGATTATCAGTGGCCCAGCGGTTAGAGTGTTCGCCAATGGCCCGGGAGACCTGGGTTCAATCCCAGGTCGAGTCATACCAAAGACTTTAAAAATGGTACTTGATACCACCTTGCTTAACACTCAGCATTATAAGGTACGGTTCAAGGGTAAAGTGGAGCAATCCTGGGAATGGAGTAGCGCCCTCCCCTACACCTTGGTGTAGTAGCTATCGAAAAGGGAGCCTTCGGGTCACCCTCGACTATGGTCGCTAACTTTACTTACTTTTACTTTTATCAGTAGGTCTGGTTTTCTAGCCAGGATTAGGTAATCTGTTTGTATCTCAAAATCCTAGGGAACTTTATTATTATTATTATTATTTACTCCTTTAGAGTTTTTCATGTCAGCGCCAGCTGATGGTTTCCACTGGAGTTTGAGTGCCAGCAAGTCTCCTCAAGTCTCCAGGACTCTTCTCTGTATTCTGGCCGTTCTCAATAACGCTGTCGTTCGAATAGTCTACTCATCCGCCAACTTCCAAGTCCTACACTCCCTTTAGTAATCCTTTAGTTACTGTTCCAAACGCACCAATTACAATTGGTATAATTGTCACTTTTATGTTCCATAGTTTTTTCAATTCCCTTGCAAGGTCGTGGTACTTTTCCTTCTTTTCACATTCTTTCAGTTTTATTTTATGGTCAGCCGGGACAGCAAAGTCGACAATTTTGCAAGTTCTCTTTTCTTTTTTCTTTTTTTTTTCTTTTTTTTTTTTTTTTTTTGTTGTTGTTGTTGATTATTATTAGGTCTGGTCTTCTAGCCAAGATTTGGTGATCCGTGTGTATGTCAAAGTCCCACAGGAGTGTATGTGTGTTATTTTCTAGGACAGGTGCTGGTTTGTGCATATACCATTTGTTTCTTACACATCTCCCGGTGGATCACCTTCCGACCCAGTCGTGTCTAGTCTTATATTCACTCTGCGCTAATTTGCTGTATTCGCTTATCATGGGATTTATGATTTCATCTCTGTCTCCGCATAACCTACATTTACTGTTTTGTTACGTCTTATCTATTCTCGCTTTCATATGATTGGTTTTTACGGCGTTGTTTTGTGCTGCTATTAGGAGAGAGCCTGTTTCTCTCTTAAAGTTTCCTCTTCTTAGCCATGTCCAGGTTTTGTCATGTGAGATATTACTTGTTAGTCGTTTAAAAACCCCATAGAATTATTTTCCTTCCCATTTTTGTTTCCTAGTTATTGTCATTCTGTTGTCCATCGTGTTATCAGTATCGTTTCTGATGGCTGTAATGAGTCCTCCATCGTGTTTTTGTATATAATCTTCGAGTCGTTGTATCGATGCGTCAACGCTGTCTTCAATACTGGTAAGTCTTCTTCCTCCCTCTTTTCTTGATACATATAGTCTGTCAACGTCGTCTCTGGGATGTAATGCCTAATGCATTGTCATTAGTTTTCTTGTTCTTTGGTCCATTTGTTTAAGGTCATCTCTGGTCCACTTGAGAAAGGGACCGGATTATATAACGAGGGGTACAGCCCAAGTATTTATTCCTTTGATTAGGTTTCGGCTAGGGAGTTTTGTCTCGGATAGTTTCCTAGTTCTCCTGAGATATTCTTTCTGAATTCTTAATTTTATTTCCACTGGTTTGCTGGTGTCAGCCTCCAAGATGCCCAAGTATTTGTTGGTTTCGTTTTCTGTGAGCGTTCTAATCTTGTCTTGATTTAGTAGTTCCATTCCGTCAGTTAGATGTCGTTTGCCTCTTTTCATTACAAGCATGGCACATTTTTCTAAGCCGAATTCCATTCCTATGTCCTGACTGTATATTCTAACTGCGTGTATTAGAGTTTCCAGTTCTTTTTCATTTTTTGCAAATAGTTTGATGTCATCCATGTACATTAAATGATTGATTTTTTCCTGTGATCTACTAAGTTTGTGTCCGGCGGTGCATTTTCTGGATATGTGGTTAAGTGGCATCATGGCAATTATGAATAGTAAGGGTGATAGAGCATCTCCTTGGAAAATACCTCTTTGTATTTTTATTTCAGCTAAGCTTCTTCCACCTGCTGTCAATTCCACTCTCCAGGTTTTCATGGTTTTGTCCATAAAGTTTATAACTTCATGTGATATTTTGTACATTCTGAGACTGTTTATTATCCAGCTATGCGGAACCGTATCATATGCCTTTTTTGCCTTTTTTAGTCATGACCATATCATATTATTATAATTATTATAATTATTATTATTATTATTGCGAGTTTTTCACACCAGCTAACGCTGGTGGTCTTTCACTAGGGTCTTAGTGACAGCAAGTCTGCCGATCTTAACAATGCTGTAGTCTGGATGGTCTCGATTCTTCATACGATCTCTGACTATTTCAATCCCTTTTCCAATTCTTTTGGGACCATTCCAAGTGCACAAACTACAATTAGTATCACCGTTACCTGCATGTTCCAAATATTTTAGTTCTTTAATAAGGTCCAAGTATTTGCCTATCTTTTCCCTTCCTTTTATTATCACTCTGTGGTCCTTTTGTTACTGTACCGAATGCATCAATCACAATTGGTATAATTGTCACTTTTATGTTCCATAGTTTTTTCAATTCCCTAGCAAGGTCGAGGTACTTATCCTTCTTTTCACTTTCTTCCAGTTTTATTCTGTGGTCAGCCGGTATTACAGCGTAATTTTTCTCTTTGTTTATTTGTTTGTCCATACGTAATTTCTGCTTGGATGAATGTGCAATATCTGTACATTAGAATAAAAGCATCAAAACAATTACCAATATATTCATATGTATGTTTATTATTATTTGTATTTATTTTCTACGAAGTATTAAATCTCACCCCTTCGAAATAATTACTTTTTTCATCTGAATATTCTATATTTTAATTTTTAAAATCCCCTTAGGATTTACACAATTACAGATACTATATTCTGATTCAAAGAAACAGATTTTTAAAAAAATGATTGACTGATTTTTTACCTAATGACAGCCCATTTAATTTTACATATCTACTGGTTACATAATCATGTTCATTGCACGTTCATTCTAATATTTTTATGTGGTTGTTTCTGAGGAGTTTTTTTTTAACACGGTCCAATCAAATACGAATAATTTTTAAACAGATCTATTTGACCAATAGATGGCACTCTATCAGGTACAACCACTCCAGGTCAGAGTAATGTGGATGGAGTGGTACCCCACAATCCCGAGATCTCTAAAAACTGGCACTTCACCATCAGATGTAGTGTCATCTCATACTCAGGACATCCCATACGGCGGTGGGGGGTCTTACCTCTCTACTGGGGATACTGCCAGCGTATACTAAGCTTTACCGACAGGAAAAGTTTGGTAAGGGTAGTTGGGTTTTATGGCCACATCAACTCTTGTAGGTTATTTCATGCCAAATCCTCTTTATACATATATATTAAATAAATATGATTCATAAACACATTTTGAAGATAACATTTTAAAACTAAGCTCCAGGACTAAAGCCTCGTTACCGGATTGTTTTCTGTCATATCCAGGACACTCATTGGGGGTTTTACCCCTCTGCAAAGATGCAGTCGGTGTATTTTACGGCCCAAGCCGATTAAGCAAGACAGAAAAATATTATAAAGCAATAACTCTAAGAACAACACACAGATACTGCATTATGATCTTAATGAAAAGTAGCAATACATATGTTTTAATCTCTACTAATCTTTACTTGTGGAACTATGCCGCGGATCATGCAGTAATTAATCAAGAATTTTCTTTTTGTAGGTACACGAGAGGTGGGGTAGACAAATGACAGGCTTTATTTCCCGAGTCATAGCACTAAATCTCTGCGTCCTCCTCTCTTTTTAGCAACACTATACTTTGTGTTGTTACAATTATATTTAGATTCGGGTGACTTAAACAATAAATTTGGGGAAAAAGAAAAAAATGGATATTATGATTTCAATGCTTTGCCTAATGTTTGAGTAAACATAAAAGATCTACTGGGCATTATTCAGTCCATTAAAAACAAATATCCTTTCTAATTTTAAATATTTCTTTTTTCTTTTTCTTTTATAAAAGCACAAGTGTATATCATGTAAAATTTTCTCCTCCCACTATTATAAGTGTATTGCTAAAGTTTCTTTTCAAAATATGTTAAAATATTTTTATAGTAAAAGGCCTTTGTTGACAATTTACCTTACAATGGTCGACCGACTGCCTACCCTAAGTAATTACTCACAATTACATTACACCATGAGTACCTCCTTTCTTTCTTTATATATATATATATATATATATATATATACATATATATATAAAGAGAGAGAGCGGGGACTTGGTTTAAATGTTTACAAGTACAAGCTTAAGTACAATAAATTGTAGGAGAATAACATTTTTTCAATTTCTTTTCTAAAATTAAAAATAAGAATTTGAGAAGACACATTTTTACTTACTGAAAATTCATTAACCTCTTGGTTGCTTCAGATTTTACAAGTAAATGATAGTGTATATGAAGTATACAGAAGTATATTTGAAAGTAACATATTTCTATTCTTTAAAACAAATTGCCTAATCAGATCAAAAGCAACAATAGTATAGAACATTTTAAGATTAAATAGGATGATTTCAGAAATGATGGCAAGAACAAAAATTTAAGAAGGCATATGGGAAATTTTAGGATGAATCACCGGACATTGGCCTAGCTGTTAAAGTGTTCGCCAATTGCCCGGGAGACCTGGGTTCAATCCCAGGTCGAGTCATACCAAAGACTTTAAAAATGGTACTTGATGCCTCCTTGCTTAACACTCAGCATTATAAGGTATGGATCAAGGGTGAAGTGGAGCAATCCAGGGAAAGGGGCATCGCCCTCCCTTACACCTCGATGTTGTAGCTATCGAAAAGGGGGCCTTCGGGTCACCCTCGACTATGGTCGCCAGCTTTACTTTTTTACTTAAAATAATTTGATCTGTATATAGATATTGTGATGGCTAATTGACTAAAATCCCAAAACGGGACTTTATTTTTGCACGTGTGATGACGGGGCAGGTTGGCACTTGATCCCCTATAGAATAAGTCCTCGTTCAGAGTTTTTCTCTCAGGCATATAAGAACTGGCATATTACGTGAGGGATTAATTTAGGGCCAGACTGACCGCCGCTGGCAAGGGGTTCCAAATTTCCCACTATCCACACACCCACCAAGGCCACTAAACTTCCTCCCCGAGACAACAGAAGATATGAGCCTATAGGTTTTAGTCGTAATAATATTATATTGTAGTAGTCGGCAACTCCGGCTTCCCGTGTGATATTTTTAAGGAATTAATAGGACAATTCTAAGCAAGATAACATAAGGCGAATAGAAGCTGAAAAGGAAGCATGAAGTAACAAATTCGTAGCAGAACGGCAAAGAACAACTTAGACCACGTGGTAACATAAAAATACAGGAATCCTTTACTGTACAAAGAGATATACTTTCAAAGTGTCAAATATATGTAATGAATTGAACAGTCCATGGACATAAATGTCTTTCTTCTTTTCTGTTCTTTCGTTTCTTCAAATTGAGAGAGAGAGAGAGAGTGGTATACAAAATTTGGGTATAAAGGAGAAATGTCCCCAAAGTTACTTATCTTATTTTTTTCGACGGGGTTCCACTGGAGAATCTTTCTTCTTTTACGGGTTAATAGACTTTATGCTATTTTCAATACTGGCTTGAAGAACTTGGGTCCCTCGTGTCTCAGATATTCTTTTGTCTTCTACCCGGAGTAAATGGCTATGGGTCTGTCTGCCACGATCCCTTTCCAAAAACTAACTTTCTTATTGTTTACTTACGCTGAGGGGAAGGAGTCCTCACTTCCGTTTTGGGGTCCCAGCCAATCATTTGGCTTCTCTCTTCTCTTCCCTTCCGGTGTCCGGCGACCTGAGGTTACTAAATACCAACACCTGTTGATATCCCCTCTGTGACCCACATTCTCTCTTAACGGCCACTTTTTTGACGGGTTGCCACTGTTCGTTCCAACGGGAGGATAGTATTAATCTTACCTCTATCGTCTCCCCGGGATATCACGTGACAATATTTTATTGATAGTGTGTATGTTCTAAGCAAAGTTTTTTTTTTCAAGTTTGATGTGAGAAAATCGTAAAAAACGGAGATTACACACACTCACACACACATATATATATATATATATATATATATATATATATATATATATATATGTATATGTAAACAAGTCATGTCATCAAATCCGGGAGGTGTATGTCAGAAGCTGGCAACCCTCGGTGTAAGAGAATAAACCTCGACAGAAAATCGGGATTGATACCCTGCAGGCGGTTGGCTGGCGTATTCGTCACCTTCCGGCAGCTCCTGCATCCTCTCTGGTCTTCAGCCATCTTGACCTTGTCTTGCCACCGGGACGAAAGAGTGAGGCTAGCTTCGCACAGACCTACTTCACTTTAAACAAAGTCAAGCGCAACTCATCAATCAACCTTTATCCTATCCTATTACCTCAATTACTCAAATGGCTATGGGCGAGAGACGAAGCGACAGGTATGGGTATACTGAAAGTCGTAGCTGCAGACCTGCACACAGGCGACTCAGGCTATATAGTCGCTCCTTACTGACTACAGCTGAAGTAATGTTCGGCGGCCGTCTGAGTGTCTGAGCAACTCTCTCAAGGACAGTACTGCTCACCCCTGCAACATGGGGAACGGGTTAGAAAATGTGCCCCAAACATTACCTGCTCTACTTCACCCTGGAAGGCTTACCGTAGTCGGCGGGGACCTCTCTCTGCGGTCGAAACAAGAAAGCAAATAAAATACCTCTGAACATCGCCGCATGGAACGTCCGCACGCTTATTGACCGGAACGACACAGATAGACCTCAGAGACGTTCCGCTCTTATCGCTTCTGAACTTGCCAGGTACAAAATCAACATTGCCACTTTCAGTGAGACCAGACCGGCAGGCAAGGGAGAGTTGAAAAGAGTTCAGGCTATTCTTTTTTTCTGGAGCGGACGTGCATCCGATGATAAACCCGAAGCCTGAGTGGACTATGCCATCAAGACTTCACTCGTTGACAAGTTAGCCTGCACTGCACCCCGCCCCGAAAGGAGTGAATGACCGCCTTATGACTATAAGACTTGGACTTCATCACAGGAAAAAGTTCGCTACTATCATCAGCGTCTATGCAGCCACCATGACCAACGCAGATGAGACAAAAGGTAAGTTCTATGATGACTGTTATCTCAGCTGTTCCCACTGCAGATAAGTTCATCATTCTTGGTGACTTTAATGCAAGAGTTGGACAAATCATCGCCTAATCATTTCTAAATTAGGCATCAGAGTCCAGCTTAAAATAAGACCACAAGGCAAAAAAGCACCAAAGCGGTTGAACATCACGTAGCAAAAAGACGTTCCAACCAAGCAATCGTTTGATGAGGCCTTAGATAAGCGGCTTGATACCATCCTTCTGGACGAGCAAGATGTAGAAGCAGTGTGGATCACTCTCAGGGACACCGTATATAGCACAGCTGTGGAGTGTTTAGGACCATCTACCAGTAAACACAGAGACTGGTTTGATGAGAACCGTGCCGAGATCATGAACCTCATTAGGAAAAGGCGGTAGTCTGGATGGTCTCGATTCTTCCTCTAATTTCCAATTCCTCCTGTCTTTTTCCAAGACTTTGAGGACTGTTCCATGTGTTCCAACTACAATAGGTATCAGCATCGCCTGCATGTTTCATATTTTATAAGTTCTCTGGCAAGGTCCAAGTATTTGCTTCCCTTTTCGCTTTCTTTTATCTTCACTCTGTGGTCCGTCGGAACGACAAAACCCACTAAACGGTAAGTTCTCGTTTTTCTTTTTTTTCTTTTTTCATTTTATTTATCATTTTTTTTTTTTTTTTGTTCATTAACTCTAGGTCTGGCTTTTTGGCTAAGACTAGATGATCCGTTTGTATCTCAAAATCCTAAAGAATGTCATGCATCTCATTTTCTTGGACGGATTCTGGCTTGTGTATATAGAATGATCAAATTTCAGTCTCTTGCACAATCCCCAATGGATCACTTTTCCCACCCTGTCTGGCCTATATTTGTACTCCTTTTGTGCTAGTTTGCTGAATATGCCGATTATATTATTAACCGTTTCATTTTTGTCACCTTATAACCTAAACTATCTTGAACAGCAAACATTCGCTGGATACCAACGGTTTCCCATGTTGGAGCACCTATCGATCATAATACTCAGATCTGTTATCTGAGTCCCACGTTGATTTGGATTTGGATTTAACATTTTTCATAGGTTGTCTAATGTACCAATATCAAACCCAGGGTTTGATTATTATCTTTGTTCCTGTCATTGATGTGACCTGGTATTTTTCCAAGTAAGAGGATTCTTTAGTGGGCAGAAAGAAAGAAAGAAAGAAATGAGATGTTTGCACCTTTAAGTTATTTATCTTGTTTTATTATTATTACTCCTTGAGAGTTTTTCACTGGAGTTTGAGTGAGAGCAAGTCTCCTCAAGTCTCCAGGACTCTTCTCAGTATTCTGGCCGATCTCAATAATGCAACAGTTTGAATGGTCTCCACTCGTCTTCTTATTTCCAAGTCCTCCAGTCCCTTTATTAATCCTTTGGTAACTCTGCCAAGAGCACCATTTACAATGGGTATCACTGCCATTTACATGTTCCATAGTTTTTTTCAATTCCCAAGCAAGGTCGAGGTACTTATCCTTCTTTTCACTTTCTTTCAATTTTACTTTGTGGTCAGTCGGGACAGCAAAGCCCAAAATTTTGCTAGTTATCTTTTTTTCTTTGTTAATTATTATAAGGTTTGGAGATTAGGTGATCCGTCTGTATATCAAACTTCCAGAGGAGTTTGTATGTCATTCTCCATGACAGATTCTGGGTTGTGCTTATAACATTTGTTCGTATGGTAGGTAAAATTTAAATTTCTGCACAATTCCCAGTAGATAACCTGGCCCACCCAGTCGTGTCTAGTCTTATACTCTTTCTGTGCTAATTTGCTGCATTCGCTGATTATGTGATTGATGGTTTCGTCTCTATCACTGCATAGCCTACATTTGCTATTTTGTTTCTTATAGCATTGTTTTGTGCTGCTCTCAGGAGAGATTCAGGTTCTCTCGTAAGGTTTCCTTTATCGTTATTACTATTATTTCACTCCTTGCTAGTTTTTCACTGGTGATCTTTTACTAAAGTCTGAGTGATAGTAAGTCCTTCAGGTTTCCAAGACTCTTCTCAGTATTCTGGCCGACCTTAATAATGCTGTTGTCTGAAGGGTCTCGTTTCTTCTTTTGATATCACGTTCTCCTACCCTCTTTTCCAAGACTTTGGAGACCGTTCCAAAGATACCAATTGCATTTTCCACACCTTTTTGGACTCCTTAGCAAGAGCCAGGTATGTTCTTTTATGCGTTTCATTTTCAAGGACAAATAAATGTACAATGGACACAACCCTGGACTGGTTGACATGCCATTTAAAACAATCAATCTGAAAGATTCCTCGCAAAGTTTCTTAATTTGGGTAGAGAGATTTTTTATTTTGGTTTTTGTTTTTTCTTTGTTTTTGATATTTTTGTTTTTGCTGGTTCTTTCAACATCATCATCATCATCATCAAGTCGCGTAGCTTGCAAATATTTTCCTGACTCTCTCTCTCTCTATCTCTCTCTCTCTCTCTCTCTCTCTCTCTCTCTCTCTCTCTCATCTTCCAGACTACAGCCTGTGCCCACACAGAGTTGTTATTGGTAAGTTCTTGTTGGTCGTACAACTTATGTGAAGGGGACCATCAGAGAACGTCAATTATGATAACGTCCTTGCTTCTCCAACTGCGTCCCGCATGTCTTGATCATCTTACTTGGATAGTTTTAGAGATGAGTGGTAAGTGGCCGTACAGCTGTTGTAATGCAACAGGGATTTGGCTTGGGTAGATATATTTGCAAGAATCGCTATGTCATTAGCATAGTCTCCGTTCGTTATAGTTTTTTCAGGATATCGTCTGCTTCTTACCTTTTTTTAGTGTAAAGCTATTTTCCTTTATTAGCTCTATCGACATTTAAAGTACTAGTCTTGGCAGATTATAAATAGATGTGGTGCTAATGTATCCCCTTGCAGAACTCCAACAACAAGGTCGAAGAACTGTGTCTCCATCCGGTGAGCGAACCTTGATTTTCGTGTTTCCATAGAGCGTCATTATGGCTGTAATGGTTTCTTTGCAGAGACCATAAGCTAGAAGTATTTCTTCCATCTTCCCTCTGTGTATAAAATCAAATGCCTTAGAGAAATCTACAATTAATACTGTTGCTTCGAGATTTTTTGCACGAACTTCTTCTAAGATTCGACGGGTTGTTATAATTTGTGATGTTGTGGATCGATTTCTTCGAAAAACCGTTCTGATTTTTCCTAAGAGTTTTCTCAATTTCAGGTTCGATGCGATTGAGAAGTAGAGCATTATAAACCTTTGCTGCTATATGTTATATAATTGCGAAAGGATTTTTTTTATATTATCATTTTTCGTTTTATATATCTTATCTTTCGGTTTAGTTAGGCTTAGAACCTTTCGGCTTAGTGCATGGGTTAGTTAGGTGCACACATTGAATGCAGGTGTTCACGCGCGTGCGAGGAGGATGTGACAGTCACAGATGTCACAATAAAAAACCCAGATAGGAAATGAAATTGGGGATGTGAATGACGTCATGCCCGGAAGCGATGGACTAGGATTCTTTGTGATTTTGAATAAAAGCAGTGAGTTGAGATTTGGCCTTAGACGAAGCGAGTTGATTTTTCGGACCTGGGCGAGGCCAGTGAGTTTGTGGACTGCGGGGTGCGCGCGCGCATTTGCTGAGTCAGTGAGTTGAAAGCTGACGATGGACGAACAGTCCGCATAGAAAAATTGTGTCTCTCTCCTCGTGTCGAAAACCTAAACTTAAAGAAGGTTATAAAAGTTTCGTACCTGAACTAAGAGAGTCGTCAGTGTTTCGTGTTTTTCGGATTCTTATGCGTATGAACATTTTATGAACATTATAAACGTTTTATACATTCGTATGTTTGTATAGTCGTTGATTATGGCTATATTACCTATAGAATTGAGAGTTTTTGGTGATTTCAAGGTCACCTTTCTTAGGGAAGGAGAGGATGCAGCTTTTTGTCCATCCCTCAATTGTGCTCTGTTTATATACGACGTTGCAAAATCGAAGTAGTTAGTCATCAAATTCCCTTGTCTTCCATACTTCTGGGCGTATTTCGTCAAGCCCGGTAGATTTTTTGCTTCTAATCTTTGTCAGTACTACTTTGAGTTCTTCTTGCGTAAACTGTTCATCTTTGATGTCTTGTAGGCAATTAATGATTTTTGTGTGAGGTTTAACAGAGACTTTAGGGGAGGTTCCAAATAGATTCTTGAAATGTTCTTTCCGCATCTGTATTCGTTCTTCTTGGCTGGCAACTTTTAGTTTTGCTCTCGGGGTGTTCTTCCTTTTGCTCACTTTATTTACTGTCTACCATGCTATTTGTGTTTGTTCTTTCTTTCTTTCTTTCTTTCTTTCTTTAGTCAAAAAAGTTAACATTTGAAAATTTATTTCTACGTTTACTGGCGCAGTCTTCCCGAAATGTTTGTATCAATATAAGTAAATATTAGTAAGCTATAAAGCTTAGTAATTTTCTGAACTAGATGTTCTGAAAGAATTATCGCTGTGTGTGTGTGTATGTGTGTGTGTGTGTGTGTGTGCGCGCGCGCACGCACGCGCGTTGTCCTTTAAAAAAAGTTACCTCTGGAGAATTTATTTCCGGCTTCATCGCCGTATTCCTGTGTAAATGTTTGTATCAATTACATTTCATTTATTGTTTTATGTTTCTTACTGCTATATTTCTTGAATCGAAACTCGTCTCCCTCGCAAACGGGGTGTTGGATCGGAGAGGAGGGAATGCCGAAGGGACGGACATATGGTAGAGGCGGAGAAACAGTTGGAAAAAAAAGGCAGGTGAGGATGATGGGTGCATGAACGATGCAATAAATACGCAATCTGTTCATCTAATAGCAAGATTTGAAAAAAAAAAAACTATTAGTTTTAGGATTCAATGTACATCCAGCGCAGACTGGGGAATTGGTCATATCAGGATATCTGAAAAAGCTGCGCGAAATAAAGTTCTGCTTATACATATGGTAGTACAAACAAAAAACATAAGAATGAACCCCCTTGCATAAAAATCTATTTACACACTACTGAATTCACGCACACACGTATATATATATATATATATATATATATATATATTAAAATCAATAGGTCTGCAAATGTGTAAATTTATAAGTAAGGTTTGGAATTCAATCCATCTGAAGCAAAAAATAAATAAATATGTAATGTAAAGTTGGTGACCATAGTCGAGGGTAACCCGAAGGTTCCCTTTTCGATAGCTACTACACCAATGTGTAGGGGAGGGCGCTACTCCTTTCCTGGGTTGCTCTACTTTACCCTTGATCCGTACCTTATAATGCTGAGTGCTAAGCAAGGAAGCATCAAGTACCATTTTTTGAGTCTTTGGTATGACTCGACCTGGGATTGAACCCAGGTCTCCCGGGCCATTGGCGAACACTCTAACCCCTAGGCCAATGTCCGGTAGATACTTGACTAAAATTTGTCTTTCTATTACAACCTAGATTTTTAAGTTAAACGTTGAGACGCTTTACATAAATTTCGCGCTTAGCGTAACGATTATCATTCCAGGAAATGGAATCGGTGACCCGAGATAGAGTCGTAAAAGAAGCAGTTTTACTTCACACTAATGCCCTTTGGAAACGTATGAAACCATCTGTTCTTCCTCACTCCCACTCCCTCACTATGGATAAATAGTTGGGCAGACTCTGTTTCTAAGTTTGAGTTAAGCGACCAGTCAAATGTAAGGAAAACTGAATTCAAACCAGCAGTACTGCGCTTAAAATTGGCCCTTGTGTCGCATCCTGCTCGAACTGGAGGGGTTAGGTAAATGCATACATGAATTATACTTCTGAAATATCGAATAGTTTTTCGTAAAACATCATATGACAATCTGTTATCTGTTACATTCACATAGGTGCAAACACACGCATGTATATATATATATAATACCTATGTATATACATATATACACAAATTATATATATATATCAGCACAACTTTGTGAGTATATATGTATATATCATCATCATCATCAAGTCGTAATTCTCTCTCTCTCTCTCTCACACACACACACACACACAATTCTTCTCTATCATTCATCCCACCTGGCAGTTCTTCTAAACTGCATCTAGTGTTCGAACAGAACTGATATATGTAAATATTTACAGGTCGGCCAACACTGGCACGTCTATGATTTGGAAACCATAGGAGAATGTCGCTTAATACTTCGTCCTTACTTCTCAAGCAGTGTCCAATATGTATTGTTCCTCTTACTTGAATGGAAAGCAAGTGGCCATACAACTGCTTCTTTGTACAGTGCTGTTTCTTCCAGGATTTATTCAAAACAACAGGTAGCATTCTCTCGTAGTTCCCAACTAACTTTTTTCTCCAAGTTTTTCGTTAGAGTTAAGGTAGTGCATCTATACACTAGTACCAATACAGATATAGCTTGGATTGAATTACATTTTATTTTACTAGAGAGATCAGATTTCTATATGATCGAAAACCTGTCAATAGCAGTTCATGCCTTCCCAATACGTACGTTGACATTGCTTTCAGTAAATGAGATATTGCTGCCGAAGTATGTGGACTGATCTACTAATTTCAGAACCTTGCCAGTTAAAGTGGAAATGACTCCTTCTTGTTTAAAACACAAGAACTATTGTTTGCGTTCACGTAGAGACCAATGCTTCCTGCTGCTTGCTCTAGACTATGCAGTGGAGATTCGGCTTAGGCAGGAGTACTATCGTGATTATCTGTCTTCCTCCGAATCTCTGATTTTATTAATTTATATTCGAGTTGTTGTTTTTTGGTATGTGTTAGAACTCTCTGAGCTTTTTTTTTTTAAGTTTCTGTACATAGACGTTTGTTGAGTTTCTTTTAAGTAAGAATGTTTTTTTAATATAATCTCGTTTCTCCATAATTGTTATTCACTTCTAAGGAAATATATTCATCCTATCAAACTTTTTCTCGGTTTAGTGCAGGACTCACTCCTGTCCCAAAGTCGGTAACACATAGAGATTAATGGGCTTTACTCTGCGCATTTGAGTTACGATGCGTATGAACGCCCCCTTTAAGGGGTTTTCTGAATAGAACACCAAGCTGCATCTGGTGGTAAAGCTCCAGGTTCTGGATCTCTGAAGCATGTGGAATATCCTCTTCAATGCCATCACTTCCATCCCTGAGTGATAGTAACTGTTAGGGTCTAATCTATGGGCCGAATAGATCTGTTTAAGAATTATTTGAATTTGATAGGAATACTTAATATCATTTGGCAAGATGCAAAAAACTATAAGAAACATCGGAAAAATGTAGATATAAACAATGTACACAATTCCTTAACCTCAAGGCATAAAATACACATAGATGACATACCGTTAAAATCAATCGATCAATCTAATATATATATATATATATATATATATATATATATATATATATATATATATATATTCTTACACGCGTTAAATCCACAAAAATGCCTTTGAAAATATGTCTTTTGTGTATGTATTCATAAGTATATATATATATATATATATATATATATATATATATATATATGCGTTCAGACACACACACTCACATACCACTCACCAAAATACACATTAATTCAAATAATACAGACAGAGAGAGAGAGATAAAAAGAGAGAGGGAGAGAGAGAATACATACATACATATACATACATATATATACGCAAACACATTAATGACAAAAACACATACATATATATACTAGACATAAGAGGTAAAATTGAAAAAAGAGGGAATAGAACAAAGATCACTAACAAAACAACCAAATATCATCACTGGCAATTAACTTTAATGGAACAACCACAAAGATTAGACCTGGAATCAACTAGAATTTACTAGAACAGTCTATGAACCTCGCACTATGATAAAGATATTTAACACTCAACCAACAATTCAATCGCCTAGAGAATATATACGGAATAATAATTTAAAAAAAGACTAAATACCGAATTTGAAATTATTTGCAGATTTTTTTCATTTTAATATATATATATATATATATATATAACGTGCAGTCCTAAGATGCAAGGTTTGCATTGTTTACCTAATATAATTATAAGTAAATAAATATCTTTACTCATTAAGTTTAATGTCTTATTTATTCAAATCGTATCATCTGTCACTTTATAAAGAGTCAGTGAATTCATAATAACTTTAATGAATACTTGATTCTTGTAATCAAGTATCTGCATTTAGAAATCTGTACCTCTGATATACGAAACTTAATTTTGGTAAAGACGAGCCTACACGTACAATGTTCAGCTCCGGCAGATTTGATAAAATATAAAGTAGAATATATGAATAACGTTTTCCAATATTTTTTGCCTGAAGTATTTTTTTTTTAATTGACTTCATTAATTATAATCAAAAATCTTTAATGATAACATTAAACTAAATAATGAGATAAGACAAAAAGAAATTCACATTATTCAAGAATATAAGCTTTTTCGAATCTGTTAAATTTTCTTTTGAAAGTTTTGTTAGAATGTTAATTATCGTAAACACAAAAACTCACAAAAATTCAGTTGACATTTCGGGGGTCATGTGATGCATTTAGATTTAATCTTTAATTAGGGTTAATTATCTTTAATGCTACTATCTAAATTATTACAATGTTATTTGCTTACCCAACCCTATTCTTCGGATATGCCACTGATATATATATATATATATATATATATATATATATATATATATATATATATATATATATATAATTTGCTATACTTATAAATAAAGAGTAATCAGTATCGGTGATAGAACATATATATTTAAGGAGAGCGTAGACACTAAGTCAACGGCACTAAGTCTGACTCTATGTGTGCGCTATTCCAAATTATATATATATGCCCTATCACTAATATTGAGCACTCTTGATTTATAAATATAGCAAACTACATCATATATATATATATATATATATATATATATATATATATATATATATATATATATATATATAACAATTTTATCTGTTTCCGTTAGATTCTAATAGCCAGCAGTTCTGTCTCTGCACATAGTTATATCGGGTGTTGTCTCTTATAAATCATGTGTTCCTTTTCTTTGTCTTGTTTCCGCAATTAATGAGATGGACAAAAGCTGTGAGACAAAGAGGAATAATATTTATCTATAATTACTGAATTAATTATTCTGAGTTTTGATCTTAGATGATTGTCAGGAGAAAAAGTTTGTCATGTTTTTTTTTAATGCAGGGATATGTCATGTTGTCGATTAATTTCTATCGTGGCATATAAATTCTTTAAAATCTACTTAAAAATTTTCTCGTGGCATTTGTTCATCTTATACATATATATTGCCATTCACAGACTGTTTCGTTGTATCACAACTCTTCAGTGAGGCTAGACTCGCAGAATGCTTTAAACTGGGATCGAACCCCGATTGACGAAAATTCAGTTAGACATTTTACCCAAAAGCCATCGTCATTCTCAGTGACTGAAAGAATCTTTTACAATGTTTTCTACATATACGTTATCGGCTACTTGGGGGGGGGCTCAATTTTTACAAAGTAGTACATTTTTTACATTTTTTTTTACAATTTTTACAAAGAGGCATTTTAGCGTAAGTGGCAACCGGCAAATATCCCTATTAGAGTGATCAACCCACGGTTGGTTGGGAACTGTACATATATATATATATATATATATATATATATATATATGTGTGTGTGTGTGTGTGTGTGTGTGTGTGTGTGTGTGTGTGTGTGTGTGTGTGTGTGTGTGTGTGTGTGAGTGTGTGTATATGTGTGTGGACATTTACATAGACCAGAGGTCTTGACGGGCAATTAACTCCAATGGGATATTCAGACACTAGATTTGAAATGAAACAAAATCACAACCGATCAACAACTTATTATGTATGAGTGTGCATACATGTATATACATATCTACACACACACACGTACAAACACTCAGAGAATACATACTTATATACAAAAAAAAACATTTGAATAGACCAGAGATTTTTACGGACAATTAACTCCAATAAGATATTCACAGACACAAAACACTGGAATTAAACAAAATTACAACAACCTATCAAAGCAGTCTTTACTATAAAAAAAACAGCCGGAATTTAATTTAGCCATTTAAATCTCCTGAAAGAGACGAAAACTCCGAAACACATACAGAGTACAAGTATATTAAATGATAAAAACCTAAATACCAAATTTGAAATCATTTGCGCGCCTATTAATTTTAATATGTGTATATATATATATATATATATATATATATATATATATATATATATATATATATATATATATATATAAGGATGTGTCGATTAAACAGACAAACGTATTTTCATTTTTTATGGTATTCTTCTATGACCCCAGGTGTTCTGAAAATGTTCCACTGCTGGTGATCACGTTTTCCTTTTTACATTTTACATCATCATAATTGGCAACTGATAGTCGTTCACTTTCAAGCGATGATTAACTGCCATTAAAATACTTAAAACAATTTAATGGATTACGATCTGATAACGTTTTATTTCTTTTAAATCCTAAATCCTATCTTTGAGGTTCGTTTGAAAATAATACCTTAATTTTTTTTTTTTTTGTTTTTTTCAGTTTTTGTATTTGTTATTATATCATCTAAAACAAAAAGTACAGATGGTTGGTTGGTTTGTTCGTTTTTTATGGCATATCAAATCCTGTTGGTTATTTAATTCCAAGTCCTATTTATACATATATATTAAATATATATAATTTGTAAACACATTTTCTTGATAACATTTTTAAACATGCCTAAGCTCCTTTTTTGGACACTGTTCAATAGTTTTAACTATTTCTATCAATTATTTACCATTTATCGTTTGTTTTCATAAGGTTAAATGGTTTCAAGTATGTAATAGTAACAACTTAATAACACAGTCATATTGTCAAAGAGTTCTATTTCTAACAATTCGAATTACCAAAAGTCGTTTGTTTGCTCACAGTTTAAATGTCATACAGTTCTATTTTATCTATAATAGGACTTTATCAGGTGTTAAGGTGCCCGTGGTGTAATGGTTATCGTCGCAGGAATTGGACACGGCGACACGAGTTCAAATCCTGGACTGATTGCATTTCACATAGCACTAATACCCTTGGGAAAGGTATGAATCCAATTATGGGTAAATAGTAGGACAGCCTAGGTTCTTCAGCCTTGGTGAAGCAACTAGTCTAGGAGAAGGAAAACTCTGAATTCAAACCTGTTAAACTCCGCTTTAAAAAAATTGACCTTGTGTCATATCCTGCCCGAGCGGATGGGTTGGGTAAATATGATCAGGTGTTAACACTCCTGGTCAGAGTGGACATGAGAGTAATAGTAATGAAGAGGTACTCTGTTTTCCCCAAAGCTCCAAGACTGGAGCCTCACCATCAAATAGTTTAGTGTCATAATCAGGACACTCGTTGAGAGTCTCACCCCTCTGCAGAGATGCACTTGGTGTATTCTATAGCCCCAGCTTACTGAGCTAAAGTATAGACTATTAACACAGCGAATGTAAACTGTCCTAATTTGTGGCCCACAGACAAGGATTCCCTCTATAATATCCCTGATTCTCAATGGAATAATAACTGAAAAAGTTAGAGAAATAGATCGAGATAAACCAACAATTTAGTGCTATTTTAAAAGCAAGCCAATAAAAAGCAGTCAATGGAAACGGATGGTATTAATATGGCAGGAAAGAGTCATGCAACAAACCCAAGACTTTCGGACCTACCAAGAATAATACTAAAAAAAAAGCTTGGGTTTCAAATCTAGAATCTACGGAAATATGTGGACTGGTAAGTCGGGAGGAAAACACTCAGGAAGTAGAGCTCCCTGCTGGAGAAAGATAGGAAAAATCTAAAAATACTGAAAACCACAACATCACAGAAACCATCTCCATCAACAATCTGGTCTGTTGACAGGGGTTACGAGACGCTGAATGTATCCTCTGCAGAGGGGTAATTCCTCCGAAAAAGTAAGTTTCGTAGGTATGACACAAACAACAAATGATGGTGAGGTTCCAGTATGGGGGTCTGGAAGTGTGGAGTAGCCTTCGTTGTTATTACTCCCAAGTCCCCTCTGACCGAAATGGAAGTACCTGTTAGGGTCTCATCTATTGATTGAATAGAACTGTTTAATCATTTACAAAGGACTATCATTATTAGTCTGTTGAAATCATACAACCGTCTGAAAAAAAACTCTCAAAAAACGCAAATATGAATCTATAATGAAGGTGATTCTTTTGAATATAAGTATAGAATAACCCTAGACGAGTTGACACGCTGTTAAAACCAATCAATTGATAAACTCATCATCAGTACATCAAATTCAATACAAAACGAAAGAAAAGAAGTTGATAAGATCAAGTAAATGATGACTGAAGAGAAGAAAGTAATTCTTGAAAGATACTAAACAGATAAGTCATGCAGAAAATGCTCAACAAGAACTTCTCAAAGAAGCTGAAACACAAAATACTAAAAGGCACAACAACCCAGCACCTGCCAATCGCCATAACAACAACAAATTCAACACAAGAGGAAAAAAGCACTGGGAATATGATGAAGAAAATAATGACTGAATAAAAACAAGTACTACAGTCACTTACGAATCAAGACTTAAAGGAATTTAATCATAGACAAGGAAGGGGAATAAATTACTATAAATTACTTGAATAGAGTGTTCAACATTGGTAGACCGAGGTTCAATCCCAGGTCGAGTCATACCAAAAACTCAAAAAATGGTACGTGATGCCGCATTGCTTAACACTCATCTTTATAAGGTAAAGATCAAGGGTAAAGTGAAGCAATCCAGAGAATGGAGTTGCGCCCTCTCCTACACCTCGGTGTGGTAGCTATAAAGGGAACTTTCGGGTCATCCTCGATTAAGGTCGCTAACTTTACTTTCTTACTTATCGCTGATTGCATCTCCTGCAAAGAGGAAAGACTCCCAACCAAAAGAAAAGTTGAGGTTGTCGTTGAGTATGATACTAAACTGTAACTGATAATGAGGATCCAGTTATGAAGATCTGAGGAGCTTGAAGTACCCCTTCATTGCCATTACTCTCAGGTCGTCGACTCTACCAAACAAAGTAACGGAATTATTCTTTTTTAGTCTTTTATTAAGTTCACCATAACTTTAATATTCCAGTTTTTCTCAGTTCCCAAATGATGACTTGATAGTTTTCTTGTTGTTCACTTTCTTTCATTTAAACCCGAAGTCCACTCGCGTAGATACGTCAATTATCATTATTATTATTATTATTATTATTATTATTAGTATTATTAGTATTTCACGCATGTTCATGTTCCTGCCAGATGTTAGGCAGCTATCACTGGAGATTGAGTAACAGCAAGCCTCCTCAAATTTCCGGCAAATTTCTTAGTAAATTCTCAGACCTCAGCAACTGTGTGGTTTCTGCAGTCTCGTTATTATTTGTATTAATCAAAATTCTGGTATCTTGGGTAAGGTTCCAAGTGCGCGTAATATTACAGGAACGACCATAACTTTCATGTTCCATTGTTTTCTCGGTGCCTTATAAGGTCTTACAATTCACATGGCGCAAATACCTTTGGAAAAGATATGCATCCAAGTATTCTATCTATGCGATTGGTACGGCAGACTAAGCTCTTTAACCATGGCATGGCAACCGATCTAGAAGTTAAACTGGATTCAACTTTGTTTAACTCCGCTTAAAAACTGACCTTTGGTCACATCCTTCGGAGGGGGAAGATAAATACATATAATGTCCTGATATTATTTTATTTTTCACTTTCTTTTGTTTTCAATTTGTGTTCCGTTGACGCAGCCACCACCATACTCTTGTAGATTTTCTTTTCATTCTTTATGACTTTCTTGGATGGAGTGGTTAACATAGCATAATCACCGATTAGTCATATTGTTGATAGTTGATCGTCTGAGTTTCTGAAGCCGTTGAAGCATGTAAAAATTAAAACAAATACGATATGTATTAATACTTAGAATATTCGAACTGTTGATCTCATCTTTAATGGTTATAATCACATCGCAACAACTACTCAGAGAGCATAACATCGGCTCCAAGAAATCTAAATCGAACAAAAGAGAACAATACACGAAAACGCACTACAGTCCGTCTGCCCGATGTCAAAAGCCTATCTGAAAGAATTCGAAAGATGTGCAGTCCATATGATATCAGGACAGGGCACCTCTGGTGGTGTAACGGTTAGCAAGCTAGACTAGCAGACCTACACGAGTGAGTTCGAGTCTCATTGGGCGCCCCATTCATTCGGCCTTGTGCCACATCAAAGCAAAGCGCTTTGTAAATTACATATGATATCAGGACAAAATTTACTCGCAGAACGACTCTTCGAAAATATCTCTGTCGAGTCAAGCCTCCAACAGAATACAACATGACCAAGAACTGCGTCTACTCCATCCCATGCATTTGTGGTAGAGTATATAAAGGCGAGACATGCTGCCCACTAAAAGTAAAAGGAACACTGAAAAGTAGTATGACGCAGGGAAATTGAAAAGTCGGATATGGCTGACAATTTATGGAAGGAAAATGGAAACCATCAACCTTTGTGGGGTCAAGGTAAAATAATTGACAGAGAAGAACACTGGAAGATAGGTGTCTCAAAGAAGCGATGCACATATTATGTGACAATGACTTGTTAAGTAGACCAAGTACAGAGATGAATACAATTTGGAGATCATTAATCAAAACGGCTCGATTAAAAAACCTGACGGTGACATTAGGCTTTTAAATCCCAAATATTCACTCTTAATTATCCGTCAAGGACACATGACCCAGTGGATCAGGCGTTTTGTTGGAAGGTGCTTCTGAGTAAAATTATCTGGAGGTTGCAGGTTCAATCCCAACAAAACGTAAGACTTATAAGGAATACTTACTATAACTTAACACTTTTACTTGGTCATGGCTAACAGAATTGGAGCTGTCTACCCCTGTGGTTCAAATAAAAGGTTGAGTCTGAGATTCTTTGTGGACTACTGAGTTCGAGACGAAACACCTGAAGAAGGCCGAAGGACATATCGGCCTAAACGTTGTGAGCATAACAATAAAGATGAGATCAATAGTCTGAATATTCTAAGTAATAATAATTATCAAGCTTCATCTCAGAAATTTTGATAAATAAAAAACGATATGCAAGTTATGTTTATTGTTGCTGTAGGGGCCAGTTTCTCTGATATCTTTAAATGGTCCAATCGCTCTCCATCCATGCTAAGCTTGTCTCCTCGTGTCCAGCAGTCATCAAAAGGCAGAATTAGATTTCAAAGAACACATGAACTCCCAGTTCTACTTTGCGTGGGTGGTAACGTCTGACTAACACTCACAATCACTTATATGGTCGAATGAGTTTGGTGATCTCAGCATGTTCTGGATTAGTGTTTTCGCAGAGTGATGCGAGATCAAGCATATCTTATCACACCAAGTGTACCAGACAAGATGTTGAACTTTGTCGTATCTCTTACCGCAGCTGTGTTTTTTCAATAATTTATCTATTCGCACCTTGCGACCACTCAAAATGTTACATCAGTTTTCTTTCGTTTTTGATGGCCTACAGATATCGATTAATAATTACCTTCCCACACGGTCATTTTAATAAGGGAGCTTCACGCCCACATATGGAAATGAAGAGTGAAAGTACTTGTTAAGGTCCTATCTCGGGGTCAAATTGATCTATTTGAAATTATGAAGTGTTCATTAGTTTAAAATTGATTATGAAGATACGTTTTTATTCTGTATATATTTGGATAATATAATTATTTAACTAACTTCAGCTTCAAATAACCCAGCAGAAGTTGAAATAACATAAAACCAACCAGCCTTACCTTATCGCATGCCAAATTGGCAAAGCCTAAGAACGAAAGTAGGTAAGTGGTAACAATAGTATGCATATATATATATATACATATATATATATATATATATATATATATATATATAGAGAGAGAGAGAGAGAGAGAGAGAAAGAGGGAGGCTTAAAAAGGTACTTTCGTTGCAAACGGAGACATCACAAAATTATTTTTCGGTGTCGAATTGGACTGAAAATTGCTTTATTCTCTAATTTAATCATTTAAATATATAATCTAATTTTTAAATTTCTCTATGATGGGCCGTTTTGCTTTGTTTCGGTCACTTATATATATGCAAAAGTAACCGGGCCATTGGCCTAATGAGTAAAATGGTCGCCAATGGTCTAGAAGACCGGGGTTCAATCCCAGGTCGAGTCATACCAAAGACTCATAAAAAGGTACTTGATGCCGCCTTGCTAAACACTCAGCAAAATAAGGTAAGGGTAAAGTGGAGCAATCCAGGGAATGGAGTAGCGCCCTCCCCTACACCACTGTGTAGTAGCTATTGAAAAGGGAGCCTTGGGGTCACCCTCGACTAAGGTTGCTAAATTTACTTTTACATATATACAAACATGATAGATAGATAGATTTTTTAAATAACGTAAAGAGTAAATGAAAACTCGAATAAAATCATCATTTAGTTCGAAATTAAACTGGAAATTGCCTTATTTTCTTATAACACTATGAATGTATTGTTCAAAGAAAAATCTAGCAATGATGTGCCATTTTTGCTATGTTCCTGTTACATAAAAACAATTTTAGTAATATATGGATGGATGGATTTTTTAAATATTTATTTGTTTCTTTCTTGAATTCTTTACCTTAATGTTTTGATTTTCCTATCTTCTAACAGTAAACAAGATTAAACCGGTGTTAAAATATTTTCTTAACTTAAGATTAGGACTTATTAAAATGCGAAACAAATCCTTTGTTAATCAAATTTGGCGCTCAAATTTCCTTTCTTTTTTAAGAATGAAAATAAACAATTCATTGAATATAATAACAAAAACTGACGAGACCTTTAAGAAGACGGGAAGAAAAGGAGTCGTGTTGAAATAAAAGATGTTACTTCGCTGTAGGTTTGAAGAAAACTGATTCTATTGGCCAATTATCTCAAAGTGCAATCTGTTATTCCGGGAGGCGAACGCCCAAATCCGAAGAATAAAATTACAAGTTCTATTGGCTCTCCAACTATACATCATCGTCACTTGTTATTCAGTTCTTTAAAATTGAATACTACAACCCCCCAATCTCTCTCTCTCTCTCTCTCTCTCTCTCTCTCTCTCTCTCTCTCTCTATTACTCTAACCTTTCTCCTAGAGTCATGTTTACCGATTCTGCTATTTCACAATTTTGTTTGTATCTTTTCTCTTTCGTCTTTTCATCTCATTTATTCTTTTTCTACTTCCTCCTCCTCCTTCTTCTACAGCCTCTTTCCATCTCTCTCTCTCTCTCTCTCTCTCTCTCTCTCTCTCTCTCTCTCTATTTAGTTATTTATCTATATATCTAGCCTTTCTCCCTTAGTCATATTTTCCTCGGCTTCTGTGTAATTTTTTATATCATCTTACCTTTTTTCTACTCATTTTTCAATTCCTTCATTCCCCTCCTCTTCCTCTTTCATCTTCCTCCTAATTTTCTATTCCCTCTTTCTCTTTCTCTCCCTCTCTCTGTCTGTCTGTCTATCTATCTCTCTATATATATATATATATGTGTGTGTGTGTGTGTGTGTGTGTGTGTGTGTGTGTGTGTGTGTGTGTGTGTGTGTGTGTATTTGGTTAACCCAAAAGGTTCATTCTGTAATAGTTATTAGCTTTAATTTGGATCATTTAGCCTAACCAATTTGATTCAAAGAGACCATCACTTTTCATTCGATTGTAACAGCTGTTGTATTAACGTGCATCTTTTAACAATTTGAAATAAGCATAATTCTTTTCATTCATTCAAATATTGAAAATGAATGAAAATAAATATTTTTGTTATAGTATACTTTTTATATTTTAAAAAGGTAAAATGTCAGATGAGAGATTGAAGATTCTTAAATCCAAATCAGTGATCGGGAATCATTAAAGTCAAACCAAATATCGGGATCAATAAAGTCAGGTAAGAGACGAAGGATCATTAAAGTCAGGTCAAAGATCAGGATCAATAAAGTCAGGTAAAAAATCAGGGATTGCTAAATGCAGGTCAGGGATCGGGCATTGTAAAAATCATATCATGTATCGGGGATCGTTAAACTAAGATCAGATATCGAAGATCGCTAAAGTCAGATCAGAGATTATTAAAGTCAGGAAAGAGATGGGGAGATCATTAAAGTCAATTAAGAGACGAAGGATCATTAAAGTCAGGTCAAAGATCGGGATCAATAAAGTCAGGTAATGATTCTGATCTCTGATCTGACTTTAGCTATCCTCAATACTTGATCTGACTTTGATGTTTCTCGATCTCTGACCTGATTTTAATGATTCCGATTTCTGATCTGACTTTAACGATTCCCGATGCTTGATCTGACTTTGATGATTCTCGATCTCTGACCTGACTTTAATGATTCTGATCTTTGTTCTGGCTTTATCGATCCCTGATCCCTGGTCTGCTTTTAACATTTGACTTGACAATGCGACAAGTTAACCTGCCACACCGACACCTTTTTAAATGGCATGAATTCCTTTTCCTAATTTGTTTACCAACTAGGCAAGCGAGGCTAGTCTGCCCTCCTATTTATCCATAGTTGCAGATAGAATTAGTCATAAATTCTTATACAACCTCGGTTTGAATTTTATATGTCCAGTTCTGACTTGCAGAGGTTTTTCAGTTACAATTTTATTTCATGACTAGTAGCTGTCAGCACACTCTACAATTCTAAAAACCTACATATGATTCGTTTTGTAAAATCTAAAGTCGCGTCGTGTGACTTATTTTCTAGATTCAGTTTTGGAATATGTGTAGAAATAAATCTCCCAAGGATATTGAATTTGTGCCCCAGGTTATCTGAAATGTCTATCACAGCTTCAAACCAAAAGCTCGGCACATTTCATTCAGCGCGAGTTCTTGTAATAATGAAATTATTGGTATACAAGAAGTATACACTGGGGTAAAAATTTAAAAAAAAAAACGTTTTAACTAAGAGTCATATTATACTATCAATTATTTTTTCTACGTATGCACATTGAAATGAAAACGTTTTCGTCGTATACACGTTTTGTATAAGGAAACAAAGACTTTCCCTTGTAACTAGATCAGCGTACATGCATAAAAACACATGCGAAAATCGGGAGGAGAAAGGAAATATGTGGTATTAGAAAAGGAACAACTGGAAAAGAAGTAGCGATAGAGAGAGAGATTTGGATAGAAAAAGGAAAAGAAAATTATAGAAAAATAGAAAAGAAAGAAGGAAAAGGAAAGAAAAATTAAAGAAAGAGAGAAGAGAAAAAGAAAAAGGAAAAGAAAGCGATTGTTAGATTGAGAGAAGAAAAAATGAAAAGAAAAATAAAGAAAGAAAGAAGCGAAAAAGAAAACGGAAAAGAAAAATATAGAAAGAGAAAGAGAAAAAGGACAAGTAAACGAATGAAAGAGAAAAGGGAAAAGAAAACGATAGACGGAAGGAAGAGAAAACAAAAGAAAAGGATAAAAAGAGATAAAATAATAAGAAAAAAGAAAAGAAAACAATAAAAAGAGAAAGAGAAAAAGAAAGCAATATAAAGAGAGAAGAGAAAGAGAAAAGGAAAAATAAAAGATAAAAAGAGAGAAGAAAAAGACAAAGAGGAAAAGAAAACGATATAAAAATAGAAGAGAGAGAGAAAAGAGAAAAAGAAACGAGAAAAAGAAAGAAGAGAGAGAAAAAAAGAAGCACAGAAGGAAGAAGCAAATAGAAAGAATGAAAGAAAAACGAGAGTGGGAAAATGGGCAACAATGGAAACCAACATAGACGAGAATCAGAATTTAAAAACATGAAACTAAGATCAAGAGAAAGAAATGGAAAAAAAAAACGAGAAGAGCAGAGAGAGAACACAAAATAAACAGACAGAAAGAAGTAAAAAATAATTAATCTTTTTTTTAAAAAGCCCAATATAAGAATGAAGAATCTTGTGATTTAGATAATTATGTATTCCTCGTCTGTTTCTCAAGATTTGAATCCAAGTAAAAGCTAAAATTTAGAATGCTGATATTCTTAATAAGTAGACATTTTCTTTTTGGAATATTAGCGGAATATTATGTAATAACCCCCATCAATGGATGAACTCGGAGTGCTTGACAGGGACTGGTCAACGGTTAAATAGGCTCTGAGGCAAGCCTGGTTACTTTGAGAAACTGTTGAAAATCGAATGGTGCCTCGTGGTTGGCTGTAGTAACTACGTGTAACATTGAGAGTTTTAGATTCAAAAAGTTAGAACAGTTGATTTATTTGGTTGAATTTATTTGTTTAATGGCATATCAACTCCGTATGGGTTATTTAAATTAACAATTTAATATATCTGCAAATGTTTGATTCTAATCATAACAATATTTTTAAGTCATATGATATAAAGTGTTTCTATCTGTTATTAATACATTATACACAATTATATGGTTTAAAGCAACTATTCCTATTTATTAAAAAGGTTTTGCTTGAACGTCTATGTGGTTTTAAGTATTCCTAATATGAAAAAGTTGCAACTAATTATACGCTTATCAAGTCACTAATAATAATCCCTAGTGAAAAATAAAAGCTTCAAATAACTATTCTTAATACAATGTCTAAATCATTTATTTATTTTAACATTTCAACCCGTCTAGAGTTATCTTATCGTTAGATCTTCGGGAAAACCACACAATTGAACGTGCAACGTAGTCTAATTCAGGATTTTATGCCCCACGAGTTCGAACTGGGCCATAACACAGTGGAAGCAATCAAGGACATTTGTTGTGAAAAAAGTGAAGTACAGTGACCAGATGGCTCAGGAAATTTCGTAAGAACCTCGACGATCGGGCAAGGTCAAGTAGGCCTAAAACCGTAGATGTCGGGGTCTTGCTCCAAAGCATAGAGACAAATCTGGCGATGGCCTTTCCCATTTTATAAAAGACACAACTTTTTGATTATGGAACAAGAGTAAGAAGGTGAAATCCTAATTCCTTTAAGCTTTTATAATGCTCTACATGCCAGCATTTAAGCACTTTTGATTTATTAAAAGATTTTCAAACGGTTCGTTTTTATCATATATATATATATATATATATAGCAGCCTTAAAAACTCAATCTTCTAACAACAATATTATTATAGCACCTTTTGTCAGAAGTGGTAGTTTTGTCATGAATTCTTCTGTCTATAACAAGAAACTAATAGATTTGTATCATGATAATAACACTTATGAACAGATGTCCCCACAAACTATTTTTAAAAGTAAAAATGATTTTAAAAAGTCTAACATGAAATTAGTCCCAAAAGAGGACAAATCTTGGTCTTCATTAATCGACTACCACCCCATCCTTAAAATTTACGGTCTTCCAAACACCAAAAAACCTGATATTTCCCCAAGACCAATCATCTCTGGTATAGGATCTACACCCCCCATAACATCGCAAAACTTTTAGCTCAAACATTATCCCCATTGTTGAGTACTATCAGCGATGCACATATCAATAATTCTGGCTCACTTCTTTGCAAAATAATTAACATTAATATGAAAAACAAATCCTTAGCAAGTTTTGACATCAAATCTCTATACACAAACATACCGGTTGATGAATATATCGAACATTTAGAAAATCACCTTGTAAAAACAAACACCATATATATATATATATATATACGCAGATGGGAATAGATTTTTTTAGTGTCCTGGCGACCTTAATTATTGGATTGCATATCATTCTTAACGTCATTATATTAATCTCTCACCATGAATTCCTGAAAATATTGTAAATATTACTAATAGTAAATTAATTCATTCATTTTATATTTTCAAATTACTCACCTTTTTTTTATTCAAACCATAAACTCGAAAAGAAAATTGATAAATCTATGTTAAGTTTTCGAGAACGAAATAGATTTGTGCTTCCAATCTTTTTCAAAACTACAGAAACTGTCCGAATTTTTTCTATAATGATAGTTGTGGGTTAGATACTAAAGCTTTAGAGAGTGTGGCATCTTGGATGACTAAGTCCGGAAGGCAGACGTAGTGTCGGTCTTTCTTGATTTCTCTTTCAGATCTAGTACTATATACAGACAAGTTTGTGACAAATGTCTTGACTGTACCAAGGACACCAATTACAATAGGTGTAATCGTTACTTACATGTTCCACAGTTTCTTCAATTCCCTAGCAAGGTCCAGGTCCTTATCCTTCTTTTCGCTTTCTTTCAATTTTACTCTGTGGTCAGCCTAGACAGCAAAGTCCACAATTCTGGAGGTTCTCTTTTTTACTCTTTTTTTTTTTTTTTTTTTTTGATTATAATTAGGTCGGGTCGTCTGACCGAGATTAGGTGATCCATTTGTATTTCAAAGTCCCATTGGAGTTTATGTGTGTCATTCTCCAGGACAGATGCTGGATTGAGCATATACCATTTGTTAGTATGGTCAAATTTGAATTTCTTGCACATCCCCCTATTGATCACCTTGCCTACCCAGTCGTGTCTAGTCTTATACTTCTTCTGTGCTAATTTGCTGCATTCACTTATGTGATTGATTGTTTCGTCTATATCACCACATAACCAACATTTGTTATTTTGTTGCGTCTTATCTATTCTCGCTTTGATATGGCTGGTTCTTATGGCGTTATTCTGTGCTGCTATTAAAAGAGATTCAGTTTCTCTCTAAAGATTTCCCTTTTTTTAGCCACGTACACGTTTTCTCGTATGAGATGTCGCTTAAAACGTCCAGAGTTGGGTTTTTTTCTTCCAACTTTTGTTTTCTGATTATTTCTGTTCTGCTGATCCTTGTTTCGCAGTATTGTTTCTGATAGCTGTGATCAGTCTTCCTCCGCGCTTTTCTATGTAGTCTTCGAGTCATTGTACCGATGCGCCAATGCCCTCTTCAATGTTGGCAAGTCCTCTTCCTCCCTCTTTTCTTGACACATATAGTCATTATAACATATATCAATGTATATATATATATATGCATATATATATATATATATATTCCCTCTCAGCCAGTTTTTCATATGATTTTTAACTGGTAGTTTTCTCTGAAGAACCAGCAACAGCAAATCTCCACAGTTCTCCAGGACTCTTCTCAGTATTCAAGCTGATTCTAATAGTGCTGTTGGCTGGATGAGCAGTTCCACAAAGGGCAATGCAATAGTTTTGTATTTCATATAGACTGTGACTGCTAATGTGTTTATTTATCTATTTCTTGATCATATCGGCTCCCCTCAATTACTTTCTCTGAAGTAGTTTTAAGGTGCTACATTTTTTCTATTTCAATGTCTTTGAATTATTACTATATATATATATATATATATATAGAGAGAGAGAGAGAGAGAGAGAGAGAGAGAGATAAGAATAAGTCTTATGGTCGTATAGGCGAGAAACTGTCACCAAGCTTCGTTTTCTTTATCGCCTCTCCGCCTATTCTCCTACTGTTCGTGATAACCCACAAAATTACTGAAGGCATCTTTCAGCAATATACTGTATTTTTAACGGGGTTATTACATCCCCTTTTGTATTCTGAATACAGCTGAGACAGCAACACACCGCTTTGGCCCTTACTTGGTCTGACGGGCGGTCAGATAGGCCCGATCCCATCAATCGTCTGGTCATGTTAAACCCTAGCACCTGTATGTTTAAACTGGGTACTTATGCTAAACTGGATTGTTTGAATTCGAACTGTTTGACTAAACTGAACAACTTGAAATAAAGATGTTTTTGACATTGAAACTCTGCACTTTCATTTAAACTGCGTACTTGTGATAAACTGAATTGTTTGAAATTAAACTGTTTTCGTATGCTAAACTGAATTGTTTAAAATAGAACTGATTATTTGTATAAAAATAGATTTGGTATTAAATAACCTACAAAGGTTGATATGCCATAAAACCCAAACAACCAACCAATACTCTGCTAGAACGGGAAAATCCACCAGATGACAAGTTCTTTTCTTCCTGTTAATTAAAATTGGGCCTGGTTTTCTGGTCTGGATTGGGTGATACGTTTGTATCTCAAAGTCCCTGAGAATTTTGTGCGTTTGATTTGCTAGTAGAGATTCTTGCTTGCGCATAAACCATTTCTCAGTATGGTCGAATTTCAGTCTCTTTTACAAGTCCCTGTGGATCACCTTCCCTAACTAGTTCCCTGCTTGTTCTTGGGTTCGTTTTATGTTAGTTTGCTGAATTCGTTTAGTATCTTATAAAATATTTAATCTCTATCACCCTATAGTCTGCACTTGCTATCCTGCTGTGTATAATCAATTTTTGTTTTGATATAATTAATCCTTATGTCATGATTTTGTGCTGCTATGAATAAAGATTCAGTTTCTCTCTGTAGGTTTCTTAATATGTAATTTAGAGATATCATTGTTTTAACTAATAACAGTCTGAATAATTAGACTCCCAGTAAGAATCCTATTTGAATTTTTACATCTGCTTGGGTTTGGTTTCTAACCGCTTGTTCTACTCTTCAGTTTTCTATTGCTATCGTGATGAAGTTTACGACTTGTTTTGAGATTTTAAACATTTTCGGACATTCTGCTACCTATTTTGGGGAGATCATGTCAGATGGACTTTTTTGTCTCTTCATGCTAAGGCTTCATTTCTTTCTCTTTTCTTTACATCCTTTAGAATGCGTTGATCATTTTTGCCTCTTGTTCCTTTATATCTTCAAGTGAGTAATGCCTTTTTTCTCTTATTTGTGCTGTTACGATATTCTAGATCATTATCAGATAGGTTATTGGTCTATAGTTTCTCGGTATAATTATTGATATCTTTCTGGATTTGGGTTGTTTTTCCTTTTGTCGTCTATTCAGGATTTTTTGACTCTCGGAGACATTACGTAGTTAATCTGCCGCGGATAAATGTAAACCCGTCATGTCCTAATACCTTACAATTTGCTCCTTTCTTTTACGTTACTTTTAATGAATTCATATGTACTTCAGCCTCAGGATCTTCTTCATTTCTTTATAATCATTTTTTCATATCATTTAACCTAACATTTTTATATCGTGTTGTATCTGTTACCTTATTTTGCTCTTGAAATGTTTTGATTCATTTGCATCTAAATGCTCACATTTTTTCAAGTTTTGCCCATTGATTGTTGGTAGATTTTATATGAAGATTTGTTAGTACATTATTATTATTATTATTATTTACTCATTAGAGTTTTTCACATCGACGTTAGCTGAAGGTTTTCACTGGAGTCTGAGTGACAGCAAGTCTCCTCAAGTGTCCAGGACTCTTCTCAGTATTCTGGCCGTCCTCAATAATGTAGTAGTTTGGATGGTCTCCATTCGCCCGCCAACTTCCAAGTCCTCCAGTCCCTTTAGTAATCTTTTAGTTACTGTTCCAAACACACCAAATTATTATTATCATTATTACTATTATTATTATTATTATCTTACACTTTTGAAAGTTTTTTCACAACAGCGTTAGCTGATGATCTTCAACTGAAATTTGAACGACAGCAAGTCTCCCCAAGTCTCCAGGAGTCTTCTCAGTATTCTGGCCAATCTTAATAATACTTTAGTTTGGATAGTCTCCACTTGTCCTCTTATGAGCAAGTCTTCTGGTCTCTTTACCAATCCTTTGGTGACTGTACCGAGCGTACCAATTTCAATTGGTATCACTGTTGTTATTATTATGATTATTATTATTCAAGCGAATTTTCACACCAGCGTAAGCTGTTGGTCCTTCACAGAAGTCTGAATGACAAGTCTCCTGAGATCTCTGAGACTCTTCTGAGTATTCCAACCGATCTTAACAGTACTGTGATCTGTATGGTCTCGATTCGTCCAATTCGGCAAGTCTTTTTCCAGGTCCTTCGTACCAACTACAGTTGGTATTGTGGTCACTTTCATGTTCCTCTTCTTTTTCAGCTGTCTGGTAAAAACCAAGTACTTGTCTATTTTTTCGATTTCTTTCATTTTTACTCTGTGGTCCGCTGGAACGGCTAAATCTACTGGATGATAAATTTTTGTTTTCTTGTTAATACGAAATCTGACCTTTTGGGATTTGGTGACCCGTTTGCAACAGAATATCTCAAAGAATTTGAGGCGTCTCATTGTCTTGGACAGATTCTGGTTTGTGCATGAACTGTTAGTTAGTATGGTCAAATTTTGATCTCTTGCACAATTCCCAGTGGATCACCTTTCTTACCAAGTCGTGCCGAGTCTTGTACTCCTTTTGTGCTAGTTTGACGCATTCGCTCATTGCGTGATGAACCGCTGGATCTCTATTTCCTGATTATCTATGCTATTTTGTTACATATTTATAATTATTATTATTATTATTATCATTATTATTATTATTATATCTTTCGGGAGAGTTTTTCACACCCGCGTTAGCTGATGGTGTTCCACTGGAGTCTGAGTGACAGCAAGTCTTTTCTTAATATTCGGGCTGATCTTTATAATCCTGTAGTTTGGATGGTCACTACTCGTGCCCTTATTTCCAAATCCTCCAGTCTCTTTACCAATCCTTAGTTAACTGTACCGAGTGCACCAGTTACAATTGGTATTACCGTTGCTTTCATCTTCCATAGTTTTTCAGTTCTCTAACAAGGTCCAGGTACTTATCTTTTGTTTCCGCTTTCTTTCAGTTTTACCCTGTGGTCAGCAGGGACGGCAAAATTCACTATTCGGAAGGTTCTCGTTTTTTGTTGACTATCACTTGGTATGGTCGTCTGGCCGAGATTAGATTATCTGTTTTTATCTCAAAATCCCAGAGAAGTTTGTGCGTTTCATTTTCCAGGACGGATTCTGGGTTGTGCATCTACCATTTGTTCTTATGGTCAAACTTTAGCTTCTTGCACAATCCCAAGTGGATCATCTTGCCCACTCAGTCGTGTCTAATCTTGCACTCTTTTTGTGCAAGCTTACATCACTCGCTTATTAAAGGATTGATTGTTTCATCTCTCTCACCACTTAATCTACCCCAGCTATTTTGTTGTGTCTTGTCTATTTTTGCTTTAACATAGTCCTTATGGCGTTGTTCTGTGTTGCTATTAGAAGACATTCACTTTCTTTGTAAAGGTTTTCCTTTCTTAGTTATGTCCAAGTTGTCTCGTGTGGGATTTCTTTTGTTTGTCTTTTGAAATGTCCATACAGTTGTTTTTCTTCCCATTTTTGTTTTCTGGGTATTTTCGCTCTGTTGTTGTTGATTATTATTAGGTCTGGTCGTCTGGCCGAGATAAGGCGATCCGTTTGTATCACAAAATCCCAGAGGAGTTTGTGCGTCTCAAATTTTCAGAATAGATGCTGGGATGTGCATATACCATTTGTTCGTAAGGTCAAATTTCAATTTCATTATTATTATTATTATTTTCTTGTTATTCCTGCTGATTTTTTTTCCTTTTTACAGTGCAAACTTCCTCAAATGAAGAAGTTAGTGGTATCTCTATTGCCGAGCTATACAAGCAAGTGCCTTGCTGTCGTCACAGTAATTGTTATTGTCTTTGTTAATCTTCTTATTTTTACATTTTCTTTTCCCTTCATAGTTGTCTTTGCTCATAAAACCGTTGTGGTGTGCAATTTAAACAAAGAAAGAAATCTAACAGATGACAGTATTTCTTCCTTTAAAAAACGAACAAGGCTTAGTTACAAACATCAAAAACGGATTCCTTTAAAAAAAATTCTTTAAGTCTGTATTTGTACAAAGATGTCAACCACACCCACGGTGCTAATTTTTTCTCCCGATACTCTCATTTAAAAAAAAAAGTATGACATCTACAGCTGGACCCATCTTTCCGTCAATTTTAGTAATACGTTTTGTTTTGGTTTTGGTTTTTTCTTTCTTGTTGTTATGGCTTGTTTATTTGTTTGTTTGTTTGCTTGCTTGTTTGTTAGGTTTGGTTTTGTTTTGTTTGTTTTTTGCTTGTTGTTTATTTTGTTTTTGGGATTTTGTTTATTTATTTAAATTTATTTCTTTATTTCGTTTTTAAAGCAGTAATAATTTACAACAATGGGCGTACAAGCAGCAAAAATCTCCTTAATATTAGTGCTATGAGCTATTTACTCTAGACTATTTTTGTTTTGTTTGTTGTTTTTTATGTGGCTTCTTTCTTTTTCTTTCTTTTTTCTTTCTTTTTTTTTTTTTAAGGGGTTGTTTTTATTTATTTATTTATTTATTTCATTTTTTCTTTTTTCTTTTGTTTTTATTGAGGAATGTATAGTATGTATTTACTCGACATTACCAACACGGACAGGATGTGACACAAGGTCAATTTTTTAAGCGGTGAAATGTATCGTAAAGAGTTACCTTAATTAATAAGATCTTCAATGCTATAAAACAAATGCTAAACAAGAATGATCAAAATGAAGTAAATTTATTTTTCTTCAAAATTACAATTTTTATTTTTCAATATAGCCATCATTTCGTGCAACACATTTTTTCGGGCGTTTTATCTTCTTTTTTTCAATTCTGTTCGTGAGGAAAAGTTTCTAGTTTAATTTTTGTTAAATTGTACACAACTTTAACTTTGGATAAAAAATGTTGACTTTTTTGGTACCTCAGTCAATTTCAGAAATAACCAAAAATTTTATACTTAATCGGGTCTGTGATTATTTTTAAACGTTTTTGCCTGGATTATTTGTCTTATTTAAGCAATAATGCTATGTAATTAGTTTACATGTCCAAATTGAAAAACTATTTATAGACCTAATTAGTTATGTTTAAATATGAATGACTACTTAACAAAACAAATTATTCTTTATTCCTTTCTTTTAAACAATTATAATTAATAATTTTGACTCGTATTATCCTTCATCTTCCTAATTATACTCGTTTTTTAATCACAACTCGAACAGATCATTACTTTCCCGAAAGTTATGAATAGCACGCATTAAAAACAAAAATAAAAAAAGAGCTCAAAGAGTTTCAAATTCACGCCATTTTTTAAATGAAGCCCATTTAATCATTACTTTTGATAATTTCTATTAATAATATCCTTCATCTTTCTAATGCTAGTTGCTTTGTCAATCATTATTAATGATAATTTTGACCGGTACTATCCTTCATCATCCTAATTCTAATTGCATTTTTATCACAACACTCATCATCATCATCATCATCATCATGTCGTGCCGCTAGCACGGATATCCCTGACCCTCTCTCGCCACTTCTCCCTATCATTCATCGCCTCTGGCAGGTCTTCAGGGCTACATCTCGTATCCTCACATAGCTGCTGTATGTATGTTCGAGCTGGTCGTCCTGCTCTTGCTTGGCCATATGCGGGGGTCAAAGGAGTACATCACTTATGAGCTCGTCCTTGCTTCTCCAGCAGGGTCCTGCGTGTCTGGTTCGTCTAACTTGGATAGTTTTCGTGATGGGAGGCAGGTGGCCGTATAGTTGGTGCTTTGTGGGGTGTTGCCGCCAGGACTTGTTCAATATTGCTCGCAACACTAACAGACCATTATACCTTCGACGACGAGGAACAGAGAATATTCGAATCAAGAAGAAGCTTATTCTTTATTCTTCTTTCCAATGCGCGTTCTTCCTCGGTGTCATATAAGTGACGACCTGGATAAGTTACGAGAAAAAGCAGCTAAAATTACAGAAATGAAGGATAATACAAGTCAAAATCTTAATAATGATTGTAAAAGCCTCATCCAAAAATACAAACAGATAAATAGATAAAACAGGAATAAAAACATTTTTTCTTTTAACGTTTTGAAATGTAAGTACAATACATCTTGCAGCAACATGGCTTCTCGCTGGTTATTGATTATCATTTGAAATTCCCTTTTCTGGGAAAGATCCCTTTTTGGCAGTAACAAAAATATGTTAAAAGCTTCATCTGGATCCAGTGAGTATGCATACTAAAATTGGTAGCGCTGCATTAAACCCTTAACCGTCTATAGAGGACAGACCAACAAGCTTTTCCCAATTTTTAAAATAGATTATTCCATAAGTACGCGAACTTTATAATAAATAGTTAGTCACACCCTTCTGACAGCAACACAAAATTATAAGTAGTTTGCCAAAGCGAAGATGGGAGGAATAAAACGGAAGAAGATGGCAAAGAAGATGAAGAAAAAAAAGAAAGAAGGACTAATAGAAACAAAATTTGCACTCGATTTCCCAGATGGAAACAATCTTGTGTGTATGGATTAAATGAGACGAGATAATAAACACATGTTAAAATGGATTCCATTTGTAACATAACTAACCAGAATTGAATAAGTAAGCTTTAGACTTTAAATTTAAATTTAAGATAAATCTAAATAGATAATTCATAAAATTGTATTTACCCAACCCCTTCAACACGGCCAGGATATGACACATGATCAATTTCTAAGCAAAATAAAGCTGATTTGAATTCCAAGTTTTCCATCACTTAGAAAGCAGTAAGGAACAATCTCTGATCTGATCTTTTGACAAGGCTAAAGAGGATCCGTTTGCTTTTGTATTTATCGATAACTGAGCAAGAAATAGATTCATGCCTATCCTCAAGGCATTGGCATGAAGTTAACAAAAAAAAGTCCCAGTCAAATTATTTAAACTCAGGTCGGTGATTCCATACTTTGCGCCGTCAACCGTTTTGCAAACCGCAGTTCCATATGGACAACGTGAGGATCAGTAGTCATTTATTTAGTTCAGCTTAGTTGTGGCTCAAGGCCAGAAGAATGCAGCACCCATTTAGAACCGAACTCACAATTAATGATCTGCTAGCCTAGCCCTCTAATCTTAACACCATACTAGACGGCAAGTTTGATGGGCAATAGATATACAGGGTGTCTCAATATACATGAGACTCATGTGACTGCTAATAACTCAACAAATAATAATATTGTGTTCTTTTTTGTTTCAGATTAGAAAATAGTATCATCATCATGATCATCATGTCGTGCCGCTAGCACGGATATTCCTGACCCTCTCTTGCCATTTTTTCCTATCGTTCATCGCCTCTGGCATGTCTTCTAGGCTACATCTCGTATCTTCACATAGCTGCTGTATGTATGTTCTTGCTGGTCGTCCTGCTTTTGCTCGGCCATACGAAAAAACGCCACACAAACAGCGACCACCAAACACTATAACTGGGTCCTTCTTAACAACAGAAAATAGTATACTAAACAATTACTAATCCCCGATCACAATGCCTTGGACAAGAAAGGAAAAATATTTTGCATCACTACTTATTTGGAGACAAAATCATTCAAAACTGTCTTAAAATAGATGCAACACATTAATATGATTATGATTTGTTACTGAGACAATAAACTTAAAAGACGATTGCATATCCTGGAAGTTGATATAATAACAATCAAAAAACATTGATTTGATGTCTCTAACTCAAAGGATGCATTTTTTATAGGACATGTTCCAAATGACCGCCTGTGTGCTTGTCTAAGTAATAAATCATTACCCTATTAATGGGTTGCATCTATTTTGAGACACCCAGTATATGTGTGTGCGCAATTTTATGAATAAATGTGACGCAATTGATTTGTTTAAACCAGGACTTCTCAAATTCTTTATTTGATGTACCCCTTGTAACCAAATTTTATTGCTATTCTCTTACAAAATAACTTAATTGAATATTAATTTACAAAATATAAACCATTTACCAGTGTTTAATACAATTTATATATGAAAGGAATCATTAAACTATGAATGCAAAGGCAAATTGTAATTCTTGAACTATTTTTTAATGTAAAGAATGGATTTGATAGGGTTGATTTTTTAAACGTTTCTGCTTTCAATATGAAATTATTTTACAAAATATAAAAAAGTTACTCTAAATGAAACATTGAATTATATAATAATATCAACACCAACAAATACTTGACAATAGTGAAATTGACATAAGTGAAAATCTGGATGTCGTCGGTCAGAGCGGGATTTTTTGTTTGTAATAATCTAATTCTAATTTTATTCATTAGAAATCTGTTACCGTGGATAAGAATTAAAATTTCAGACATTGTTTTTTGAGGGTTTTTTTAAATTTTACTTTTTCATTATTTTTCTTTCTTTTATAAATCTATATTTTTGTTCTTATTATTGAATAATCTTTTCTTTTTTTTTTTTTTTTTTCTAAAAACATCTCATAATCTAGTACGGTTTCTTTTGTGAAAATATTATTATATACGTCATTAAAGACGCTGAAAAGATCCGGATCTTTTGGGTCAGAACCAGGTCGTACGGGTCATTTAAATAACTCATGTGTTCTGAACGGGTCATGTGTGAATGACACATCACTAGTATCGATCACACCCAATCAGCCATTCTGTTAGATATACGATATCTAGTGACTATACAATATGATCCAACGATTTTTCGTCTGTTATAAAGAGATTTATAAATGCAAAAAAGTAAATTCACCCCCCGTGGACCCCTATGCTTTTATTCCCTTTACCAATATTTTATTCCCGCAGCTAAAATGTTATTCACCCCGAGAGGCCAATGTGGACCACTTTGAGAAGTCCTGGTTTGAATATTTAAATCATACATCAATGCTTGTAAAATCAATACCATGTGCTATGAATATGCTTTCTTTTCTTTCTTTGTTTTTCTAATTTTTTTTTTTTTCATCATGGTTATCCCGCAGTGAAGGAAGTCATGGACATTTTTAAGAAAACAAAATTTTATTGCAACCTAATCTCCAATAAACAACTTGATTATATCAGCTATGTTGAGCAGCTGCGCTGATTTTTAAACCTGGAAATAATAAATAGATCAAGTTTCTTGTTTTTGGTACCTTGTAACCCAGTTCAACCGGTCACTTGGAAAGGATATGTACACCGCCAAGTAACAATAATTGAGAAATGAATAAAGTACTTGTCTTGGTGTTAGGTAATCGTACAGGTTATGGGAAACACCCATCCATCTATCCATTTACCCAGTTCTTCTTACTCAAAGGACACGGAGATATTTTTCTAATGTTCCTTAACAGCTCAGAAACTAATTTCCTAGCTTCTCAACTTGACTCTTGGCTAATTGCTGTTTGTTGCTATTGGGGGGGGCTTCTTATTTTCTCGGTGGTTTCTATTAATTAAAGGCGGTTTAGAGTTTGTAATAAGAATCAAGTTTTCAAAGTGTAAAAACTTTCAACGCATCCAGTTAAAATTGCGTCGAAGCTAATATCTATTTTTTTTTTTAATAAAAATCATTCTATGCAGACACACATAATATCTCTTTATCTCTCCAATTATCTCTACCAATCTCTCCCTTCCTTTCTATCTCTCTCTCTCCCTTTCTCTCTCATTCATCCTCTTTATTCCTCTCTTCCCTCCTCTCTCTCTCTCTCTCACATCCACACACACACATACATACCATTCATTCACTTTCTCTCTTGCTTATTGCTCATTCTCTATATTGTCTACCTGTTCAGTTCTCTCTTTCTCTCTCTCTCTCTCTCTCCCTTTCTCTCTCATTCGTCCTCTTTATTCCTCTCTTCCCTCTCTCTCTCTCTCTCTCTCTCCCTTTAATATATATATATATATATATATATATTTCTCACGCTCAATCTTTATATGTTGCATCTCTCTCTCTCTCTCTCTCACACACACACACACACACACACACAATCTATCTTAATGTATGTTTCTATTCGTTTATCTCAATACAATCATATCTATACATCTATCCTGTTTTTCTTTATTTCAATGCAAGTATATTTCTTATCTTTGCTAACATATGTTAGCAAAGATAAGTTATATATATATATATATGTATATATATATATATATATATATATATATATATATATATATATATATATATAAGAGAACTAATGTGTATAATACATAATTATATGAATTTGATATATATATATATATATATATATATATATATATATATATATATGTGTGTGTGTGTGTGTGTGTGTGTGTGTGTGTGTGTGTGTGTGTGTGTATTGGTAACAGATCTTTATGTTTTTATTATTATTCTTTTGCAATAAAGCTTTTGGTATTTTACTCTCAATGATATTAGATTACTAATCAGATGATAAATCATTACTCGAATAACAATGATAGCTAGTCTGTCACAAAGCTGATATAATTGCTCGAGTTAAGGATCGAACCCGGCATTCAAATGCTTATCTCCAATCCCTCTCTAATTGTACGACTATTACCAGAAAATATTTCCCACGCCAATTCCCCACTTTTGTCTTTTGCCATTTTTCGCCAACCTCAGTTAATATTATAACTAATAGCATCTACGTGGGTTATACAAAATATTAACATCTTAAAATGTTTTTTCCACAAATATAAGAGGTCGTGAGTTCAAGTCTCACCAAGAATTTATACTTTATTACTGTATTTAATACTCGCTGTCCCTCGCTGTCCTAGAAAGATGATTCAAGTGAGTTGCGATAAAAAAAAAACAACTAAATGTAATATAAAAGAAAATTGCTCGAAAACCGGGAAAAGAGACAATTGGGTGTAGGGAATTTGTTAGTTATTTGTTTTAGTTTAGTTTCCTAGATTGTGGGTTGTTGTCGTTGGTGGTTGTTGGTCGTTGTCGTATTTGACTCCATTGTTTCTTCTTCATACTCCATTTAACTTGTTGGCGTCTCCTTGTCTGCAGAAGGTTGCGAAAGAATTACGAAAGAAAGGAAAGAAGGAAGGGAGGAAAGAAACATAGATACCTTTTAAATTTCAACTTTACTTCAAGATTTAAAGCGACTATTCTGTAGCGAGATATTTTCCGGAACTAATAGACGTAGGTCTGTCCTGTTGTCGAGTAGATATGTTCCGCAAAGGCTGCTACTGTTGGAAGAGTGAGCCAGCATGCCGCAAAGTAGACACGTAGATTTCGCCACCGGCAGCAGGAAAGAAGTAGTTCTTTCAAGTCCAAGTGGTGGCTGCTGAATGAGACAGAGTTTCTCTTTAGCGCCGGTAAGTTTTGTCTTTCCGGCATACATGGTTCCTACTTCCTGTCAGAGGTTTCTGGGAACTGAAACATTTTCTTTCTTTTTATTAATCACCACAAGACTAGGAAAACTGAAAATCAGAAAAAGAATTGAGTGTTTAAACCACAGTATAGCTGAAGTCGGTGATTATACTGAGAAGTAATTTGGAGAGTTAAAAAGACTTGCTGTCACACGAACTTCAATGAAAACCGCCAGTTTCTCCTGGTGTGAAAATCTTACAATGACAACGAATAAATATATGAAGACTACAAGGTGATAGAGATTAAACTGCTAATTGCATAATAAGTGAATGCAGAAAACTAGCACAAAAGGAATGCAAGCATGATTGGGTAAGAATTGTGAGAATTGTGCAAGAGACTTAACTTTCACCGTTTGGTCGTACGTTATACGGCCAAACCAGAATACATATAATTCTCTGGGGTTTTTACATACAAACGGATTATCTAGTCCAGGCCAGATCAGATCTAGTTTTTATTAATAAGAAAATAATTAGTCATTTTGCAATTTTAGTGGACTACAGAATGAAAATGAAGGAAGGCGAAAAACTGAGCAAATACCTGGACCTGAACAGAGAGCTGAAATAGTTGTGCAATCAGAGAGTGACGGTGATACCAATCGTAGTTGGAATTGTCGGTACAGTCTCCAAAAACCTGAAAAAGAGACTGCATTAACTGGAGATAAGAGGAAGAATCGAAATCATTCAAATTTCAATGCTGCTAAAATTGGCTCGGGTACTTCAAAGATTATTTATTTTATTCTTTTGGGGGTTTTTCATACCAGCAGTAACTGATGGTTTCTCACTGGAGTTTGAGTGACAAGTCTCCACAAGTTTCCAGGACTCTTCTCAGTATTCTGACCGGTCTTAATAATGCTGTAGATTAGATGGTCTCCACTTGTCCTCTTATTTACAAGTCTTTCAGTCCCTTTACCAATCCTTTACGAATTATTCTAAGTCCACCAATTACCGTCACCTTCATATACCATAGATTTTTAGTTCTCTTGTAAGGTCTAGATATTTATCTCTCTTTTTGTTTTCTTTTAATTTTATTCTGTGGTCTGCTAGGACGGCAAAGTTCACTGATCAGCAGGTTCTTTTTTTTTTTTTTTACTATCTCTAATCGAGTCGTCTGGCCGAAATTAGGTGATCCGTTTGTATCTAAAAATCTCTGAGAGGTTTATGCATCTCATTCTCCAGAATGGATTCCTGGTTGTGTATTTACCATTTGTTCGTATGATTAAATTTCAATTTCTTGCATAATTCCCAATGGATTACCTTCCCCACTCAGTCATGTCTAGTCTTATACTCTTAAAGCGCTAATTTACAGCATTTGCTTATTATGGGATGGATGGTTTCATCTTTACCGCCACATAACCTACACTTGCGATTCTGTTACGTCCTATCTATTTTCATTTTATTATTATTATTATTATTATTATTATTATTATTATTATTATTTCGCTCCTTGTGAGTTTTTCAAACCAGCGTCAGCTGGTAGTCTTTCACTGGAGTCTACCTGACAGCAAGTCTCCTCAGGTCTCCAGGACTCTTCTGAGTATTCTGGTCGATCTTAACGATGCTGTGGTCTGGATGGTCTCGATTCTTCTTCCAATTCCTCCTGTCTTTTCTTCAGATTTTAGGGGACCGTTCCAAATGCACAAACCATAATTGGTATCACCGTCACCCTCACGTTCCACCTCTTTTTTTGTTCTCTGTCAAGGCCCAAGTATTTGTCTATTTTTCGCTTTTTTCTGTGAACAGCCGGAACGGCAAAATCCACAAGACGGAAAGTTATATTTTTCTTGTTAATTAACATTAGGTCTGGCCTTCTAGCTTGGATTAGATTATCTGTTTCTATTGAAAAATCCCTAAGAATTTTATATGTCTCATTCTCTAGGACAGATTCTAGTTTGTGAATATACCATTTGGTATTATGGTCAAATTTTAATCTCTTGCACATTTCCTTGTGGATCACCTTCCCTACCCAGTCGTGCCAAGTCTTGTGCTCCTTTTGTGCAAGTTTGTGGCATTTGCATATTATGTGATTAACCATTCTCTCTTTGTCTCTACATAACCATCGCTTGCTATTCTGTTGCTTATTATCAATTTTCGCCTTTATATAATTGGTTCTTATGGCATTGTTTTGTACTGCAATTAGAACAATTCAGTTTCTTTCTTAAGGTTTTCTTTTCGTAGACATGTCCAGATTTTTTCGTGTGCAGTCTCAACAGTTTGTCGCTTGAAATATCTATACAATTGTTTTTCTTCCCATTTTTGTTTTCTAGTTTTTATTATTTTGTTTGTTTTTATGTTGCTAGTGGCGATACTGGCTGCTATAATTCTTTGCTCTTTTTAATGTAGTCCTTGAGTCATTGCATTAGTGCATCAACACAATCCTCAATCCTGGTGAGTCGCCTTCCTCCTTCTTTACTTGACATACAGTCTGTCTCTGTCAGCTTTTGGATTAAGGCCTTGTATTTAGTCATCAACTTTCTTGTCCTCGGGTTGATTTGTCTAAGTTCCTTTCTTGTCTATTTCTAAAATGGTCTCGAGTGTCTTACAAAGGAGACTGAAATCGTGTTTATTCCTTTGAAGAGATTTCTACAGCAGAGTTTGGTTTTGAGAAGTTTTCTCGTTCGTCTGAAGTACGCGCAATTTTTTTCTTTTATATCCGCTTGTTTGATGGTTTCCACATCAAATATTCAAAAGTATTTTTCCTTCTTTCCGAGCATTCTGATGTTTTCCTGATTTGGCAATTTTATTCCTTCTATTCTATCTCTTTGCCTCCTTTTCATTATCAGCACGGCACATTTTTCAATATCAAATTACATTCCTATATCCTGGTTGTATATTCTTATTGTTTCTATCAGGATCTCCAGTTCATTTTCATTTTTTTGCAAATATATTCTTATTCTTTATATCAGGATTATTCTTTTTATTTGTATCAAGGTATTATTATTATTATTATCTTTACAAGTTTTAGCACAATGAGAAATTCGCTTTTATAGAAGTTCAAATGACAGCAAGTCTCCTCTGCTCTCCAGGACTCTTTTCAGTATTCCAGCCGATCTCAGCAATTTCAAGGTCGTTCAAGTCTCAGTCCTTCTCGGTTCTCCAATCTCCTTACTCTATTATTATTATTGTTGTTATTATTATTATTATTAAGCTGAACCTTATGAGATTCGGTCAATTTTGAGCCATTGTATTAAATTTAGCCTCACGTCAGATGAAGCTGCTTGCAGAATTCGGGAAGTGTAAGGAAACAAAATGACTGCCCCAACTGGTTTAACCGTTTTAAGGGAAGGGACTTTGAATAAAGCTCAGAAATGGACAACCATCAGTTATTGATTGTAACGCTTTAGAATGCTGACGTGACTCAATCAGCAGCCCTGGAAATTTTCATAAGAGCGTGCATCATTAGGTAGACATTTTCATAATCTTTAAAAACATACAGTTGATTAAAAAAATGAGAATGTTTTTTTATTCACTTTAATATTCGCAATAGTTTTGTTTGTTTGTTTGTTTGTTTGTTTTTTTGTTTTTTGTTTTTTTAGAGTTGTTCTTCAATTGTTTTCTTTGATTTTATTTAAAAACAAAATATTGTTCTATTGAATATACTGTTATATTCGTGCAAATCTTTTTGTTCCTTACTTTTACCCAGTTTATGTTGGTCGCCTAGAATCACATCTCGGCAGGATTCTAAACTTTGACCCCCAAGATAACTTTGTAACGGATGAAACCCAGTCGTTACTTTCAGAACAATCGTTTTTCTAAATGATTTTACATTTCCTTTTAAAATTGATCAATTCACTTTGCAGATTTCCAAATATTTCGACGTTTTCTTTGCTTGACTGAGACAAGCAAGAAAGCATTTGGCTTTCTTGTTTTGTTCTGTTTTATTTATTTTATTTCATTTTTTTTTCTTTCAAAATTTTTTTTTTTTTTTTCAAATTACTCATGACGCTCGCATTTTGTTCAACTTCACATTCTGTTTCTTTATTATCAAAGCAATGAAAAGGCTGAATGTATTGACACAAGAAAGACTCTTGTCATCAACTGATTGAAAGTGTAGAGCCCCGCTGGGGTGGGATGTCAGGCGATTTTCATTATGCCTTTTTCTTAGTCATTTCCATTATTGAACAAACTCTTTCCCATTTTTTCTTTTCCATTTATTATTTTTTATATTTATTTTATTTTGGTTCTTTTATACTTCCTACAGTTTTCTTTTTCTTATGCTCATTACTCAGTATTTCATTCTTCTTCTTCTTCTTCTTTTTCTTCTTTCTTTCTTTCTTTCTTTCTTTATTCTTTATTCTTTCTTCTACTTCATCTTTTCTTCTTCGTTTTTCCTTCTTCATTATCTTTACTTCATTACTCATTTTTTGCTTCTTTTTTCTCCGTTCTTCTTTATTCCTTCTTCTTTAAGCTTTTTTCTTTTTCTTTATTTTTTCGAGTTCATGATTTCTCCTTCTTTATTCTTCTTCACTATTCTTTGTTATTTCCTTTTCTTCGTTATTTCTTTTTTCTTCTTCATGCTTCTTTTTCTTCATTCTTCCTTCTCCATTCTATCTTCTACCATATTATTTCTTTTTCATTATTCCATCATTCTTTTTCTTCTTCTCTTCAGTTTTTCTCTGTCATTCTTTGTTCATCAATTTTTCTTCTTCTTCTGCATTCTTTCTTCTTCATTATTTTTCCTTCTTCTGCATTCTTTTTTTTTTTTTTCATTTTTCTCCTTCTCCTTCACCGCCCTATTGCGTCTTACTACCAACCCCAGAAAGTGAAAAACTCAGATTTTAAGCTTTTTTCGTACACAAATTTAAAAGATAATCATTTGATGGCGGGTTTTTCAGACCAATAGAAAATGGCGGATTTCACTGTGACAGCAAATCTCCTCAGTTGTCCAGGACTCTTCTAAGCATTATTGCCGATTTCAACGGTGATTGATAGTCTCTATTCTTCAGTTAATCTCTAATTCCCCGAGTCCCTTTTCTAGTTTCATAATACAAAATTTGTCCGTGTGATCAAAGTTTATTCTCTTACACAATTCAGTGTTTTAATTTCAAAGCTTCATACCAGAAATGTTTTCACATTCGATCTCTTACTGCTTGTCACTGATCAAAATATGTATTTGACCCTGGGGTGAAATCCGTTGGTGCACTATATTAAACCAAGATAAGATTAGGAAGAAAAAAGCAAGCAATGTTAGTTATGCACTAGAAAAAACCTGTGTAAATAAATAGGACTGAAATGCCGAACATTTATTAGGAAATTGGTTGAATGAACAATAAATGCATAAAAAAATTATGCGACATTTCTGTGCTCAAAATGACATCTCAAGGACGAATTAAGAAGTGTTTATTATTATTATTATTATTATTATTATTATTCGTTTGTTATTCTTTGTGCTTCTGAATGTTACATTTCGGGAAAATGTTATTCAATTATTGTTAGTAATAGTCATTTACTAAGCTTTTAGCTTAGATGTGGTGCAAGGCCGTATGAATGGGGCACCCAATGAGACTCGAATTCACTCGTGTAGATTTGCTAGATTAGCTTACAAACCATTACACCACCAGAGGTTCCGATAGATAGATAGATACATACATACATACATACATACTAAACAGACTGAAAAAGATAGATAGATAGATAGATAGATATCCAGCCCAATGAGTTGAGTGTTTGCCAATGGTCCGAGAGACCGGGGTTCAATCCCAGGTCGAGTCATACCAAAGACTCAAAAAATGGTACTTCATGCTGCCTTGCTCAACACTCAGCATTATAAAGAACGGATAAAGGGTAAAATGGATCAATCCAGGGAAATGAGTCACCCCCTTCCCTACACCTTCGTATAGTAGCTATTGAAAAGGAAGCCTACTAGTTACCTTCGACTAAGGTCGCCAACTTTACTACTTTATTATAGATATTTCTTATTTTTCATCAATTTATTTTTTTACCTTACATTAATCACGTTAAAATTCACATTTCTTCCCTTTTATAAAAAAGAATATCAATGCATTTTTGAAAAATAAAGGCCAACAGTAAATTGTTTAAATAAATGCCCATCTGAAAAAAAATAGATATAAAATTTATATTTGCTACTATGAGGTGTTCGACAGTAAAAATTACTGTAACAGTTCTTAGCCGAAATTAGGATTTTAAAAAATGTCAGAGATTCATTATGCGGGATAATCTAACATTCATCGTTGTCACAAAGACTATTTAGCTTTCAGTTTCATTACTTTCAAACGATAAAAATCGTATTTGTATTGGCCCAGGCGGCTACGGCTGCAGAATACACCGACTGCATCTCTGAAGACGGGTAAGACTCCCCCAACGAGTGTCCTGGATATGACATCAAACAATCTGATGGTGAGGTTACAGTAATGCTGAGCTTTGGGAATTGCCATCGCTCCCTGGTCCACTCTGGCCCGGAGTGGTAGCACCTAACAAGGTCCTATCTATGGGTAAAATAGAACTAAACTGTGTATTTATGCTAAACTGAATTGTTTGAAACAAAACTGTTTTTGACATTTAAACTGTGAACTTATCGTAAGCTGAATTGCTTGAAATAGAACAGTTTTTACATTTAACTGTGTGTAAACAAAAAAAGTGTACTTATGCTGAACTGAATTGTTTGAAATAGAACTGTTTATGTATAAAAATGAATTTGGCATAAAATAACCTACAATAGTTGATATGCTATAAACTAAACTAACCCAAACCGTATTTGTATGTATTTAAACAACCCCACTGCACGAGCCGGATGTGATAAAGGTCAATTTTAAGCAGAGTTTAACAGGTTTGAATTCAGATTTTTCCTTCTCTTAGACTGGTTCCCATACCAAAGTTAAAGAGCTCGGTCTGCCCTTCTAGTCACCCATAGCTGAAGAGAGAATAGTTGGATGCATACCTTCTCCAATGTTATCATCGCTATGTGAAATGTAAACAGCCTTGAACTTGTGTAATCGAGCCCATTTCCGACGATAACCGTGACACAACAAACACCTCAAAAATCTTATTTGTAATTGAATTTTGTTGGACATTTGAAATTAGCAACCACCACTTGAACAACCCAACACTCCTAGAAGAAGGTCAAAGAGTACCTGGTCGAAACGCTGTAAATAAAACGAAGACAGACGAAAGTAATCGTCCATTTAAAAGAAAAACATAAGGAAACGTATACAGCTCAAAAATTACCTACGTAGCTTTTTCAAACTATCTTATTACAAAGTTAAAACCTGAATTGTGTGCTAAAAAGTATTTTAGTAGTCTAATTATCCATTCAGATTGATATCCTCATTTTTGTGAATTTTAGTATAACATTTTAACTCTTTATTCTTCTCTTCAATTTTGACCCTGTCATTTCTATTCATTGAAACGAACTCTGCATACGGGTCATTATCAATTTATCTTGTGACAGTATAATGATATGCTAGAGAAGGAAGTTGTCTTCTCCGTGTTTGAACATTGAGAACACTATTTGGTAGCAGTAATGAATATAAAAACAACTCGTACAACTCAACAAGTTTTATTGCAGGAGCAATAAAACATAAAATGAGAAACAAAGAAATAAGAAACAAAAAGATTGACATTGTTCCTTAATGGTATGTATGTGTCTTTGAAGTTAATAAAACGTATGAAAGTTTGTGAGAGACATATATTTGAAAAGAGTTTCTTTAGTTGTTAGTTGTGCGGAATTATAGATAATGTCGAATGAATGTAAACTGACAGTATTGCGTAGTGTGTACAACTGTATAGGGGAGTGTTCAATGTACCGCAACGTCTGCTAACAACGGACCTCCCAGAGAGACGATAACAGGTCCTTGCTTCTATGCAATGATGTGATGAAAAAGGAACCGTTATCTTGGAGCCTTTTCTTTTATATTGTTTTGGTATCGGATGGTGACGTTTTCTAACGATAAGACAAAAGATGTGATTGCACATGTAACAAATCTCTGAGATATCTCAGTATTCGTTCCTACGACTGGTCTGGAGAACACACGCCTAAATAAATAAAGAGGTATTCACTCACTCACTCACTCACTGATCCAGTAACATGGTGGCGTTACTTATGTAGCGTATCTTGAGTCCAGCTCCTAGACCGGTTGCCATACCAAAGCATATGAGCCCAATTAGCCCTATCATTTACCCACAGCTGGGGGGAGGATAGTTGGATTCATATCTGTCCCAAGAGTATTAGAGCTATGTCGAATGCAAACCGTCTCGTTTAAGATTTGAACTCGGGTAGCCAAGTCCACTTTTTACGACGATGACCGTCACACCACGAGTGCCTTGTAGGATCGTAAGATTCCTTCCTTCCGCTGATCTAGAGAATTCAAACACAAATAAATAAGAAGGTCGAGTGAACTTATAATCTAAATAAACGTTTGACCGTCTCCTTCATGTCACCGGATACGAAATAATAGTTCGAGAATGTACTGAACGAAACAATGTGCTAAAAACAACAGAAATTAAGATACTGGTTTGAATTAATCTTGTAGTCATCACACGTTTTTCAAGTGCGAATATTAAACATTTCAGAGATGTGAACGATAAAAAAAAGCTTACATGACATTCCAGTGACTTAAATTCAAGCCAGTCATGTTGATATAGGCTAAGGCACCACTGAAACAGATCGCTTCATCAAAGAACTGCCATATCTAAAAGTGCATATGTCTGGATTTTAGTACGTGTGATTGTCAAAACCAAGTGTCCGTGTTTAGATACGAACAACGAAAGATTAATAACTTGAAAATTTAACTATAACGGTAAATAACAGATATATCTCTATCGCTGCTGCTGCTGCTGTTGCTGCTGCTGCTGTTACTGCTACTGCTGCTACTGTTCTTTTCAATCTATCCAACTTATAGAATCAGATTACGCCTCTCATGACATACTGGATGGCGTCTTGTGCCAACAAATCATTGTTCATGAGTTCGATTCACGGTCGGTGCCCAACATACCTGCTCTTATCCAAATCTTTTCTTTCTTTATTTTTTTTTTCCAGTTGAAGTTTTTTCAGTTAATTGATTGATTGACCTATTAATCTCAAATATTATATCAACCTGTCTGGGATTATTTTATGCCATGAGGTTAGGAAATTTCGTTCATTGTACATTTACATGTACTTTTTTTTGTGTACATTTTTTTTTTTGTACATTTTTTTGAGTGTTTTGTATATATTTATATGATATAAAGTAATCCTAAATTACACAAATAATTTGTACACAGTTATGTGGTTTCAGTATTCCTATCTAATAATAATAATTATATGGTTTCAAGTAATTATTTTATTTAATCATAGTCATTTTTTAGCACTCATTCAAATGATTTCAAATATCTAATAATAATCATTAGTACACAATTATACATATATATGTACCATAGGACCAACGTTTTGTGAAGTAAAGAAAGAAGTCCGCAGAAAAAGAAATACTCAAACTCGAAGGTAAGGGAAAAAATATAGCAGTCGTTTTTATTCAGCTATGATCACTGCAACTCGAAAAGTTCCTTCTTTTCCCTTCCTCTTGGTGGTGACGGGGTGTGTGTGTGAGAGCTGGTTGTTTGACACACGCTTGTCACAGCAGATCGGTCGCAGCAGACTGGGGTAGGACGGGTCGGGCCTCTGGAACCTTTAACGCACCCGTTTTGACAACTGCCTTCAACTCTCCCAAGATCTCATTACTTGTTTTCTTATATAGAGATTTTGGGGAACAAATCGAAGATCCTCGAAAGTTCGATATCGCTAGTGAAACACGTGATGATACATCTGTGATTATTTCAAAATCACGTCTAACTTTGCAGGTCATTCTGCCCGCACGCGCTCGTCTCGTGACACCTTCACTGACTGACGACAGCGCCCGTCCGTTATAAAACATATATATTATGTCGCGCTGCCAGCACGGATTTCGCTAACCCTCTCTCGCCACCGTCTCTATCGTCCATCGCTTCCAGGAGGTTTTACAGGCTACATCCTGTATCGGCACAGATCTGTTGTATATAGGTTATAGCAAGTCGTCTTGCCTTTGCTTGTCCATGTGAAGGGGTCCACAGGAGTACATCGCTTATGAGTTCATCCTTACTTCTCCAGCAGTGTCCCGCATGTCTGGTTCGTCTAATTGGATCGTTTTCGTGATGGGTGGTAGGTGTCCGTATAGCTGCTGTTTTGGACTTGTTCAATATTGCCAACTGCATTCTTGTATAATTGCCGTCAAGCTTTTTCTCCATACGTTTAGTTAGTGTTCATGTAGTGCATCTATATAGCAGTATCGACACGACCACTGCTTGGGAAAAAAAAACTGCATTTTTATTTTATCGATCAAGTCTGAATTCTATATGACCGATAGCCAATCGATAACTGTCCATGATTTTGCTAGTCGCGTTTTGATGTTTTTCTCGGTTGATGAGACTCTACTTACTTGGTAGGTGAACTTGTCTACTAGTTTCAAAGGCCCTTTAGGGTGGAGATGTCACCTCTTTGATTAAAGCACATATATTCCGTTGACATGGAGGTCTATGCCAGCAGCTGCTCGTTCTAGACTATGTAGCAGGGTTTCGGCTTGGGCGGGTGTATTTGCCCGAAGCGCTCTGTCATCGGCGTAGTCTGCGTCCGTAATTGTTTGTGCGGGGTATCTTCTGCTTCTTTCCTTTGCCAGTTTGAAACCGTTATATTTCATTATATCAATAGACGTTCCAAGCACATAGTCTTTATTTGTCTTTTACTATATTGTCATTTTAAAATGCATGAAAGATTTTATTTTTTGTAAAATCACTGTTGTATATTATTTGTGCTTTAAATGCAAAACTAAAACTGTAATTCCAAGTAGCGGTTGAACAATATAAAAGGAGGTAAAAGATGCTAATACTTTTGGAATTTATTAGAGTTGAAAAGCCAAACTTAGAGTAAGGTCAGAATAATTTGGGAATTTTGTGTAAGATGACGATACTCTCTTCTTCAGATGGAGACAAATCAGTAAAAACTTGACCTGGTTGTTCATCAGCGCAGAGCTGATTGAATTGCTGATGGGATACCAGCATAAATGATTTTATGTCTGTTTTTCTTGCTGGTTTGGTTTGTTTGGTTTTATGGCATATCAACCTTTGTAGGTTATTTAACGCCAAATCCATTTTTATGTAAATAATCTGTTCTATTGAAAACAGTTGGGTTTAGCATAAGTACACAATTTAATTGTCAAAAACATTTCCATTTCAAACTATTCAAGCACTTATATGTAATAATTCAGTTAAGTGTAAATACACTTTTAATGTCGAAAAACAGTTCTATTTCAAATAATTCAGTTAAGCATAAGCACGCAGTTTAAATATAAGTTCGGTTTGATTGTCAAAAACGTTTCTATTTCAAGCAATTCAGTTTACTCAATTCATTTTAGCATAAGAATGCTGTTAGTTCTATTTAACCCATAGATAGGGCCCTATCAGGTGCTACCACTCCGGGCCAGAGTGGACCTGGGAGCGATGGCAATGAAGGGGTACTCCGCATTCCCCAAAGCTCCAGCACTGCTGGAACCTAATCATCTGATTGTTTAGTGTCATATCCAGGACACTCGTTAGCGGGGTCTTACCCCTCTGCAGAGGTGCAGTCAGTGTATTCTACAGCCCCAGTCGACTGGGCAATGATTTTTTTTTTCTTGCCAATGCCTTTTGTATTGGCCTGACAAAAAGAGCAACTCTGTAGTCCTTCGATTCACGCCAAGTCAAAGAAAAGGAAACACAATTATAACTTCAAGTAATTATTCTTAATGCAAATAATTTAGTCATATGATATCAAGTATTCCTATCTTATGTGAATAATCTTCAAACAGATCTACTTGACTCATTGATGAGACTCTAACAGTTACAACTACTCAGTGTCGATCAGAGAGTAAACCAAAGAGTTGAGTAATAACAATGAAGCGATATTCCATACCGCTCAGATCTCTAGAACTAGAGCCTCACCATCAGATGCAGTTTAGTGTCATACCAAGGACCCTTTGGGAGTGGGGGACTTATCTCTCTGAAGAGGAACAGAATCAGCGTAATCTAAGTCCCACAGACAGAGCGGGCTCTGTCAATTGTTATTATAAATGATTTTGATAAGTATTATCCTCCATCTTCCTAATTGTAGTAACTTTAGTGCCTTAGTCAAATTCAAGTAGATTTTTGTATAACTCACTGAGAGCTAATTCTTTGTTCTTGTTTCTGATGTAGGCTATCCCTCGCGGTCATAAAAGAGATAAACCGAAGGAATTGCAATAACAAAGCAAGTAGAATTAGGAAGATAAAGGATAATACTAGTCAAAATGATTAATACGTTAAGCTTAGTAATGGACAACCTTGTCAGTGGATAAAACTGAATAATGTTATTCCTTGTCTCAAAGATGAAAAACAACTTTCTCTGTCCGCCGAGACTTAGTTAGCTTTATTGGCTAACTAGCAACTTGTTCATTGTAGTGAGCATGGTTAAATGATATATTAAGTACATATGAACAGATAGATAGATAGATAGATAGATAGATAGATAGATAACGTGTAGAAAAGGGGAAACCTATTTTATATTCTTATATTAAGTTGAAAAGGCATACAAAATTCCTTTCATGCTTAAACTCATTTTTTGTTGGTTTTTGATTTTGTTTATTGTTTTTTTGTTTTTGCTTTTGTTTTTTTGGGGGGTTGTATTTTTTATTCTTTCGCTTTTTGTTTTTGTAAAGCGGACTGAGGAATCCAATATCGGTTTGTTTTTGTTTCGGGGTGGTTTGGGATTTTTGTTTTGGATCATTTTTTTCTTCTTGCATTTCTCTTTGCTTTTGTTTTATTTTTTAGGTTTTTATACGTTATTTTTGTTTTTTGTCTTTTTGTTTTGTTTTGTTTTGTTTGTTTTTTTGGCGGAGAGGAAGGCATTTTTTTGCATTTCTCTTCTTTTCTTTTTCCTTTGTTTTTGTTATGACTTTATCATTTTTGTTTTCTTCATGTCGTTGCTAATTTATTTTTTGTCTTGTTTTGTTTTGTTTTTTGTTTTTTATTTTTACTTCTTTTGCCGCTAGCCTTTCTAATGGACATTGACCCCAGTGATGGCAGCCCACACAGCAGACATTTAACTGAGGCGTAGATAAAGAGAAATTAATGATATGATCTCTCTCTCTCTCTATATATATATATATATATATATATATATATATAACTATCTATCTCTTCTACTAGCACTTCGTGGCCAGTCGTGTATATATATATATATATATATGTATATATGTATATATTGAAAAAAATGATTTTTTTTCCTCTCATAACTTGGAGTGATATAAATATTTATCATGAATGCATTCCACATTCATGAAAAAAGTTTATTTGAGTATAAATGAAGATTACATGCCTTTTTGGATACAAAGTTATAGCGATATATTGCTTACAATCACATTTACGAAATCATAAAATTTTTGAATAAACAAATCAGAAATAGTATCACAATGAGGGCACAAAAACAAACTTTTACTACGCTATTTACCACACCATCGTGAATCGAATAATCAAAAATATCTCACCAACCATTCATTCAAAATATTCAAAAATTTGATAATCGGAATTTCAAAAATTCAAAGTTTAAATTTCAACTTTGAATCTTTTCGAACGTTGGTAACACTGACAAATAAAACGGAAATGTCAGAATGCACGAAAATAAATTTAACGAAACAAAGTGTTGATATGGGAAAATAGATTTTTATTACGCTATAAGAAAAAGAAATTAATTTGAAATTTAAAGAAATTTTAGCTTTTTGCTATATTACAACACGCTCTGATTTTTTTCTTGAATATATCATAATTGGATAGGAGTTCCTATGGCGTAGTGGCTAAAGTGCTGAACTGCAACATCGAAATAAGCGAGCTCGAACTCCAACTTCGCTATTAATCTTCATCATCATCATTATCATCATGTCGTGCCGCTAGCACAGATATCCCTGACCCTCTCTCGCCACTCCTTCCTATCATTCATCGCCTCTGGCAGGTCTTCAGGGCTACATCCCGTATCCTCACATAGCTGCTGTATGTATGTTCGAGCAGGTCGTCCTGCTTTTGCTTGGCCATATGTGGGGGTCCATAGGAGTACATCACTTATGAGCTCGTCCTTGCTTCTCCAGCAGTCTCCTGAGTGTCTGGTTCGTCTAACTTGGAAGAGTATTAATCTTACTTTCAGATTAATACTCTTGGGAAAGTTATGAACTCCCTTATCCCTCCACCTATGGGTTAAATAGTGCCACTACAATCTTTCTACAAGCATGGCTTTGGCATTAAATAAGCCACGAAGGTTGATATGCCATCACACAAAGACACCAAACCAATACTTTTATTAAGTCTATTATTCAGTAGTCTTCTCGGAGATTTTGTAATGTTATTCCGTTTCTGTTTTATATTCTGTGATTTCTACGTACCACCCTTTCATACCATTTCTAGTTCTCATAAGATATCAAGTAAGCTTTTGTTGTTATTTTGTACCGAGTTTAATTGTTTTTCTTCTTTTCTTACAAATATCTTCTTTAAGGTAACTATTTCGACCGGATAATAATGTTCACAAAAGCACATCTCATAGATGTACAGAGTCGCATTATCAGTGACGTTCCCGGGTTTGTCTGAGGTTTCGGGTCTTTTAAAATCAATCATGCCTCTGTGACCCAGCTGGAACGGATCCCTTCCTTGCCAGCTTCCAATCAGTAATTATCAATAGACTCACCCTCTTTATCAAAAGCCAGATAGTAGCTTTTTCTGCGGACTCCGCAATGGTATTAATACCTTTACCTTTTAGCAGCTCCTGTTATACCAATTGAAGTCAAGGTTGTAAAGAACAAGTGCCCAGCAAACCTTCGACAACCTACTTCGATCAACTTACATAGTAATCTGGTAGGACTTTCTGCTGTCAGCTTGTTTTTTGAAAGTAGAATTTTTATATTGTTCATCATGAATTAATAAAATCTGCATTTTAAATTATCTTAATATGCCAACATTAAGGGTAAAAAATCATCTGCATATTTGCTTTATGATATATACTTAACTTTTTTAGCCTTTATCAAGGTACTCATGATCTAATGATTACCGTCATAAGAAATAGATACGGGGAAACGGGTTCAAATCCTGAACGACGCTGTTTGCATTTCACATTGCGAAGGGTAGGAGTCCAACTATTCTCTCTCCAGCCATAATAAAGCAGACAAGGCTCTTTAACCTTGGTATGGCAACCGGTCTAGGAGAATGGTTTCTGTGTTTAATGGCATATCAACCTTTGAAGGTTATTTAATGCCAAAACCATTCTCCTAGAACAACAGTAGTGGTACTATTTAACCCATAGCTGGGAGGATAAGGGGGCTCATACCTTTCCCAAGGGTATTTGCCCGAAAGTGAACGTAATAGCGCCACTGGAGTACGAACTTGCGTACTACGATTCCGCAGTCCAACGCTTTTAACCATTACACCACGAGGACACCCCCCTCATATTTCCTGACGTTTTCTCCAAAGTTAGAGTGAATTTTAAGCAAATGTTATCAAGTTGGGGATTAAAAAATTTGAAAATCATCAACTGCATGAACACCTGTTATGAAAATATGCGTGACTGTAATTTTTAGAATTGCATCATTTATGCAATATTCATAAGAAAAAATTTGTAATATCCGTTTCTTTCCATTGCATTTTTTTTTTCTATGCTAAAAAGACCCAAAAACTGAAATTACCAACAAATTTTCTTTTAAATACCTAAGTGACTTTTGACCCCCTCCCCTTCATTTTAAAGAAAGTGTCCTCGTGCTCCGGGGGTAGATTTATAGTAATTTACGAAGCTCTTTGCTTCGATGAAGCACAAAGCCGAATGAATGGGGCACCCAATGAGACTCAAATTCACTCGTGTAGGTTACTAGTCAAGCTTGCTAACCATTACACCATTTACCAACCCCTCCGCTCGGGCAGGATATGACACAAGGTCAATTTTTAAGCGGAGTTTAACAGGTTTGAATTCAGAGTTTTCCTTCTCCTAGACTAGTTGCCTCAACAAGGCTGAAGAACCTGGTCCGTCCTACTATTTACCCATAGCTGGAGGGAGAATAAGGGGGTTCATACCTTTCCCAAGGGTATTTGCCCGAAAGTGAACATAATAGCGCGACTAGAGTACGAACTCGCGTACTACGATTCCGCAGTTCATCGCTTTAACCATTACACCACGAGGACACCCCGTTTTACACCACGAGGACACCCCATTACACCACAAAAGGTGCCCTTTTTTATCCTAGCTATGTAAATCTACATGAAAAATACTTATTAACTCCTGTCTTTTTGTAATTTATTAGTTCCGATTTTCTGCAATTTCATTGGCTGATAGAACGTAATTTTTAATGAAGGAATTTTTAAAGATACCGAAAAATTTAGGGAAATCAGCTTTATTTTATTCATTTTTACCATTTGAATTTTGAATACGACCTCCGTCTTATAGATCAATTATTTTCTGCTATATCTTCCTTAATTTACTTGAGTGTTTCTTTAACGGCAGCAATAGAAGATCTACTGCTGGTTTGCAAAAAGTGGCAAAGAAATTAAGAAAAGCAGTCGACTCATTATAGAGAAAAGTAGTGATCCATTTAACTTACTCCATGAATGGTAAGAGATAGAGGTTTAATCCAATTCGTTGAATGAGCTTCATGAAAAAAATGATAGCCCTTGATGGTATCGATGGTATCCATAGACCAAAGTGGTTGAAAGTTTGATCAAAGTAGAGATATCAAGACCATGTCTATTTTTCGGAATTAAGTGGGAAAAGTAACGTTGTTTGTTTTAAGAATATCACAAATTATCTATTGTGTGATGCTTGCTACAAGAAAAGATACCATCGAAGACGTGACGGAATGAAACATCCAAACAGCTGCAAAGATAATCTTAAATGACATACGATCAACAAATTATCAGCGAAAACTATCCCTCTGGTGAGGAAATTGCAAACATTGAAAAAAGATCTGAATGGTTGCCAAAGTATCTGCATCTTTTAATGAAGAGCGATGTAAATTCTAAAACAAAAGATGTCAGCATTGAGCGAGCTATCGTACAGATAACCCGCCAAAAGTCTTGCAGTGCCTTTCGCTTTATCAGTTTAGATAGGTCATGTTTTTGTTTTAAAATGGCTGATTACACCATTAAATCTTTTTGATTTTTGTATGTGGATGGTGTGATGCAGTTACAAGATACATGCTGTCAGTGTTGGTGTATGAGAAAATAGCTGTCATCCTTCAAACGCATATCCCAGATTCCTTCACAAAATGGATGGCGGACAACATAGATCACAATCCCGCAATTTTTGATGACAAAGAGTCTCTCCAAGCCATAGGAATCATTTCCAGAACGATAGATCAAGTTGCAGAACGAGTCGCAACATCATTCACAATACCAGCAGTGCCGAGGAAGAAACACGAAAAGATTGCAAATGTCACAAAGGACAAAGTTGAGCCCCTAATGCACTATGTAAATCACAAGAAAATCAGACTTTCTTAAATGAACTTTAAAGAGTTTCCAACACATGAACCGTCACATGTCATAACAACCTCATGTCTTTGGTACTCATACCATTTTGTACTCTCCAGTTCTGCCATCCCTCCCAGGTCCACTCTGGCCTGAAATAGTAGTACCGGTTAGGATCCCATCTATGAGTCAAATATAAATATGTTATCATTTTCTAAACTAGAAACCATTTAACTGTGTGCAAACAATCCCGGTTAAAGTGAATTATTAGTATTACATAGCAAGTCTTGGGACTATTTATCTGAAGGCAAATTAAACTATTAGTGTTAGTAATACTTGAAATATTTCAGAAGAACGAACCGTAGGTACATAAAGCATGACATGGACGCTGGCAATATTTGTGATGATTCCAACAACGAAAACGAGGACGACGACTTCTCAAGGAACATTTTTGAATTATTTGAATGGACTTTTTTCAAAGGATCATTTCACTTTCACTTTTGTTGTTGCATATCTGACTTTTAGTATTTTCAATATCAATATTTAAGTTAGGAAACCTACCTCTGACTTTTTCCTTTTACGATTAATGTGCTACAATTTTAGTAATTTTGAAAAGACAATTTTCTTTCATAATTTTCTGGGAAGCATTAGAATTTGTTCCTAAATTGATAGAGAGAAATACACAGGTTTCCTGGATCTGCCTATAACTTTTGAAAAACTTACCAAACTTTGAAATAATTAACATCATCATCATCATCATGTCGTTCCACCAGCACGGATATCCCTGACCCTCTCTCGCCACTCCTCCCTATCGTTCATCGCTTCTGGTAGGTCCTCAGAGCTACATCCCGTATCCTCACAGAGCTGCTGTATGGAGGTTCGAGCTGGTCGCCCTGTTTTTGTTCGGCCGTGTGACGGAGTCCATAGGAGAACATCCCTTATGAGCTCGTCCCTGCTTCTCCAGCAATGTCCTGCATGTCTGGTTCGTCTAACTTTGACAGTTTTCGTGGTGGGATGTAGGTGGCCGTACAGTTGGGGCTTTGTGGGGTGTTGCCTCCAGGACTTGTTCAAAATTGCTCGCAGCATTCTTTTGTAGTTGCCGTCATGCTTTTTCTCCATCCGTTTAGTTAGCGCCCATGTAGTGCATCCATATAGTAGTATTGACACAACCGCTGCTTGGAAGAAACTGCGTTTCATTTTATCGGTCAGGTCTGATTTCCATATGATTGAGAGCCTATCGATAGCTGTCCACGCCTTTGTTAGCCGTGTGTCGATGTCTGCTTCGGTTGATGAGACATTTCATCCTAGGTAGGTGAACCTGTCTACAAGTTTCAGAGAGCTACCGCCTAGTGTGGAAATGTTGTGGAAATTAAAGCACATGTATTGACATGTAGGCCAATAGCTGCGGCGGCTCGTTCCAATCTATGCAGTAGTGTTTCGGCTTGGGCGGTTGTATTTGCCAGAATCGCTACGTCATCGGCGTAGTCAGCGTCGGTAATTGTTTTTGCGGGGTATTTTCTGCTTCTTTTCTTTGTCAGCACGAAGCCGTTTTCTTTGATTTTATCAATCGATGTTCTAAGCACGTAGTCTAGACAGATGTCTACTATGTCGAAGTAGTCTGTGTCTCCATCCGGAGAACGTACTTTCACTTTGGTGTTTCTATAGATAATCGTTATTGCTGCGGTATGCCGTATGCAAGAAGAACTTGTTCCATATTCCCTCTGTGAATAAAATTAAAGGCCTTGGTAAAGTCGACAAACAGTATTGTCGCCCGTAGGTTTTTTGCCCGTACGCCTTCAAGGATTCTACGGATAGTCAATATTTGTGAGGTTGTGGATATATTTCTTCGAAAGCCATTTTGGTTTTTCCTAAGAATGTTGTCGATTTTGGGTTCTATGCGGTTTCCTAGTGGGGCATTGTATATTTTAGTCGCTATGGATGTAAGTGTTATACCTCGGTAGTTCTTGGCTAATCCGAGGTCACCCATTTTAGGGAAAGGGAGGGTGCATCCCTTCACTATTGGCTAAATGTTCAAATATAGTTAATGCTTAATCTTTTCGGGTCCCAAAAAATAGAATCTGTTAACCTGTTAAACTCTGCTTAAAAATTGACCTTGTGTCGTATCCTGCAGAGAGGAGGGGTTGGTAAATATGATAGAGAAGACTGAACTCTTTAGCCTTATTATGGCAACCGAGGAGAATGAAAACTGAATTCAAACCTGTTAAACACTCCACTTAAAAATTGACCAATTCGTGCATCCTAATCATGCAGATGGGTTGGGTAAATACATATGACAATTTCTTCTCAATACACCGGTTTCTCTTCTGTACATTTTTCGGAAAATCCCGTTAAACACTCACAATAATCTATGGGCTGTGAACACTATTGATTAGAATCTATGCAGGGAAGCATTTGATATGTTAATGTATATAGGATAAGCTTTCAATCCATAGCAATTTCATTTTATTAGGAATTACTTCCGGGTATGACCTCATTTTGGACCACATTGACCCGTCTATAGAGCTCGCCAGTTCTGATTTCTGCTCTGTTCAACTAATATGCCATAAAACCCAAATAACCAAACAACTAATACTGATAAATTATACACAATTATATGACTTTAGGTATTCGTATCTATAACTAATAATTTGTTCATTTATATGATTTCAAGTATTTCTATCTAATACAAATAATTTATCCACAATGATATAGGTTCAAGTATTCTGATCAAATACTTATAATTTGTACACATTTACATGACTTCAAAAATTCCTTTGAAATACAAATAATCTATATGTACTTATATAGTTTCAAGTATTCTTATCTAATACAAATAATTTGTCCGCATAAATATGATTTCAAGTATTCCTATCTAATACAAATAATTTATGCATTATATATAGTTATAAGTATTCTCATCTAATACTATTAACTTGTACACAATCATATGCTTTCTAGTATTCCTATCTTATACGAATAATTTGTACACAATTATGTGGTTTCAGGTATTCCTATCTTATACTAATAATATCCAAACAACTCTATTTGATCCAGCAACTGATGTAACAGGTATAACCACTCGGATCATAGTAGAGCTGGGAATAATAGCAACAAGGCAGTGACTCTACTCTCCCCAGAGTTTCTGAACTGGAGCCTCACCATCTACACAGCTTCCTTTCACATACAGGATGCCGTATTTTGTGCATCGGGGAGTGATACTACCCCGCAAGTTATGCAGTCAGCTTCGTCGATGTGCCGCCGATAGGGCGATACGTATGTAGTGAGTGTCCATCTAGTATATATATATAATATAAAAATGTAGTTGATCTTTATTCATATCCAGCATTTTACTATTGCATTATTGGTTAAATAGCAATTCTTCTGGGTTAGATAGTTGCATATTTCCTACTGCGCCAGTGATTGATGTTGGAGCCAAGATTTTGAATGTTAGTTTTCTTTCCGCTGAGAAAATTGGCACAATACAATCTTGAATCTTGCTTACTCGATTTGGCCTTGTATCGAATTAACCTAATATTTGTAACTATCAAATAACAATTCTTAATGAATCAAAAATAAACAAGGACCAAAAACTACTGCTTTCCTATTCACTACATACTCAATATATATATATATATATATATATATTATATAACCGTATAGACACAAAATTATGCTTGATAATGATGGTATTATATATATATATATATATATATATATATATATATATATATATATATATATATATATATATATATATATAAGTTTTTATACACCTCTAATGATCAGTATTTGAGCACATTTCTGATTTAAGTAAAACCTTTATCTAAAGATTTGTTCATTTTAATATATATATATATATATATATGTGTGTGTGTGTGTGTGTGTGTGTGTGTGTGTGTGTGTGTGTGTGTGTGTGTGTGTGTGTGTGTGTGTAATGCTCTTGACTATATTTATGAATACAGTGCCCACTATCAATGATAGAACACATGTAGATCTGAGTTAGGATTGCCTAGACACACAGCCAACCGTGTTTGGTGACCGTCAGTTTCTCAGCAATGCAATCATCAAGCCAGGTGGTCTCTAAGAAGGTGGGGGGATCTCTTTATAGTGTTATCTGGAGCTGATCTACTTTCTAGATCATTCTAGAAAGGTCGGTCTAGTTTATACAGAATGGTTATGTTATATTAATTTTAGGATTTATTAATTTATTTACTGTAATGTTTAATCTATCTTTCTTGTGGTTTATTCATATATTTTTAATTATTGTTCTTCTTCTTATTATTATTATTATAAGGTGAGGATCAAGAGTAAAGTGGAGCAATCCTGAGAATGGAGTAGCACCCTCCCCTACACCTCAGTGTAGAAACTATTGAAAAGGGAGTCTTCGGGTCACCCTCGTCAAGGCCGCTAACTTTATATATATATATATCAAGTGTGTGTGTTTGTGTGTGTGTGTGTGTAACAAAAGTAAATGACGAAATTAGGTGTAGATAAATTTGATAAAAACGTTACGTCTATGTAAATTACATATTTTAAGGAAAAATACTTTCTGCCAATTGATATTAATAATGACGATATTAAATAAGTAAATAAATAAATTGTCACTTTCCAATTATATCTGTTAAATAAATCGTCGTTTTGAAAATGGCGTTCATTCCCTTTGAATACTCGCAAGTTACGTTTTTTTACAAATCTTAGCTGATTTGCGATTACTCAAAGTTTTATCGTCATAAAATGTAGTTTCACTTAGAACAATAAGAATCAAATAATCGTAGCCACTTAAATCGACAAGTCTTTGTGTTATGTTTTGACCTTCGACCCGGCCAAAAAAAATGCTATTCCAAGGTGATGCACCGGAAGGAAGTGACCCATTCCAATGGCCAGTAATCGAAAGAGATCGCGTGGGCGGATTAAGGCTTATAATATGGGACAAGGTGAAAGTCCCACTATGCCAATACAGATTGATGCACCGGAAGAGAGAGACCTCTGAACTGTATGACAGTTATTTCCGCTTGATGACGATTAAACATTCGATTTCAAAGATCCAGTGGGCGATCGTGTGGGCGTTGAATTATTATTTAACTCAGTTGAGTTCGAGTCCAAGAGCAGTTGCCAGTAGGGTTCCAGACAGCAAGAAACCAGATGTGGTAGGGAAAGCCACACCCGACCGAGGGGGCCCTCGGAAACCCCGATGGAGTGAACCCCAGCATCAGGAGAACAAGAAAGACACAACGTGACAGTCATAACAGTGGGGTCAAGAAATTACAGTTTATGTTCTGTCTCCAGCTCCCTCTCACATGCAACCCTTGAGCAACCTTTTCGAACCCTTGCAATAAAGACAGAGAGGTAATATATTGTTAAAGAAGTCTTCCTGCGTTTTTATCCTTCCTGCGTCTTTGTAATTATCATGCTTGCGTCTGATTAATTCATTGCGTCAGTATGTATCTAGTATATATATGTATATATTGTTTACCCGGAAGGATGAAGGCTTGGTGTTACCAACATGGTCTGCTACCCCGTCTTTTGTGGCCCTTACAGATGTACGAGATTGCGATATCTCGTGTTGAACGGATCCAACAGTACAGCAACAAATACCTGCGTAAGTGGCTCGGAGTTCCTCCTTGTTTTTCGAAAGTGGGTTTATATACCAATTCTGGAAACCTACAGCTCCCAATATCCTCACTGGTAGAAGAATTCAAAATTGGGAAAGTACGCCTTCACATGATGATGAAGGACTCAGCCGACGAGATCATTCGGAAGGCGTATCCAGAAATAAAATCAGGTACGAAGTGGTCGGCCGTTAAAAACGCCCAGGAGGCGGAATGCAGCCTACGAATCAAAGACATCATAGGCGTCACTCAAACCAATCGAGCTGGGTTGGGTAGCACGAGCAAAAAGGTATTCTTCAAAATGGACCCAAAAGGAAAAAGAGACATGGTGAGCGAAGAAGTCAGGATGTTTGAGGAAGAGCAAAGAAAAGCCAGTGCTGTTACTCAGGCCAAACAATGTGCTTGGACAAAATGGAATGATATCGAACCAATTAAATTATCGTGGAAATCCTTAATTGCAATGGAACCACTGGCGATATCATTCCTTCTTCGCTCTACTTATGATCTCTTACCAAATGCGACCAACCTAAAATTATGGGGATATACCAATTCGGACCTGTGCTTGTCGTGTAAAAGTGATCGGGGTACTTTGCGCCACGTCTTATCTGCATGTCCACACTCACTTCAAATGTACACATGGCGACATAACAAGGTATTAGAAGTGATAATAGAATTGTTAAGAGCACAATGTGAGACAGCAAATCAGCAATCTATAACAGCCAAGGAGCCCATAATTCAGTTTCTCAAGGAAGGTGAATGTCCTGTGAGGAAACAAAAAAATCCTAACATGAAGCTACTGAACGGAGTTAGTGACTGGAAAGTTTCAGCAGATCTCAAGACATCTCTACAATTTCCAGTTCACATTATTAAAACAGAAAAGCGGCCGGACATTATAGTATGGTCCGATTCAAAGAAGAGTGTCCTCCTCATAGAATTGACTGTCCCTTGGGAAGAAAACCGGGAGGAAGCACACGAGCGGAAGAAAACCCGCTATGAGACACTGCGTGCTGACTGCGTGGAAAAGGGTTGGATATGCCATGTGATTCCTATTGAGGTTGGTTGTCGTGGTTTTATAGGACATTCAGTCATTTCGTTTCTTTCAAAAATAGGAATCACTGGCCGCAGTTTGAAAGTTGCCTCGAATCGTCTTCAGACCACGGCGCGATATGCATCAAGTTGGATTTGGTCGAAAGCGAGAAAGTTTTCAGCATGAAGGTAATACACGCGGAATCACCTTTCCCGTGTGATTACGTAAGAAACGGTTACTGTAAACGCGTAATAACATCAACACGTTTTTTTTTAATCACAAACTGCACTCAGAAAATGAAGATTAACGTCCAATGTAGTCTCTGCATTTAATTGATCTGGCGTATATATATATATGTGTGATTCTCTTAATACCCTGTCCGGTGGCAAAAGCTGCTTGGTAGTGCCAGGGGTGGCAGTACCGCCTTGAGCTACCGAAACTGTGTTATCACCCTTGGATGGCGGCTGATGAGGATATGGTATCGCACGTGCTTTCACACGTTGTATGATGAAAAAAAAATATATGTATATTTCTGCATGAATCAGCAGATGACAATATAACATTTGGGGTACGAACATACGGATATTTGGGGGATTTTTAATATAATTTATACAATTTTATTCTTCTCAGTGCTGTTGAATTTGGTAGTTTGGTAATAGGTAATGCATGATAATATCTGTTCTGATTTTATAGTGTCCCACAAGAAATAACTCAAATGTGGTGCCTTTGGTAAACTTTTTATTTAAAATAAAAAGAATCGGCAGGAGTGTACTTATTTATGACCACTATTCTATTAGATGCTATCATCATCATCATCATCAAGTCACGTTGACAGCACGAAGTTCCCTGACTTTCTCCCACCATTCATCTCTATCATCCATCGCTCCTATCAAGTCATCTAGACAGCATCCAGTTTCCGCACAGAACTGATGTATGTATATCCTTGCTGGCCGGCTAACACTGACGTGTCCATATATAAGAGTCCTTAAGAGAATATCAATTATGGGTTCGTCCTTACAACTCCAGCATGTTTTGTTCGTCCTATTTGGGTGGTTTGTAGCTGTACAGCTGCTATTCGGGGGGGGGGGGGCTTTCAGGATTTGCTAAAACCAGCACGTAGCATTCTTGTGTAGTTCCCATTTTACTTTTTCTCCGTACATTTCGTTGGAGTACCTGTGGGGCACTCATACAGCAGTTGGTTAGTCGGTTGTGTTTTACGGCGTATCAAACATTGTAGGTTATTTAATATCAAATCCTGTTTAAACATATATCTTAGATCTATGATTTGTAAACTAATGGTTTGTATCTAACCATATTTACCAACCCCTCTGCTCGGGCAGGATATGACACAAGGTTAATTTTTAAGCGGAGTTTAACAGGTTTGAATTCAGAGTTTTCCTTCTCCTCGACTAGTCGCCTCACCAAGGCTGAAGAACCTAGTCTGCCCTACTATTTACCCATAGTCGGAGGGAGAATAACTGGATTCATACCTTTCCCAAGGGTATTAGTGCTATGTGAAATGCAATCAGTCTCGTCCAGGATTTGAACTCGTGCCACCGTGTCCATTTTCTACGACAATAACCATTACACCACAGGCGTTGTATCTAACAATTTTTAAACGAGTCAGAGCTCATTCGTTGGCACACAGTAAAATGTTCTCAAGTATTGCTATCTAATACAAATAATTCAATTTTTTGGTTGTTTATTTGTACTGAGTTAGATGGTCTCAAGTGTAGAAAATTATATTTTTTTTAACTATAGATGGGACCCTAAGAGATACTAATACTCCAGGTTAGAGTGGAACTTGTAGTAATGGTAATGAAGAGATAATCCATATTCCCCAAAATCCAGAACTGGAGCCTCACCATCAAATGTAGTTTTGTATCATATCCAGGACACACTTTGGGAGGGTCTTGTCCCTCTGCAGAAGTGCAATCGGTGAATTCTGCAACCCCAACCAACAGGACTGCCATACAGTAGTACTGACACATCCATAGCTTGAAAGAAATCCCGTTTTATTTTATCTGAGAGATCAAATTTACATATAATCGATAACCAGTCAATAGCAGTCAATGGCTAATCTGAAACAACCTATAGAGGCTCTATCATAGATATCGATCTTTCTGCAAATCCGGCAACCTTTAAACACCGTAATATAGGATCTTTCAAAATGTAGGAGCGAAAAACGTTCAAAACTCTGCTCATGGTTGTTATTTCATCAGATATTCTGATGAATAGAATATCCAAAAAAAGTAAATAATTGTTAGTCTCCCTTTCATATATGTAATCTATGCATATTTCAACTTAGGTCTATCAGCGATCATTTCACTATATCAAACAATCGTAAAACGACCAGAACTTTTTAACATATCACCTGTTCGAACTAAAATTGACATTAAAACAAAACAAAATTATTTATTGATTTAACACAGATTAGATTAACACAAACCTACCTCCAACCGGGTCATTGGCTAAGTAGATAGAGTGTTCGCTAATAACTCGAGTGACCAGGATTCAATCTCAGGTCAAGTCATACCAAAGTCTAAAAAAATGGTACTTGATACCTCCTTGCTTAACTCTCGGCGTTATAAAAGGTAAAGTGGAGAAATCCAGAGAACGAAGTAACGTTCTTTCTCCACACCAAGCTATAGAAAACGGAGCCTTCGGGTCATCCTCAAATACGGTTGCCAACTTTGGTTACTTTTTAGCAATGATTTATCATTAACAATATAGTACTTCACACACAGCAGTGATATCTTTAAATCTTTTAATTTCATTGTTTGAATAACACTCATAAACACGTTTTTGAACGTTTGTCGTTTCCACATGTTTTAAGATCTGTAACGCTTGGCGTTCTTAGACATGTTGCTATGACAATAACGGAGATAATCTTATTCTTTCTGTGTTCTCTTCAAAATATTTTTTATTCCCAATCATTATCTGATAAAACTGTAAATGAGTCAAACTTTATATTATTATATTGATTTTCTCGTCATATTTCTTCAATTCTGTCGGACATTTTATTCACACACACACACACACACACACATATATATATATATATATATATATATATATATATATATATATTGATAATGTATTTTGATAGATTTATAAATGGAGAGTGCTGAAAATCATTTATAGAGCGTATATATTTAAGTTTGGATATCACAGAGTAAGCGACGCTCGGCAACTCTCAATTTCTCACCAAAGTATTCATCAGGCCAATTAACTTATAGGCGAAAAACTGACAGTTGCCAAGGAACCTTGACTCAATGTGTGTGTGTGTGTGTGTGAGTTCGGATAGCAGAGACTCTTAAATGATTGATTCCAATGGAGAGTTCCTATTCCTGTAAGCATTGTAATTTCGCCTCTGATTGGTTGCAAAGTTACATCAAAGCCGTGCCACAGGTTCCAAAAATATTTAAAAAAACGGCTAGTTATTTTCCAGAAAAAGCTTGTGCATGCGTGTCTCTGTGTGCGTGTGTGTTTAACTTATGTTTTTGAAACTGAATTCTTTTCATTCATAAAATGAAATTTTCCTAATTCTTTACCGATTTTCTGTAGAAAGCGATTTTTTGTAGAGAGTGATTTTTTTTAAATGACACGCCGTGTTTTGATAGATAAAAATCTACAAGTAAACTTAGAAAGATGAAAGTGAAAAATGTCAACAAGTAGAGTTTATCTCTGAGCTTCCAGAGATGAGGGCAACGTTCGTAGGACTATTTTTTTAACGATCAAAGGGATCATGTAGTCTCACCTTTTTATTTAGAAGATGGAAGGAGAGAAGGGAAGGACACGGAAAAGAAGGAGATAGAGAAGGAGGAACGGGTATTAAGAATAGAGAAAGCACGATAGTAATGGCGTTAGTGCTGGCAAAGGAGTATGTGCTGGAAAGAAAAGAAAAGAAAAAAATCGGTACATAAGTAAAAGAAATACTTAAGGAAGTGGGAGATAAAAATCTGGTTTTAATTTTCTTCGCTGAAAGGAAGAAAAATTAAAAGCAAATATTCTAAAGACTTTATTCCAGGTTTTATATCTGGCCTAAAGAATGAAAAAAAAAAAAAGAAATTTAACTGCGACGGCATTTTCTGTTGGCTTGTTCACGCAATCGATAACAAAATACGATTACAGAATTTTCCATATCTTTATTGTTAAAGTATAACGGTGTAGTGAGTGTAAGGGTTAACATGAAAGAAGACAAACTCGGCGAGCCAAGTTCAAATACTGATCAAGGCAGTTTGCGTTTACTTCACGCCAATATACTCACTACAATTATGGATTAATAAGCGCAGTTAACTGGACAACCAATCTAGGAAAAGGAAAAACTCTGAATGCAAAATTTTAGGAATGTTTGTTCAGAGAATCGAATTAAAGGCATGCTAGTTTGCCATGAGCTCATCCAAAAAGTATGGCTGGCTCAACACAGGTTTTCCAATTACTTAGTCGACGAGGCATAGAATACGCTGACTTTATCCTCTTACAGACCCTCCAAAAAGAGATATCCTGGGTGTGACACTAAACTGCAACTGGTAGTGAGGCTCCAATTCTGGAGCACGGAGGAATGTGGAATACCCTCTTCATTACCATTACACTCGGGTCCCCGCTAACCCAGAGTGGTTGTACCTGTTAGGGTCCAATGTATAAGTTAAATACATCCGTTAAAACTTATTCGAATTCGATAGGAATACTTGATACCGTATAACTGTAAATTATTTGTATTAAGAATAGTTACTTGAAGCAATTATTGCTTAATAATTATTAGTTACCTGAAATCATATAACTGAGTACAAAAAATGACTATTATTAAATAGAGATAATAACTTGAAACCATATAATTGTTGATATTAGATAAGAATACTTAAAAGCATTCATGTGCAAATTATTTGAATTAGATAAGAATACTTGATATATAACTGTATGTAAAAAAAACTTTTACGAAACATTAAACGTAGCTATGAATATACAATGAATGCGATTCTCTAAACTCTTGGCATAAAAAAACTAGACGAGTTGACATGTTGTTAAAATCTATCTATCAATCTTAGACCTTCACAATTCTAAACAAATCACCTTAGTAGTCATTTGCTTGGCATGGCTAAGTTTAAAGGTCACCCTTGATGGTGATGGATGACCATTAAATTTTTTATGCAAGGTTTTCACGCTAGTTTTAACTGATAGTTGTTCACTGAAGTCTGAAGTCTGAGTGATAGCAACTCTTCTTAGCTCTCCATGATTCTTATTAATCTTCAAGCTGATCTTAACAGCGCTGTAGCCTAGATGGTCTCAATTCTTCCTCTGATCTCAAGTTCTTTCGATCCCTTTGCCAGACTTTTGGGGACTGTTCGAAAGACACCAAATTGGTTTCATCATTATCTTCATGTTACATGACGATGTCCAAGTATTAGTCTATCTGTTCGCTTTTTTTTCCAATATTTGGTCCGCTAGAGCGGCAGAATTTACAAGGTGACAAGTTCTTTTCTTTCTGTAAAGTCTAATTTTCTGGCCGAGATTGGGAGGTCTGTTTGTATCTCAAAGTTCCTGTAAATTTTATGCGTCTCATTTTCTAGGACAGATTCTGGTTTCTTAATATTTGTTAATATGGTCAAATTAATAATTTGCACAATTCCTAGTGGATCACCTTTCCCACCCAGTCATGATTAGTCTTGTAACTTTTTGCGCTAGTATGTTACATTTTCTTATTATTCTATTAACTGTTTCATCTCTATAACCACATAACCTACTCTTGCTAATCTTCTGCGTATAATATATTTTTACTCTGGCATAATTACTTCTTATGGCCTTATTTTCTGCTGCTATTAATTGAGATTCGGTTTCTCTCAAGAGGTTTCTTCTTCTTAGCCATGTCCAAGTCATCTCATGTGCAATTTTCTTAGTTTTCCGCTTGAAGTATCCATACAGTTGTTTTATAGCTATTTTTGTTTTCTAGATTTCTTGATTGTTATGCCCATGTTTGTTATTAAAATTGTAAACGAAATCAGCGAACAGAGTTCGAATACTGGCGTGATCTGCTTATCTACTTCTCAAAAAGTGTGAGTCTCTCTTCCCTCTGTCTCATCTTGACAAAATATCTCAACACTGCTATGTCAGGATGTTTAGGAATCTAAGCTAATGAATTTGATTCTCATTGGGTTCCATCTTTGACGGACAACCAACATTCGCCGATCTTTGAGCTAGGACTAGAGTGAGGTATCAGTTTATCTCCTTCAGCTGAATTATTGTCTCTGGACAAGACGCAAAAAACATATGGGTCTTGTCCCAGGAATTCCAACCTTGTAACAGCACTTCTCCCATTACTTCATACAGAAGATCGGTAAAGTCCAGGGCTTCTCAGACGTTTAACTTGATGCACCCCTTGTAACCAAATTTAATTTCTATTCGCCCCCAAATTTAATTGATTGAATACTGCCTACATTTTTTCTTAGTTTCACTGAGTGCCATGGTGAGAGGAGATTTCTTTAAATGTTTTCAATTTCAAGATCAAAATTTTTGCAAAATATATAAAAGTGATTATAAAAGGAATATTTTATATTGTCCTCACTCTACCGATCTACGTTATATCTATATGTAGGCTATGCTTTACAATCGGTTGGCTCCCATCTCCTCACCTCTTTTCTCAATTCGTTCTTCCCTTTACTTCGTCTCTTCTCTGGTCGCCTCGTCTTGTCGCCTTGGTCGATCTGACGTCTCCTTTGTGTTGCCATCTTTGTTATAATTCGTTGATGAAAAATGACAATGCGATTGCAATTTCGTGAACACATTTTACTTTTTATTTGTCGACGACTTTTGCTCATTACACACTCGGTTTAAACGGGTAATCAGTTAGAGCGAGATAGAGTGTTCAACCTGTCGCGTTGAGAGCTTCTCATTAACTACTTCCTAAGTTTAGAGCCGTTTTGGTCACCTGACTGAAAACATCTAATAAGAACCATGTCTCGGCTTGACCTCGAGTTCAACACCTGTCCATCATACTGGTTGACTAGTTGTATTTTTCCATTCAGGACTTAACTTGAATGCCACACTACATGTCGAAACTAGATCTCACTGATCTATTATGTAACAAATATTGATTCATATAATAACACCCATACCTACAAATACCGAGCAATACAAAAACTGACTTAACAAGTGAAGATTCGGATCTCTTCAGTCAAAGCAGAATTTTTCGTTTATTATAATTCAATATTAATTTTATCCATTAAAAATCTATCACTATGGATAAGAATTAGAATTTCAGGCACTGCATATTGATATTTCTTTTTCATTATTTTTCTTTCTTTTATAAATCTATATTTTAATTTTTATTTATAAATAGTCATTTTTTGTTTTGTTTTGTTTTGTGTGGAAGACATCTGAAAACCTATTATAAAAAGCAATATTTTAGAATTCAGTTTATTTATGAAATAATTCGTTTAAAATATAATTGTTTTTAAATATTTTCTTTCGTGAAAATATGATTATATGCGTCGTTAACGACGCCGAAATGATCCTGTTCTTTTCGGTCAGAGCCACATCGTTCGTTTATTTTAATGACCCGTATGTTTTGAAAGGGTCGTATGTGAACGATATATCACAAGTGGTCGAAAAGTAAAATACAAACACTTACTAATTTGTTATGTTTATTACTATACAAATAAACTATTATGCATATGTTACCACAACTACAAGGCAACTTTTCCGTGTAGTCACCATCGAGATTGATGTATCTATCCTATCGGTGTACGAGTACATAAATAATCTGCTCGACGAATATCAAGTCAGTTGTTCTTTAGACGATAGCTTTGGAGATTCAGCAGTTGGGGCTGAAAAATAGAATTATGCAAAAGCAATACTTCGTACACACAAGACCTTCAGCTCAAAGCGACTTTTATTTGTTTTCGAAACTGAAAATTTATCTCAAATGTTAGATTCGAGAACGTGTATGAAATTGAAATAAATACGAAGACATCATATCAAAAGAGAGGTGCTTCTAGAGGTGCTTCAAAGAATTTAATCTTCTCTGGAATAAGCGCGTAGAATGCGAAAGAGACAATTTTGAAGAAAATTAATGTTTCACTGATTTTTCATTTCTTTCTTGTTAAATACACCTTCCGTTTCGATACTTTTTAAAACGAATTGTTTTGATGACGGCGAGTTCATAGAAAAAGGAAAAGTCAGACACGTGGTCGCAGAAAAATACCATTCCTTTTATTCTCGGTGTTACGAACTATTAATGAACCGGTATCAAAAACAGGGAGACGAAAAGTATTATTATCGAGTCAATGACGGAAAGTTCCTATAGTGCCTTAAATCGTGGCTCACCCGCAGTTGGTTTAGCTAACCCCAAAATTTAAATCGTTGTCCCCTTAAAGTTACTAAGAGACCCTTTTCAAAAATGCCCAACTACTTTACTGCAGGAGTTCTTAGGATTGACTTTTCATTGTCCGTCACACGGCTGGGCATCAGGTTCACTGATTGGAGGCGGCCACTACATTACATTATTCTCTTCGTATACGTTCGTAGAATCATTATTAAGTCATCAAAGTATTTCTCGGTTTTCCGGTGATTTTACGTTAAATTATGTATGCTATCAAAAAAGAATGATGCAAGTTTTTATTCGAAAATTTCTTTTAGGCTTTCTTTCTCTTTAGAACCCCTAACCAAAGAGACGACAGGGTTTAAAATACACTTACTGTATCTCCTGAGACCCACCTCTTAAAAAAAAGGTAGAGTCCTGGGTATGACACTAAACTGCATCCTATAGTGAACTTCCAGTTCTGAGAAGTGTGAAGTACCCACATTATTGCCATTACTCCCAGGTCCACTCTGATCTGGCATTAATACTTGTTAAGAACTCATCTACGGGTCTAATCGATCTCTTTGGAAATTATTAGTATTAGACTATATGACAACATGCAAACAAATAATTGTTGAATAGAACAGTTATTTTAACCCATGGCATATCATTGGTGGTTATTCAATGCCAAACCCTATTTATACGTATAGATTAACTATGTAAAATTTGGTTTAGTTAGGTTCTATGGCATATCAACCATTGTTGGTTAATTAATACTAAATCCTCTTTATACATATATATCAAATATGTATAACTGTAAACACATTTTAAACGAGACTGAATTCTTTCTTCCTTTTTTGTTCTCCTTTTTTTTCTTTTCTTTTTTTTTTTTTTTTGCACACTGCTAAATGGTTTCAAGTATTGCTATATAATAGTCAAAATTTAACATCAATCAATTATTTGCACACATAGTTTCCAGAGAATTTCATTTTGAAATGAGTTAGAATTAATTTCTTTGCACACTAGTATTGCTATTTTTTTCTACACAGTTAAATCTAACACTAATAATTCTATTCAATATTAATCACTTGTTTACAGACAGTAAGTAGTGACAAGTATTGCTTTTTAACACTAATCATACAACTGAACTCTATTCATTCATTTGCACACAATTACATTGTTCCAAGACAGTCATTTGTTTACAAAGACTTCAATGGTCAAAGAGTTTTATTTCTAACAATTCAATTCAATCCAAGTCATTTATTTGCACGCAGTTTAAATGTCAAACAGTTCTATTTGACCAAACGATAGGATCCTATCAGGAGCTACCACTCCGGGTCAGAGTAGACTTGAAAGCAATGGCAACGAAGCAGATACTCCTTATTGCCCAAAGTCTCAGGACTGGAGCCTCACTATCAGATTGTTTAATGTCATAACCTGGATACTCATGGGCGCCTCTGGTGGTGTAATGATTAGCAAGCTCGACTAGCAAACCTACACGAGTGAGTTCGAGTCTCATTGGGTGCCCCTTTCATATGGCCTTGTGCAACATCTAAGCAAGAAGCTTAGTAAATTTCCATAACCAGGATACTCATTTTTTTTGGGGGGGGGAGGTCTTACCCATTTGCAGAGATGCAGTCGGTGTATTCTACAGCCCCAACCAACTGGGCTGTTTGGTTTTGGTTTTGGTTTGGTTGATTTGTTTAACGGCATATGAAATCCTTATGGGTTATTTCATGCCAAAATTTGATTAATTTGTAAACAGATGATTAATAACTATATTTTTAATGTTCCATTGCATTTTTATTACACTTTTATTTGTATAGAATCATTTCTCTGCACACTGTTATATGATATCAACTTCCTATCTAATACAAATAATTTACACTCACTTAAATAGTATTAAGTATTCTTATTTAGCATTAATAATTCTATTTAATAATTATTATTTGTTTGCACACAGTTATATGGTTTCCCGTATTCCAATTGAATATTACTAATACTGGTCAACCCGATTTTTGGTTTCCCGTATTCCAATTGAATATTAATAATACTGGTCAACCCGATTTTTGGTGTCAAGAAACAAAACACATTTTTAAACTAATTTGATGGTACTGATCCCGAAAATGATCTTAATTTTTCATGATTAGCCACCGTTTTTGCTTTACTGTAATTGTTCATTTGTGGAAAAAAGATCAATTCACGATCTTGTCTTATCGCAAAATTTATTTAATAAAAGTCGTAGAAATCAATCAATTTTCAAGTAAGCCGAGCAATTTCTGTCAGCTTGTGACAGAAGTGTGAAATAAACTTTTTTTTTTAAGAAAAAAAGTGTTTTTTAGTCAAAAAATTAAAATAAAAGTACCGAATGTTTCCAATTTATCGTTAAAATTCTAATTAAATGATAAACCCTATCAGTTATACACTTTAGAATTAAGGAGACATCAAAAACTGAGACCCTAAACTCTTTCGTTTGATATTCATAAATCTATCCAATCACTTTTGTACTTTCACCGCGGAAGGAAACCAAACACATTTAGAGCTTTTTTTTTTTCTCATTTGGAAAGAAATTCCAACTAAAGACATCCCAATTGAATGCATCTATTCCATTGTACGTGATGAACATCATGAAAATGGTTTCCCCATAACATCAGGAAACTCATTAAGGATGATGAATGACTTGGAGTTATGTGCTTGGACATCGTTGATTCACATGGCGAAAAAATTATTTGGTAATCACTGGACCAAAATCTACAAGGAGTTAGTGGAAAAACTGTTGAAAAATCTACAGGACGTAGGCGCTAATATGAATATTAAGGTTCATTTTTTACATAGCCATCTAGATAGATTTCCGGCTAATTGCGGCGATGTGAGTGATGAGCAAGGAGAATGATTCCATCAGGATATCAAAACAATGGAAAAGCGCAACTAGAGACGGTGCAGCAAACGAATGATGACCGACTACTGCTGGAGTATCAAAAGAGACTTAAGTAACATTGAACATAAAAGACAGCCAAGAAAAAGAAAATCTTGACATAGTTCTTATGCTCATGAAGGTTTTATTTCTGCTGTTAGTTTATCAAATGATTTGATGAAAATACTTTCAATCGTGTTATTTAAAAAGACTTTAGGCCTGATTGTTATTGCAAAAATAATATTTTTCAATAAGCAGACCAATATTTGTAGGTTTAAATGTGAATTGAAAGGTTTCTACGATTTTATTTTGAGAAATATTGCCATCGGTCAATATCATATATAAAGAAAACAAATGAAAAGAATGCTTTTTTTTCCAAAAATGAGGTATTTCTATACTGCAAAAACGGTAGCTAACCAAGAAAAAGTAAAAATCCTTTTCCGATTCAGCGCGCTCAAATTAGCTAAAAAGGGGGTTTGGTGCCTCGACACCATTGTTATATACTGACCCTCGACCGAGCCGTCAATCAAGAGATGCACCTGTGTAAATAAGCGGAAGAACAGCGGAAGCAGGTAGACGTTAGAAAATAATATAACCAGGTGCCTGGACGGTTTGAGACAGTTGGAGACAGGATGCCGAAGTGAGAACCAGCCCCAGACAGAGGGCGTTGGGCCTTTAGTGACCCCCGGTTGAGCAACCCAAGCCAAGATGCAAACGAAGTGCTGCTATGGTCGAGGAGGAAATTGGGTCAATATAGCAGTCCGTCTTTGTCTCCATTCATTTCTCACACACTACAAACATCACCCTTTCGAGAATAAAGTGTGGGAGATATATTTTTATAAAGAAGTGTGTTCGTTCGTTTATTGAAGTCGTCATTATGATATGATTATGGTTGTGAGTATACAACACCATTTCAAAATTTTTTTTGTTGGCCTATGTAACTTCCGAAGAGATCATTTAGACCCATAGAAGGGTCTTTAACTATCGAATAATAGTTCTATTCCAGTTGGCTGGGGCTGTAGAATACAACCACTACATCTCTGCTGACGAGTAAGACTTCTCCTACGAGTGTCCTGGATATGACATTAAACAATCTGATAGTGAGACTCCAGTCCTGTGGCTTTGGGGAATACGGAGCATCCTTTTATTGCCATTGCTTCCAAGTACACTCTGACCCGGAGTGGTAGCACCAGATAGGGTTCTATCTTTGGGTCAAATACAACTGTTTGATACTTAAACTGTGCGCAAATGAATGATTTATGTTGAATTGTTAGAAACAGTACTCTTTGACCATTGAACTGTGTATAAACAAATAACTGTGTAATTCAATTGCTAATAATACAGAGCAATTTAACTGCGTACAAACATATGAATAATATTGAATCAAATTATTAGTATTAAATAGCAATACTTGAAACTCTTTAACTGTGTGCCTAAATTGAATTATTGGTTTTACATTGCAATACTTGGAAACATTTAACAGTGTTCAAATGAATGAATAGTGTTATCAACAAAACATTTTACAAACCATACATACATATATATATATATATATATATATATATATATATATATATATATAATTAATGGTTGATATGCCATGAAACCAAACCAAACCATATCAAACCAAACCAATAATAATTCTCAAACAGATCTGTATGACCAATGAATGGTAGAACCTATACGAATCCTATCAATGTATCAAACTGTTATAAATCTAATATAAAATTATTAGTATTGGGTAGAAATATTGGAGAACATATTACTGTGTACGAAAAAATTATTATTATTATTATTATTATTATTATTATTATTATTATTATTATTATTATTATCATCAAATAGAAAAGTTACTTGAAACCATGTACTAGTGTAAAAATTATTAATATAAGATAGCTATACTTGATACCATAAAACCCAGTCGGCTGGGGGTGTAGTATACGCCAACTGCTGAGGACTAAGATACCCTCCTGCAATAAGTGTTCTAAACTACATCTGAGGGTGAGGCTCTAGTTCTAGAGCTTTGAGAAATGTTGAGTATCTCTTTATTGCCATTATTTCCAGGTCCGCTCTAACTTGGAGCGGTAGTATCAGTTAGGATCCCATGTATGGCTCAAATATTTAATCATTTTCTGTATTTGAAACCATTTAACTGTGTGAAAACAAATGATTGATATTATATCAAATGATTGGTATTAGATAGTAATACTTGAAACCATTTAACTGTTTGCAAACAAATGAGTTCTGGCTCATTTCAAAATAATGTTACCTTCAAATTATTCGCTTATACGTAATATATATATATATATATATATATATATATATATATATATATATATATATATATATTAACAGGATTTGACATTAAATAACCCACAAGGGTTGATATGCAATAAAGCCAAACTTCAAATTAATTGATATAATATAACTGTGTATAAACAAATGATTATTTATAACAAGAATAGTTACTCGAAATCATATCATTATGTATGAATTATTGATATTAAATTGGAACACTTGATACCATATAACTGTTTACCCAGTCGGCTGGGGCTGTAAAATACACCGACTGCTTCTCTGCGGAGGGGTAAGACCCCCCCACCCCCAACGAGTGTTCTAGATATGACACTAAACAATCTGGTGGTAAGGTTCCTGTAATGCTGGAGGTTTGGGAAATGCGGAGTACTCTTTTATTGCCATCGCTCCCAGGTACACTCTGGTCCGGAGTGGTAGCACCTGATTAGGGTCCTATCTATGGGTTAGATAGAACTAAATGGTGGTTGGAGTTTACTGTTTTGCATTTAAACTGCGTATTTATGCTAAACTGAATTGCTCGAAATAGAACTGTTTTGACATTTAAACTGTGTACTTATGCTAAACTGAATTATCTGAAATAAAACTGTTTCGACATTAACTCCGTGTAATTCGCAGTCGGCTGAGACCCCACTCCCAACGTGTGTCCTGGATATGACACTAAACAATCTGATGGTGAGGTTGCAGTGATGCTGAAGCTTTGATGAATGCGAAGTACCCCTTAATTGCCATTGCTCCCAGGTCCACTCTGGCCCGGAATGGTAGCACCTGTTAGAGCCCTATCTATAACTAACTGCATACTTCTGCTAAACTGAATTATTTGAATTAGAACTGTTTGACTAAAGTGAATAACTTGAAATAGAAATGTTTTTGACCATTAAACCGTACTTACATTTAAACCACGTTCTTATGCTCAACTGAATTCTTTGAAATGGAACTGTTTTTGACATTGAAACTCTACTAACACTAAACTGAATTGTTTAATATAGAAATATTTTGACATTTAACTGTGTGTAAAGAAAATCTGTATTTATACTAAACTGAATAGGTTGAATTAAAACTGCTTGACTAAACTGAATAGCTTGAAATATAAATGTTTTTCACAATTAAACTGTACTTACATTTAAAGTGCGTACTTATGCTAAACTGAATGGTTTAAAATAGAACTATTTTCATAAAAATGGATTTGGCGTTGCCTACAAGGGTTGATATGCAATAAAATCCAAACAACCAACCAACCAATATAACTGTGTACAAACAAATGATTATTATAGACAAATAAAAAAGTCTAATTTAAAAAATGATTGCAAAGGAACGTTGAAAATATAGTTGAGATTAAAATCAACCATTTACAAATTGATCGAATTTCGACATTTATTAATTTATATAAAGATAAACCAAACCAAACCATATTTACAAATGCACACACGTGTGTGTGTGTGTGTGTGTGTGTGTGAAGATGTATGTAAATAATCTTTGGTTTGGTTTGGTTTGGTTTGGTTTATTTAACAGTGTAAATAAGTTAATTAATGTCAAAATTCGATTAATAAATATATGTATATACATACGCATAGTCCCAGTGATTACGGAAATACGTACATGCTTGTAAATATCTTCAACGAAAGTAGAAAAACTTACAAATAGATAGAGAGATAAATAGATAGATAGATAGATAGATGGATAGAAAAGGAATAGCATTAATAGGAGGAGGAGGAAGAGGAGGAGGAGGAGTTATGATTATAATTAAACTTTTGCAAATTAATCAAATTTCGGCATTAAATAACCCAAAAGGAGTTTGTATATCATTTCTTCTTTTTTAATTTTTGCAATAGATCCATTTTTATCGACAATGGTCATCTTCTCGAAATATGACTTTTTTTGTATCGAGCAAAAAAAAAAAAAACAGTGTTTAAACACTGACTTATGTCTGTAAGTTATGAGTAAGTTCGTATAAACCCATTTTCCTAGTTTTTCCATTGAGGGTGGGTATATAGCGTGCATCAGTTGACAACTTATAAAATGCTAAGTAAACTTGAAATACACTTAAGACTTCCTTAACATTTTTGCAAAAGACGACACTGTGAACTTTTGCATCAAACCTAATATAAAAGTGCAGGAGAAATATGTAAACATAGACATAAGCTAACGCTTTCAAACCCTAAACTAACCCTCATTAATTCTAAACAAACACGAACTAGTCCTAAATTCATCCCATTTCTAGCAGCATAGTCACTGCGTTTTAAAACTACTTGTTTGGTGGGGGAACTAATTTGTCTGCACGGACCAACTAATTTAAAGTAGGGAGTTTGCAATTTGTCAGCAGACGTCATGAAGTTAAAGGTTAAATTTGCGCGCTTAAACTTAATTTAAGCAACAACAAAAATTATCAGAATCAGCAAGCAGTTTTTTTTTTAATTCAACAACCCCCACCAAAATAAATAAATGTAATTTTAGCTTGTAAGTTTTTAAAAAAGAGTCGACAAAAAAATATTAAGAGTAAAATTTAACGTGTGAACACTTCACTCGTTTTCAGGTTCAAGGCTTTTACATTCTATGAGTTAGAAAAGTAACGCCATTAATTGCTTACAAAAATATGTAAGAGGAGGTTCTCGTTGTAAGGAAATGATCTCAACAAGCCGAGTTCAAATCCTGGACAAGGCTGTTTTCCCTTCACTTTACACTTGGGAAAAACATTAATCCATCTCTTCTCTACGCAGCTTTGGGTAAAATATTAGTTTAGTATGCGTTCACTGGCCTTAGTAAGGCATCTGGTCAAGGAGTGCAACTAAGAGCGTATTTCCTTGGTTTGGTTTGGTTTGGTTTGGTTTGATAGCATATCAACAATTGTATTGTAGGTCATTCAATGTTAATTCCTTTTTATACATATATATCAAATATATGATTTCTAAACACATTTTATAGATAACATTTTTAAACAAGCCTGAGCTCTTGGGGGGTCACACTGTTAAATGGTTCCATTTATTTCTATCTAATACAAATAATTCTGTTTACAATTAATCATTTGTTTGCATACAGTTTAATGTTTTCAAGTATTGCCTTGTAGCATTAACAATTCAATTAAATGTCGGTCATTTGTTTACTCACGGTTAAATGATCAAACAGTTCGGTTTCAAATAATTCAGTTTAACATAAGCACACACAATTCAAATGTCAAACAGATCTATTTGACCCAGAGATAGGACCCTATCAAGTGCAACAACTCCGGGCCAGCGATGCTAATGAAGGGGTACTCCGCATTCCCCAAATCTCCAGCATTACTGAAGCTTCACCATATAATTGTTTAGTGTCATATCCAGGACACTCATTAGAGGAGTCTTATCCCTCTGCAGAGATGCAGTCGGTGCATTCTACAGCCACAGGTGACTGGGCCAGTATATTTCTTTGATTATGCAAGGACTAATATTCTTTCTATATTTCACCTATGGATGTCTATGTGAGTGAAAACATGAAGACTATAGGTCGAAAGAATCTGTGGTACACCAGTGCACCATTATTATGTTACCAGTTCATCCAAAATGTGTGATTTGTCCAACACAAACCTTCACCGCAGTAAACAAATTATTTATGTACGTAGACCAGCGGCTCACTTCTTTAACTGAACTGTTAAGCCTTCGTACGTCGAGATTGACAAGAGAGACCATCATACCGTCCCATTAGAATAATGGTCGAGTGTTCGCCAATGGTTCGGGAAACTTGAGTTCAATCCCAGGTCGACTCATACAAAGGACTCAAAAAATAGTACTTGATGCCTCCTTGTTTAAAACTCAGTATCATAGGGTACGGATCAAGGGTAAGCAGAGCAATCCAGGAAAAGAAGTAACGCTCTCCCCTATACCTCGGTGTACTAGCTATTAGAAAGAAAGCCTTCGAGTCGCCTTCGACTACAGGCAGCCAACCAGCATACTATATATATATATATATATATATATATATATATATAATATTGATAATGTAGTTGGCTATATTTATCAGTAAAGAGTTCACAATATCAGTAATTGACCATGTGTATATATATATATAAGTTAGGACAGCGTAGGCATAGTCAACGCTGCTTAGTAACTATCAGTTTCTAACCGACGCAATCATCGAACCAAGTGAACGCGCGTAGAGGACGTTCTTTTATATATTGTTCTGTGGAGCATGATGGGAAGTTTGTGGAGCATGATGGGAAGAGTAATATAGTTTGTGGGTTTTCTGGAAAGGGTGTTCTAGTTTATCCTTCATGGTTATTTAGCCGACTATATTATACTAATTTTATGATTTGTTAATTTATTATGTTTAATTTATCATTTCCAAGTGTTGTTTTTTTTTAATATTACGTATTATCATTTCACTTCCTATGAGTTTTTCACGCCAACGTTTATTAGTGGTCTTATACTGGAGACCTAAGTGACTGTAAGTATCCTCAGGTCTCCAAGATTCTTGTAAGTATTATAGCCGATCTTTACAATGTTTGGGTCTAGTTAGTCTCAATTCTTCTTCTGATTTCCAATTCCTTCAATCTTTTTTTCCCAAGCTTTTGAGGATCGTTCCAGGCGCACCGACTGCAATTGGAATCATCATTACTCTTTTGTATTCAATAGTTTTTTTAGTTCTCTGGCAAGGTTCAAGCATTTATCTATCTTTTTGCTTTTTTAAATTTCACTCTGTGGTCAGCCGAAACCGCAAAATCTGCTAGATTAGCGGTTCTTAATTGCAGTTAAGAGAGTTTACAAACTGGGTTCAAACCATCCCAAACTCCGGTTAAAAACTGAACTTGTATCGGATCCTGCCCTTTGTGTAGAGGTTGGGTAATATATATGCATACATATGTATATTTAGATTCATACAAAAGGTACACACACACACACATAGATAGATAGATAGATAGATCTCATATTACGTTAGGATGTGCCAATTGCATCTTCTGCAGAAAGGTAAGGCACTCCACTGTTATGACGGTAAACTGATTCTGAAGGTATGATTTCTGTTATGAAGCTCTAGAGAAAGTGAAGTACCGCTCCATTGTCATTACTCCCTGGTCCACTCTAACTCAAACTAGTATTACTTGTTATGGTCTGATCAATGAGTCGAATAGACTTATTTGAAAATTATTAATATTGGATAGTATACTTGAAACAGTATAACTGGGCGCAAACAATTGATTATTTTAAAATTGGAATAGTCACTTGAAACCATATAATTGTGTATAAATTATTAGTATTAGATTAAAAAAACTTGATATCATATAAATGTGAGGAAACAACTGATTATCATAGACAAATGAAAAAAATGTGAATAAAAAATGAATTAATGGAACGTCGAAAATATAGTTAGGATTATAACCAAACATTTACAAATGAATAAAAATTCGGTAATAAATATCCCATAAGATAAACCAAACTAAGCCATACATACATGTGGAGGTTCCCATGATGTAATGGTTACGTCGTTGGAAAAGGACACGGCGACCCAAGTTCAGATTCAGGAAGAAGTAGTAGTGGTGGTGGTGGCGGTTTTCGTTGTAGAAAATGAACTCGTCGCCTCGTGTTCAATGACTAGACGAGGCTATTTGCATTTCACTTTGTATTAATACCTAAAGGTATCAATTCTCTACTCTCTCCAGTCATGGGTAAAAAAATGAAACGAACTGAGTTCTTTAACCTTAATTTGGTTTCATTATTTAATGACATATCAACCTTCGTGGGTTATTTAATGCCAAAGTTATCCTTGTAGAAGATAAAGTGTTCAAACCTTTCCAAAGGATATTAGACAGAAAGTAAACGTAACAGCGCGACTGAAGTTCGAACTCGTTCACTTCAAGGCCGCTGTCCAGAACTTCAGCCACGGAGACTCCTGCTTTAGCCTTGGGACTTGGGAAAGAAAAACTCTAAATTCAAACAAGCTGTTCTCCGTTTAAGAATTGACTTTGTGTCCCATCCTGCTCATGACGAAGTGGTTGGGTGAATATAGACCAACCAATACCAATTATACTCAGAGATCTTGTCTTACAGATGCAACAACAGATTTATTGTAATCTCTGATACTTAAACTATACCTCTAATATCTTAATCAACAAATTCGTGTTAAACGGATCTATTTTCATTCGCATAGCACTTATGAATGCCAAGGTCGATATTTTCGCCTTCGAATATTCTAATTAAATGATGAAACGAAAAAACAGTTGCTAGTAAATAAATAACATCGCTGATGAAACTAGTTCCGTTCTTTTTTATTTATTTATTTATTTATTTATTTATTTGGTGGAGTCGTATTATTCCTATGAAAATAAATAATGCCCCCTTCCCCGATTGTATAAGAAAAGAAATGACTTCGGAATATACAAAGAACATTGCTGCGGAGAACTGACATCGTCCGTCGAATTACTGAAAAGATATATCGTCAAACAAATAAAAGGATTGGGGTGGAGAACCTGTATATTATCTGGGCGCACAAATACTTAATTAGCGATCCTCGATTTTTTTTCTTTTTGCAAAATCATCAGCTAATTTATGCAAAAGTTAAAAAAAAGAAGAAAAAAGATGAATGAAAAGAAAGGGTGAATGCGTGCTTTTGTCGGTATCCATTAGGCTGCTACCGTTGATGTTGTTTCGGAGTTATCGCCCGTTAGTGGGGTGGGGTTGATGTAAAAACATGATCGGGTGAATAATTCTTTTTTTTTAAGTTGACGCCGCCGCCGCCGCCGCCGCCACCGCCGACGAAGAAGAAGAAGAAGAAGAAGAAGAAGAAGAAGAAGAAGAAGAAGAAGAAGAAGAAGAAGAAGAAGAAGAAGAAAGCTAAAATACTTACTTGAATTCTCCTATTTATGCTTTAGCGATTTAATAGGTTTTTCATGGGGACACATTTTGGAAACTTGTTTTTTGATCCAAGACAGAGTGTTAATTCCAGAGAATATCAACCTCAACATTTAACCCTTCAAAGTCCGATATTTAGGACTGAGAGATATTTTACAATACACTGTAAGCCCAATATTTTGGACTGAGCGCTATTATCGTATACACTATGAGCCGGATGTTTTTAGCAGGGCGCTGTTTTACTATATACACCGTAAGCCTGATATTTCGTGCTAGGCACTATTTTCCTAAACTCTGTAAGTCCATTATTTCGAGCAGATCTCTATTTTACAATACACCGTAAGCCCGATATTTTGTTAATCTAGCGGGAACCGGTTCCATAAACGTGACTTGACTATAAACACATCTTAGCTAACTATTTATTTCTATTTATTCGTGTATGGGGTGGGATTTTAACTTATCAGCGGATAACGGATTGGTTGGTGGAAGATCTTCTAAATGTTAAAACTTTCGAACTGCTGAAATCAGATAAAAACTTATATGGACCTATATAGCTTCTCGGTCTTTTGGCGGGTGAGTGCGAAATTGACCCCTTTGTCTCAGGGGGTCGTACCTGCCGGCAATACCTGCCTGCGGGGTTAAGTATATTGTTTGTCATCTGAGGCGTCCCAAAGAGAGAATACCAACAGGAACAAGCATTTTTTGCACCTGCCACACATGACTCCCCACATTAAAATGAACTTGTGTCAAATCCTACCTGGTGTGAGGCACGGATTAATATCAACTAATATGGATCTATCCTGCCTAAGGAAAACCTATCGGGAAAATATTTACAATATCCAGATGTACGACTTTTCATTGTTGCTTCGTTTCATTTTTTGTTTTTGTTTTTTGTTGTTTTTTCTTGGAGTTGGAGCCTTTTTGTATTGTTTTTCTTTTTCTTTTTACTTTTTTCTTTTTTCATTTTCGTTCAAATGATACAAAAAGAAAACATACGATAATCGGTCACTGAAGTTGTGCAAATCATGATATCTTCATGGTATAAAATAAATAAGATGATACATTTTATAGTTACCTAAAAACCTAAAGGCTGAAAATAATTCCGAAGAACATACTTTTAATCAATGCATTTACTTTTAACTGATTTTTTTTTTTTTTTTGTTTTAAAACGTAGAGCTATATTAGTGTTAAATCTTACTAACTTCCTTTATTCATTTATTCATTCATTTATTTATTCATTTTTTTCTACAAAATCGTCCAATTATGCATCTACCGTCACACCTCCATTTCCCGGGAGAAAATCCTCAAAATTAAAGAAACTGATCCCCAATATTCAGTGATCTAAGTTCAATCAACTATATTTCCAGAAATAAGTGCTTGTTTGGAAAATGTTAGTAGAATATTAGTAATAGAGAATATAGAAATTACTTATTCTTATTGGCTAAGTTGTCATACGTTTTCCACATCACTGGCCACAGGGCATTTTGTCACCATATTGGCCCGAATCACTTAACAATTTCATCTACTCATCGTCGTGGAGGTTTTCAGATTGGTCGTTTCAGGTCTTTCAGATACCACTGCATGCATCAACATATTGTCTCTGAACGTTATGATGTATCGGGCCCAACGGAACATCTGCTTCCAGTACTGCATGATCACGTCCTTTATTCAACTCTGCTCCTGAATTACCTTGTTTCAGATGTGCTCACACAACGATATTCCCAGTATGGATCGTTGCATAGCTCTATGAGTCGTAACCAGTTGTTCTTTATTCTTCATTCGTAGCCCATG
>OY757905.1:52072661-52110161 GCA_963585895.1 Sepioteuthis lessoniana | reverse complement strand
AGAGATTTTCAACACTCTACTTTTTTGACTCTTACTGAGCTCGACGGACGATCGGAAAAGCCTGAACCGATCAATCGGCAAGTCATGTCAAGGCCGAGCACCTAGTATTCTTCAAATTGATCTTGTGACAAACAAGTACCTAACCTGATTTTATCTTAAAGGCGACAGGCAGTAGTAGCTGAGGATCAACTGCACCGAGAAAACAAAACTTGAACCCAGCTAAACTGTGTGAAAACAAATGATTAATACGAATAGAATTATTGATGTTAAATAGCAGTACTTGAAGATATTTAACTGTATATAAACAAATGATTAATATTGACTTAGATAGGAATTCTTGATCAATGGAATTACTAATGTTAACTGGTGGTGCTTGGGGTCGTTTGATTAAAATGAGTTCTTTTGTTTACGCCTAGTTGACTAGTTTCTAGTATTCCTAACACTAATAATTATAAATCATTTTAAAATAGATACCTACAAACTATTCACCCAAAATCATGTGTATAATATATGCATAAATAGGATTTGTCATTAAATAACCATCAAAGGTTGATATACCATTAAACCAAGTTATCTAACTATTATATATATATATATATATAAAGAAATAAAAGTTAACTCTTTTTTTTATTTCTTTCCTTTTTCTTTCACTTTTTTTTCTTTTTTTTTCTTTTTTTTTTTTTCTTTTGAATATTTTACGCTTGAAAATATTCTAACAAGTTGATAAATTAGCAATGCCAGAGATTTAAGAAAAAGACAATTTAACTAAATGATATGTTTCCCATATATATATATATATATATATATATATATATATATATATATATATATCATCATCATCATGTCGTGCCGCTAGCACGGATATCCCTGACCCTCTCTCGCCACTTCTCCCTATCCTTCATCGCCTCTGGCAGGTCTTCAGGGCTACATCCCGTATCATCACATAGCTGCTGTATGTATGTTCGAGCTGGTCGTCCTGCTTTTGCTTGGCCATATGCGGGGGTCCATAGGAGTACATCACTTATGAGCTCGTCCTTGTTTACCCAGACTAAAATTTCAGCTGTGTAAATTTATCAACTCTGATGATACACCAAGATTAAAATTTCAATAGCAAGTTTTGACTTGTAGTTCTGATGAATACATTTTCATGAAATTGATACGAGTAAATGTTGGAGTTGGATATGGTCAATTAGAAAATCATCTTTCTCAGGAATAAGAGGTTCCATTACAACATTAATATCAATAAATTAAATAATTTTGCATAATAAATGGACAAATACATTGGCCATTAAAATAAATGTACACACATAGACAGCTCGATAGATAGATAGATAGATAGATAGATAGATTTTGAGTTTGGTTGGGTTTTATGGCATATCAACCATTTTATATTTAATGCCAAATCCTCTTTATATATGTATGATTTATAAACGCATAGTTTGTACATAACATTTTGAAACGAGTCAGAGCTCATTTGTTTGCTTACAGTTAAATGGTTATACATATTATTTGTAGGTAATCTTATTTTTAAGCGAGTTAGGACTAATTAGTTAGCATATAGATATTACCATTGTTTGCACACAGTTAAATGGTTCCAAATATTCTTCCACGAATAGTTCTTTTTGGTATTAATCATTCGTTTGCACTTGCTTAAATGGTTTCAAATATTGCTATCCATCATAGTTTTATTTGGATATAATTAAATGGGTTCAAGCATTGCTATGTAACACTAACAATTCATTTTGGTCACGCAGTTAAAGAGTTTCGAGTATTTATATTGTCACTAACAATTCAATTATACATCAGTGATTTGTTTACACACAATTAAATGATTAGACAGTTTTATTACGAACAATTAGAATTAACGTAAGTCATTTATTTGCATACAGTTTAAATGTCAAACAATTCTATTTGACCCATATAAATTGAGCTCATTTTTTTATGCCTAGTTGACTAGTTTCAAGTATTCCTAACACTAATAACCCCAAATCGTTTAAAAATAGTTACCTACAAACTATTTACTTAAAATCATGTGTATAATATGTGTATAAATAGGATTTGCCATTAAATAACCATCAAAGGTTGATATACCATTAAACCAAGTAACCTAACTATATATATATATATATATATATATAGTTAGGTTACTTGGGTTAATGGTATATCAAACTGTGATGGTTATTTAATATATATATATATATATATATATATATATATATATATATATATATTAAATAACCATCGAAGTTTGATATACCATTATATATATATATATATATATATATATATATATATATATATATATATATATATCAGGTGCTACTACTCTGGATCAGAGTGGACCTGGGAGCAATTGCAATGAAGGTGTACTCCATATTCCTCAAAATCACAGTTCTGGAGCCTCGTTATCAGATAGTTTAATGTTATATACGGGATGCACGTTGGGGGAGTCTTACCCCGCTGCAGAGATGCAATCGGTGTATCCTATAGCCCCAGTCTACTGGGCAAGAAAGAAAGAAAGAAAGAAAGAAAGAAAGAAAGATTGTCTTAGATATCCAATATGACATGATGAGTTTTCGCAATGTTATACAGATCCTATTTTTGCACCTAAATAATTAGATAAGACTGAATATTTTTCTTGATCCCGGAAACAGCAAAGTTTACACACCTGATAACGACCTCGACAGACAGTAAGCGACGTTGATTTTTTTACGCCAAAAGGTATTAGAGTACTTCCACTTATTTATCTATTTATTTCTTTGCAACTAATTTTTTTTAAAATAGGAATAAGATATGACTCTGTATTGAACTTAATAGCTGCCGTAGCAGCCTTTAAGTGAGTTCATCAAATTACATCGATATAACAAAAAAAGTGCATATAATGTAACTTAATTCAGAAAAACTTGAAACGTTTACCTAATGATTGAAATACATAAAGAGCAAATTTTAATCTATCATATAAATTATATAGCAAATCACAATTTAAATGCGGCAGACCATAATTTAAATGTAGCAGACAGCAGTTTAAAACTATCTCGAGCAAGAGAGGAGTAAAGACTTCGCATGAATTACGTAAAAAGCTTCATTACCTATTGGCAAAGAAAGTTTTAGACATTTTGATCCTAATGGGATATATATGTCCCAAGAAAATAACTGGTAACAATACCAGTAGTTAATTTCTGTAAATAATCCTACTTGTTTGTTATATAATAATACTACCGGGAGATTTTTGTCCCACCCCTCAAAGACCTACTAAACGTTTAAAAAAAACATTGGATCTTAAGAATAGTTTTCATTGAAGGTCTCGTGAACTTACATATATATATATATATATATATATATATATATATATATATATATATATATATATATATATATATATATAAACTGTTCGTACAAGAATTGGATCGAAAATATTAAATTACTTACGTCTGCACGCATATTTGTATGCACAAGTGTATATGGAATACGGCAATTAATGACATATAAGACCCACGAGCATATACGACCCCCTCCGTCTTCATTTCAGCAGGGAATATTATGAAGGAAAAGTTGGATGTTACAGAAACTTTATCCATATTTCCTATTTGTCCTAGTTCGAAATTGATTTATTTTTGTACATTTATTACAAATTAATGAAACCCTAAAAAAGGGGGGGGCAGTAAATTGGTAAGCGTGGGTCTTACGACATCACTTTGAGATTAGTACATTCCTTTTAATTTTTATAAAATGCTTTCTTCTAGATCAAAAATAACAGGATCTCTCTCTCTCTCTCTCTCTCTCTCTCTCTCTCTCTCTCCATATATATATATATATATATATATATATATATATATATATATGCATGTATGTATGTATGTATGTATGTATGATGAATTCGTTCGAATACAACCGCAGTAGTGTTACCGACAAATCCTTCATTAGTTGACAACCCTGGGATCAGGCATGGTTTGGGGGTCGAAACATCATCAAAACTAATCCAAGGCACACCAGCAGTAATTACGATACCACCTGACTTTGCTGCCTTTACGTCACAATGCTGGAATATAAGATCCATACAAATGCAGATTCTGACTGATCTTGGAGCCACTTGATATATTTCCATTTTTCCTTTGGTTACAAGCCGAGTTTATTAAGATGTACAGAGGTCGAATTAGTAACAAAACCTCATCATCTCACTTTAAAAGGAAATTTATCGGTAGTCCATCTATTTTCACACATTGCTCTCGAAGATCATCAAACATATAGAATCAAACAAAAACAGGTACAACTCTACCAATTCTGTGAGGGGGTGTCCTCGTGGTGTAATGGTTACACCATTATGTAATGGACTGCGGAAACGTAGTACGCGAGTTCGTACTCCAGTCGCGCTATTACGTTAACTTTCGGGCAAATACCCTTGGGAAAGCAATGAACCCCTTTATCCTCCCAGGTATGGGTTAAATAGTACCACCACTGTTCTTCTAGGAGAATGGCTTGGCATTAAATAACCTACAAAAGGTTGATATGCCATTAAACAAAGAAACCAAACCAAACCAATTCTGTTTATAAAAAATTAATCCTTTTCAAAACCAAAGATTTAATGAATTTATCATTTAGAGCATAACACTAAACAACCAAAACTTATATAATGTGTTACCAAAATCTACTGCAATGAATCCCTCTAACCAAACATGTGAATATGTCGTCATCATCATCATCATCATGCCACTAGCACGGATATCCCTGACCCTCTCCCGCCACTTTTCCCTATCGTTCATCGCCTCTGGCAGGTCTTCAGGGCTACATCCCGTATCCTCACATAGCTGCTGAATGTATGCTCGTGCTGTTCGTCCTGCCTTTGCCCGGCCATATGTGGGGGTCCATAGGAGTACATCGCTTATGAGCTCGTCCCTGCTTCTCCAGCAGTGTCCTGCATGTCTGGTTCGTCTAACTGGGATAGTTTTCGTGATGGGAGGCAGATGGCCGTATAGTTGGTGTCTTGTGGGGTGTTGCCACCAGGACTTGTTCAATATTGTTCACAGCATTCTTGTGTAATTGCCGTCAAGCTTCTTCTCCAGCCGTTTTATTAGCGTCCATGTAGTGCATCCATACAGCAGTATCGATACGACAGCTGCCTGGAAGAAACTGCGTTTCATTTTATCGGTCAGGTCTGATTTCCATATGATCGATAGCCTATTGATAGCTGTCCATGCCTTCGTTAGCCGCGTGTCGAAGTCCTTTTCGGTTGATGAGACGCTGCTTCCTAGGTAAGTGAATTTGTCTACGTAGTTGACCAAAAATAAGTACTCCCCTAATATATACATTAATATATACATATGTGCGTGTGTATGTGTGTGTGCGCGTGCACGCGCGCTATTTTATTTTTGGTTACAGAGATTCAATACTGTAGAGTTTGGTAATAAATAATACCTAATGATATCTTTTTAACTGCATAAGAATGCATAGTGTCCCAAAAGAAATATCTGGTATATTTGGTTAAAAAGAAAATTAATCTTTTAAAATTTGGTTGGGATGTACTTATCTATTCATTTTTTTAAGAAATAACGAAGAAACAAAAATTTTTAGACATTTTTTCTCCTTAATCCTAATTTTTTTAATTACATATATGCGACATGATAAAGAGTATAGTCAAGAGTGTAACCCTCCCTAACACTTGTGTATCGCCCAATCTAAAGATAGAAAAAGACCAATGTGTGTCATGGTTTCCATAAAGAACTTTTCCCTATTTTGCCGTCGAGAGCCTTTGGGACTGAACACTAGATATTTCCCCACAATTCAGTAGCAGTCCAGTAGTCAAAGATAGACATATTTACATTCTCCACGCCGAATCAAAAATATCAGTCAAAAAAATTTCACGACAATAACTAAGTTTTATCCTCAAAGGAATTTCAGAACTGACACGTAAGTAAGCTTTTGCAAAGAATTCTAAAACATTTAGATACACTGTAAGCATACAGAAATTAATACTCACACAACATATTTTCAGCCCAGTTAGCTGAGGACGTAGAATATACACCAATTATAACTCTGCACAGGGGTAAGATCCCACTCATCGAGTTTCCTGAAAATGACACTAAAAAATCTGATGGTAAGATCCCTCTCATCGAGTTTCCTGAAAATGACACTAGAAAATCTGATGGTGAGGCTTCAGTAATGCTGGAGCTTTGGAAAAAGCGGGAGTACTCCTTCATTGTCATCGCTCCCAGGTCCACTCTGCCCCAGAGTGGTAACACCTGAAAGGATCCTATCTCTGGGTCAAATAGAACGGTTTGACATTTAAATTATATGCAAACAAATGACTTATTCTAAATTGAATTATTTGAAATAGAACTGTTTGATCATTCAACTGTGTGTAAACAAACATGTGATGTTTAATTGAATTGTTAGTGATACATAGCAATACTTGGAACCATATTACTGTGTGGGAATAAATGATTGATATTGAATGGAATTATAAGTAAAAGATAGCGATGATTAAAACCATTTAACCGTGAAGAAATAATATTAACTCTTTTAAAAATCAAATTACCTACAAACTATTCACTAACAAATCATATATGTATCATATTTACCAACCCCTCTGCTCGGGCAGGATGTGACACAAGGTCAATTTTTAAGCGAAGTTTAACAGGCTTGAATTCAGAGTTTTCCTTCTCACCAAAGCTGAAGAACCTATTCTGCCCTACAATTTACCCATAGCTGGAGGGATAATAATTGGATTCATACCTTTCCCAAGGGTATTAGTGCTATGTGAAATGCAATTAGTCTCGTCCAGGATTTCAACTCGTGTCGCCGAGTCCATTTCCTAGGACGGTAACCATTACACCAAGAGCATTAAAATTTGTTCAAACAAATAACTGCTGTTACATAGATACTGTTACATAGCAAACAAATGATTAATGATAAATAGAAATATTCATGTTAGATAAAAATACTTGAAACTATTCAACTCTGCACAAAAAATGAACTCAGGCTCGTTTAAAAATTTATCTACAAAATGAGTTTAAAATCATATATAGTAAATATATATGTAAAAACAGGATTTGGCAACAATGGTTGATATGTAATAAAACCTAACCCAACCAAACCAAACAACATATCTTTTATAAATTACTGCTCATTCTAGTGGGTAGAGTGTTCGCCAACGGTCCGGAAGACCTCGGTTCAATCCCAGGTCGCGTCACACCTAAGACTTTAAAAATGGTACTTGATACCTCCTTGATTAACACTCAGCAATATAAGGTATGTATCAAGGGTAAAGTGGAGAAATCCAGGGAAGGAGTAGCGCCTTCCCCTACACCTCAGTGCAGTAGCTATTCAAAAGGGAGCCTTCTGGTTGTCCTAGACTAAGGTCGCCAATGTGACGGCAAATTGACTAAAATCCCAAAACGCGACTTTACTTTCGCACGTGTGAAGACGGGGCAGGTTGGCACTTGATCCCCTATAGAATAAGTCCTCGTTCAGAGTTTTTCTCTCAGGCATATAAGACCTGGCATATTACGTGAGGGATCAATTTTTAGAGCCAGACTGACCGCCGCTGGCAAGGGGTTCCAAATTTCACACTATCACACACCCACCAGGCCGCTTTCTTCCTTCCCCGAGACAATGGAAGAATATGGACCTATAGGTTTTAGTCGTAATAATATTATATTGTAGTAGTCGGCAACTCCGGTTTCCCGTGTGATATTTTAGGAATTAATAGGACAATTCTAAGCAAGATAACATTAGGCGAATAGAAGCTAAAAAGGAAATGTGACAACAACAAATTCGTAGTAGAACGGCAAAGAACAACATAGACCACATGGTGACATAAAAAATATATGAATTCCTTTACTACAGTTATATACACTTTCAAAGTGTCAAAACATATAATAATTGGACAGTCCACGAATATAAATGTCTTTTCTCGACTTTTGCTTTTCTTCAAATTGAGAGAGAGAGAGAGAGAGTGGTATATAAAATTTTGGGTCTAAGGGAAAATGGCCCAAAGTTACTTATCTTGTTTTTCGATGGTGTTCTACTGGAGAATCTTTCTTCTTTCACGGGCTACTAGACTTTGTTCTGTTTTTAATACTGGCTTGAAGAACTCGGGTCCCTCATGTCTCAGTAATTCTTTTGTCTTCCACCCGGAGTAAAATGGCTATGGTTCGTCTGCCCGCTACCAACCCAGCTCAAAAACTAAATTTTCTTATCCTTTACTTCCGCTGAGGGGAAGGGAGCCCCACTTCCGTTTTGGGGTCCCAGCCAATCATTTGGCTTCTCTCTCTTTCCCCTTCCGGTGTCCGGCGACCTGAGGTTACTAAGTACCAACACCTGTTGATACCCCTCTGTGACCTACATTCTTCCTTAACGGTCACTTTTTTTACGGCTAGATACTGTTAATTCAAACACGGGGAGTAGTAATTTTATCTCCCTCCTCCCAGTGGGATATCGCGTGACACCAACTTTACTTACTTTTTACCAAAAAGTAATACATAAAAAGACAATGGTTGTTCAACTCAACCTCCTGTTATTTGTTTTGTAGTTTGCTTGTTTTATTAATACTTGATTTCAGCATTAACAGTACCCGGAAAATACCACTGCTACAATATTGAGCTACGTTTCATTACGAACTCGTTATGCATAATTCACTATAACATTCATGCTGCCCTCGTAACAAGATGTTAAAATCCTTTTTATTTTGTTATTTATTTATTTATTTTACTCATTGATACCATTCACTAATTCCTCGAAATAACTACATAATGTAATAAAGGACAACAGCCCTACGAAGCGCATCGTTAATTTACAAGTTTGAAGAAATATTGAGAAACATTCACGTCTATGAAATCATGTAAAAATAGATCGTTTTCATGTCTCTTGGGAGTGTTCTCAAACCAAAGACCAAACAATAAACTCACGTCAGTGCCAGATTACTAAACATCAACTGAAGTTTTAAAATAAAAGCCTGGGCTCGTGGGGAGATAAATGGTTTTTTGGTTTACTTTGTTCTCTAGTTCATCATCAAAAAGACTTCTATTAATAACCGCGTGAGTTGTTTAGTCTGTACATCCTATGAAGGAAGATCCGATGTGACGTCATTTGAAGATTACAAAGCAAACGTTTGTTTTCAAGTGAAAATGGGTTCTACAAAGATGGAAGGAAAAAGCGTAAAAATAATCTTCTGACACCAACAGGATCAATCCTCAATCTATGTTAATAACTGCGAGGAATTTGTTTGTCTGTTCTATAAAGAACAAAGAAATTCCATCAAATCATTTGATCATTTGATCATTTTTATAAATGATCAAATGGTTTGATATACGAAGGTAGATTGAAAAGTTCATAGATTGAAAAAGTTCATATGATGACGTTAAATCTGCTCTTGATGACTTTTTTTACCAATGGGATCCAAACACTGCAACACCAATAAAAGAACTGTGTGGACCGCAAAGAGGATTATGTTGAAAAATAAACTTCATTTGGACACATTCCATGAGAGTATCTTGGTCAGCTTATGAACTTTTCACCTGACCCTCGTTGAACTATTAAGCTTTTATTTCTAAACTTACTGCACCTAAGGAGGAGTTCTTAGCACAACAGTCATCGTCGCAGAAAATGGAATTAACGATCCGAGTTCAAATCTTGGACGAAGCTTTTTGCGTTACACTTCGCGATAATGCTGTGTGGAAAGACATGAATCTATCACTTATAGGTTAGTACGTCAAACTGAGTTCTTTAGATTTGATTAGTTGATTGATTTTAACGGCATATCAACCTGTCTGGGGTTTTTTTATGCCTAGAAGTTAGGTAATTGCATTCATTGTACATTTACATAGTATATTTACATTTCTTGTGTAGTTGTTGCTTAAGAGGTTTTTTTGCACACAGTCCTATCAAATACGAATAATTCTAAACAGATCTATTTAACCCATAGATGGGACCCTAAAAGGTACGACCACTCCGGTTCAGAGTGAACCTGATAGCAACTATAATGAAGGGGTATGTGGGGATTTAGGAATTAACAGTAAAACTCCCAACTGGATATTGACTCGTCCGCTACCACATACAAAATGTATAAACGCGTCGCCACGCATAAGGCTCCACGCATCCATCCGGTTAAAAATCAGAAAAAAAGAAAAATAATAAAAAGTAAAGTAGCCAATGGGAAGCGGTCGCGCCAAAATTAGAAGGATTTTGGAGTAGCGAATTTGAAGCCGGTGTAGAGAGATAAATACTCAGGTTTTCTGTGAACCGACCTCTTTTTCGGGTAGTGACGTCGAACCGACAACACCGATTTTGCTGTCTGGTGTTTTGGGCACCACGCTACGTCTTGGGACGTAGCGTTGGTTAGTCCATTCACCAAGTAAATAAAGGAAAGTATGGAAGAAATGTTTTCGTCTCTTATCTGTTTCTATCTCTTCTTTTTGCATATTTCTTTTGGACTTTCTTTGGACAAGGCATTGCGCCGGCCAGTCGACGTGGGGTAAAATATTATAACCAAAATATGGAGTCAGATATCTTACGGCAACACAGCCTTGCCCTTAGCCACTGACCTCCTAAATACCTTCAAACCCCACATTGGTGACCTCGACGCAAAAAATCCTTCAAACCCCACAGGTATTCCTCACTCCCCAGATCTTCAATTCTGAATCCTCACAATCAGATGCAGTTTAGTGTCATACCAAGACACCCCTTTTGGCGCGTAGAGTCTTACCCCTCTGCAGGAGATACAGTCAGTGTATTCTAAGACTCACCGACAGGGTGACTTTAACCTTGATAAATCAGCTTTACCCCGCAAAAAATTGGACTTTGCGTCACATCTTCCTCATGGCAGAGAGGTTGGGTGAATACATATTCATTGCAACCAGAAGGAAGGTTTTAACGTTCAAAGAATTGGTTTTCATGAGGAAAAACTTTTCATGAAGAGAGTTTTTTTTTAAACAATAAACAACAATCAGTGGAAATTTTGTTGTAAGACATAACTAATTGTAAAGGATTTAAATTTCTAGTCGCCCAGTCGGCCGGGACTGTAGATTACGCCGACTGCATAGAAGTATGATCCCCCACCAACAGTAGCAACAAGTGTCCTAGATATGACATTGAACAGATAATAAGTTCCAGTCTTGGAGATTTGGGGAATGTGGAGTACTCCTTCATTACATTTGCTCTCGGGTTCATTCTGAACTTGAGTGGTTGTACCTGTTAGGGTCCCATCAGTGGGTCAAAAAATATCTAATCATTTAATATACTTGAAACCATTTAACTGTGTACAAACAAATGACTAATGTTAAATTGAATTATTAGTGTTAAATAGTAATACTCGAAACCATTTGACTGTTTGCAAACAAATTAGCTCTGGCTCGTTTAAAAATGTTACCTACAAACCACTCGTTTACAAATCATATTGTTGTATAGAGGCATAAGGAATGAATGGAGGAAAAACGACTATAACACTTGGTTATAAAAATATAACTCCCTTTATTCTTTTTGGAGTCAAAGATTCTGTGGTGTGAAAGAGACAGGCGGACGGAGGGAGACGAATGGAGGCTGCCACATTGACCCTTAACTTCTCTCTTGACCATACCACGCTGTGTTACATTCAAGGCCCAACTTAACACTTCTTCTGCTACTTGGCTAGTGGGTACTGAATCAAAGGCTCGCTGTTGGCCACTGCCCCCGTGAGGCGCCGAGGCACTCGCTGGCACTCCCGTGACTGACCGAATCTCTTCTGACCTCAAGCTGAGACGGACTCAGCTGAAACTTTATCTCACGTGGGCAATGCATATATCATTTCATAACACCCATACATTTCTGTTCAACCACGTGATTGCTTCCGCTTTTTTTCTTCACAGGTGCGTCCTGTGTAGAGAATCTTTAATTGACGGCTTGATGAAGGGTCAATATGCAATAATATACTAAATATATATAAGGGGGAGGTGTAAACAGGATTTTGCATTAAATAACCATCAAGGGTTGATATGCCATAAAATACAACCAACCAACCGAACTGAATTTCTAAAATTTGAAAAAGAATTAAGGAATTATTTATCTTACTAAAATAATTATTTATATTAAATTGAGCTGTACAAATTAGTTTTATAATTACTTTTTTTTCAAAGTGGGGATATAAAACAATTACATTGCATTAACGACTATATGGAAAGCTGATCTCTCTAATAAAATAAAACGGAAATTCTTTCAAGTTGTAGACGTGTCATTACTACTATATGGTTGTACCACTTAGACTTTAAAGAAACTCCCGGAGAAAAAGCTAGATGGAAACTACGCAATAATGCTGCGTGCTCTTTTGAACAAATCCTTACAAATAACAAATTCATGCCCACTTAACTCCCATCTCAAAAAATATCAACACCAGTATTGGCAAACTTGCAAATACTTAAGTTCATCAGCTCTGTGCGGATACTGGGTACCGTCTAGAGGACTTAATAAGAGGAATACATGATATGGACAGATGGCGAGTGAGATTCAAGGTAATCCATGCTGTGAGCCAGCTTTGATGATGATGATGATGATGATGATTACTTAGTTCGAACTAATAAATATGCACAAAGAAATTCACTAAATAAGCAATGAATGAAATATTACTTTACTTAAAAATTTCTGCGAGTTTTCCATTGATCATGACATTTCAAAAACATCTTTTTGATATGGTGTGAATCTATGTCATCGTAATTTTATGCGCTCACATAGTTACCCTTGAGATGAATTTTTAGTTTTGGAAAGAAGAAAAAGTCACGAAACTGGGTCCAGTAAATATGAAGATTGCTACACTTACATAATACTATGTTTCACCCAAAACTGCTGATCAAAAATTATCGATAATTGGCGTTGAAAATATCTGAATGTGCCAATCAATTAAATTTTTCAGATGTTTCTCTACAAAAGAGAAAATTTTTCAAAAGTAATATTGATTTCATCTCTCCTTATTCCTGTAGCCATATTTGGTCATAGGGACACTACTGGTGTAGCGAATATTGGGCAGGAATATCCTGACGGTGCCCATCCCTTTCTAGATTGACTACTGGCTTGATTTCAGAGTTTTCCCGCTCCTAGCCTATTTGCCATCATCATCATCATGTTGTGCGGCGAGCACGGATTTCCCTGACTCCCCATTCGTCTCTATTGTCCATCAGATTCGGCAGGTTCTCTAGACTACATACTGTGTCTGTACAGAGCTGTTATAGATAGGTTCTAGCCGGACGTTCAACACCTGTTTGTCCATGTGAAGGAGTCCACAGGAGAACGTCGTTTCTGAGCTCGCCCTTACTTCTCCAGCTGTCCTGCATGTCTTGTTCGTCTGATTTGAATGGTTTTAGAGATGAGAGGTGGGTAACCGTATAGCTGCTCTTTTGTGGAATGTTGCTCCCAGGATTTGTTCAACATGGTTCGTAGCATTCTTGTGCAATTTCCGTCTAGCTTTTTCTCCGTGCGCTTAGTGAGCGTCTATTTGGTGCATCCATATAGTAGTATCTACGCGACTGCTGCTTGGAAGAAATTGCGTTTTATTTTATCGGGGAGGTCTGACTTCCATATGACCGATAGCCTATCTAAAGCTGACTATGCCTTTACTAGTCGCGTATTGACGTAATTTTCAGTTGTTCGCTGTTCCCGAGGAAGGTGAATTTGTCCACTAGTTTCAAGGAGCTACCTGTTAGGGTGGAGATGTCTCGTGTTTGGTTTTGATTAAAGCACGTGTACTCTGTTTTGTCCGCATTGACATGGAGGCCTATACCGTCTGCTGTCTTCTCCAGGCTATGCAGCAGGGATTCGACCTGGGCAGGTGTATTTGCCTATGTCATCAACGTAGTCTGCGTCCGTAATACTTTGTGCAGGGCATCGTCTACTTCTTGTTTGTTTGTTTTTTCAGTGTAAAGCTATTATCTTTCATTAAATCTATTGACGTTCGAAGCACGTTGTCTAGGCAGTTTCCTCTACTAATTGACCATAACAGGAGGGAGAATAATTGGAGTCATACCTTTCCTTGAGGTATTTACAATATGTGAAATACAAACGGGGAAGTCCCCCTTACGTAGTGGCTAATTTACTGAACTGCAATATTGTTGTAAACGAGTTTGAACTCCAGTCACGTTATTATGATCATTTTGGGAAAGATATTGACCCCTTTATCCTCCCAGCTATTAGTTAAACAGTACCATTACTATTCTACAGGGATGGCTTTGGCATTGAATAACCCACGAAGTTTAATATGTTATTAAGCAAAGAAGAAATGCAAACGATCTCATTCAGGATTTGAACTCGAATAGCCAAGTCCACTTCTCACGACGATAACCGTTACTTCAAAAGCGCTTCCCTAATTGATTTAATTTGATAATATAAAAGATATAATTGGTAAATCTCTTTTTCTGTTATAACAATTAGAGTTTGTAACCTTTCGGTGTAACTTTTTTTTACTTGACGATAGAAATTATAAAACAGATGTTGTTTGGAAAAATTAAATAAGTAGAAAGGATTTTTTTTAATATTTTTTAAAAATTTAATTGTTTCCGCGACCCAAGTCTTGCCCACTTACCCGGCGTCGACGGGTACCTCAACTAGGTATTAAATAAATAAATAGATATCACGTAATTTAAAAGCATAATGCTAATCGGATAATTAGTCTAATAGCATATAAGCCTTTTTATATGAGGTCACCAAAGATTAATTTTTTTTTTTAAAGAAAGAATTTTTGCTTACATAACAGCGCTCGTAAAACAATCCATTCATCTTGTATTTCTCAAGAAAGAGGGGAGAAAAAAATTCAAGATTTAAGGAAAGAACACAAGACAAACGAATGGTAAAAATTCGACGAGTCATCTTTAATAGCAGCTTTGCAATAAATTATAAATTTTTTTAGTCATTCACCAGCTGGAAGGTTTTAAAGAATGTTCAGTCTTTCAGACAAAACAAAAAGGAGAATAGAAAAAATACGAGGGTAGTTCAAAAAGTATCGAGACCTAAGCTGTATTTACCCAGATATGAATAAACGATGAATAAAACATTAATTTTCTTTGAAATTCTTGGGAGTTTTCCACTGGCCGAAGCATCCCTGAAACTTCTCTTTTGATATAATGTGACACTGTCGTCGAATTTCATATATATATATATATATATATATATATATATATATATATATATATATATATATATATATATATATCTTTACCTTGAATTTTCAGCTTTGGAAAGAAGAAAAAGTTACAGGATTAGGGTTGGTGAATAAGGAGGGTGCAGCACATGCATAATCCTGTGTTTCATTCAAAAGAGCTGATCAAAAATTATGGAGACTGTTGATAAAAAATATCGAGAATTAGCATTGACTCGTCTACGCTTGGAAAATATTCATTCTTTTAGTTTTGAAGTGTGTTTGTCTTACGTTCAAGTTCGTATTTGTGTTTTTCACGTGAAGTATAAAATTGAGCTCTTATGCCTGAATGTTAATTTTAAGAGAATGTTCTCAAATTGAAATAAAGTTTGTAGTATTGTTGAATTAGATGTTCATTTCTAAACCAGCGTTCAGTGCCAAAATAGAAAAACTTAGAAAATTCATAAACCTGTTGGTTTTATTCAAACGGTATTTGATTTGGATAAAGATACATTATTTGGAGGAGGAGTTCCTCTAGCGTAGTACCTCGCGTGCAAAACTGCCACATCGTAGTAAGCGAGTTCGAACTACAGTCGAGCTATTACATTCTCTTTCGTACTAATATCTTCGGGAAAAGTATAAACTCCCTTATCATCCAGTTGTGGATTAAATAGCACCAATACTGTCTTTCTACAATGATGGCTTTGGCATTAAACAACCAACAAAGGTTGATATGATTAAACAAAGAAATTGAAACCAGTAATGATTTCGATATTATTGTACTGGATAAATAAATAAAATGATTTGGCTTAAGTTAATTTTGGCTTTGTCTTTCTCGAGAAGTGGTTATTTTTCACACCAAGTGATTAAGCTTTGATTAGAACAGAGTTAAAAATAAGACTGACAGATTTCGCTTCTTAGAACAAAAAAAATGAAAAGATACATGTGTATTTCATGTAACAAGTTTTTAAACGAAGACGAAGCTAAAAACGACCTTAAAAATAAGGGAAGTGACCGTATATTTTGCTGTTATTCTTTTTCTTGTTTTTATCTCAATCCTGACAGTATTTTCAAAGCTGATATTTTTCCAACTCTAATTGCATCTATTGAGGGCCAAACTGTTTATCAGTAAGTACCTAACTCTAAACACTATGCTACGATCAATTTCTTGCCACGAACACATAATCCCCCCACCTCTCTCTCTCTCTCTCTCTCTCTCTACCTACCTACCTACCTACCTACGTCCCTATCTATTTATTATTGGGTAACGTAATTTCTCACCGCTCTTTAGTAAGACCGATCATCAGATCAAAAAATTCTTGGTTTGATGATCACGTAGGTGAGAAACTGGGTGTCATCATGCACCATTGACTCTGAGTCTACGCTATTTAAATTTAGAGCTACATGTGGTCTATCATCAATATTGACCACTCTTTATTTACAAATATAACAAACTACATTATATATATATATATATATATATATATATATATATATATATATATATATATATATATATATATATATATATATATATATGAGAAAAATAAATGGAAATGTGAATAAACCAAACACAAACAACGGATTTAGCAATGATATTTCGTCTTTATTTAAAAAGACTTATTCGGAATAACGGGTTTATCTAAAGTTCAGCATTGAAGGAAATAGATAAATAAAAAGAAAGATAAAAATTAAAGGAGTGAGGGTTCATAAAAAGGGGAGACAGAAAAGAGAGAAAGGGATAGACAGAGACATTATATTTTAGAACGATTAGATCAAATAAGCAAACAAAAACCTGCATCGTAGATATGAGGCATGTTTTTTTCCAAATCCTGACCATTAATAATTCCATGACTAAATTAAAAGAAAAAAATGTAATCAGAATATAAGGCAAGGTAAAAAAAATATAAAGAATAAATAAAAATGGGGTAATTCCGTGTTTTGATTGCAAAAATTGTTTCGGGCTCTAGAGGTGACAATTTTGCATCTATGTTGGTTTGGGGGAATTGGTGGGGTATATATGTAATGTATTTGAATATTCTTTTTTTTTTTCTTTTTTTTTTCTTTTTCTTTTCTTTTTTTTTTTTTTTTTTTTGCTCATTACTTTTCAGATGCTGTAAATGCACTATGACATTATTGTTTTTCCTCCTCCGACAAAATAAGTACTGTATCCATTATCAATCTTGACAGATGGTGCTTAATCCAAATAAGACACTTTGTTGGTAAAAAGAAGAATCATTAATTTACATTTCAAGCCTGGAATGTCATGTATTTTACAAGTACACATTGAAGTGAATAATGTTATAATGGTACCAGAAAAAGAAAGAAAAGAAAACAGAAATTAGAAAAGAAAAAAAAAGAAAAGAAATGAAAAGAAAATTAAAAAGAAAACAGAAAAGAAAAGGAAAAGAAAAGTAAAAGAAAAGAAAAGAAAAAGAAAAAGAGAAAAAGAAAAGGAAAAGGAAAAAAAGTGAAAAGAAAAGAAAAGTGAAAAGAAAAGAAAAGTGAAAAGAAAAGAAAAGTGAAAAGAAAAGCTGGCGAGCATCAAAGTGAGTCATTAAAGTGAATACAATTTTAATTACGTTAGAAAGAAAGGTAAGGAAAAAGAAAAAAGATATGGAAAAGGAAAAAGAAAAGGAAAACATAAAAAAGGGGAAAAAAGTGAAAAGTGAAGAGGAAAAAGAAAACGAAAAGGGAAAAGAAAAAAGGAAATGAAAAAGAAAAGAAAGCAAAAAGAAAAATGAAAAGAAAAAGAAAAATACAAACGAAAAAAAGAAAATAGTAAAGAGAAGAGGATGGTTTGGCTTGGTTTGGTTTGTTGGGTTTTATGGCATATCAACCTTTGTAGGTTATTTAACGCCAAATCCATTTTTATATAAATAATCTGTTCTATTTCAAACAATTCAGTTTAGCATAAGTACACATTTTAATTGTCAAAAACATTTCTATTTAAAACTATTCAAGCAGTTATATGTAACAATTCAGTTAAGTGTAAATACAGTTTCAAAGTCGAAAAACAGTTCTATTTCAAATAATTCAGTTAAGCATAAGCACGCAGTTTAAATGTAAGTACGGTTTAATTGTTTAAAACATTTCTATTTCAAGCTATTCAATTTACTCAAACAATTCAGTTTAGCATAAGAATGGTGTTAGTTCTATTTAACCCATAGATAGGGACCTATCAGGTGCTACCACTCCGGGCCAGAGTGGACCTGGGAGCGATGGTAATGAAGGGATACTCCGCATTCCCCAAAGCTCCAGCATTGCTGGAACCTCATCATCAGATTGTTTAGTGTCATATCCAGGACACTCATTGGGGGGGGCTTACCCCTCTGCAGAGAAGCAGTCGGTGTATTCTACAGCCCCAGCCGACTGGGCAAAAAAGAAGAAGAAAAAGAAAAGTAAAGAAAAGAGAAAAAAAAAGAAAATGAAAAAGAAAAGAAGAAAGAAAAGAAAAGAGAAAAGAAGAAAGAAAAGAAAAGAGAAAGTTCGCCGGCATGAAACTTGGTCAGAGTAGTTGAATGACAGATCAGCCATGTTTATAAAAACACATCTGAAATAACCAATGTCATAACCAGATGATCCATATCAGCTACCCTTGTTTAATTTGGCTTGAAAGAAGTGGAGGTACGTAATCTTATCAAAATTAATTCTTTATGCTATCTAGATGTGAAATAAGTAGGAGTCGTTTGTTATTAAGGATAAAGACAATTCTGTCAGATTTCAGAGGATATGCTATTTCTATACACCTAACAAATTGTTATTGAAATTAATAGTTTACCCTTATTATCAAAACTGATGTTGATATTTTAATAACTTTTCGATTTCGTTGTACTTATGTTACGTAAAAATATTGCGTTGCTTTGCATTTTCTTTTTTTATACTGTTTTATACAGAAATCCCTTCTGATTTACAAATACTTTCCAAACTCACAAGCAAAATAAATAAACCAATAAATAAAAACACTACGAGCGTATATTTTAGTTTTTAAAGTTAACATTAACCGGATGTTGTCTAGAAGATGGCTGAGACCAAAACGAATAAAATACGTCTCTGCGCAGGTAGGCTCCGTACATCCATTAGGTTGAAATGTAACTTTATATTTACAATTAAAAAGATCCTTTTTTTAACCAATCAGAAACTTTCCCCACCAAAGTTTTTTGGAGCTGATTCGACCCAAACACGACTATAAAACAGTCGACGAAATTTCAAAAAAAGTCAGTCGGCTCCGAGACTTCTAGAGAGGAGATCGTCACGCGTCGCATTCGGACAAGAACAAAGAATTTTGACGCCCAACCAATCAAGCTCGCATTTCAACATTATACCGAGACGGCTTATAGCTTACCGACCAACGTCACACGCTGTGCCACAATACCAAACCAGCCACTCAAGAACAACTTACACCAGCTCTTCAACTGGCCCGTTATCTAGTGGAAGAAGGCCCGTATCTTTTCTGACATACCAACTTTTATTTATTTAAAAATAAACGAAATTAAACCCATTCCTCTTGTCCGTTGTCTCTTGCAACTCCACGCTTGTTTATAACGAAACCAACGGTAAAATGAGATAACATTAAAAATGATCCGCTTTATAAGCTGGAAAATGCTCATTCACGACTGTTTGAGATTAAATTTAAATATTGCGTAGACTTTTATATTGCTCTATGTAACCATAACAACGGATTTCCTCATGGTTCTCATTTATCATTCTTTGTTTTATTTTTTATGTAATTTATATGTGATTAAGAAAATATTAAAATAAAAATTAGAATAATTGACCGATTGAATGTGAAAATAAAGGAACAGGTTAAAAAGATTTGATTTTAGTGGTATGTCAACTCGTCTAGGGTTACTCTGTGCCTAGTGGTTAGAAAATCATGTTCATTATACGTTCATATTTACATTTTTTGTGAAGTTGCTTCTTAAAAGGGTTTTTCATTCGAATGATTTTTAAACAGATCAGTTTGACTCGTCGATAGAATACAAACAGGTTCTACTACTCCTGATCAGAGTGGACATGTGAGTGATAGCAATGAAGACGCAGTTTAATGTCATACCCAGAACATCTCTTTCTTTTTTTATGGGGGGTTACCTCTCTGTAAGGGGCACAGTCAGCATATTCTAAGCCACGCCGACAAGGCACGATTAAAAGTTGTGACTTAATATGTGTGAGTTTGTGTGTTTGTATAAATAGATAGAGAGATGGATAGATAGTTTGATAGATACATATGAACAAAATGAAATAGATACAAAGATATGAATCAAGTGAAATAGATAGATAGATAGATAGATAGATAGATAGATAGATGTGAACGGTTTTTAAAATCTAAAAATTTCTAAAAGACACGTGTCCGTCTTTTACCGTTCTTTGTTACTTATCGTTTAGAGAAGCCATTGTTACTTGTCGTCTAAAAGAGTAGCTAATAAGAAATATATCAAACAAAGGCTAAAGACAAATACAACTTCAGAAACTTTGTTTACTGCAAATAAAAAGTAAGATGGTTCATGCGCTTAAGTCCAAATGTGAGTTTTAACAATGGGCAAAAAGGTGAAAGAAAACTTATAAATTACCACTACTTATTTACATACATACATAGATACAGCGAGGCGCTTCAATCGGTCAATTTGTATAGTTTGCATCTTACTATTTTTTTTTTTTTTTTTTTTTATTGTTGCCTTGTAAAGGCTATGACTGCTATTTCCTTCTTAAGACCTTGGGTAGTTCATTCTCAGATTCCACTTTTTCGTCGATAATGCTGGCTCGCTCCACAAATACACATCGACAACTCACAATTTTTTTTTTTTTTTCTACCAAACAATTGATTAAATATTTCCCCGTGTTTTCTTAGGAAATAATGTCACGTACCTCGTTTAGGTGTAGGTACGAAATTAAAATGAATATATGTTATTCCGAACATATATTAAGCGTGCAAATAGGCCGGTACAATTTTCTGCTTTGTAGCGCTTTTTAATATCAAACAGGTAATTCTTTTTTTTTTTTTTTTTCTTTTTTTTTTTTCACTTCATATTCTCCTCCGGAGAAAGTGATCACTCTCACGCGGTGAAAATATTTGATTCTAAATATGCAAAAATTTGGAAGTCTTCAAAATTCTTCACACAATAATAAAGGAAACAAATAATGGAATGGTTTTTCTTGAGAACTTTTCTACAAAACAGTAGTGTACAAAACAAGACCAATTCCCTTTGGCACAAATTTTACGCGGAGAGAGAAAATTTCAAGAACTGTTTCAAACAAAAACATTTTCTCTTCTGAAGGATAACCGCTTAATCTTCAACAATCACAAGACACCCTCGGTCTCGAAAAATGGACGAGAACTTAGATTTCAGCCAATGCCCGATTGACACGACAAGAAAATTCAAAAACACTGTGGTTACCAGGAAACAATAAATTCGTATTTCTTCATGAAGACATTGCTATTCATAAAACATAGAAACAAATTATTGATCAACCTTCAACATATATTTCATGTTATAAAATTTTCAAAATAGATAGGTAGATAGATAATGTGGGAAAGAAAACCAAATAATACTTTTGGGTTCAAACTTAGTAACTTCTCGTCTTTTTACTCCTCTTCAGTGATACATGATCATTCTTCTCAATCTCAGTTCATTTCATTATAGGGCGTGCATTATTAATATCATTAATTCCATAAAATATAGAATGCTTTTATCATTACTTAATTAATTGTCCAAGATTAAAAAAAAAGAATAGATAATTTTTTTCTTTAGCCAGTCACAGTAACCAGAGTTTCGAACATTACACCTTTGCAATCGGTTTTGTTAACCAGCAGGACGAAATAAAGACTTTAACTTCTGGGAGTTGTCTCCATCCATCGGGAAGTGTCTAACCTCGTTGTCTAAAGGCGGGAGTCAGAATCATTACCGAATATCTAAGATGCCCTAAAAGTAGAATTTTTGCTCTGCCTACGCGTAGATTAGGTCTCTGCTAAAATGAACTGAGTTCTAAAGCAACACCGACCACTATCATCTAAAATATGCTGGATCTGGTTCATTGGCTGATGCCTGGGGCATACTAAAAGGATGAATGCCGACGAAGCTAAGTATGTAGGATTTTACCCGCTTAAAATGACCTTGAGTTGAAACTGCCCATAGGTGGGATGAATAAATTCTGCGATAGGTTTTTTGTGTATAAAGATCCGGATAAAACTTTCATTTGTAATTTTTAGATGGGTCTCCCCAAATCAATTTTTGAATCCTGTAGGCGAATTGGCAGATATTGTACAACATGGCGTAATGGCTAAAGTGCTAAACTATGGCTTCGAAGTGGGTTCGAACTCCAGTCGCGCTATTATGCTTACTTTCGGTCTAATAGCCTTGGGAAAAGTATGAACACTATTATCCGCCGAGCTATGGTTTGAATCGTATCATTGCTGTTCTTCTTCAATGATGGTTTTGGCATGAAGTTTAATATGCCATTAGACAAAGAAACCCTGCCAAACCTTATCAAAGGAGAAGAAAAAGAAATAATGTTACCGCCTTGTTTTAATTCTCTTGTATTTTATTCTACTATTCAATAATTTATTCATTTTGTTCCGGGCCAGCAAACATAGGGCAACTATTAGAGACGACTTATTATATTTCATAGTGTTCTCGGTTGATATGCGGAAAGGCGGTGCCTGCAGGATTTGTAATTCGTTCATCTATATCGCATTATAAAAAGAAATCTGATGAAAGTTTTAATCGAATATTTTTTTCTCTACATTTCGCTATAGAACAACTTGACAAATAATATACATAAAAGTAACTTTTATGCTCCTGTACACATACGTATACGTGACTTTCTATAAATATATGTATGCGAGTATGTGTATGTGAGTATGTGTATAAGCACGTGTGTATAAGACACACACACAAACATATATATATATATATATATATATATATATATATATATATATATATATATTATTGCCTATAAGTAATGTCGGCTAGGGCTGTAAAATATATCAACTACATCTCAGCAGAGGGGTAAGCTACCCCCATCCTGGGTATGATTCAAAACTGTATCTAATGGTGAGGCTCCAGTCCAGGTGCTTTTGGGAAATTTTACCTCTTTATTAACATTACTCCCAGATTCACTCTGAACAGGTTTGGTAGTACCCGTTAGACTCCGGTCTGTGGGTCAACTATAACTATTCATTTATTTACTAAAGATTATAATTATTATTATTTACTTCTTTTTGATTTTTCACACCAGTGTTAGCCGATGGTTTCACACTGGAGTCTGAGTGATAGCAAGTCTCCTTAAGTCTCCAGGACTCTTTTCTGTATTCTGACCGATCTCAACAATGCTGTAGTTTAAATGGTCTTATTTCCAAGTCCTTCAGTCCTTGTATCAATTCTTTGGTGACTGTACCAAGAGCATTAATTACAATTGGTATAATCGTCACTTTCATGTTCCACAGTTTTTTTCAATTCCCTAGCAAGGTCCAGGTCCTTATCCTTCTTTTCGCTTTCTTTCAATTTTACTCTGTGATCAGCTGGAACAGCAAAGTCCACAATTCAACAAGTTCTCTTTTTCTTTTCTTTTCTTTTTTTTTTTTTTTTTTTTTTGTTGTTGATTATTACAGAGTCTGGTTGGTCTATTATTATTATTATATACCTTTTTTTCACATCAGTTTTAGCTGGTGATCTTTCACATGAGTTTTAGTGACAGCAAGTCTCCTCAAGTCTCCAGGACTCTTCTGAGTATTCTGACCGTTCTCTATAATGTAGTAGTTTGGATGGTCACCACTCGTCCTCTTATTTCCAACTCCTCCAGTCCCTTTAATAATCCTTTGGTGATTTTACCAAAAGGACCAATCACGATTGGTATAATTGTCACTTTCATGTTCCATTGTTTTTCAATTTTTTTTAATTGTTATAAGGTCTGGTCTTCTGGGCGAGATTAGGTGATCCATTTGTATTTCAAAGTCCCATTGGAGTTTATGTATGTCATTCTCCAGGACAGATTCTGGGTTGAGCATATTCCATTTGTTAGTACAGTCAAATTTGAATTTCTTGCACATCCCCCAATGGATCACCTTGCCTACCCAGTCGTGTCTAGTCTTATACTCCATCTGTGCTAATTTGCTGCATTCACTTATCATGTGATAGTTTCGTCTCTATCCCCACATAACCTACATTTGCTATTTTGTTGCGTCTTATCTATTCTCGCTTTGATATGATTGGTTCTTATGTCGTTGTTTTGTGCTGCTATTAGGAGAGATTCTGTTTCTCTCTTAAGGTTTCCTTTTCTTAGTCACGTCTAAGTTTTCTCGTGTGAGATGTTGCTTATTAGTCGTTTAAAACGCCCATATAGTTGTTTTTCTTCCCATTTTTGTTTTCTAATTATTGTCATTCTGATGGTTTTCGTGTTGTCAGTATCGTTTCTGGTGGCTGTAATCAGCCCTCCGTGCTTTTCCATATAGTCCTCGAGTCATTGTATTATTATTATTATTATTATTATTATTATTATTATTATTATTATTTGAAATCATACAGTTGGGTGTACATTATTTATATTTCATAGGAATACTACAAACTAACAAAACCAAAGGTTGCAAACAAACGATTAAAATTAAATAGGGTTATTAGTATTTGGAATACTTGAAACCATTCAACTGTATGCAAATGAGCTCTAACAACTTACTTAAAAATAAAGTTACCTACAAACTATTCACTTTCAAATCATATATATATATATATATATATATATATATATATATATATATATATATATATATATATATATATATATAGGATTTTGTATTAAATAATCTACAAGGGTTGATATGCCATAAAACACCAACTAACCAATATAAGTATACCTCTAACAATTTTTTTAATATTTTGAATATAAATATGTAGCAGTTCAAAAATAATTACGTTTCGATTGTAAAATACTCGACTATAAGTATTAAGATTCTGATATATTCGATTTACAATGGGGAGTACATTGTAATTTAAGTTCTAAAGTTTTAAGTTTAAGTTAAATGTACTATTGTTGTACATTCTATTTTGGGTAATAAAAAGCGTTTACAAAACAAAGAATAGTATAGAATAAAACAAAATGATAAATAATGTTGAAATTCCCGTAACATTTACTTTTACTAATTCAATTTCCTTTTTCTTCCTTTCGGGGTGGGAGTTAAGTTCAACTAATTTGACATTTTCAATTCTTTTCATTTAAATTTAAGTGAATGGAATTAGATTTTTGTCATGCTGGGTTCTTCAACGCAAAAAGTTCTTCCATATTCGTCGGCACAGCATGTTGCCTACATCTCGTTTTCATCTCGAATTGAACATATATCTTCTATGGTGTTTTACCCGAGCGGGGAGGGGTATTTAAGAATTCTATATTGTGATTGTCTACACTCAAAGGTAATGGTTTCACACGAAAGGAAAAAGTCAAGAAGCATATGATATCCCACAGAAACTATTACGGATACAGACTAGGCAGATGATCTAGCACTTCTCATAAATACACCTACCCGAGCCAAAACTCGCAAACCTACTCGAGTGAGTTCGAGTCTCATTGAGTGCCTCATTCATATGGCCTTGTGCTACATCTAAGTAAAAGTTTAGTAAATTATAACTACTGTGATTTAACGTGGCTAGTAATTCGCTTGCCTCTCTCTCTCTCTCTCTCTCTCTCTCTCTCTCTCTCTCTCTCTCTCTCTCTGCCTACCTACCTACCTACCTACCTATTACCAATAGTATAAGAAATGGTAGCTCAGAATTTCATCATCAGTTCGTATAAATTTTCTGTGTGGGAGGTGGCTACCACAATCAGCTCAAATGACAAATGATTGAGAGTCTGTCATTGTTTATTAAATTTCTTGTCCAAGGCTAACCTATGCGACATGCTTCTTTGCCTACCAAACGATCTAAACACATCACTGCTATTCTAATATTACATTTCTCAAAATTTACATTGATATGATTTCTGAACATATTTAAGTATTGTCTTGTAATTTTATAGTTTAATTTTTCTTTTTTACTCAACTAACGTTGACACCTGGTTTATGTCCTATTTCGTGTCTTGATATGACTAGCAGAGAGACCCAGCTATGTTCGGAAATTAAAAAGATACAATACAAAATGTTTTGATATAATATTTCTTATATATGCATCATCATCATCATCATCATCTCTCATTATCCGTTCCTATTGTCCATCACCCTTGGCAGTTCCTCGAACTGGCATCGAGCTGATGAATGTAGGCCTTTGTGTGGTCGGCCAAAATTAGTGTGTCCATAGGAGAATCTTGCTTGTGAATTCGTCCCTGCTTCTCCAGCAGTTCCTAGCATGTCTTGTTTTTCTTATATATATATATATATATATATATATATATATATATATATATATTAGGAGGAAGAGAGAGAAAGGAAAAAATAACCCTGAAAATATGTGTGTACATGGCTACCAACACTCACACAAAGAGTGTACTCTTATAAAACTACGTACAAAAGAGAAAAACATCAGCTGTATAAAAATTTATTTCTAACAATAAAATAAGATTGGCTACGTGTGGCAAATTAGCAACGTTGGCGCCTTCAGAGTTACTAAGGGAGAAGTGGACCGAGACAATAAAGAACCAAGAGCTGCCCCTACCATTTCTGTAAACAACTCCAAAACTTTGGTGCGTGCTCGGGTGCTAGCCTGTGAAGCAATAGAAAAATAGCCAGCAGAAAGGTATTTGTCACCCGGTAAAAAGTAGCTAAATTGGCAAGGAGCTATCCGGGAAGTTCAACTAAAAGTCTACGAAACAGAAAATTCCTTTAAATTTAACTGAACAACAAAACCCAAGAATTTGACTAAAAGTCAACTTAACAGAAAACTGAATAAAATTAAACGAAAACTGAAAAATCGACCAAAAATTCAACGCAGCCACAAAAACTACAAAATTCTAAGAACTTTGTTTGCTGGACACTCTCACGGATAAGTTCCTGCAAATTACAACAAATTTGCAATACTTTATCCTTTTTATCTTTTCTTTTGTTTCTTTTATACAAAATTTGTTTTCTAAAACTTTGTCGTCTGTATTATGTTTCTGGGTCATTATCCGAACTAGAAAACTGCGGAATAGACTGTTTGAAATTACCTACTAAAGCCCCCATCCCGCAAAAAAACATTTTCCCAATATACTAAAAATTCGGTAGTTTACCCATATATTACAGAATTTTTATTATTTTCCTTTAGCAGAGGCCAAAGGTTTTCACGAATAATAAACTCCAACAGAACATTCATCGATATAAATCATGGAATTAAAAAGAATCACAACTCAATCAACCAATCTTTCTCTAAAAAGTGGGGGGCTGCCCGAACCATTATTAACCTCCTGAAGACAACGATAAAGTCTGAAACACGAGTAGGGCATAGTTATTTAAAATCAAATCAAAAGTACACAACGAAAAAAAACTATCTTAATCAAAAATTTAATTAATGTGTATTTTAAAATATATTAATATATATCTAAAAATTATATCGATATATATTTTAAAATTATATCAATGTATATCTAAAAATTATAGTAGTATATATTAAAATATTATATTAATATACAATTTTGATTAAAATAATTCAAATCCTTTCACTGCTGCATTTGTCCGTTTTATGTATCTCCAAGAGCTGCATTTTCTGGTAAACATGTCTGTCTCAAGAAATGACTCCACCTCAGTAGGAAGCGATTGATATCGTTGATAATTTAAAATCAAAACTATTTAGTCTCGATACTTTTTTCATCATAGTTCGTATTTGGGAATTTATACTTTACAGAGAAAATGAGTAGCATGACAGTTATCGACTTTGGAAATGGACACGGAGATCCAAGTTCAAATCCAAGATGAAGCTGTTTGTGTTCCACTTCACGTTGATGTCAATAGGAAAGACATCGATCCATATGTTCTACCCCACACATACACTTAAGCTATGGGTAAATATTATGGCAGGCTGGGTCCTTTAGCCTTGGTACAGAAACCAGTCTAAGAGTAAAAATTCAAAACAAGTGGTACTTCGCTAAAAAAATTGACCTTGTGTCGCATTCTTTCAAGACAGAAGGGTTGGGTAAATATATATTTTACTGAGTTGACAACTTGATCAGCAGTTTTCACAAAGGACTTATTAGCTTAGCTACAATTAGATCTTTCCAAATTAGTTGTCGTGACACATTATATAATGCCAAAATTTGATTAATTTGTAAATGTTTATTTGTGATAACGATATTTTCAATGTTGTTTGAGCGTTTTTATTTTGTTTTAATTTTACTTTTTGTATTTTGTTTGTTTGTTTGTTTATTTTTGGTTTGTTTGTTTGTTTGTTTTTGTTTTTGTTTTGTTTTTTGTTTGTTAGTTTTTTGGGGTTTTTTTATTTATTAACTTGTTTTTGCTTGTTTTGTTGGTTTTTGATATTTTTTGGTTTTGGTGGATCTTTTGGGGGGGATTTTTTTCGATAAGCCGACTGCATCTCTCGCACTAAAGAGTATCCTGAGTATGACACTAACCTACACCTGGTGATGAGGCTCCAGTCCTGAAGCTTTGGGGAATGTGGAGTATCCCTTCACTGCCATTACTTTCATGTCCGCTCTGACTCTGAGTTCTCGCATCTGTTAGGGTCCAATCCATGGGTCAAATAGATTTGTTTAACCATTTAACTGTGTGCACACAAATGAGTGATGTTAAATTGAATTGTTAATGTTAAATATTAATACTTGAAATCATTTAACTGTATACAAACAAATAATATGGAATAGAATTATTAGTAATAGAGAGGGATACTTGAAACCATTAAACTGTGCAAACAAATGCTTTATTCAAAACAGAATTATTTAACTGTATGCATACAAATGAGCTCTGGCTCGTTTAAAAATATTACCAATAAACTATTTGTTCACAAATACAAATTCAGTATATGCATAAACAGGATTTAGGATTAAATAACCTACAAGGGTTGATGGGCCATAGAATTCAACCAATGCACCATCCTTTATAGATTATAATCAAATGACTCATTGCCATAAGCTTGTTTGTGTCGAGTTGTTGTTGTTGTTGTTGATGATGATGTTTGTTTGTTTGTTTGTTTGTTTGTTTGTTTGTTTTTGTTTTTGTTTTGTTTTATTTTTTGTTTTTTCGTTTTATTTTTTTAAATTAAACGCTTTTTCGCAACTTTGAGTCAGTGAAGACAAACAACCGAAATTATAATGGGATTCTAGGCACGAACATGCAAAATACGACAGACATGTCACTTATACTCTAGACAGCTGGCACGACAATTGCTGCATTTGTGACAGGTAGGTCAGAGTCATTTCCCGTTGAAATAGTCTGAGTCTGATGACATCTTCGTTTCAAATAACGAATAAGAAAAATGAGTTCAATGTTTGTCAATGCTAGTTGTGAATACATCGAAAGATAAGAATAATGTCTATAGAAGATTTTATGCTCTTCTTTTCCCCTGATGATTTATAATCGATAGACGAAAGATGTAGACTGCAAAAAAGAAAATTTATGACTTTAAAATTTATACTGAAATCCAGATAACTTCCCGTAACTAAGATAAGTACGTATTCCCCATCTGTGCTAGGGCTCATGGTTCTGTTACGTGATATCCCACGGAGACGATAGAAATAAGATTAATACTATCCTCCCGTTGGAATGAACAGTGGCAACCCGTCAAAAAAGTGACCGTTAAGAAAGAATGTAGGTCACAGAGGGGATATCAACAGGTGTTGGTACTTAATAACCTCAGGTCGCCGGACATCGGAAGTGAGAAGGAGAGAGAAGCCAAATGATTGGCTGGGGCCCTAAAACGGAAGTGGCACCCTTCTCCCCGTCGGCGAAAAAAAAAATAAGAAAGTTAGTTATTGGAAAGGGCTCGTGGCAGACAGACCGATAGCCATTTTACTCCGGGTAGAAGACAAAAGAATATCTGAGACACGAGGGACCCAAGTTCTTCAAGCCAGTATTAAAAATAGCATAAAGTCTATTAGCCCGTGAAAGAAGAAAGATTCTCCAGTGGAACCCCGTCGAAAAATAAGATAAGTAACTTTGGGGCTATTTCTCCTTTATACCCAAATTTTATATACCTCTCTCTCTCTCTCTCTCTCTCTCAATTTGAAAAAAAACAAAAGTCAAGAAAAGACATTTATATTCGTGGACTGTCCATTCATTATACATATTTGACACGTTGAAAGTATATCTCTTTGTACAGTAAAGGATTCATGCGTTTTAATGTTACCACGTGGTCGAAGTTGTTCTTTGCTGTAGCGTCTACGAATTTGTTACCTCATGCTTCCTTTTCAGCTTCTATTCGCCTTATGTTATCTTGCTTAGAATTGTCCTATTAATTCCTTAAAAATATCACACGGGAAACCGGAGTTGCCGACTACTACAATATAACATTATTACGACAAAAACCTATAGGCTCATATCTTCCATTGTCTAGGGGAAGGAAGGAAAGCGGCCTGGTGGGTGTGTGGATAGTGTGAAATTTGGAACCCCTTGCCAGCGGCAGTCAGTCCGGCCCTAAATTAATCCCTCGCGTAATATTATACGCCTGAGAGAAAGACTCTGAACGAGGACTTATTCTATAATGGATCATGTGCCAACCTGCCCCGTCTTCACACGTGCGAAAATAAAACCCCGTTCTGGGATAAAAGTAAAGTTTTCGCGTCACAGTTCGGACTAATGATATTGATTCTGATTCTAGCTGTTCCTCGCTGTCACAGAAATAAGTTACGATACAACAAAACATAACTAAAACTTAAAAGATAGCACAAAATATTATTGATTGATTGATTGATTTTTTTGGCATGTCAACCTATTTGGATTTATCTAATGCCAAGGTTAGAAAAGTGCATTCACTGTACGTTAATTTTTTTTTTTTTTTTTTTTTTTGTAGTTGTTTCTTAAGTTATTTGGAGGGTGCACACTGTCCAATGTTTAAACAAATCTATTTGACCCATAGATGGGACCCTACCACTCCGAGTTTGAGTGTACCTAAGAGTAATAGAAATGAAGGGGTACTGCACGATCTCCAGATCACCAAAATTGGAGTTTCCTAAACAAATGCAGTTTAGTTTCATACCTAGGACTCCTCTTTTGAGGGTTTTTTTTTTTTTTTTTTTTGTTATCTTACAAGATTTCTTAAGATTAGTTCAACTTTATATTTGTCTGAAATTTTCTCCTATAGTGGTTTCCATCATCATTGGTCAACATATAAGAAAGTCATACAATTGCTATTGCCCTTGAAAAAAGCATTAATCCATCTCTTCCAACTCTAGGAGAAGGAAAACCCTAATTCAAACCAATACTAATATTAAATTGAATTGTTTGAATTAGAACTGTTTGACTAAACTGAATAGCTTGAAATAGAAATATTTTTGACTATTAAACTATGTACTTATGCTAAACTGAATTGTTTGAAATACGTAGAACTGATTATTTGAATAAAAATGGATTTGACATTAAATAACCTACAAAGGTTGATATGCCATAAAACCCAACAAACCAACCAACCAACCAACCTAATTCAAACCAACTGTACTCTTCTTAAAAGAATTGACCTTGTGTTACATCCTGGTTGCGGCAGATGGGTTAAACTACAGAGGCGTAGTTGGGTAGGCTATTCAAAAATTCATATGTGCTTCTGTTGGAGAGACCCACATAAAAAGTTTTATAAATAGTAGTTCACCAAGTGCATTTCTATTGTTATCATACAATAATAAATCTTATAAAAAGTTAAATAACGCCCCCTTAAGGAATCAAACCCACTACCTCGGGCCCCCAGTCTCTAGCTATGCCCCTCTATGAATACATCTTGAACAGAGAACCTATTTTGTTTCTAAATATCTATTCAACTCAATATTTTACGTAACTGCTTCATAAAAAGGGGTCTTTTAACCTACTTGATTTTTTTTAATTATAAGCAAGCGTTGTCCTTATTAATTGTCCATTTATCTCTTGCGAACAATGATGGAGAAAGACAGTCCTTAGAAAATGGAAAATGCTTTCTCATATATTGTTCTTGGCTAAGGATTTAGCAGAATTATTTTTATTACAAACAATAATATAAATCGGGTCTTCTCAAAGTGACCAGTATAGAGCCCTGGAACTGAATAAAATTTTGGCTTGATGAATAAAAGCATAGGGGTTAACTGGGAGTGAATTTACTAGTTTCAATTTAAAAATCCCTTTATAAGAGGAGAACAAAAATCACTGAATCATGTTGATTCATTGACAGATATTGTATACGACAGCGTAATGGCTAACGTGTTAGACTGCAGTTTCGTAGTAAATGAGTTCAAACTCCAGTCACGTTATTATGTTGACTTTTGGATCAATACTTTGGGAAAAGCATTAACCCCTCCCCTCCAGCTATGGATTAAATAGTATCATTGCTGTTATTCTACAAGGATGACCTTGGCATTAAAAAACTCAAAAAGGTTGATATGTCATTAAACAAAGAAACCAAACCAAACCAATCGTACACTAAGCAGTATACCTAAGTGGGTGTGATAGCCACTAGCGATGTGTCTTTAGAAGAACGATATGCAATAAAATTCTGTTTTAAACTTGGAAAAAATCCCACAGAGACGTATGGAATGCTTCAGACTGCTTTTCGACCATCTTATATGAGTTGAGCATCAGTTTTTGAGTGGCATAAGAGATTCAAGGAAGGCAGGGAGTCTGTGAGGGATGATGAGAGGTGTGGGAGGAGTAAGGAAGTCAATACACCAGAGTTTATTGGCCAAAGGGTTTGGGTTAGGGTTACTATGTTGAGATTTTAAGGGAGTTAAGGAAGAGATTCAGTCGGAAGAGGCCAGCACTCTTCAAATCGGGTCGCACCAGTCCACAACTCCATCCTTGTCACAGACTATTTGACCAAGATGGAGATCAAGACAGTTCCTCAGCCTCCCTATAGTCCAGACCAAGAGGACTTCCATGGGGCCTTCCAGAAGTTGTTGGAACGGTACAACAAGTGCATTGCAGCCGGAAGAGATTAGTTCGAAGGGGACAAGAGTTTCATGTGTGTACTATCAATAAAAGTGCCCATACGAAAAAAGTCTGGAAACTTATTTAATGATCCTCGTATCTCATGTTTTGTGGTCTGCTTTCGAGAGGTGATTGGAGGCAGACATCCTATATATGCAGGGCATAGTAATAGGATTATGAGACATGAATTAGCTGTGGCCAGTTCGCACTTCGAGCTGGTTGGGGTCAGATGCATACTAGAGGACGAAGTTAGAAGCAGATAGGTAAGTTGAACTATTTTCCGTCGAAGTCTTGTGACACCGTTTCGAGGATATTTGCAGCTTCGACAAACATTTGCTGAAAATCACATCGCGGGGTCAACAACTCCGAAGTGTAGCGAAGAGTACACTGTGCAGAGAAGCCCCGACGTAGATAAGGTATTAGAAGACTAGTAAAGAGTTACCTCATAGGTCGAAAATAGTCAGTGGCGTGCATTTTTGCAACGAAAGACAAAATAGACGAGCCTGGGACCAGAAGCGAGAGTAACAGCATGTCTGGGGGAAAAGAAGAAACGGTCATTCAAGGTCTGGCTTTTCTCACGACAGGCCACTGCTTGTTGGGAAAAAACTAGCCAATCGGTGGAAGGGGCCTTCCTACATAAACTCACGAATGTCTAAGGTTCGAGAGAAAGGCTAAAAGATCTTTAAAGCGAAATTGGTATAATTGGTATAACGGACCAGCTTTGACATTTTTTCCTTTCTTTTTTTCTTGCAAAATTATCCTCCTTTCTTTTGTTCTGTGCTAATGATTTAAGAAGAATTATTACTATTACGTATCATAATGTAGAAAGTCTCCTTGAAAATATTTGATTTTTCAATGTAGCTTTAAACTCACTACAATACCCCTGGATTTGTTTATTGGAGGTAGGTATTGTTTTTTTTTTTGTGTGTGTGTGTGTGTGTGTGTGTGTGTGTGTGTGTGTGTGTGTGTGTGTGTGTGTGTGTGTGTGTTGTTTTTGCTTATAGTTTTTTGTCTGCTGAAAAATGTTTCTTTCGAAATTCTTTGTCCTAAGCAAGGATCGGTAATCGTGATATCTCCAGCGTGGAGAACTAACAAGCTCTAAACCTAATTAGTGATCCATAATTAAATGTGGATATCATTTTGATAAGATAAATCATTATTTTTATCTTTTGATACTTGTAAATTCAAATTCTTTGCGATTAGTTATGTATTGCAGCTGATTATTGTTCATTGTTATTGCCCTTCTCTCATTGAGAGTCCTTCTTTCACAAACAAAATTTACCTTAAAACTTTCATCTGGATTCAATAAGCATGGTTTGATCATGAGGGCGTTACTCATACTGAATATCTTGAGCCCTAATAACTGGGCGGAGCCCATACCTCTCCTGGTCTTGATTCAGAGTTTTTATGTTTGAATTCAAGGTTTTTCTTCTTCTAGAGTGGTTGCCATACCTAGGTTAAAGAGCTCAGTCTGACCTACTATTTACCGATAGTTGGCGGGAGAATAATTGAATCCATACCATTCGTAAAGATATTAACGCTACAGGAAATGCTGACAGACTCGTTCAGGAATTGAACTCTGGTAACCGAGTTCCCTTGCTACGACGATAACTGTTACGCCACAAGTACCTCAATCATCTACAGAGGATTGACAAATAAAATCTTATTAATAATACACTGAATATTTCACTCATTTGAACTAAATTATTTTATTGTTTGTTTTGTTTTTATTAGAACCATTCCAAGTTGTTACCACCGAAGCAAACCCTCAAAAATATAATTCTGATGATGTAATGATAATGACAAATGGGAAGATATTCATGCGCTCATGCTGATCGAGGGAATTGTGTAAATAGAGTTTTGTCTAACAGGGCGTGGCAAGATTGTTGACGGCCACGTTCGCATGAGCCTGACTAATTAAAAAGCACTTTAAATTCAGTCGACTCATATCCGATTCTAACAAGATAAGTTAAATTCACTAAAGCGTACTTAATTACTTATTTAGATATGGTATCTCAAGGATATTCGATAACTGCTTGCCTGGTCGGCGGAACTTAAAATACGCTGACAGTAACCTCTGTAGTAAGACCACTACCAAAAGAAAGGGTTCCTGGGTCTGAAATTGAACTGCATGAGATGGTGAGGCTTTATTTCAAGAGATCTGACGAGTGTGGAGTACCCCTTCACTGCCATAACTTCTTGGCCCATTGTGACCCTGTTAGGGTCCCATCTAAGGGTCAAATTGATGTTTAAAATCATTCGTACCTGATCGGACCGTATCCAAAAAAAAATCTCATTAGAAATATCTACACAAGAAAGGTAAATATGTACACGATCTTCTAATTTCTAGTCATAAAATACTCTCAGACGGGTTGACATGCCGTTAAAATCAATTAATCAATCGAAAGCTGAGATCATTGAAATGAAAAAGCAAACCACTCCTACACAGTTTGATAAAAAAAAGAATGATTAATTAAAAAGATGACTAAAATAAAAAAAATTTTGTTAATTGTCCACTTTTTCTTTTTCGTTTTCCTTTTTCATATCCCAGGATTTATCCTTTTCGGATTTTACCTATGAAGTAAGTATAAATAGTTATATCACTTTCTTTCTCAGATACTACAGGTCTTTAAGTGAACGCATTCATACAGTCAGTCGCCAAAAGGGTCGATATCGATCCCTTGAAGGTGATAATTGAAATAAAGAAATGAAAATAGACTGATTACTATACATACGACAAATAACAGCAAACAGATTCTACATATTTCCTTATATTCTCTTCGACATATTCTTCTATAATACCATATTTCCACGTTATTTCGATACGATTAAACATTTTTATGTTGAATTCTAAAATTGTGTTCAATAATTCGTACATTTATCATCATTTCTTCAATACTCACTGAATAATTTTTGTTTCGTCTTGATCTGCTTTTTTTTGTTTGGGTTTTTCTTTTGCTTTTTGTTTTTGTTTTTGTTTTTTTGGTGGGGGTCTTTCTTTATTTATTTTTTTTTTTTTTTATTTGTGTATGTGTCCCTATATATTAAGGTTGATACGAGGTGCATAAGATAAGTTTCCAGACTTTTTTCGTATGGGCATTTAAAATTGTCGTAGACTCTTGAAAATTCAGTATGTTATTGCTATACATCTTATGAGATGACTGACCAATTATTATGATTTCAGGTTCAAATCAACAGTTACGGCAGAAATTGGAATACACCCTACTAAAGACTGATTGTAACAGCTGGTGAATTTTAAAAATCTGACACTCTAGAAGAATGATATGCAATAAGATTCTGTTTTAAACTTGGAAAAAATCCCACAGAAACGTATGGAATGCTTCAGACTGCTTTTCGACCATCTTGTATGAGTTGAGCATCAGTTTTTGAGTGGCATAAGAGATTCAAGGAAGGCAGGGAGTCTGTGAGGAATGATGCGAGGTGTGGGAGGAGTAAGGAAGTCAATACACCAGAGTTTATTGGCCAAAGGGTTTGGGTTAGGGTTACTATGTTGAGATTTTAAGGGAGTTCAGGTAGAGATTCAGTCGGAAGAGGCCAGCACTCTTCAAATCGGGTCGCACCAGTCCACAACTCCATCCTTGTCACAGACTATTTGACCAAGATGGGGATCAAGACAGTTCCTCAGCCTCCCTATAGTCCAGACCTTGCTTCCTGTGACTTTTGCTAATTCACTAAGCTCAGAGGCTGTCGTTATAAGACAATTGAGGAGATGAAAGAGGCTGTGACGAAGGTCATTGACACGCTGACACAAGAGGACTTCCATGGAGCCTTCCAGAAGTTATTGGAACTGTACAAGTGCATTGCAGCCGGAGGAGATTACTTCGAAGGGGACTAGAGTTTCATGTGTGTACTATCAATAAAAGTGCCCATACGAAAAAAGTCTGGAAACTAATCGTAAGCACCTCGTATATGTATAGGAAACAACAAAAGTCGTGCAGATTTTGGTATGCAGTTTACCCTCACTGTTTTTTTGGGGGTGGGGGGAGGTTAAACTGAACACCTACCTATTTATTTATATATTTATACCAGGGTATCGAGTAGAGATCAAAGGTTACATAAAAGGAATCAATGGACTAAGAAGCTTAGAGCACTCGTGTCGAAGACACTTCGTTTGTTTCTTTGATCTCTCTCTCTCTCTCTCTCTCTCTCTCTCTCTCTCTCTCTCTCTCTCTCTCTCTCTTTCTTTTCGAACTACTCTTTTTGACAAAACCCTGACATTTCTTCTATGTATCTATATTATCATTCGATTTATGTATATAAATTACTGTAACAGAACAAAAAGAACGCTCTAATAAAAGCAATTTTCAATCTAATTTGAAAACTAATTGTTCGGGATCTCGCCCTAATCCTCATCATTTCTCAAGGGAAATAAATCTTTAAA
>OY757905.1:51647661-52070161 GCA_963585895.1 Sepioteuthis lessoniana | reverse complement strand
ATACATGGTATTCTCCAAACATTTTAATTTCATATTTTTCTGTTTTCTTATTAAATACTTGTATATCGATATTCTATTAGATATGGTTTATTTGGGAAAATAACAATATTACTATTAATATAATTTTCAAATAACAGTTTCAAGAAATCTCATTCTCTGCCAGTTTTGGTTTTAAACAAGTTTTCCTTGTATAGTGTGACTATGGTTCTTTAATATTTGGCATTCTTGTTTTTATTGAGAAGATGAGTATCATTTCTGGGAGGTTTGGAGTCGAAGCAAGATTGGTCCTTTGGATTTGACAACAAATAAGGTTCCATGTTTTACTCCCAAGCGGCATTCACCTGCTTCTTCTATAGAAGAATTCCCAAATACAAACAGCCATTATGAGTGTCAGTGATGCACTTTTTAAATGCTTAAATATATTTAAGAGGATTAGGTTGCTCATAGTACATGTGTCGACCTTAGCATTGGCTTCAGTCTGCGATATTCTGTTGCTAATTCATATTTTAACATTGACCTCAGTCACCTCTAAGGGCACACTTGTCCCTTTTTTATGCACTGCGGATATGGCGTGGAAGTATGAATCTTCCCTCAAATTCTCTTTTTCACTAACATCCTGTGTGGATACGTGAATGTTTCTGTCCTTTGTTGTTTGTTTTTTTTTCAGTGGAACTTAAGGGTCTGCTTCGTTTCTTACTAGACCCTTATGAGCGGCACACAGCTGCAAAATGTCCACTTTTTTACATTTTGATGGTAATGTTCGCTACAAACCCTGCAATGCTTGAAGATATCTTTGTCATCCATTAATTCAATTGCATGTGCACTGATCTCTTCGTCCCACAAAATACGATAGGTAGGTCTCTGTTATTGTGAAGTCCTTTCCCATTTTGAGTTGGGATTTTTCGGTCGACGTTAAGTGAATCCTAAAAATGAAGACTGACCAAGATTGCTCTTTCCATTGGGGGATTGTATACATAGCTTCATTATTTGATATTATCTTTTTAGAAAGGTGCGAGCAGGTTCGTAGGTAAGACTTTGATCGTGATTGCAAGTATGTCCGGAATCTGTCAATATAGTTAGTGACCACTTTGGCTTCTTCTTCACTAAAGTCAAATATGTCACTTATTTCCTGTTTTTCGTCATTACCTCAGAGTAACAGATAATTCCCTTTTACACCGTTACCGACGTCATTCAATGGCCCATTAAAATGAAGTTGGATCTAATGTAAGAATTTGTCCTTTTCTTTAGCTAATTTGAGGTTGTGCCTGTCAATTATCAGAAAAACAATTGGGAAGACAAGGTGATTAAAACTCAGGAATTGACAAGGGTAAAAAATGTCTCACCTTAGGTGACGAGATAATTGAAACGGAGATTCGTTGTTTTTTGCTTTTATTCTTTTTTTGCGGGGGTGGATGTTTTTTGGCTTTAGTTTTGCGGTTGTTTTTTGTTTTTGTTTTTGTTTTTTATTTTATTTTATTTATTTATTATTTTTTTTGTTAGTTACGAGTTTTTTGACACAATATCACTATTAACCGTAAGTTACAAAAAATGAATTAGGATGTGAACACGCGTTTTTTTCTCTTTTACACGTAGAGGGTTAATAACCTGACAAAATATTGAAATGAACCGTGAGTTACAACATTGTTTTTTACCTCCTTTTCGTAATCCAACTTCTTACACCATGTTATGTTATGTTATCACTGATTACAGATGATTAAGAACAAAACAGTTAAATGGTTAAACTGGGTCCTTTATTTTGTATCGAGTCGCAATTGCAGGAAGTCAGCAGGAGGAAAGGAACCGGGAGCAATTAGTAAGAGGCTGAGAAAGTGGAAAGAGTAACTAGGAGGTAAGGGAACGTTCATATGTGTGATAATAAGGCCAGGGAAAGTATTAACTAAGTAACAACTTCCGTATAAAATAGCCCAATAAGAGTTGACAGACTGTAAAACCAATCAACCAATCAGCTAGCCATCAAGCTACCCAGCCAGCACTATAAGGAACGAGTTGGAATGGAACTCACCGCTAACCTTGATGCTAACCATTACACCACACGAGGGGCCTACTCATTTACTCAGCTTTGCTTAGTTTGGCACATGGCCAGGATATGGGACACCCAATGACCATCAAACTCACTAACAATGGTCTGCTGGCCTATCTCATTAACCATTACATGATAAAGAGTTCTTGTATTTATATGTACAAGTTGACAACGTTTGCAACTCTAAGTAGTTGTGTATCAAGAAATTTAGGGGAACACCTCATGTGGTGTAATGGTTTGCAAGCTAGGCTAGTAAACCGTTGTAAGTGGGTTCGATTTTCCCTTACATCCTTCTGTCGTAGGTAAGCTAGTATTAGTAAATGTTTTTTGAAACATTTGTATACTTAAAATTATGTTTTCGTTCATTTAACTTCGAGAACATAACCGCTTGCGTGTGTGCATGTGTGTAGGAGTATTTTCCATGTGTGTATATATTTTTGATGTGTGTGTGTGTGTGTGTGTGTGTGTGTGTGTGCTGACGCGCACGAGAGTGCGATAGCATTTTCATACTTAAAAATTTTTTAGATTTTTCTTTTTTCTTCTTTTTTTTTATGGTGGGGGATGTTAGTCTGCGTGTGTCCTTCCTACAAGCACGTTCTCGAAGCAAATCAAGTCGACCCACCTCGCCTCTAGGTGGGGCCAGCAGCTGTGTACTAAGTGTAAATGGCCATTAACAGTAAGGGGCATGTCTACATGCCGCGTGTTGCGGACCACTTATCCTAAAAAGTGGTTTTCTTTTTAACTCTTGTCGCCTCTACACATTATCCTACGACAGCTGTCTGTCTGCACCCAAATGTGACGACAATTACATAAACAATATGCACACATTCACACAAATATGCACACACAACACACACACACACACACACACACACTCACACACACATATGCATGTATACGTGTGTGCGTACACTTGTGAGTTTCGGTATACCGTTACTTAGTTACACAGGTGTGTAACATCAAGGATTTACTAATAATAACTATATGATTATGTTCATAGTTTCTAACTGCTCTCCAAAATCTTTGGTGGACTTTTACAATGTCTTTTTTTGAAGAAGTCAACCAATATTATCTTTATCTACACCACAACCTTCGGAGAGCCATGAAAAGTTACATTGTCAATGTAAAGAAATGTTGGTTGATTGGGTTGAAAGCATATCAGTCGTTGTAGGCTATTTAACACCAAATCCTATTTATACATATAAATATTAAATATATATAATTTGTAAACGAATAGTTTGTAGGTAAAATTTAAAACAAATCAGCACATTTGTTTGTACAGTTTAATGGTTTCAAGAATTGCCATCAAACACTAATAAATCTATTTAGTACTAACTATTTGTTTGAACACAGTAAAATGGTTTCAAGTGTTTTTATCTAAAACGGATTGTTTTATTTTCAGAGTTAAGTGGTTTCAATTATTATTATGTAACACAAACAATTCAATTAAACATCAGCCATTTATTTGCACACAGTTAAATGAGGTGCCCGTGGTGTAATGGTTATCGTCGTAGGAAATGGACACGGCGACACGAGTTCAAATTCTGGACGAGACTGATAGCATTTCACATGGTACTAATGCTCTTGGGAAAGGTATAAATCCAATTATTCTCCCTCCAGCTATGGGTAAATAGTAGGGCAGACTAGGTTCTTCAGCCTTGGCGAGGCAACTAGTCTAGGAGAATGAAAACTCTGAATTCAAACCTGTTAAACTCCGCTTAAAAATTGACCTTGTGTCATATCCTGCCCGCGCTGAGGGGTTGGTAAATATGGTTAAATGGTTAAACAGTTCTATTTGACTCATAGATGGGATAATAAGAAGTGCTACCACTACGAGTCAGAGTGGACCGAAGAGTAATGGCATTGAAAATGGTACTCGCCATCAGAGTGTTTAGTGTTATGTAAGACATAACCCACTGCAGAGATGAGCCGGCGTATTCTAAAGCCCTAGCTGAAAAAATTTTGATGCATATTTAATGAATCTTGCTCAAAACAGAACTTGTCAAACACACGCGAGCACGCACATGAATACCCACTCACGCTCAGACTCAGACAGACAACCAATTTTATATATATATATATATAATTCATGGAATTTAGACTGCGACCCCTTGGTTTCATGGAGTTTTTTGCAAAACAACAATCATCAGACAGTTAAGATATTAGCTCTATCCTAGATATTGAGCACTCCCCATATTATATTGCACTTGGTTCGACACAAACCCATAAAGTGATTTAGTGACAAGCAACACTGTTATAATATATATATATATATATAGTGATTTGGCAACTTTTGATCTGATGATCGCATAGGCGAGAAACTAGCAGTCACCAAGTCCGTTGACTATGTGTCTACGCTACTCAAACTTAGATCTACATATGCTTTCTTTATTTATGAATATTGCAAACCATTTAACCATATTATGATTAGTGTGTGTGTGTGTGTGTGTGTGTGTGTGTGTGTGTGTGTGTGTGTGTGTGTGTGTGTGTGTGTGTGTGTGTGTGTGTGATGAGTTTTGTTTTAAGTAAAAAAAAATATCCAGTATAATATTATCATGATGTTATACTACGCCATTTCTTTTAACTTATTCCGATTAGATGTTTCAGATGAGCAGTACTTGTTCGAATCAATCGTTTTTTTCTTCATGCTGTAACAAAATGTGCCTGATAGTTGAAGGAACACGAGTATTATCCTATGATATACTATACTCTTTCTTGTGACTTCTGGATGTTTTTTGTCGATTCCTGTAGAAGTTAGGTCCACCTTCCAACCCCACTAAATATCCAACATCACTTTCGTTTAAATAAAGACTAGCCTTTGTACGGTTGATTGTGTCTTTATGTTACTTACTTCCACGATTGTGTGTGTAAAACAAGAGTAAGGATTTTTTCAAGTTTAAAGGCCACAGTGAAATTTGTTGTTTGTTATTAAGGCCACACTCAATAATGTTTTAGTATGCTTACTACAGAATCTAAAGTTTAAACTATTAGTTGATAATTTAGTCTAAAATCAATTATAATAATTCAAGGCCTATGTTTGAACTAGCGGTTCACAATATTCGATAATCAAAATTACAGTACTTGGACAAGTGATAATCAAAATTACAGTACTTGGACAAGTGATAATCAAAATTACAGTATTTAGACAAGTGATAATCAAAATTACAGTACTTAGACAAGTGATCACTTTGGAACAGCAGATGTTGTAACTGCCTTGTCGGCAGGGGCTGTAGAATATTAACAATTCAATTAAATATCAGTCATGTTCACACAGTTAAAGAGTCAAATATTTCTATTGCTAACAATTCAATTTGTTTGCGTACAGTTTGAATGTCCAACAGTTCTATTTGACCCATGGATAAGAACCTAACAGGCACTACCACGCAGGACAACAGTGGACCTGGGAGTAATACCAATGAAGAGACACTCCCTATTCCTCAAAGCTCTAGGATTGGATCCCTACCATCAGATTGTTTAGTGTCAAATGTAGGACACTCGTTGGGCAGAGGATTGGCTTACCTCTTTACAGAGATGCAGTCGGTGTATTCCACAGCCGCAGCCGACTAAGCTGAAAAATAATTGCGATATCTTTAACGTAAAATTACCTTGAATTTTTTCATAGTGCGGCCCACCTGATGATGAGCCATATCTATTGCGGCCCACTTTTCGTAAAAAAAGCATGCCTGCTCTAAAGTAAGGAGACCAATTCAACAAATCTTATAAAATTTTATTTTTCTGTCTTTTCAAACGAGACATTGTCAGTCATCATAATTAATAATTTTGATTAGTATTATGCTTCATCTTCCTGATTTTATTTGCTTTTCGCAAACATAAACTGGACTCTTTAGCCTTAGTTGAACACCAGTTTGAAGAACAACTAGTTTTAATCGAAACTTTTGCCGCTTTGCAGTCATAATCACTCAGTTTCAGAAACAAGCACTCAAGGTAAAATACGAAGCTTGAGTCTCCGAGAAAAGTCGGATAATTTCAGCCTCGTTCCGGCAACGCATGCAGCGATATTAGTACAAAGTTGTATTTCCCCTTTCTCTTCCCTTGGACATCAATGGTTTGAAAAAAAAAAAGACTTGATGATTCCCTTGGAAGACTTTTCAGACACAGATCCATGGTCTCGCAAGACTAACGGAATATCAACATCAGTATTCAGCTTAGAATTTTAATTTTTGTGAAAGATCTTTAGAATATTTCTTCCCATATTGCTTGTCATAATTCAAGAAAAAATGTTTATAGTTGTTTTGGTTGGTTGGTTGGTGTTTTACGGCATATCAACCTTTTTTGGTTATTCAATGCCAAATCCTGTTTATATACATATACTAAATAGATATGATTTGTAAACGAATATTTTGTTAGGTAACAATTCTTAAACGAGCTAGAGCTCATCTGTTTGCACACAGTTAAATTGTTTCAAGTATTGTTATCAAACAGCAATGGTTTTATTTGCATACGGTATAGTAAATGATTTAACGGTTCTATTTGACCCAGAGAGAGGACCTTAATAGATACTACCACTCTGAGTCAGAGTGGACCTGGGAGTGATGGCAATGAAGGAGTACTCCACATTCCCCAAAGCTCCAGGATTAAAGCCTCACCCTCAAATAGTTTAGTGTCATATCCAGGACACTCGTTAGGGTAGGGTCTAACCTCGCAACAGAGATGCAGTCAGCGTATTCTACAGACCCAGCTAATTGGGATTATAGTCATTTTCAACTCCTCAACAATTTATCAGAATATTTTTAGCATACTCAAGAACAAATTTTCCAAATCAAGGAAGCCAATTCAGCAAATTTTCAGAATCTTTTTTTCTTTCTTGACAAGGCTCTGTCAGTCATTATCATTAATAATTTTGTTTGCTTTATCTTTTTTCTTCATTTATATATATATATATATATATATATTCACACACACACGGTCCGTCTGAAAAGTAATTAGGCAAAGTATGCTGCGTAAACTATGTATGAAAGAGGGATAACTGGGTTGTGTTATCATCTAACATGATATTTGGAAGTACATAATTGTAATCTTAGATTTCTGCAAACGTGCCATTTTTTCACATGCTTTTGTTTACACCTTCTCTGGTTCAGCTATGAGCACAGAGGAATAGATAAACCTGAAATTTTTGGTCGGGTTAGGGAAAACTAATCACAAGCCCTTGAAATGCTTTAGCAAGTGTATTGAGATAAAAACATATTGTGTACACGTGTTTTCGAGTGGCAAAAGAAGTTCAAAGAGGATTATGAGGGGGTAAAAGATTCTCCAGGAGCGGGAGGCCTTCAACAACTCAGGACTGGGGTCAACATCGAGTGAGTAAGGCAGCTGATGTGGGACAATCGTTAGTTGACTGTTCAAATGATCGTAAGTCAGCTATACATAAAAATGACAGTGTTTTGAAGATTATCAATGAAGATTTGGGCATGTCTTAAAAGTAACGGAAATTAGAGTCCGGCAGTTTCTGGGAGGTTCTTCCTGCATGACGACATTCCTCTCGAATGTCGTCATGCAGGAAGAACCTCCCTGTTTACCTAATCTTGCTCTGAGTGACTCTTTTCTTTTCGCCAAACTCAAATTGATCATCAAAAAGACCCGTTTTGAAGGCGAGGAAGCGACCAAGAGGGTCGTAATGACGTCGCTGAAAGGCATCCCAGAAGAGTCCTTCCAGAAGTGCATAGAAGCGTGGCTGTGTAGGATGGGACAGGAAATTAGACACGTGTGAGACTATTCTGAACCTTGAAGTTTGTTGTTTGGAACTGAAAAAAGGTGTTTGTGACACCTTTCACGTTACTTTTCAAACACACCTCACATATATATATATATATATATATATATATATATATATATATATATATATATCATCATCATCATGTCTTGTCGCTAGCACAGATATCCCTGACCCTCTCTCGCCACTTCTCCCTATCCTTCATCGCCTCTGGCAGGTCTTCAGGGCTATATCCCGTATCCTCACATAGCTGCTGTATGTATGTTCGAGCTGGTCGTCCTGCTTTTGCTTGGCCATATGCGGGAGTCCATAGGAGTACGTCACTGATGAGCTCGTCCTTGCTTCTCCAGCTGTGTTAATTTACTAAGCTTTTTGCTTAGATGTAGCACAAGGCCGCATGAATTGGGCACCCAATGAGAATCGAACTCACTCGTGTAGGTTTGCTAGTCTACCTTGATAACCATTACACCACCCGAGGTGCCCTTGCTTCTCCAGCAGTGTCCTGCGTATCTGGCTCGTCTAACTTGGATATAACCTTAAATAAATGCATATTTACTCACCCCTGTGTGGGTGCCTCATTACTGTCAGTTTCATGTATAAAAATACAATCCTCAGATTAGAGTAGCCATATATATATATATATATATATATATATATATATGAGAGGGACTCAACTGATTTCTATACTAAAAAAGGGTTAATTTTTGTGCCAAAAAATATGTTCGAAAAGCTATAATTTTTGAATCTGTATTTTTCTATATGTAAACAAATCTACGCATTCGCGCTATTTTTTAAATTTTGAGATATTTTATAATATTTATAATATTATTTATAATATTATTTATATATTTATTATATTATATTATTATATATATATTATTATATTATGTTATATATATATATATATATATATATATATATATATATATATATATATATATATATATATATATATATATATATCATTATATTATTTATATATTTAATTTATTATTTATAATAAATGCATATTTACTCACCCCTGTGTGTCTGCCTCATTACTGTCAGTTTCATGTATAAAAATACAATCCTCAGATTAGAGTAAACAATATTTCGCATACAACGATATTTGACTTGCCGCGAAAATTTTGAAGATTCAAAATCCAAAATAACTTTTAAAATATTTTCCCTCCAAAGATATTAAAAATACAATTCCTTAGCCAATTGGATAGCTCTTCAACTTTTTTTAACAAATTTCAAGCCTACCGAAATTGTATAAGTAAGCGAAGAAATATATATTTCTTCATTACTGTGGATTTGTCTATGCTTACTCAACTAACGATAAGAATGGAATAGTCTATTCTTATTCGATTATTGCTAACTCCAAAACATTTTCGATTTATTTCTTTTGAGTGAAAATCTACATTCTTTTCTTTCAAGAATGCATTTAATTTCAACGCCGATCTACCATGTACGTTGGTTTTAACAAAAACCTGATACTACTTCTTCAACCACAAAAAATATCTCGCGTGTTGCTTGGATACAGACTTACGTTTTCGTCATAAATTTAATCTCTCACTACATTGTTGCACTCTGATACAAAGATTTTTTTACACACACACACAAAATATATCCCTTTATTTCAAGCTAACAATTACTGCTATACTTCATAGCACGAATCTTAACCGTAGCTATTTAAAATATCTTCGTTTTGGCTAATATTATCTTTGCTTACAAGAAAAGATTTTATACTTTTGTTTTTTAGCAAACTTTTCACTCAATTTAAAGAAATAAAGATTTGAATTTGTAGATCGGATTTTCATTCATTCATTTTCTCCTTTTTCCGCTATATATATATATATATACATATACTGAAATTTTGACCTGGGACATTATGTCCTTCTGGGACAATGGGATATTTTTGTGTGTGGTATTTGCTGTCCCACAAGACCTTTGGTTTAGAAGGAAATTTTTGGTAGTCCTTTTCTTTTCAACACTGCCCTACCCTCAGAAATATACTTGCAGCTTTCTGGTTTCACCACCCATCTTGTTCATAATAATACATTGAATGTATCGTAATATTTGGATAATTTTATTGAAGTGCAGTTAGCAAATAAAATAGATATTATATAAATAAACACTCACACACATACATACTAAGTATTCGCTTACATGTTGACATAAGCCGACAGTTATTCAAAGAGTCGGCAGCCTTAAGAACTCCAGAGGGACATTGAAGTTTTCTTTTTTAATTAAAACATTTTTGGGCCTTCAAAGAGATCTCTTTTTCAATGAAACTGACGATAATGTTCAATTTAACACAAAAAATGTATCAAACATTTTCATCGAGTAAATGTCGAAAAAATAACTCTAACAAAATGAGTGCCACTGTCGATAACTTTGATCCCCACCTGGAACTCTAATATTGCAGCCTTGTGCCAAACTAAGTTTAGTAAATTGTGAGCTAGTCTCGCAAACCATTGCTCGTAAGTTTAATCTCCATTTGGTGATTTACTATCAAAAGTACTTTCGATTTTTTACAGACTTTTACACCAAAGTTTATTTCATGCACACATTTAGAAACTATTAACGATTCTAGTATGTTATTATGGGAGTTTTTCACACCAGCTGAAACTGGTGTTCTTTCGCTGGAGTCTGAGGGACAGCAAGTCTCACCAGGTCTCTACGACTCTTCTGAGTATTCTAGCTGATCTTAACAATTCTGTGGTCAGGATGGTGTGTGTGTGTGTGTGTGTGTGTGTGCGCACGCGCGTGTTTATTTTATTTTTTAAATTTTTCCTATGGCAAGGTCTAAATATTTATCTATCTTTCTGCAAAATCCACTGGATGACATGTCCTTTGTCCTTGTTAATCAAAACTATGTCTGGTCTTCTGGCCGGGATTCGGGGATGCATTTGTATCTCAAAATTCCTGAGAATTTTATCTGCCTCATTCTCTGCGATGGATTCTGGTTTGTGAATATACCATTTGGTTTTATGGCCAAATTTTAAATTCTTGAACAAATCTCAGTGGATCACCTTTCCCAACCAGTCGTCACGAGTCTTGTACTCCTTTTGTGCAAGTTTGATGCATTCGCTTATTCTCTGATTAACCGTTTTATCATTATTATTATTATTATTATTACTATAAAACTTGTGAGTTTTTCACTTGCCCAGTCGGCTGGGGCTGTAGAATAAACTGACTGCACCTCTGCAGGGGGGTAAGACCCCCCCCCAATGAGTGTCCTGGATATGACACTAAACAATCTGATGGTGAGGTTCCAGCAGTGCTGGAGCTTTGGGGAATGCGGAGCACCTCTTCATTGCCATTGCTCCCAGGCCCACTTTGGCCGAAGTGGTAGCACCTGATAAGGGTCCTGTCTATGGGTTAAATAGAACTAATGACATATTTATGCTAAACTGAATTGTTTAACTGAACTGAGTGGCTTGAGGTAGAAATGTTTTTGACAATTAAACCGTACTTACATTTAAACTGCGTGCTTGTGTTTAGCTGAATTGTTTGAAATAAAACTGTTTTTTACATTAAAACTGTATTTACACTCAACTGAATTGTTACATATAACTGCTTGAATCGTTTGAAATAGATATATTTTTGACAATTAAACAGGGTACTTATGCTAAACTGAATTGTTTTAAATAGAATTGATTATTTACATAAAAATGGATTTGGCGTGAAATAACCAACAAGGGTTGATATGCCATAAAACCCAACAAACCAAACCAAACCTGAGTTTTACACACCAGCATCTGCTATAGGATTTCGCTAGATTCTGAATGGCAGCAAGTCTCCTCGTGTCTCTTCTGGGCACTCTGGCCAATCTTAACAATACTGTAGTCTGAATGGTCTCGATTATTCTTCAGATTTCTGATTCTTCCTGTCCCCTTTCTAAGCCTTTAGGGACCATTCAAAGCGCACCAACTACAATTGGTATCACCATCACTTTATTATTATCATTATTCAGTTTTTATGACAGAAACAACAAGTGAGATTCTTGCAATTTTGAGTATCACTTTAAACTAAACCTAAAAGCTGTTGAAACTGCTCGCAGAATTCGCGAAGTGGAAGAAAAAATACCTGGCCGTTATCACTTGAAATAAAGCCCAAAAGTGTGTATTTACCAAATCCTCAAACCGCGCACAGGATGCAACACACCGGGCCATTGACCTAATGAGTAGAGTGTTACCAATGGTCTAGGAGACCAGGGTTCAATACCAGGTCGAGTCACACTAAAAACTGAAAAAATGGTACTTGATGCCGCCTTGGTTAACACTTAGCATTATAAGGTAAGGATCAAAGGTAAATTGGAGCAATCCAGGGAATGAAGTAGCGCCCTCACCTACACCTTGGAGTAACTAACTATTGAAAAAGGAGCCTTCGAGTCACCCTCGACTAAGGTCGCCAACTTTACTTAGTTACTACTGGTATGAATTTAGAATTTTCCTTCTCCGAGACTGGTTGCCCTACCCTGGCCAGAGAAGAACCCAGTTTGCCTTACTACTTACCATAGCTGGGAGAAAATTGAATCCATGCCTTTCCTAAGGGGTTTAGTACGAAGTAAAAAAACAAACAGGATTTGAACTCAAGTTGCTGATTTCTTTTCTTACGACGATAACCGTTACGCTAAACGCGTCTCCCAGAAGTAGATAACCATCAGTTGTCGATTATAATGTTCTAAAACGTAAGGTTGGAGATAACCAGAATTGGAAATCTTTTAGAAAAGTTTAAATCATCGAAAGGTAGCATGCGAGATGCGTTCAAACCGTATTGAGACTGGTTTCCTAATTTTGTTTCGAATTGACAGCAATTCGTCTAGACTGATGTCTAGACGTCTCGACATTATCCCTTGATTATATGTTTGTCAGCTATGAATATGTTCTTATTTGTATTTTTTCAATGTGTCGCATTTTCCCATGACAGAAAATACTGAACAAATAGTCTGTATTAGATTTTACCAAAAGACTAGGCAAAACTAGTTTTGAATCCTTTGAAATGCTAAAAGAAGCGTATGGACATGATGCAATGAATTATACCAGGATCTTTGACTGACGACGCCACTTCAAGGGAGGAAGAACATCAGTTGAAAGTGATTAACGTCCAAGGAGGTCTTCCACCCCGAAGAAATGCTGAAACAGTTGCGAAAGTAGGCAGTTTTGTGAAGGCGGATAGAAAATTGACTTTCAGAGAGCTTTGTGATGAAATTAACATTTCTAGCTGTGTGCGAATTATTCTTGTTTCCCAAACAGTAAAAAAAAAAAGTTTTTAAAAATTCGACATTGAATTTTTTCACTATATCAAAAGAAGAGTTTAAGAGGTGCTTCGACCAATGTAAAACTCACTGGAATAAATGAGTTGAATTCCTGGAAACTATTTTGAAGAAAACTAACTTTTCATTCATTATTCATTTCTATCTTAGTAAATACAGCTCTGGGCTCGATACTTTTTTATATACTTTGTAGATTTGTAGGCAGCTATTTATTTTATTTCTCTCTATAAAGCCCTTAAGTTTACTGAATTCTTCAGGTAACTGCTTGGAGGAGTTCCCGTGATGTAATGGCCAAAATGCTGGACTGTGTCCTCGACATATGCGAATTTGAATTCCAGTCATGCTATTACGTTCACTTTCGGACTGATACCCTTGGGAAATGTTTGAACCTCCTTATGCCCCAACTATGGGTTAGTGTCTCGGCTATTCTTCCACAAAGATGGTTTTGGGATTAAATAACCCACGGAGGTTGATATGCCATTAAACAAAGAAACCGAAACCAAGTAATTAATTATGAATTAAGATGTGAATAAAAACAAAGATATTCACGAGAAAAATAGTATATTAAAAAAATGCACACATATTTAACTAAGAAAAAAGATTACTCGACCTTCCTTGGTATTATGGAATCACTGGTTGGTCTCCCTCTTAATGACGCCCCAGATGATGTAGTCCTGAAGATCTAAATCAGTTGATATAAATATCTTTTGTTAATTCGAATGAATTAACAAGAGATATTTCTATCAACTGATTCATTCGAATTAACAGATATATGAAAATATGAACATAGATTTTTTTTTTCTTTTTTAAGTCTTTTATTCATATAAATACATAACATCATTGTTTATTCAACAAAGTATTTTCTCCGACTTTCTATGACCTTACACCAACTTTCAATGAAATTTTGTGGTCTGTTATGAAAAATAATTCCTATTTTTATTCAATAAGTTCTTTAAAGAATATTTCAATAAAGTGTAACCAGGATATAAGAGAGTTATCGGGACCGGAGGAGAAGTATCTTATATCCGGGTTTTGTCTTTTTTTTAGGTAACACAGGCTCTAATATGAGAGCAGATAAAATCTCTCTTATATTCGGGTCTCTTATATCCGGGCTACACTGTATATTGAAATTGATAGAACCGCTAACCAGAGAAGTTTTGAAGCAAAACAAGTGATAGTTTGAAGTTGATTGGTCGAAAGAATACATCACACGGGCAAGAATTTACCACACCGGTTCTACGTTTATTTTTGCCGTTTGTTTCGTGTTTGTTTTGTTTTTCTTGTTTGTTTTGTTTTTCTTGTTTTATTTTCCTTATTTGTTTGGTTTGTTTTTCTTTTTTTAGACGTCCCATTTGAAATACGAGGTCGACCTTGTCATACTGCAAAATCACCAGTCGACTTTATCCTGAAAGAGGACTCTAATATTTCATTGCATCATATAAAGAAATCCCATAATGTTGAATAGTAAAAATATGCCTTCATTCTAAGATGATAAAGAATTTCACCAAACGCCAAGAATATTTTTTGAGACGCTGAAGGTTGTTCTAGAGTTAATTATAATTTTTATTCATTTGGGATTCTTGTAATAAATCCACCTCTCATGACGAGTGTTTAACTTGTCCCAAAATAACATTTTCCATGTGAAAGACAAGTGCTCATGTAAAACCAAATTTCACAGCGTCTATTTTTTCTAATCCTTGTAAATAAGTCGCACTTAATGTAACAGTTATTATCATTGAAAATGGAATCGACGATCTGAGTTCAAAACCTTGACTAAACTGTTCGTTTCCTTTTATGCTAATACTTTTGGGAAAGGCAAGATTCAATCTCTTCTCTCCTCATCTATGGTTAAATAGTAGAATAGACGGGAGTTTTTATCCTTGGTAAGGCAACCAATTTAGAAGAAGGAAAACTCTTAATTCAAACCAGCTATAACTCCGCTTAAAAGATGATTTTGTGTCGCATCCTGTCCGTAACGGAAGGATGGGACGAATGCATACGCTACAATCGGTTGAATATACAAGCAATAAAAAGCAGAGTAAACTTCAAATACACTTCTAAGATTTCCCAAACATTATGCATAAGACAGGGATAAAAATTCTTGCATCAACATGCCAGAGGCACTGAGATTCTTCTTCAGCCTGGACAAAACGTCGGCCTCCTGTATTTAATTTGAAACAAGTTAACCATCTGTTTTCTTTTTTCTGAAACTTTCCTTTGCAGATACAGTCTGTCTAGAATGTCCCCGGGGGAAAAATAACAGGGGAATGGCAGGAATCTAATCGTGGCCCTGCTTCCAACAAACCAGTCCCTCATCTTGGGACAATCATCTTACACAACAAACGTTGCTTGAAGCGGCACCCTACTTACATGGCGCGATGTATTTTTGATAAAGATCAGACCTCCATGTTTCTTTCATGATATTTACATTTGTGTACGGATAAAAGAACTGAAGATCACGACAGGATGCGATATTGAAAAACTGAGATTAAAAGTTTCAAATTAAGATAAAATCGAGAAAGATTTGATTCCTTTCCATACCATCAATTAGTTTAATTTAATATAGATACACAAGACAACCAGTGGACCCTATTAAGTTCCTTTTTAACAGCGGTCCATGATGATATTAATGCTTCATTTTAGAGATGATTAAGGATTTTGATTTTCATAGCTTACTTCGTTATATCAAGGATTTAGATTATTTGAATAGGACATTTAGTGCTAATGCAGACCCCACAAAAATTTGGTTACAAATTGGATAATAAATTGCTTTATTCGCTTTTAAGTGGATTGTTCTTATAAAAACATCACTCTAATGTGATTTCTTGGTTTAAAGGCATATCGACCTTAGTAGTTTATTTAATGCTAAAACTATCTTTGTAGAAGAACGGCAGTGATACGATTTAACCCATATCTGGGGAAGATAAGGAGGTTCAATCCCTTTTCCTTAGGAGATTAGTCCCAAAGTAAACGTAATTGCACGGCTGAAGTTCGAACTCACTTCTTAGCTATTACGGAGACTCCTAATGTGATGATTACATGCAAATCTTGCTAAAGGCGACGATTACATTGATATATACAAACATAATGATAATTTGTGTGATATAAAGATAGCTTTACAATGGTTAGTTTAGTCTGCCACGGGTTCACAGTAGTGGACTACTCGGCGAGGATCGATATTTCTACAAATACAATGATATGCGTAACAAACTTGCTAATCAGCAATTCTGACGCAAATACTTTCTCTCCCTCGCTTCACACACGCACACACACAGAGTATCACTCTGACTGAATACACCTCTAACGCTCAGAGTGTAACGGTTAGTGTCCTTGGAAATGGATCCGAGTTTAAATCCTAGACGATGCTGTCTGTATTTCAGATTGGGCTAATGCCCTTAGGAGAAATATGAATCCAGGTATTCTACCGCCCCCACCAGCTATGAAAAAATAGTAGGGCAGACTGGCTCTTTAGCCTTCGTAAGGCAACCGGTCGATGAGAAGCAAAACTCTGGATTCAAAACAGCTGTACTCCACTTGAAAACATACATCCTGTTCCTGGTGGAGGGATTGAGAAAATGCCACACACATTCTTTTTATAAAATATTAATCTTCTTCTAAACCAAAGATACTAAGATTTTATTATTTCTAATTGAACATCATGCACTCAAAACGCATGTTATTAGGTATTATTTTTACCGAACTATACAATATTGAAACTCTTGGTTAGTTTCTTTATTTAATGGTATATAGACCTTCGTGGATGATCTAGTATCGAAGCCATCCTGGTAGAAGAACAGCAGTGATACAACTTGATCCATTGCTGTGGAGAATATGGAGTTTATATCTTTCCCAAAAGTATTAGTCTGAAAGTGAGTAGAACAGCACAACCGAAGCTCAAACTTACATACTTCGAGCCCACAGTTCAGCACTTTAGCCATTACGCCACGAGAACACTAGTTCGGAGCTCTTTGCCAAAAAAAAATTGCATAACTATGTTCAAAGTATCTTTTTTTTTTTTAAAGATTAATACATATTTATATTTTTGAAGAAGAATGTTAACTCTTTTTTTCAATTGGTTTGGGTGTATTTTTATAGATCTCTCTCTCTCTCTCTCTCTCTCTCTCTCTCTCTCTCTCTCTCTCTCTCTCTCTCTCTCTCCTATATATATATATATAAGATGTTTCATTAAGATCAAACCCCAAGTCACACTGACTGTATCTCCTGCAGAAGAGTAAGACTAACTTCCAAAAAGGGATAGTCTAGGCATGATATTAAACTATATCTAATGGCGAAGCACCTGTTCTGGAGATCTGGTTTGTTTGTTTGTTTGTTTGGGTCTTATGGCATATCAACCTTTGTAGGTTATTAAATGCCAAAACCATTTTCATACCAGTAAACAGTTCTATTTTAAACAATTCAGTTTAGCATAAGTACAGTTTAAGTGACAAAAACATTTCTATTTCAAGCTATTCAATTTAGTTAAACAGTTCTATTTCAAATAATTCAGTTTAGTATAAGTATAATTTTTGTTTACACGCAGTTGAATGTCAAAGCAGTTCTATTTTAAATAATTCGGTTTAGCGTAAGTATAGTTTCAATGTAAAAAACAGTTCCATTTCTAACAAATCAGTTTAGCATACAAAAACAGTTCTATTTCAAGCAATTCAGTTTAGCATAAGTACGCAGTTTAAGTGTCCAAACAGTTCTATTTCAAGCAATTCAGTTTAGCATTGGTACGCAATTTAGTTCTATTTGACTCATAGATAGGATCCTATCAGGTGCAACCAGTCCGGGTCAATGTGGACCTGGGAGCGATGGCAATAAATAGGTACTCCGCATTCCCCAAAGCTCCAGCATTACTGGAACCTCACCATCAGATAGTTTAGTGTCATATCCAGAAATGCATTCGGTGTATTCTACAGCCCCAGCCGGCTGGGCAAGAGATCTGGAGATTGTGAAGTACCTTTTCATTGCTATTACTCTCAGGTCTACTCTGAACCGGAATGTTAGGGTCCCATCTATGGGTAAAATAGATCTGTTTAAGAATTATTCGTATAAGATAGAAATACTTGATGTCATCTGAGTATGAATTAATTGTATTAATTGTATACAAAGAATTACTATCACCGTAAATTGCGTACAAATCGATCACTTAATCCAGAAAATATCTCTACAAAACTAGGGATCGACTTATACGACAGAGCTAAAAATCTACTGAGTGATCAGCCAGTAGTGAAGATATGGATTTTAACACTGCCGTATAAGTCGACTCCTGGTTTTAAAGAGATTTTTTCTGGCTAAAAAGATCGACTTGTACTCTGCGTTTTATACCAGGAACTTGAAATCATATAACTGCTTGCAAACAAATAACTATTATTAAATAAGAATAAAGATAATTACTTGAAACCATATAATCATTCGTACGAAATAGGAATAACAAAAACTATACACCTGCATTCAAATTATTTGCATTGGATAAGAATACTCGATATCATAAAACCTTGCACAAAAAAAAAACTCTTATGAATTAACGACACAAAAAATGTATATTTAAATGTATAATGAATACATTTCCATTTCTATGACTTCTTGGCATAAAATAACCCTGGACAGGTTGACACGCTGTTAAAATCAATCTGTCAATCAACCTAAGGATAAGAGAGAAGTATCTTAATCATACGTAAATTTCATACATTCACATCATCATTATCATCATCATCATGTCGTGCCACTAGCACAGATATCCCTGACCCTCTCTCGCCACTTCTCCCTATTATTCATCGCTTTTGGCAGGTCTTCCGGGCTACATCCCGTATCCTCTCATAGCTACTGTATGTATGTTCGAGCTGGTCGTCCTGCTTTTGCTTGGCCATATGCGGGGGTCCATAGGAGTACATCACTGATGAGTTCGTCCTTGCTTCTCCAGCAGTGTCCTGCGTGTCTGGCTCGTCTAACTTGTATAGTTTTCGTGATGGGAGGCAGGTGGCCGTACAGCTGGTGTCTTGTGGGGTGTTGCCGCCAGGACATGTTCAATATTGCTCTCAACATTCTTGTGTAATTGCCGTCTAGCTGCTTCTTCAGCCGTTTAGTTAGCGTCCAGGTAGTGCATCCATATAGCAATATCGATACGACCGCTACCTGGAAGAAACTGCGTTTCATTTTATCGGTCAGGTCTGATTTCAATATGATTGAGAGCCTATAGATAGCTATCCATGCTTTCGTTAGTCGCGTGTCGATGTCTTTTTCGGTTGATGAGACGCTGCTTCCTAGGTAGGTGAATTTTTCTACTGGTTTCAGAAAGGTTCCGTCTAGTGTGGAAATGTCACCTGTTTGGTTGTAGCACATATATTCAGTTAGAGTGCATTGACATGGAGGCCAATGCCTGCGGCGGCTCCTTTCAAACTACGCTGTAGTGTTTCGGCTTGGTTAGGTGTATTCGCCAGTAACGCTATGTCATCAGCGTAGTCGGCGTCGGTAATTGTTTTTGCGGGGTACCTTCTGCTTCTTTTCTTCGTCAGCTCGAAGCCATTTTCTCTGATTTTGTCGATCGAAGTTCTAAGCACGTAGTCTAGACAGATGATAAAGAGGTATGGGGCTAGCGTGTCTCCTTGTAGTACTCCTGCAACAGACTCGGTGGATGATAAGCAATCTAGGATAGCCTGGCAAACAATAAACGAAGTGAGTAGAAGGAAGAGCACAGCCAAAGTAAAATTGAAAACTGCAAGCCAACAAGAAAGAGTAAAAATGTGGAAACAGCATTTCGAAAATCTACTAGGAAACCCACCGAAAGTAACGAATGAACCAATCACCAGAATTATCAGTAAGCAATTAGACGTTAAACTAGATCCGTTCAACAAAGAAGAACTCGATTCAGTTCTAAGAAAAATTAAAAATAGGAAAGCTGCAGGGCTTGACGAGATCCCCCCAGAAGTATGGAAGACGAGACAATTCGACGACATACTGCTCCGACAATGCAACGCAGTCTATAATCAAAATAGGATAGAAAGATGGATGAAGGGATGCATCCTTCCTTTCCCTAAAAAGGGCGACCTCGGATTAGCCAAGAACTACCGAGGTATAACACTTACATCCATAGCAGCCAAAGTCTACAATGCCCTACTACGAAACCGCATAGAACCCAAAATAGACAACATCCTTAGGAAAAACCAAAATGGCTTCCGAAGAAATAGATCCACAACCTCACAAATATTGACCATCCGTAGAATCCTTGAAGGCGTACGGGCAAAAAACCTACAGGCGACATTACTATTTGTCGACTTTACCAAGGCTTTCGATTCCATACACAGAGGGAAGATGGAACAAATCCTACTAGCATACGGCCTACCAAAAGTAACCGTAGCAGCAATAACGATTCTCTACAGAAACACCAAAGTGAAAGTGCGTTCACCAGATGGAGACACAGAATACTTCGACATTGTTGCATTCACATAAATGAATAATAATCATCTATAAATTAATTTACACAAATATTAATGATAAAGCCAGCCCAATCTGGGAGCCCCAGTGGCGTAATAGCTAAAACCTGGCGTACGACCTCGAAGTAAGCAAGTTCAAACTTCAGTCACGCCATTACATTCACTTTCGAACTAACACCTTTAGAAAAGGGTCTGAACCGTCTTATCCTCCCCAGTTATGGGTTAAACAGTATCAAAAAGTACGAAGACAGCTTTGGCATTAAATGACCAACGAGAGTTTATATGCCATTAAACAAAGAAATTAAATCTATGTAATTTAAAGTGTATATCTTTTTTATTTAATAAAGTTTTCTTTGTACATTTCTATATCAAAATAAAAAAGAAAAAGCTTATCAAAAGTGCTCCTTTTTCCTTTGTGGTTTTTATAAATATGAACGTACAAAAAATCCCTAACCTCGAAGCATAAACTAATCCAACAGGGGGAAATCCCGTGGTGTAATGACCAAGGTGCTGGACTGCGAAATCGTTATATATGAGTTCAAACTCCAGTCTTTCTATGAGGTTCACTTTTAAATTAATTCCCTTTGGAAAGACATGAAATTTCTTATCTTTCTACTTATTGGTTAAATAATACTGCGGTTTTTCTATAGTAATGGCTTGGGCATCAAATAAACGATGAAGGTTTATATGCCATGAAATCAAATTTATCTTTTGTATAAAAAAAGATTGTTATCATTTGGTTTAAATCTTTAATTGACAACAAAGATTGTAACAAAGATCTTGTTTAGAAGTAAAAGGGATTTTGACATTTGTCTGTACCTGTTAGCGCAGATTTGATTAAGGAATCGTTTTACTGTCATCATAACCAGCTGCGATTCATGTCCTGACCTCTTACCCGGCGTAGACGAGTACCTAAACTAGTAAGAATAATAATGAAACAAAGGCATTTCCGACAAATGGTACCGCTAAGAACTTTTCTCTGCAATCAATTGGTATCATATGAAGTGCTAGGAAGTACAGGCATTGGGAAGATGTGTACAAGCTGTTTGTGGGGAAATGTCAAAGAGCAGAACAGAGAGAGAGAGAGATATACACCTAAGGACATGCGTCGGATGCCGAAAACAGGATTCTTTGGGAGTTATTTTTTGGGTGTGTGAAGTGTAGTTTATAAAAATTGGGAAAACAAAGAAAGAATAACTTAAGAAAAAGAAAAAAAGAAAGATGAAAAAAAATTATTACAACGAAAGAAAAAACGAAGGTCAAGAGTATAATAGAAGAAGAAGAAGAAGAAGAAGAAGAAGAAGAAGAAGAAGAAGAAGAAGAAGAAGAAGAAGAAGAAGGCTTAAAAATGGAAAAAAAAACAATTTTTTAAAGTGGAAAGTGGAGAAAGAGGACAATAAAGGAGAAAAGGTTGTTTTATTGGGGGGTTGGGGGTAGAGAAAAGGAAAGTAAAGAAAGGCCATCAGTAGAAAAAAGGAAGATGAGATTTGTAAGAAGTGAAAATAAAAAGAGAGAAAATATCAGATGAATGAAAAACAAAAATATAAGTAAAAAAATTAACAATAGTAACGATAAAATAATCTTTCTACAATATCGTCCATAAATAAGTACACCGCAAACAACCTTTTTGATAAGAAGTAAATTTTCTTCTAAATGAAAGATACCAGGATTTTATCATTTCTATCATACAATCAAAATGGATATTATTTGGTATTATTTATCACCAAAATCTATGGCATAAAAAAAATTTAACAAAATTGAAATTACTATAATGCTACTGTTAAAAATAAAATTGCATAAATAGTGCCTTTAAAACTGCTGCGTGTTCATATTTTTGGTAACTGGGTTTTGATACTGTAGAGTATGGTAATGAATAATACCAAATAATATCCATTTTGTTTTTATAATGTTTCAAAAGAAAGAATATAATCCTGATACATTTTGTTCAGAAGAAAATTAATATTACATTAACTTTTTTAGAAATGTATTTATTAATTGATGATACTGTATATAATTAATACTGTGACTTTTTCTGTCTGTTCGTCAGTCTGTATCTCCTTTGAGGATGAAAGTGTAGTATCTGCGCACTCTTCGTAGGAATTTTTCGTTCCCTAGCATTTCCGCCTTGGATTAGAATGAAAATTTAATGATTCATTTTTTTTAATAAAAACTAAGATTGAAATTCAAAAATTAGAATTATTATCTATATACGTATACGTCTGTGTTTTGTTTTTGTTTTTGCTTTTTGTTTGTTTTTTGCTTTTTTATTTAGTTTTATTGTTTTTTGTTTTGTTTCGGGGGGGTTGTTTTTGAGGTCTTTGTGCTTGTTGTTGCTATTTGAGGGGGTCTCATTTTGCATCTATTTTTTGAGAAATTATTAAATTTCATACAACTTGAAATAAATGTTTCGTTTGTACATTTTATATCTTACATTTTTTCGTCGTAGTTTGTTTTTTGTTGTTGTTTTTTTTCCCCTTTTGGTGGGGGTCGTTTTCATGTCATTTTTATTTTATTGTTTTTTTTAATAATAACCGTGGAAGTTTATGCAGGTACAGATGCTATTCTGATTCTAGGAGTGACATTTTAATCCTTGAAAAAGCGCACAGATACTTCACTTTAACCCTAAGAAAAAGTGTCAAGCCATATGTAAATAAACCAGTCAGATTTTACTGGAATTTTGCTCAGATTGAACATAATTAAAAAAAAGAAGAGGATGTATAGGAAAAGACAGCGAAGAAGACGAAGGGTGAACATGAGAAACGGGAGAGAAAAGGAACGAGGGAAAAGCAGAGAAGAGCAGATAATGAGGAGATAATGTGGAAGAAAAAGATTTTGAGACGGAAGACAGAAGACAAAGTGTGAGAGAAGAAAAAAATTGAGAAGGCAGTGTAAAAAGGTAGAAGATGGAGGAAGGAAAAGCATAGAAGAAGGGGAGGATGGCATTAAGAAGAATAAGATAATGATGATGATGTCGGAAGAACAGATAGAGAATAAAAAGTTCTGTAGGTGGAAGGAGAGATTAAATAAGAACAAGGAAAAGGAAGGAAAGAAAAATCGTACAAAGACAGAAGATCGGATGGCGGTATAGAAGACGGAGGAAGATAAGAAGAAAAAAGACTGAAGGTGGGGAAAATATTACGACAGGGGAATAATAAGAGAGAAGAAAAAGGAAGGAGAAACAGACGATTGGAGAAGTGAAAGACAGAAGGAGATTAATAAAAACGAAGAAAAAGAAAGAGAGAAAGAGACGAGAATGAGAAAAAGAAGACGAAATAGAAGAATAATATGACGGTTGAAGGAGAAAAGGGAGATTGAGAGAGAGAAAAAGTGAACGAAAGGAAAATAAGACAAAGGAGAAAAAGAAAACGAACGAGGGGAAAAACATGACGGCGTTGGAATAAAAAAAAACAGATGGGAAGGAGCAATAATTGGGCAAAGGAGGAAAAATAAGTAGGAAGAGAAAGATGGGGTAAGGAAAATAATAACACAAAGAAAAAGGGAAATTTCTCGAAGGAGATAGAAAAAGAAATCGACGGGAGGAGAAAAAAGATAGGGTGGTGTAATAATAAGACAAAAAGAGGAGAAAAAAACAAGTAGGAAAAGAAAGTGGAAGGAGAAGAATGATAAAATAAAAAGAGGAGGAAAAGATGATGTACGAGGGAGAAAAAGAAATCGATGGGAGGAGAAAAAAAAAGACGGGCGGGTGTAATAATAAGAGAAAGAGAGGCGAAAAAAACGAGTAGGAAAAAAAAGGTGGAGAATGATAAAATAAAAAGAGGGAGAAAAGATTATATACGAGGGAGAAAAGGAAATCGATGGGAGGAGAAAAAAGATAGGAGGGTGTAATAATAAGACAAAGAGAGAAGGAAAAGAAGAAAAATGGAGAAAAATATGAGAGTAAGAGAAGGAAAGAAAGACGAAAAATGGAGAAAAATATGAAAGTAGAAGGAAAAGAAGACGAAAACTGGAGAAAAATATGAGAGTAGGAGAATTATAAGACAAAGAGAGGAAGAAAAGAAAATGAAGGAGAGGGGAAAATATGATGATTGAAGGAGAAAAAAGGAGACGGAGAGAGAAAGAAAAAAAGACGGAAGGAAGAAATTAATAAGATGAAAGAAGTTTAAGATAAAGAATGAGATGGAAATTGAGAAGGTACAGACAAAGAGGAAGACAGTGAAGTAACGAAGAACTTTTGCTTACTGGATTGGAAATTTTGTTTTAAAGATAAGGGCGGGATTTAGGGTTCTAATGCCAAGACCAACTTCTAGGAACCAATTTCGGCTCTCTTTGCATCATATGATTAGTTCTTGTAGTGGTAGTATTTGTTGATGTTGCATTTTTTGCGTTGTTCTTTGCTGCTCACATCTATTTATTTTTTCCCGACCGTTTAATGTTCAGTTTGTTTGTCTTTCTACGTTCTTGTGGGAAGTTAATGTTTCAGTTTGCTGCACGTCCCTTCTTCTTGGAATGTGTCATACCAAAATGGCGCAGTCGGCACTGGAGGGGGTCGAGGTTTCGTCTCATTGCTTTCTTTTTCGTAAGGTCGTTTTCTTGTTTACGCTGGCGAGAGAAAATGTTTCGTCGTCTCGGGTTTTTCCGTCAATTGTTTTTACCAACTGAAATTGCGAACCGCAGAAAAAATCTACATCTGGCTAGGTCTTCAAGAGAATCTAAGAATATTGTTGATTTTATAAGCACATGAAAGTATTGCTCCAAGTTTTCTGTGAAGATTTAAGTACCTTATTTATAGATTAATCATCGATTACGTAGCTCTCAGATTAGGTTTTGTAATTATTAATTTTGACTCGTATTTTCTTTCATCTTGAAATTTTTAATTGCTTTTTTACCGTAACTCACCAATCAAAAATTACTAAAGATAAGTTCCCGGTGAGATTTGAGTTCCACTAGGAACTTATCTTTTATCTCCGATCGGTGTTGTAAGTAAAGTAAAGTTGGCGACCGTAGTCGGGGGCAACCAGAAGGCTCCCTTTTCAATAGCTACTACACCGAGGTGTAGGGGAGGGCGCTACTCCTTTCACTGAATTGCCCCACTTTACCCTTGATACGTACCTTATATTGCTGAGTGTAAAGCAAGGAGGTATCAAGTACCATTTTTAAAGTCTTTGGTATGACGCGACCTGGGATTGAACCCAGGTCACCTGGACCGGTGTTGTAGACGACCCAGATGAATTGCATTTAAGAAGCAACTAAAAATCAAAAGATTAAGAAAATACTAGTCAATAATAATAATAATAATAATAATAATAATAATAATAAGAAGAAGAAGAAGAAGAAGAAGAAGAAGAAGAAGAAGAAGAAGAAGAAGAAGTTCCAAAATTTTATCAAATGAATAAATACCGGAGCAATTTCTTTTTTAAGATATCCTGAACCTTTCTTAAACAGGACGTGAGAGAAACTCAGAAATATGAACCATAGAACAAGGAAATTGATAGCTATGAACAAGACCTTACTCCTGAGAGATGACATAGCAAAACTCCATGTAACAAGAAAAGAAGTAAGAGGACTCCTCCGTATTGGGGATTGTGAGAATGCAGTTATACAGGGGCTCAAATAATATATAAACAAGAGCAAAGTAAAGTTACAGCAACAAGTAAATAATTTTTGATCTGATGAAGAGAATGAGTGGAATCATTAAGCGTAAGATTCTCCGACCGATACAGAGAAATATTAAAATAGTGTAAATGCAGTCTATTTGATACACTACCTGCTTTCTGAGTTCAATAAGGTGTTCATCAGCTTCAGGAGCCCCGAGAAATATTTCTCTGTATCGGTCGGAGAATCTTACGCTTAATGATTCCACTCATTCTCTTAATAGATTGGTATGTTGGTTTATAGCATATCAACCGTTGTGGGTTATTCAATGTCAAATCTAGTTTATATATGTATATTAAATATAATTTGTAAACGAACTCTTTGTGGGTAACATTTTTAAATAGACCAGAGCTCAATTGTTGGCACACAGTTAAATGGTTTGAGTGTTGCTAACACAAGTAGTTTCATTTGCACACAGTCAAATGGTTTCAAGTATTGCTATCTAACGCTAATAGTTTTATTTGCAAACAGTTAAATGGTTAGAACTATTGCTAAGTAACGCTAATAATACAATCAACGGTCACTTGTTAGCACGCAGTTAAATGGTTTCAAGTATAGTAGATTATTAGATATTTTTATTTGACCCATAGATGGGACCCTAACAGGTATGAGGTTTGAAAGGATTGTTAGGTATTTGTTTCGTTTGTTCGTAGGTTGTTGGTAGTCGTCCGTGTCAATGTTGGTCAATTACTGGGTTCTATTGGAAGGACTACGAGTTTGTTGTTTGTTTTTTTGTTTTTGTTTTTTTTTGTTTTTGTTTTTTTTGTTTTGTTTTGTTTTGTTTTTTTGTATCTGACTCTTTTGTTCTTGTTCCTACCCTACTTGTTCCTACCCTACTTGTCATCTTCTTTGTCTGTAGAAGGCTGCTAGAGGTTTAAGGAAGTAAGGAAAGAGACGAGGATACCTTAAAACTCAAACTTTATTTTAGTGTTCAACGACTATTCTGTGGTGGGAAAAGGTTTTCTGGACCAATGGAAATTGTCATGTTTCCTAGACAAGGTGTTGAGATATATTACTGGGTGGAATGATAAAATTGTCGTCCTAAAGAAAACAACACTACAGCTTTATTCTTAAACTTTTATTGAAAATATCAATTCAGGTAACTTGATTATGTAGTAGAGCTGACATCTATTCAATGTAGCCGCCTTCAGCCTCAATCACCGGAACCGGGAGCATGCCTTTTCCACAAGAGCCGGCGGGAGCTCGGCGAATACTCGGCAGATGGCGGCGATCAGGCTGGTTTTGGTGTTGTGGAAGGTCATGTTGGTGATGTTCTCGACGTATGACCAAACAAAGTAGTCCAGCGGGTTCAGGTCGAGGGAGGAGGGGGCCAATGAGAAAAGGGTACAAAGTCGTAGCACTCCTTCTGAAGCCAAGCCTGGGTCTCTTTGGACTTGTGGGCCGGCGCCGAATCCCGCTGCCACACCCGGCCACCTGATTGCACCAGGGGATCACCACACTCTTCAGCACATCCAGGTACACTTTGGTGTTGACTTTCAAGCCGACTTCGGAGATGTGGGGTGGCATGATGTGGCCCTCACTTGAAACCACACCAAAGACTATAACCGTAGCCGGAAACTTTGTTTTCATCACCCTGGGCACGTCCCTGTTATTTGTGGCAATCCAGATTTGCATTTTGAGGGTACTGGCAATGGTCCTATTGTCATAACTTGGATCAGTAGAGAGTATGAGTTGTACAGCGGCGCATCTCCGATCTCACTTGTTGAACATTGTGTCACTTTCAGACATGATAGAAGGCTCCTATCGCTCTTGGGATTTGTACACAACTGGCCAACTAGTTGATGGTCTGCAACAAAAAAAGAAAACCAGTTTTCATTAAACGGAAATGGAATCATGTCGTCTTTTCTAGGGCGACAATTTTATCGTTCCACCCTGTATAGTCATTTTCGGGGCGTTATAAATCTTAAGTTCGTCGCTGATCCAGTGAGTGTTTTCAGCGAAGTATGTTAGATGAGGCAAAGTGTCAAGCCCCAGGACCTAATCAGCACATACGGTTTCTGCAAGCAGTCGAGAAATAAGAGTCCTTTTGATAGTAGTGGTACCGGCTGAGATGAGAACGGATTTCTCCTTGACACCAGGAAGTCTATCTTTCCGGCAAGCGTTGACTTCACTTCTCTTCAGAGGCTTCTGGGAAACTGCTACATTTTTTATTCATGTTTTTTTTTTCATTTCAAGTCAGAGTAGACGTGAAAGTAATGGTAATGAAGGGTACTCCACATTCCCCCAGAGCTATAGAAGTAGAGTCTCACCATCAGATGGCTTAGTGTCATATTTGAACACTTATTGAGAGAAGAGTCTTACTCCTCTGCAGAAATGCAGCCGGCGTATTCTACAGCCCCAGCTGACTAAGCTATTTCTTCATTGAAATTGAACAAAATTCTCAGCTGAAAGCACGAGAAACGGTATAACAGTTCAATACAATCCATACAACAATAATATATAACCTCTGTGAACTTGGTGAAGTGTCAAAATTCGGCCAATGGCTTCCACCTGAACTGACCGGTTCTTAACATCTGTTCGTCATTTATACCCCTGCCTAAAAGTACATATATCCGACCGGCCTGAATTCCGACCTGGTAATCACTATTTATACACCCCTAATGCTAAGCAATCAGGTTGTTAAATAACATAACATTTTAAGTTTCCTTTTTTTTTTCAGCCAGGAGCCTAGGATGAGCGTGAGGGAACTCAGACATTAAATATTCCAGAAATAAAAGAGGAAAAGTAATAAAATGATATGCATGACTATGCCTTATATAAACAAACAACTTTATGATTATCATAGGAAAACAAGCGACATGACTTTCTTTCCAAGCTAATACTTTTGATTGTGCTAATTTAATGCCATAAATAGATAGACCCTCAAACAGCCTCCCAACTCCGTCAGATTGGTTCAAAGACAGCTGGCTGTCGGAACGAGTCCCCAGAGATATAATGACTTTTTCAAAGAGTTTTCCTTGCCATTATTCGAGGCAACGTATTTTCACTTCTTACGGCTGAGATGGTGCGTTGGAAATGACGGTCCCCACCCCGCTTTTTTTAATTGCGTTATCATTTTATGACAAAATTAAATAAAAATGTTATATTACTTTCACCAAGTTGGGTCTAACCAAGAGAGAAATGATTATAAAGAAGAAGGCATGTCGGTAACGATAGAGAAGAGAAAAGCTTAAGAGTGTAGGAAATGGAAGAGAAGAAGAATTAATTGACTGGTTGATTTTAACGGTATGTCAACCATTTCATCAAACCACAGAAAGAAACAAACTGTAGAAATTCTTAGTTAACACACAGAGGACACTTTTGTCAAATAGTCCTTTTTTGTAGTATTAGTGTTAGTCACTCACACACACACACACACACACACACACAGAGGAATATTTCACGAACAGAATTAGAACTCTGGTAGTGTTTTAGAATGTTTCATTGCATGTATTGTGGAGATATAAATTTGAGTTTGTTTGTACCGCTTTGTTTTATATTTTCCTTTTGTACGCGTCGTATCACACATCATTTGCCTCTTTCAAATAACAACCAAACAATAACTAGTGGAATAAATAAGCACCAACAATATACTACTCCAATTTGGAGACTAACCTATACACCAAACAATTACATGTCCCCCTATAAATTGTTGGTATTGTTAGGAGATTCTGAGGTTTGAGTCTGACTCTTTTTCTTCTTACCCTATTCACCTGTTATTTGTTTGTCAAGGCAGTAAAGGGATTAAGGACGAAAGGAAAAAGATAAGGATACCTTTAAACTCAATTTTTACTTTGGGATTTGGGGTTTACGATCCTGAACCAGCAGAAATAGTCGCGCTCCTCCATTCAAGGCGTTTGAAGATCATCAAGGAATTACCCTTAGCAAACTGCAAGTCATATGACTCCATGTTCAGTGGGTACGTTCGGCAGAAACTGCAACTTGTAGGCGACACAACAGGCTGCTAAGTTCGGGACTCAACAGACTCATGCGTTCTCTTCTAGCAGCTGAGAGAAAAAGGTATGTCTGTCTCAGCCGAGGTGGTAAAGGTTTTTGAAAAAGAATTTCTCTGTGGTGCCAGGATGCCCCTCTTTTTAGGCATGCGCCGATTTTGCTTATTGTCAGAGGCCACTTGGGAAACTTACTTTTGCGTTTATCATTTTTTATGCTATTGCCTTGTTTTTATTTTTCGATCCCTACAAATACAAATAATTTTCAAGTATTCCTATTGAATACGACTTTAAGTATTCCTATTGGGTACTAATAATTTTTAAACAGATCTATTTGACCAATAGATGGGACCCTAACAGGTACTAACACTCCGAGTGGACCAGGGAGTGATGGCAATGAATAAGTACTCCATAATCCCAAGATCTCCTGAACTGGAGCCTCGCCACTAGATGCAGTTTAACGTCATACATAGGACACCCCATTGAGGGATATCTTACTCTACTGCAGGGGATACAGTTTGTGTATTCTAAGCCCCATTGACAGTGCGAAAGAAGAAGAAGAAGAAGAAGAAGAAGAAGAAGAAGAAGAAGAAGAAGAAGAAGAAGAAGAAGAAGAAGAAGAAGAAGAAGAAGAATGTAAATACAATTTAGAAAGAGGAGAAGATTGCGTGGTCTCCATGAAAGTTGCCGAAGGACAAAGACGAAAGGAAGAGATGATGAAGAAATTCACATCAAGAAAAAGTTAGACTCGTGGTTACAAAAAAATATATCACTCACTTTACTATTATGCTTTAACCTCCTTTTAGACAAGATCTCAAATCGGGAGGACGTGAAGTGGAGTTTTTGAGTTGAAGGATGAATTACTAATTCGTAGACCTTCCCCAATGGCGGGGGTAGTTTCGCTAGCTCCGGAATTTAAGTCGTTTCTCATCTTCTGCTGGTTAATTACTGACAAATTGATCCTTTTCAAAATTGCTCGCGTGTGACCATTTTTTTTTTTTTTTTGCACTCACAGTAGGAATTTCCGTGATCGACTGTTTGTAGTAGGTCACACAGCCGAGCACCAGGTTCGCTGGTGTTGGGAAACGGCTATTACATTACAAAGACGAAGGAAAAGAACTCAAATAAAAAGGAAAAGAAATGAATTAAGAATAAATATTTACTACGCTTTGCTTAGCTTAATACAGATGTGGAGCTACCAATCATTATCCGACTCACAACAGAAGTAATGGTCAGCTAAACACTGCTTTATGAGTAGGTGCATCCAGTGAGGAATAAACTCATTTCTTACGAGTTCTCTAAAAATTTAAACAGTGAGTGATATCGATTACAAGAGAGAAGTTTATATTGTTGACGATAGGGTTCAGTTTCGGAATGGTGGAGACTGTCATTGTTATTACTCCCAAGCCGACACTGATCCAGAATCCAGTCAAATGGTCAAATAAATCTGTTGCTATTATGTTTAGAATTATTTTAAACTGCATTAACAGATTGCTTTTTATATAGTTATATTGAAATTAAGTATGAAGTGTTTACCTGTTCAAATGACTGCAAAAACCGATAACTGTATTCAAATCATTGGTATTTGATAGGAATAATTAATTAAAGATAATTGTTTGCAAATTAGTATTATTTTTAACAAGCTAAGCGTAGGAACTAAAATATCAAGACGAAAACGACGTGTAAAGAGTGAAAGAGGGTCTGTGATTTAGTAAGATTAAAGAAGCCAGTTGGGATCCAAACTCAAAGAGAAAGAGTAGACAACTGACTAAAGAATTAAGAGAAATCACCCTACCTCCATTGCGGGGAGGAGATTGGCTAAAAATAAAATGCTGTCTCCTTTCCTCCATCGACGAAGCAAAGCCACACCACATCTTCTTTTTGGGACCGATTCAAAGAAAACATAACATCTGGAAATACAACAAAGGATTTAGAAGACCAGATCAAGTGTTAATTAACAAGAAGAGAATTTGCCATCTTGTGGATTTTGCCGTTCCAGCGGATCATAGAATGAAAATAAAAAAGCGGAAAGATCAACAAATATTTTGATCTTGTCTGAGAGTTGAAAAAGCCGTGGAATACGAAAGTGGCAGTGATACCATTTGTAGTTGATGCACTTGGAACAGTCCCTAAAGGCACAGAAAGAAGACTGGAGAAATTGGGAAACAGTAGAAGAATTGATACCATCTAGACCACAGCACTATTGAGATCAGCTAAAATACTCAGAAGAATCCTAGAGACCTGACAGAACTAGCTGTCACTCAGACTTCAATAAAAGATAATACCATTTAAAACTGGAGTGAAAAATTCACATATAATAATAATAATAATAATAATAATAATAATAATAACACCCGGTGAAGGATTGTAACTGAAAGTAACCCTGAAAATTAAATGATAATAATAATAATACCAATTGTAGTTAGTGGACTTGGAACTGTCTTCAAAGGCGAGGAAAAAGAGGTTGGAGGAATTGAAAATCAGAGGAAGAATAGAAACTATCAAGACTACCACTTAATTAAGATTGGCTCAAATACTGAGAAGAGTCCTGGAGACCGGGGAGAACTTGCTGTCACTCAGATTCTAGTGAAAGACCACCAGCTAGCACTGGTGGGAAAAACTCACAGGAAGTCTCGCTGGAAGTAAATTAATAATAATAATAATAATAATGACCAAGGGACAAGGAAGTTGATGATTATGCACCAAGCCTTACATCCTAGAGGTGACATAGACAGACTGTATGAGTCAAGAAAAGAAATGGGAAGAGGACTCATCAGCATTGAGGATAGCATAGATGTATAAATACAAGAACTCGTGGACTACATTCAAAAAAGCAAAGAAAGACGAATTACAGCAACTAGCAACAGCATTAGCAAAATAAAACCAGACAGAATAAGAACAAAAACTTGAAAACAAAATTGGGAAGAAAAACAACTGTATATTTCAAGCAACAAACTGGCAAGATTGCACACAAGAAGTACTAAACATGGCTACGAAAGGAAAACCTCAAGAGAGAAACCGAATCTCTCCTAAAAGCAGCACAAAACAATGCCATAAGGACTAATCATGTTAAAACAAAAATTAATTATACGCAGCAGAATAGCAAGTTTAAGTTATGCGAAGAAAGAGCTGAAATGATTGATCACATAATAAGTGAGTGCAGTAAACTAGCACAAAAAAGTACAAAACTCAGAACGATTGAATGGGAAAGGTAATCCACAGGGAATTGTGCAAGAGACTGAAAGTTGACCATACTACCAAATTGTATATGTACAAATTAGAATCCGTCGTAGAGAATGAGACACTAAAAATTCTCTGGGATTTTAAGATACGAACAGATCACTTAATTTGTTGGGGGACCTGTTATTTGGTGAATATGTTTGGTCCCCCATTTTGTAGTATATTTTATATTGTAGTATGGTTTAGTGGTTTGTTATTTTGGTTGATATGGAAAAAGGCAAAATAGGCAAATGAAGTAAAGATATGTAAACGATATGAAAGATGTGAAACGGCGCGGACAAAAAGAACATTCAAGACAAAGCGGTACAAACAAAACAAATTTATATCTCAACAATACATGCAATGAAACATTTTAAAACATTACTATGGTTCTATTACTGTTCGTGAAATAATCCTGTGTGTGTGTGTGTGTGTGTGATTAACACTAATACTACAAAAAAAGGACTTAATGACAAAAGTGTCCTATGCGTGTTGACTACGTATTTCTACTGTTTGTTTCTTTCTGTGGTTTGACGAAATTTCTGTTTTCGAGGCTCGAAAAATTCTCACTGACAAAGTATAACGAGGAAGAGAATGTTTGCGTGTAGTATACATTTTCATGGTGGTTGGTTGTGGAAGATGAATGTAAAAAGGAGGAAGAGTGTGTTAACTTTGTTAGTTGAAATTGAGAGAGTGCGAGTGTTCTCTCTCGAAGTCACAGTAGAAAGAGTGTGTTGGTCCTGTAGGTGAAAATGTGAAAAGAGAAAGAGTGTTGGAAGATGAGCGTATTTATAGAAAATTCTTGTCATGGAGTAGGCTCCAAAAACGCAGGACAAAATTGAAATGCGCATGTAGTTTTAGGCACTAACCACGTGGATCTCCTGGCCAATGGGTCCCCGAGACTGATTGTTTATGTGCGTACGCCATCTTTGTTTCGGAAACAAGTAGCATAACGTCCATTTTAAATATTAGGCGTGTAAGTCCTATAAATTCCAGCCATAAGACCAGGAAAAAAGAGAATTTGGTGTCATGTGGATTTTGTCATTCCGGCGAACCACTGAGTGAAAATTTTAAAAAAGCGAAAAGATAAGCAAATACTTGGACCTTGGCAGAGAACTGAAAAACAGTGGAATATGAAAGCCAATTGTTGGTGTTGCGCTCGGATCGGTCCCCAAGAACCTGGAAAAGAGACTGAAAGAATTGGAAATCAGTAGGAGAATCGAGACCATCCTGACGATGGCATTGCTGAGATCGGCTATAATACAGAGACGAATCATGGAGACCTGAGGAGACTTGCTGTCTCTCAGACTCCAGGGAAAGACCACTAGCGTTAGCTGGTGAGGAAACTCGCAAGGAGTGAAATAACAATCGCCATTTGTTTGCATATAATTACATGATTTAAGTATTCCTTTCTAGTACGAATATTTTCAAAAAATGTGTTTGTCGTTCATTCTCGCCATCAGGATCAAGTGACAAATTTTTCTATACCCCTGAATATATTACACTTATCGTCATTCAAAGTTGGATACCCAGAAGATAACTTTGTTACTGATTAAGATCAATTGAAATTGACGAATTTTGCAATAAGTGCGAAATGACTTTCAGTCAGGATTTCAACATTAATCATTCCGTTTTGGGAATGCCGGGAAACGTACTGTTATGTATGTTGCTTTTTTTCTTCGAAAAGACAGCAGTAAAAATACATTCGAGGGTATAAAATTGACAACACGGAAGGTCTGGCTGATATTCTCTCTTATCCTAACAGAATTCTGGTAAGTTTTAAGAGAACTTACAAGCCCTTTCTCAAAGATTTTAGTTCTTTTTTTTTTAAGAACTTGAGTATTTCTTTCTCTAAGAGTTCTTTTTCTAAGAGTTTGGCTGTTCTTTTTTCAAAGAAAGGCTTAATACTGCTTCTACTATTTTTTTTCCTCTAAAACCGAAGTAGTTCTTTCTATAAGAAGATCTTGAGTAGTTCTTATTTTAAGAACTTGGTAATTCTTTGTCTAAGAAGCTCTTTCTCTAAGAGCTTAGGAGTTTGTTTATTTGTTTGTTGTTTTATTTTCTTGGGGGGGAGGGTTCTGTCTTAAGATCTTAAGTCGTGCTTCGCTCACATCTCAAATTGTATGAAGCTCATCTACAAGAGAAAAAAAAATGTTATCCTTTACTACAAAAAAACTGATTTTCGACGAGTACTACTCTCTCAGCATTATGTGTAAAACGCTAATACTTTCAAGTTTTTCCTAAAAACGATATCTCGCATCATATATAAGAGATTAGATTTTATATAAATTTCTATACGTGTAGATATGACTGCGAAAAATACATATGTATGTATTTGTTTGTGTATGTGCATGTATGAGAGAAAGAAAATGAGAGGAGGGGGCATGCGCGCGCACACGCACGCGCGTTATAATTCAAATAAACATTGAGAAACTACGCGTTTGTGCGCATGCGTGTGACCAAGGAAAGGGAAAAAAAGAAAGCTGGAGACAGAAAATGTGATGGAAAGACAGATAGAAAGAAAGAGAGAGAGAGAGAGAGAGAGAGTATGTGTGTGTGTGTAAGTGTGTGTATGTGTGCGTACGCGCATGCGCGTGCACGCGCTCGCATTTGAATAAACACCAAGAAACCACTTTTCTGTAGTCAAACACAGCGGGAAAGATGGGCGAACTGACGTAAATGGTTGTTTCTCACTCTTTCCCGTGTTTTCCCGCCACAACTCGGCCAATTCTACGGGGTTAAGCATCCATATGTCAAAAATTAAGGCCTCTAATCAACACATACGATAAAAATCTGAACTATTTATGTCTCCGTTCCGTTCCCTGTTTAAGCAATATGTGCTTTGACTCAACAGTCGTTTGTACTGACTTAAAAGATGAAATGGATTCGTTTCATGTTGAGCTCAAATGGCTGGAGGTTGGGCCGAAAGTAGAGAGGCGTGATTCTATCCTAAATCTGAGATTGTATAAACTTATTACAAAATTCAACGAAAAAAGCCGCTGCTTGAAAAAAAGACATGATCATATCAATTAGTGTTCTAGATATAAAATTCTTTGGGTTTCGTGGCAAAAAAAGAAATATGTCTTTTTTTTATCTCTTTTTATTAACTGTGCTTTTTCTCACCCAAGAAATAAAAATTTGAAAATCTATAAGATCATTGATTAATTGATTTTAACGGTATGTCAACCCGTCTCCGGTTACTCTATACAAGAGGTTAAGGAATCACGTTCAATGCACGTTTATATTTACATGTTTTGTGCTGTTGTTTCTTAAGATTTTTTTCTACACAGTTATATATCAAGTATTCCTATCTAATAGAAATGATTCGCCCACAAAAGTATAATTTCAAGTATTCCTATCTAATACTTATTAATAAACAATTATTTCTATTTCATAATGATTTGATTGCACACTGCTATGTGGGACTCTTGTGTTGAAGACCCAACCCCTCCGCCACAGGGGGAGGTATCCTCGTTGTGTAATGATTAAAGCGATGGACTGCGGGATTGTAGTACGCGAGTTCGTACTCCAGTCGCGCTATTACGTTCACTTTCGGGCAAATACCCTTGGGAAAGGTATGAACTCCCTTATCCTCCCAGCTATGGGTTAAATAGTGCCACTACTGTTCTTCTAGGAGAATAGCTTTGGCATTAAATAACCTACAAAGGTTGATATGCCATTAAACAAAGAAACCACCCCTCTGCCACGGTCAGGATGCGACACAAAGTCAGGGGGTTTTTTTGTTTATTTTTAAACAACGGATTTTGGAGGATGAAAATGGCCGCCAAATTTTCTGGGGTTACTAATAAGATGCAAGAATATATTTTTAATATATTAATTCTTGAAAATTCCAAAACTCTTTTGAGTTTTTTTAGCAAGGGGTTCGGTTTATATTGTAAGCATAATGCTAAACTCGACTCCTACTTTGTGTTCATTAGATTAAGTAAACCGAATCTTTTATCTTTTTCTTTAAACGTATAAAATATCCATAAAAAATTAACTAGTTGTCACAGAAATTTCAGTTATATTATACAGAAAATATTATGCTGAAAATATCATATTCAAATAATTATTACTTCAAACATCAAAAATTTTTAGAATTAAAAGAACAAAATTTTTTAGGTCATCTTAATAAGTGCTGATATCTATTGACTTCTTTTTCATTTCGCCATCAATATGATATATTTTTATTTCATCATCAATATTATATCTTTTCATTTCGCCATCAATATTATACTTTTTCATTCCCCCATCAATATTACACCTTTTCATTTCGCCATCAATATTATACTTTTTCATTCCCCCATCAATATTACACCTTTTCATTTCGCCATCAATATTATACTTTTTCATTCCCCCATCAATATTACACCTTTTCATTTCGCCATCAATATTATACTTTTTCATTTCACTATCAGTATACCTTTTCATTTCACCATCAATATTATACTTTTTCATTTCACTATCAGTATACCTTTTCATTTCACCATCAATAGGATATCTTTTTATTTCACAATCAATATCATACCTTTTCATTCAGGGAGTCGGGAGTAGTTGAATGGGAAAGATGTTTCGGCGAAGTTGTCACGGTGAGAGCTGGTACAATTTGAATTAATTTCGTAACCCAGTCCTCCTGCTAAAAAGTAAAAGCATACGTCTGAGGATGTACGTTTCACTTAACTTAGTCTATCTATCCTTCTCACATCACTATTAGCGTGACGTATTCCAAATCCCGTGATCATATGTAAGTAGATATGTACAGAGGTATTAATATATTGGTTATTATTACCATCATTATCGTATCGCTTTTATTTTGGCAACTTTCAATACAAGAGTTGTCGAAGTAAGTTCTGTTGAAGGTAGAACAATCACGTCAATAGTTTCTATAAGTAAAAGTAAAGTTGGTGACCGTAGTCGAGTGCGACCAGAAGGCTCCCTTTTCAATTGCTACTACACCGAGGCATAGGGGAGGGCGCTACTCCTTTCCTAGGGTTGTTCCACTTTAACCTTGATACGTACCTTATATTGCTGAGTGTTAAGCAAGGAGATATCAAGTCTCCCTGACTATTGGCGAACACTCTACCCTCTGGAACAATGAGCCGATTAATACTTTTCTTGATTTATTAACTATATAGTTAGCTTACTCTTTTTCTATTCCCGTCTTTCGCTTAAAGAAATCATCATCATCATTATAGTAGTAGTAGTAGTAGTAGTAGTAGTAGTAAAGGGGATCTCTGGACTGCGACATCGCAGTAAGCGAGTTCAAACTCCAGTCGTGCTGTTACGTTCACTTTCAAACTAATACCCTTAGAAAAAGTATAAATTACCTTATTTCCCTGCAGCTATGGGTTAAATGATACCATTACTATCTTTCTACAACGGTGGTTTTGGCTTTAAATAATCCACGAAGGTTGATATGTCATCAAAACAAAGAACAGAAAGATATTTCTATAATCACTATCGCTGAGTGTAACGATTATTTTCATAGGAAATGGAATTGGTAACCAAAGTTCAAATCCTGGACGAGATTGTTTACGTTTCACTTCACGCTAATGACATTGAGAAAGGCATGAATCCAGCTTTTCTCCTTCCAACTACGGATAAATAATAGGGCAGACTGAGTTTTCCAGCCTTGATCAAGTAACCAGTCTAAGAGAATGAAAACTTTGAATACAAACCAGCTATACCCCGCTTTAGCAAAAGTTTTGAAAATTAAAATAAACAAAAAAAACTGTCTTTTGGTCGCTGGGGTAGGGTAAATATTTTCTTCTGCGCCTTATTTCATGAGACAAGACACCACAAAAAGTTTATACCTGCTAAAACTTCAGGAATTGTTTGGTTTCTTTGTTTATAGGCATATCAACCTTCGTAGGTTATTAAATGCCAAAGCCATCCTTTTGGAAGAACAGTTGTGACACTATTTAATCCACAGCTCGGGGGTGTAAGGAGGTTCATACTTTTCCCAAGGGAATTAATCCAGCATGTTAAATACAGCCTCGCGAATTTTAGTAGTAATAGTTGTTATAGTAGTAGTTGTAGTAGTAGCATTTTCAGTTGCAGTGTTACTGCAATCACTATCTTTATTATAATTACCAGTGAATTTGCGCAAGGCCCAGCAAGAGGCTTGGTCGCTTCGCGACAGGCTTGCTACGCTCAAACCCTTGGATGCTTTGTAAAAGGCTCGCTGTGATTGCAACCTAACTCTACAGTATTTGAAATATAGTTATTTAATTTCATAAACATTTTCTCCTCACAAAATAAGGAAAGGTATACCCAGTATTATCCTAGCTCTCAAAAAAAAATTCCGATATTTTCTCTATTCCTTCCATATAAAATAATGGTTTAAATTTCTATCTGGTATCTTTTACCTTTTACCTGGTACCTGATACCTTTTATCTGATATTTAATACCTTTTATACACCCCCCTTTACCTTTTTACATTTTTTATTTATCCATTAAATGTAGATGACTGAGCCATTAAGAGAAAAATGTTTTTAAAATTTCCTCTGACGGAATAAGCCACTTTATATATAGATAACAGATTATTTATCTCAAAAGCAAATGTACCTTGATAGGGGCCTCGTTTTATAATCTGTTAACAACATCTGTTGGAACCTCAATCCTTGATTAGCTATGTGCGAGTGAAATGGATTCAAACTATTACTCCTAATTGTATCTTTTACTCTGTGTCGATTCAGCCTTTTGCCCAAAACGTATGTACCGTTCTGGATCCACGGGGTTTCTCTGGATATGTTACAAAACCCTGGGGCTTAATCTAGTCAAAAAATAAATTATATCATATGGTGTCTATTTTATTATTTTCTCTTTTTTTCATTAGCTCCGTGTTAACAGAAATATCCCCAGTTAAGTCATTCGAATAAAAAGATATACAAAAAATATGATCATATATAGATATGAACGCGAATATATATATATATAATATGGAGATTTGGTGTCTGTCTGTAACAAGAATTATGTCACCATCGACGTCACAATTCTTTTAGTTTATCCAAGTCAGATTCTCCAAGATTTTATTTTCATTCAAATCTCAATTATTAAGATAAATGTTTTATATTACCAATACTTTTGGTCTTATCTATCTACGAATAACATGCAATTTTACTTGTATATACGACCAAATAGCAGTTTACAATGTGAACGAGAAAGCTAATGTGCATATTGATCTTAATTTTAATAAATATTTGTTTGGTTTTATTGATTTTTAATTGTTTGGCTTTATCTTAATATGAGCAAAAATTCAGTCTATGAATCTTAAAATAAATCCATAAACAAAAAGAAACAGCTGTAATTTTTTTCTTTCCGGTCTAATTTAAATTGTTGAACTCGGAAAATTTGGGATTAAAACCGGGAGTGATGGAAATAGCTAGCGTCTAAGCTGTCCTATTCTTCGATTATACCCCCTCTGTTTGAATAAGTTTAACGCGATAATTCAGTTTTGAATTATAGTAAATGCTATTGTAATCTTTTTATATGCGTTCTTATTTTGTTTAGGTAATCTTTCTAATTTAATAAGATATTAAATTAAAACTTAAATACTTGCAGTGGGAGGACATATATTTTTGCTAATATATATAATATACATAGAGTATTATGAGATGGGAGGAAGACGCCGTACAACTGCTATACTGGGGGTTGCTTCTAGGATTTGTTCAAGACAGTACGCAGCATTCTTGTGTAGTTCCTATCTAGCTTTTTCTCTATGAGTTCTGTGGTGCATACATATAGTAGAATAGACACAGTTTGGAAGAAATCCCGTTTTATTTTATTGGATATAGATCAAATTTCCATATGATCGATTGCCAGTTAATAGCATTCCACACTTTCGTTAACTTCCCATCTCCCGAATCATCCAAGTAAAACAAACAAGAAATGCAGGTCACTTATGGACTCCTACACGTAGACGTGCCAGTGTTTATCGACCAGCAAATAATTACATCAGCTTTGAGCGGACACGGGATGCAGCCTAGAAAACCTGCTAAGAGCGATGGATGATAAAGATGGATGGCGAGATAGAGTCAAAGAACTTCGTGCTGTCAGCATGACTTGATGATGATTATATAATACTATGATAATGTATATATATATATATATATATTACGAGATAGATAGATAGATAGATAGATAACTTTTTCTTGTCATACAAATTTTCCCTAGGTTTTTGTATTTTGTTCTTTTAAACATTCATCGTCGATTTAGCATCACTAATATCGTCCCTCACAGTCCTGATGATAGTTCATTAGAAACAAAACGCTATAGTGTCGACTTTGGAAATTTACTAAGTTTTTTGCTTAGATGTGGCACAAGGCCATATGAAAGGGGCACCCAATGAGACTCGAACTCACTCGTGTAGGTTTGCTAGCCGAGCTTGCTAACCATTACACCACCAGAGGCGCCTGCTATCGTGTCGACTTTGCTTCTCAATAAATCTCTCCTTCTACTTGGATTACCTTCTTATCAATTTTTCCATAGATAGATAGATGTAAAGTTAGTTATAAAAACTCACCTTACATGATTACCAATCAGCCTGAATAGACCAGATAAAGTAGCAGACGGTTTTTATGTCCCGACTGAGTCATTTCACTCAGAAAATTCTGGAAGCTACCTTCGCAGATTGGGTTGCTTAAAACTATTGTTTTCAGGACTAAGAGGTTTAAACACGAAGATGCTTTTAAAATAACTCCTCCTATCAATTAATTTATCTATTTTCACAGGAAACTATAACAGACGCATGGAGCTCAACACTGTTAATAAAGCAATTGTTCAGCTACAAAACACTATTTTTCCACGTAGTCACCTCCACTGACTATGGATTTTCACCAGCAATGCTCCGCTCATAAGAGTCATTTTGAAAGTAAGGCTTCCTATTTTATTATGTTGGTCCACGAAGTCAGAAGTGGGTGTTAATGGCATGGCAATAGAGGCTAAACCTTTCTGCTAATAACCCAAAATTGTTTTTGACTTGCGAAAGATAGCAGATAGATAGCAGTACGAAATATGTATGAATCAACGGTGTATCACTGGATTCTTCCATGCGTAAAAACTGCACCCACAAACTGTCATCGACGCCCGTAGAACCTTTACGAGTGTGATCACAGTTAGACAGTGGGTAGTGTATTTTAATAATAAAGACAGTTATATGAGAGTGATAAACCACAATCAAATCAGCTGTCGACTCACAAAACGAAAGGCGCATCGATTATCTCATCTGACCTAATCAGGCTGATGAAAGATGGACTATATGAACAACCTTTTCCTCACTATGACACTGTTATTGTTGCTGCTATGGAAAAAAGAATGTATCGCTTCTGTCGGAGTAGGTTTTTTTGCTTTTTCTTCTTTTTTTTTTTACGAACGCAGCATGTAGGCTCTTGCTTTGGCAAAAGTGCTTAGTAAATGTAAATGAATATATGGAAAATATAGTCTTAACTGGTTTATTATGTTTCCAAGCAGCGGTCGTCTAGATACTGCTATATGGATGCACTACATGGACGCTAACTAAACGGATGGAGAAAAAGCTTGACGGCAACTACACAAGAATGCTGCGAGCAATATTGAACAAGTCCTGGAGGCAACACCCCACAAAGCAGCAGCTGTACGGCCACCTACCACCCATCACGAAAACTATCAAAATTAGACGAACCAGACATGCAGGACACTGCGGGGGAAGTAGGGACGAGCTCATAAGTGATGTACTCTTGTGGACCCCTTCACATGGCCGAGCAAAGACAGAGCGACCAGCTAGAACCTATTTACAGCAGCTCTGTGTAGATACGGGATGTAGCCCTGAGGACCTGCCGGAAGCGATGGACGATAGGGAGGGATGGCGAGAGAGGGTCAAGGATATCCGTGCTGATGGCGCGACATGATGATGATGATGATAATGAGAGGCTTGCCACTTAAAGTGGATATGGATCCTCACATACTTCAGCAGCAATATCTCATCTACTGAAACGGATGTAAACATACACCAACCTATGTGTGGAATGCTATTGACAGGTTATCGATCATATGGAAATCTGATCTCTCTGATAAAATAAAACAGGATTTCTACCAAGCTGTGTCAATACTACGGTATGAATGGTGCATATGGATACTAACAAAACGTTTAGAGAAAAAGCTAGCTGGGACCGACACAAGAGCTGCTTGCTGTCTCGAACAAATCCTGGAAGTAGCACACCACAAACCAGCAGCTGTACGGCTATCTGCTTACCATCTCACAAACCATCCAAATAAGACGAACAAGATATGCGGGACACAGCTGGAGAATCGATGAACTCATAAGTGACGTTCTTTTATGGACTCCTACATATGGATGCCTCAGTGTTGGTTGACTAACAAAGACTTACATAAATCAGCTTTGTACGGACACTCAATGCTGCCTAAAAAACCTGCCAATAGCGATTGTTAATACCGACAAATGGCGAGAGAAAGAGAGTCAAGGAACCCTGTACTGTCAGTGCGACTTGATGATGAAGATAATAATCAACTTATATATCAAACACGCTCTTGGTATAATGGTTATCGTCGTAGGAAATGAGCACGGTGACTCGAGTTCAAATTCTGGACGAGTTTGTCTGCATTTCACATACTGCAAATAACCTTGGGAAAGGTATGAATCCAACTATTTTCCTCCAGCTATGGGCAAATGGTAGGGCAGACTGAGTTTTTTAACCTTGGCATGGCAACGAGAAGGAAAACTTGGAATTCAAGAACTCGGCTTGTCACAAGCTGATTGTGCGGAGGGGTTGGGTAAATACATACGAAATATAATGTGACTACATATCCTCTCTCTCTCTCTCTCTCTCTCTCTCTCTCTCTCTCTCTCTCTCTCTCTGGAGTCCTTGTGATGAAGTGGCTAAAGTGCTAGACTGCGACATCGTAATAAGCGAGTTCGAACTCCAGTGGCACTATTACATTCACTTTCGAAATAATATCTTTGGAAAATGTATGAAGCCTTTTATCCTCCCTGTTGTGCATTGAATAGTACCACTACTGTTCTTTTAGAAGGATGGCATTGGCATTAGATGACCCTCAAAGGTTGATATGCCATTAAACAAAGGAACCAACCTAAATCTCTCTCTCTCTCTCTCTCTCTCTCTCTCTCTCTCTCTCTCTAGATAGATAGATAGATAGATAGATAGATAGATAGATAGATAGATATGCCAACTTTTAAACAGAGGAAGTGTGTGTGTGTGTGTGTGTGTGTGTGTGTGTGTGTGTGTGTGTGTGTGTGTGTGTGTGTGTGTGTGTGTGTGTATGAGTGTGTGTGTGTGTGTATGAGTGTGTGTGTGTGTGTGTGTGTGTGTGTGATGTTTTGAATGAAATCCGACTGGATAAGAAAAAAGAAAACAATACGGAAAATCATATTGACATGTTTCGCATACCGATCATGTTATCCTTATAGAGAAATATGACATTCTGATTTTTTTCATATTTTCTTCCGTTTTCATATATATATATATATATATATATATATATATATATATATATATATATATTATTTAATCCAGTAAATGATAAAAATTGAGGTACTAAAATAAGATATGTCAGAATAATATTTTCTTTTTTATATATACATAAATGTTTGAATGTTTAGACATGTATTATTGTAGATGTAAATTTTTCCTCGGTTAAATTTGAAGTATGATTAAACCAGATGTTCCTTTACATGACATAATAAGTTGATACTTATTGTTACTTGAATTTGAATGGTTACTTTTATATAAGAGAAATAATGTTATTTTTTCTAGTCTTGTTTTGAATGTGAAAAAATTATTTTAATTCATTTTCTTGTTTGATCTGAAGAAGTCCTGTTAATTTTTGAGAGCATTGATTTATATCAATACTTTTTAACAGGATGGAAATGAATTTATTGTCTTAATGAGACCGATTGTTGGATTTTTAAGAGAAAAAATATACATATATATATATATATATATACAGTCACACACACACACACATACACACACACTCATATATATATATATATATATATATATATATATATATATATATATATATATATAGCTTGCAAAAACATATGGGAACTAGACAAATCCAGGAAGCATCACCCCACAAAACATTACCTGTACGTTCATTTGCCTCCTATCTCACAAATCATCCAAGTACGATGAACAAGATATATATATATATAACAGTAGGTCATTAATGTTTCTCGGATTCATATTTTTAACTTAATTTATAATATGTATCTATTTCACATATATGACAGGTATTATAAGTCGAAATTTATTTGTTAAAAGGCAAATTCAACCTTTTTGTAGAAATGAAAACGCAAGGGAAATTAATGTATGTGTTGAAGCCCTTCTCGTTTTTACCAAATGTGTGTATGCGTGTGCTAATGTTTGTTGAAAATTTAGTTTGTATTCGGCATTTACTTTGTATCTAACCCAGATTAAGCGCCTATTCCAGTCGCCACGAGAATCTTTGTTGATAACTGCTCAATGTCTGTGTCAGCGGAACATATCCCCCTCACATACAAAAAAAAAAAACAATTACACAAAAAAATTAGATAGGGTCCGAATCTTTTGAGCTCAAAGTTGTATTAATAAATTTCCCTCATATCATAACAAGCAGAAAAAAATATTTACTGTCAAAATTTAGCTGTTCAATTGAAAGAAAAATATATTCTTTGAAAAACCGGAAGTAAGACAAATTTGAGATTTCTAAAGATTATTTTCATTATTTCAGCCAAAAAAATATCCGTTTGAGTTATGCTATTAAAAACATTGTTTTGTTTTTAGGACTCCTTTTCATCGGCCCGAAATAACTAACCACGTTATTATTAGTATTTCTTTAACGTAACATTATTACGAAAACTCAGCAAAATTTATCCAAATAAACATTTTTATCACTTTAAGGCATCAAAATAAAACAAAGCTACAAAAAGTTAGTGAGTTAAAATAATTATTTATGATGGTTTGAGTCAGGACGTTGAGTCCAACCGAAGTCAAGGATAAATGACTTGTTTTGAGATAAATGTTATTGCTTCAAAATAGACAGACTTGAGAGCATAGCTCTTCGTTCTGAATCCAAAAAGCATTATCCCGAAGTCCCCACTAATATATTTACATATATATCAGTCAGGGAACCTGGTCCTACAACAAATTAATGTAAAGTTCTTTTGACAGGATCGCCCTTAAGAGGAGTGGGTCAGTTGGTCCAATTGGCTTAAGCCGGCCCTGTCCGTTGTTATGGTAACACAGGTCAATATAGTGACAATACCAGGTCGACTGAGGATCAAATTCGCAATTAACAGCTGGTAAAACTTGCGTGCAAACCACCGCTCAACAGGAATCAAAATTATTTAAATTTTCGCCATCTCTTGCAGAAAAAAAAGGTAAAAAACGACCAAGAATGTAAGGGAAACAACTACGATTATTTGTAATGTGGTTACTGTCAAAGTTACTTCCCTTAAACCAATTGCTGTGATGCAGAAATTAAAAGATATTTTGGTAAAATTTAGTCAACATACTTCTATGAACATATCGGCAGCAGTTTTGTTTTTTGTTGTTGTTGTTGTTGTTGTTGTTTTTTGTCAGTCACTGGCTCTTAAACCAGCTGCTTCAAATTGCTTTAAAGAGAAATACACTTTGCCTTGAAATTTCTAAACGCTTTCTTGACTGAATGAATGTATTTTTGTTTTTAAAATTCCATACCATATTTGGCATGATACTGTACTAAATACTAATTCCTATAGCACTTGCTTTAAGATTATTCAGATCTGTTGAAATAGTAAATCTAAACTCCCATTTTGTAAATAACCGAAATATAAATCACACATCAGATATTTATGATATTGACACTAACTGATAGATAGATAGATAGATAGATAGATAGATAGATAGATAGATAGATAGATCTTTTAAACACAGTAATGATAGAAACTAATTTCTGTGATATACGATCTCACTTGAGGACCATATATATATATATATATATATAAGTATATATGTAAGTCAAGTAAGTTAGCCAACCATAGTTGAGGGAAATTGGAAGGCTCCCTTTTCAATAGCTACTACACCAAGGTGTAGAGGAGGGCACAACTCTTTTCTCTGCATTGCTTCATTTACTCTTGATCAATACCTTTTAATGATGAGTGTTAAGCCAGGAGGCATCAAGTGCCCTTTTTGAGATTTTGGTATGGGATTGAACCCCGATCTCCAGGACCATTGGCGAACACTAACCATTACGCCAATTGACCTGCCTCAAATAATCTTTAAGCTAGTGTTATAGGAATGAAGAGATTCAATAAATATTTATCACCCTTTGATATTTTACCTGTCCATTAGGAGCCCATAGGGTGTCACATGACAGTCCCAGAAACCCTTTCTCAAGCTTTTTTTTACCTCTGTTCTTTAAACAGTAGAGACATTGTCTCTAACCCTGCCAAGGAGCAGTAAAGCCACTTGTCTATATAATCTACTTTCATCTTTTTTATTTTTAAACCTTCTATACACTGCTTGTTCAAGGAATAATATGTGCATACTTTTAGCTACTGAAACACATGTATTCTTTCTTTTAATGCCACTAGTACATATATTGTATGTATTAAATGTTAAATGTCCTTGTACATATAAATGGGTTTATTTTGTCTTTCCTTTCATTTTGTTCATGGATATATTAATACTAATATTGGTCCTTGGAGCATAGGGATTCAACTAAATATCTTTCCGACACTAAATAATTCTAATAGGAACATGAGTATTTCAAATAGGAATTATCTTTGTGACAACTGGCATGTTTGATCCATACCATTGTGGTTCAACATTAACTCAATATTAAACTAAAGTAAAGAAAAAAAAACTATGTCAGTTTCTCAAATGAAACAGAAATGTTCTGCCAGTAAAAATTGATAAATAACATTTTATTCACTACTGAATAATCATTTTGCCTACCAAATTTAACAATCATATACACTTTTGAATTGTATTGTATTTCTGTTGCTTTTTATCACAATTTAAACTAGCCCAGTCAACTGCAGTTGCAGATTACACCAACTGCATCTCTGCAGATGAGTAAGACTCTGCAAATGAGTGTCCTGTTTATGACACTAAACAATCTGATGGTGAGGCTTCAGTAATGCTGGAGCTTTGGGGAATGTGGAGTACCCCTTCATTGCCATCACTCCAAGGTCGATTCTGGCCCAGAGTAGTAGCACCTAATAGGGTCTGATCTATGGGTCAAATAGAACTAAACTGTGTACTTATGTGAAACTGAATTGTTCAAAATAGAACTGTTTTCATATTTAGACTGTGTACTTATGGTAAACTGAATTGTTTGAAATAGAACTGTTTTGACATTTAACTGTGTGTAAACAAAAAATTGTACTTATAGTAAGCTGAATTATTTGAAATAGAACTGTTTATATGTATAAAAATGGATTTGGCATTAAATAACCTACAAACAAACCAAACCAAATAATTTAAACAACATTTTAGATTGCTCGAAGGTAGGGAGGATATTTAGTCAATTCCCCATTCACTATTTACAAATATAAGCGTTTGTATATCTGTAATATACTAGTACTGAATAAACAGATAGAAAGACAAGGTAAGTGCATTTATACATGCAGAAACATTTAATATATACATAATATACATACAAGCAGTATTACAAAGAATACACAAACATGGCCAAAAATATAATATGTACATATTGTTGTATGAACAAGCAATATATAAAAGAGACACAAGATTGAAAAATACTTCCTTTATATGATGATGAACCATATAATGGTCATAACTATGTTGGTTTTACAGTACAATGATGAGCCAAGATGTAACATCTCTTCCGTTCAAAGAACAAGGTCAAAAGAGGCCAAAAATGGATTTCTAGGATTTATCTTGTGATACTCCATGATTTCCTAATGGATATGCCCATTCTTTAATGAAAGCAACAATTTATTGTCTCCTTACAAACTTAAGTAAAGATAACAAATGATCAATAACATAACCAGTGATGACAATAATTAAAAGTTCTACTCTTAAAAAGCTTGGGAAAGGTATGAACCCTCTTAGTCCCCTAGATATGGGTTAAATTGTACCAGTTGTTGTACAAGGATGGCTTTGGTATTAAATAACCTACAAAGTTTGATATGCTGTTAAACAAAGAAACCAAATCAAACCACTCTTAAACATTGCTATAAATGTTTTCTTTTAATAAGCTTAGCTTACTTTGGCACAGTGTCAGGACTACAGATTACTAGTAAAATTGAAAATCACTATCAATGGTAAACTACTCTAGCTCATTAATGATTACACTATGAGATGTGTCTTTAAAAAATTAATTATAGCTTATATTTGGCCAAAGACTGCAAGTATAGGGTACTTAATGAGGGTCAAACTGTTGTATTTGATCAGTGGATCTAGCTTGCTAACCATTAAACCACAATATACCTAAAATAACAATGAAGATATTATTTTCACACTACCTATCACATTATAATAAATCAGTTGGTAATTTTTCTTTAACATCCTTTCTGGTCACTGATCCCATAACTAGGTTTGGTCATTGAGATGCTACATATGTAGCATGTCTTGGGCAAGAATAGCTTGGCAGAGTGTTATATAGTTATTTACACGTTCATGCATCACAACGACATAATATCAAAGACAGACGCATGAATAAACGACGCACGCAGTAACAATTAAGATGCAGGAAGGAAGACGCAGGAAGACTTCTTTACAAATATATTTTACCTCTGACTTTATTGCAAGGGTTCGAAAGAGTTGTTCAAGGGTTGCATGTGAGAGGATGCTGGAGACCGAACATAAACTTCATATTTTGACCCCACTGTTATGACCGTCACATTGTGTCTTTCTTGTTCTCCTGATTCTGGAGTCCACTCCATTGGGGCTTTCCGAGGGCCCCCTCAGTCGGGTGTGGCTTTCACTACCACATCTGGTCTCTAGCTGTCTGGAATTCTTCTGGCAACTGCTTTGGCACCCAACTCAACACAATTATATAATAATTCAACGCCCACACGATCGCCCACTGGATCTTTGAAATCGAATGTTTAATCGTCATCAAGCGGAAATAACTGTCATGCAGTTCAGAGGTTACTCTCTTCCGGTGCATCACTGTAGTGGCACAATGGGACCTTCACCTTGTCCCATATCATAAGCCTTAATCCACCCACGCGATCTCTTTCGATTACTGGCCATTGGAATGTGTCACTTCCTTCCGGTGTATCACCTTGGAATAGCATTTTTGGGACAGGGCGAGGGTCAAAATATAACAAGAGCCCATCCCTACAACTCTACAACTGGTTTTAATTCAGAGTTTTCCTTTCTCTAGACTGTTTGTCATACCAAGGATAAAGAACTCTGTGTTCTACTTTCTACCAATAGCTGGAAGGAAAATAATTGGTTTCATACTTTTCCCAAGGGTATTAACTCTATGTGAAATGAAAACAACCTTGTTCAGGAATAGAACTTAGGTAACCAAGTTCACTTCCTACAATGGCATCCTTTACACCACAAGCACTTCTTTAGCATACCAACCTTTTTAAATAAATGTCATTCATAATTTATAATAAGTCAAGTTTACATGTCTAGTCAAAAACTAATAGCAATATTCAAGTAATTTTGCAACTTTACTGTACTTATAAACTACCACTAATTTTTTTGTTGTTCTGCAGTTTTTTGTTTATGTACAACATATGTGTGCCACATTAAGTGCACTCAGATCTCATTGACCCATCTCTTCCGAGCCCTCTTGACCTCTATCATTTCCTGAACTTGATTTATTCCCAAGTTTGTGACTTCCAACAACTGCTGCAAGTGAAGAATTCATTCTTTGTTCCACCACTCAACAAGCAATGCGATATGGGTTTGTACTAGTCATCTTGATTCTTTCTATTGTTATTTATAATGATTGATGATAGCAAATCCTCTAGTTGAAATATTCAACTTGTCTGGATGTTTGATCCATACCATTGTGGTTCAACACAAATATTCAGCTAGTTTCTATGTCATTGTGGTTCAACACTACCTGAATTTCAAACTAAAGGTAAAATGATGTGTTGCTAGTCAAGTAACCACTTTGGTTGTTGGGTTAAAGACTGCTCAGCCAATAGGATCCCATCTTCAAGTATTATAGATCACCACTAATGGCCAACATTAGGGTGGGGTCTTACCCCTCTGCAGAAGTGCGGTTAGCCTATACTACAAGCCCAACCAACAGGGCATTAACACACTATAAATATATAAATTATCTTGATTTATATATGCTACATTAAATTGACATACAATAAAATTCACTATGAAAATACTATTAAAATCAACTACACTTCCTTTGAGTGCAAATGAGTGTGAAATAACCATACATTGTTTTAATGTTTAGAAAAAGGACTTTAAGGATTGACAAAGTGGGAAAAATTAATCTGCAGAGGGAATGCCATTGAACAGTATTAAGATATTCTTCAAAAGCTAACAAGAAAAGAAATTAAGATTTTGGATGTTTTTTCTAAATGCATTCTCTGTATTGGTGTAATCCCTCGAACCAAGAGTTTTCTGGGTATGACACTAAATTGCATCTGGTGGTAAGGTTCCAGTTATAAAGTTCTCAGAGTGTGGAGTCACTATTTTGTTGTCATTACTTCCAGGTCCACTCTGACTAATCACTCAGATGGTTATATTAAACTTTACTGCCTATATGATTGTTAAGATTGTATTCTTCAAATTGTTCTCATGGCATATATATCATTTTATGTTTAATAGTATTGTAATCATATATTTCTTAAATGAATCTTTGTCAACTATATTCACTTTTGACTGATATTTTTTCATCTTATTCCGACTGCTTTGTATCACAATTCCCAAATTGTCATTCTATGGTCACTAAATAAGCAGTCCAAATTAGAAATGAAGAATAAGTGAGAGATGTGATGAAAAGTAATAGAAATAAGATGAAAGAAATCCAAAATTTACTTAATATTTTTTTACTACCTATATATAGCATCATGATTGATATTGATTCAAGTTACTCTAAAGAAAATTCATTTAAATTAACAAAATTGCAATACCAAATAGATAAAATAAAAACAAATTGTAACAATAATGAGATTAAAAAGATATTTAAGCAAGCACTAAATAACAAGCAATTTATTTTAGAAAAAGAAACAGAACACATAGTATCAATCATTGTTTACCAGTTTTAAAAATGATAGGAATAAATGGTTCTTCATTGCTTTTTAATGGAATATTGATTACACCATATTTCTCTGCATATAAGACACATAGTTTACAAAAGGTATTTGGAGGATTACTGCTCACAGCAACCCTTCCAAGCTTCATAACTATCAATTTCAAACTTTAGTAGATAACCCTCAGGTCACAATAGCAGAAAATAGGATGCTGGATGATATTGAAATATAATTATTTTAATGTTAATGAGCATCTTATATGCCAGAAAATATGGTATTTTCTCATTGTTGGTTGTACAAGCATAGATACTTGTTGTTGCCCAGGATAAAAAAAAATAATAGCAACGTTTTTATGAAATAATTCAGATGTATATTTTAGCAAGATGTGAACACACAAGATAAATACACGACAAATGAGCTTTACACAAGATAAAACTGTGATTAGTTTCTGAGATCACACTTTTTTTTTGTTCCTGCATCTTTTACAAATATGTAGTCTTTTCTTATTTTTTTTTTAACTGCTTACTAGTGAACATCCAACATATAGCTGGTCATGTGAAAAACACGTGCTTGAATTAGTCAGTCACATCACTTATAAGGTAAAAAAATATACATCGTATCACAGTCTATCAGGGCAAAAATGGCACCTTTACCGTCAGATGACCTGCGGTGACCTCAGAGGTCAACATCGTATATGTCGGAATTTGAAGTTAAGTCTATATCCATGCAACAAATAAAGCGCTGTGTGATTTTCCGTTTGGCAGTGTTTCTCGAATACACAAACACCGATAAAATATTAAAACCTACTTCACTGTTTTTTAAAAATGTGTTTTTTGTTTTTAGGAGCGGAATTTAATTCATCGGGTACATGTGTTTTGGTTGACACCGCCTACATAAGCAAAAGCGCGAAAGCAGCTCAAAAATTAATGCGAATCATTAAATGGCGACTGGTTATAGCCGTTGTTGCTTTTGTCTTTCTTCTTAAAGTAAGTCTTTTATTTATTGTTCGAATCAAAAAGATAAAGCCCCTCAATTCTACCCCAAAATCAAACATTTACTTCTCTATTTTTATTTATAAATCATACTTTTATTCTTTCTCATTTATGGTCTATTTACCGAAAAAAAAAAACATTATTTTAAAAGAAAGTAATTTTTAATTTATTTATTTCCTCTGTCCTAAAATGTCAAAGATATATTTTTGAAAAAATATCTACTCATGTATTTTAACAGTCTTTAATTTTCTTAAAAGCTTTGAAATGTTTTAGGAATTTTATGCTTTATGGTATGTGTGGCGTATAGCCAACTTTTTCTTAAACCTTCATGAAAAAATGTAATTTAAAAAAAATTATTGACTGATTCATTCATTTATCTTTCTTATTTATTTATTTTCTCGTGGGAAAATTATACATTCGGCCAACCTACCCAACCCCCTTTTTTCTCGTTCTTCTATGTGGCCAATTTACGAGTGAACATCTTGAGAGCACTTGTTAAAACCAAAATGATTTAGTGTTGAAATCTAATTTTAAAATATATTGATTATATTATGTAGACTTTTTTTAAAAAATCTTAATGTATTTGATGAAAATATTTTAAAAAGTACGAATAGCAAAGCAACTGATGTCTCTGTGCTGTCTTGTTTTAAGCAGAATCGATTTTTTAAAATGTTTTTGGTCTATTGAATAAAAAATACTTTATTCTGGGGAGAAAAAAAACTCAATTTACGACTTTGGAGATCTTATCAGGAATCAGTTTCAGAAATATGTAAGATCTGAGGAGGGGAAAAATTGTATCACCAAATTAAAATTTATTTCGATCTCTGTCAGTTTTCTTGCAATGTTTTTCTTTTTCATATACTTTCTATTTATCTTTGCCTCACATTAAAAAGAATATTGAGTCTCGATTTTTTAACGTTAACAATATTGCAAATAAAATGAACTAACTTTTTTTATCAAAATAAATGAATAAAAAAAAGGGAGACTCTCTTTATTTTGACAAGTTTTACTTTTAAAATCAATTTTATTTCCTTTTATATTATCAAAGAATTAGTGCCATTGCTTTTCCTGAAAATCTAATTCCATTATAGTTTACCCACACAGCACTAAAAATAATTTTGAATTTTGCAATTACGCAATTATTGTTTTAAAACAAGTAACATCGTAAATAAATATCAGGAGTGCCAATGTTCTGATTTTTTTTCTTCGAAACAAACAAAAATGTTTCAATTTATTGATATTTTAAAATAGTTTTGAGTTAATTGTTTTTTTGTGTTTTTTTTTTTTTTAGAGTTTTGATCACTTTAGAAAAAAAAGAAAGCAATGTAGATCTTATGTGTAAATGCGATTGTCACTAGTATATCAAATTTTTCTTTCTTGATGATCTATCTTTGTTAAAATTCAAAGCAATTTGCATACCATCTCGTAACAGTTTTTTTTTTCTTTGTTTGTTTGTTTTTTTAATTAATAGTTTATAAATCAAATAATTTAAACCACTTTCTTTATGCTGCTGAAGAGCAAGAAAAGAGAAATTGATTTTACTTTTGCAGAGTTAAATCGTAAAGACTAAATTAAAACTTCGATCAAAACTAAAATTTCCTATCTTTCCTATTACTGAATAGTAAATAAAAAGGCTTTTTTTCTTTGTCAGAATCCAAAATAATTTACCTACAATCTCGAAACAGTTAAAAAAAAAAAAAAAAAAAAAAGACTTTAACCATTTTCTTTATGTTGCGGAAGTTTTCCCTTGAAGAAAGTTATTTGTATTTATAAAGTATCAAATTATTATTTATTTATTTATTAAAACGTTAGTCCATCTCTAAAGATTAATCGTAAATTACTAAAATAAAACTTCAATAAAAAATAAAGTTTTTTATCTTTTCTACTGCCCAGGGGGTGTTAAATAAAAATTGGCAATCACAAAGCTTTTTTCGTTCTAACAAAAAAAAACAGATGGTTTAATTATTATCATTATTATTATTATTATCCAAAAAATAATTTTAAAGCAGTAGAGTGTTAAAGTGACATTTATCTTTCTTTAAAATAATCCGAACCAGGTCAAATCGATATGGCAGCTCCCGAAACAATACCACGTGTCTCTATCCTGTTGATGTAGTCAACATGAATATATTTGTAATTACCGTCTTTCTCTACTTTGCTTTGTTGCTTCGATATTCCGATTGCCACGGTCTCTTTCCTTGGTGGACCTCTTATTTCACCCTACAAAGGAAAGAACAGCCAGTATGTCAACGCCCTCGTCGTCCAGAAGATCGGAGGACCACGGGTAGAGTCCTTAACTCTCAAAAAAATTACAACACTAATCCAAATCTCCTGTGCAAGCCAAAATATCCTAAAAGTAACAATGATAAAGTAAGAAACTTATTCAATTATGAACGTGTCTTTTAAACTAACCTTGTGTGTAAATTTTTGAAAACTTTGTTGTTGTTTTTTTAAATGTCGTAAAAGAAAGAAAAATACATTTTAAATGGAGATTAAATCCACACTCAGTTGGTTTTAAGTTAAACGATAAATATTTAAACAAATATTAAAATAATTATTACATCTGTGCTTGTCTGAAGAAATGGTCCCTAGGGGAATGTTGTGACATAGGTCCAGAATAGTTGGCTTCTTTGTTCTTGAGCCAAAGATTTTAGTGAAATTGTTTAATGTCAGCAAAAATTCAGTTGGTGAACTGTTGTTTATGAAACTTCCTTAGTGGCTGAGGGAGCGGTTTTAAATACCCCGCCCCCACAACGTATATCCTCACGTCACTTTGAAATGTCACAATATGCATAGCTTGTAATTTCACCTTTCTTTTTGACAGCTAGCACCGCGATTTATTTTTATTTTAAAATTAAGATGTCATTTATTTAACCAGAAGTAAAACAAAACAACAGATAAAAAAAATTAAGTTGTTAAAAATGATAAATTCCAGGCAGTACTTAAGGTGTAAGAAGATTATCCAAAAACGCAAAATGTCTTGTTCAGCATTGATATTGCATAGCTAAATGATGTTAAAAAATATTTTCGCAATATTTCTCTTCCGATTATCTTTTCAGTAAGTACAGTTAGTTTTTGTTGTCAATAAAATGTTTCCATATTTGTTAAGCTCCTAACATTATCAGGTGAACTTGTCATCTCACTGTCCAGTGTGGTTCGTCACCTTCACAACCGTAGCAAAAACATCCGGAACTAGCGAATTGTGTCTTACATTACCAAACTATTGCAAAACTTTTGACTCGCTCTAATATTTTAATCCATTTTGTTTTACATTAAGATCCTGTACATATATATGTCAAGAAGAAAGTTTGTGGTGGTGGTGGTTGTTGTTTAACGTTCCTAATCATGATAATAGTTGGCATTCAAATCTTTTTCTTTTGATTTCTGTTATTCTATACCTTTTAAAAACATTTCTTGCTTGGAGCAAGTTAAGTTTTATTGAAAAATCTCTGGGAAATTAAATAGCAGTATTTGAAGTGGCCATTGACCACATAAAGTGGGATGTCCTCTGAGGTTTGTTTAAAAAGTAACAAGTCTGAAGCTTTATTTACCAAGATAGAAATTAACAATGACTCAAAGGTTAATTTTTTTCTAAATATTCCTCTTGACATTTAACACACTTAGTTCCACAAGTTATCCATTGGTCAAAGCACCTCTGTGAAACTGTGCCATCACATTTCTTTTAATGTCCTCCATGCTCTTCAATTTTACCCTTGAGATGAATTTTCAGTTTAGGAAATAATAAAAAAAGTTGCAGAACTAGCTCTGCTATGTATGTGTTTCAGCAAAAACATTTCATTTAAACTTGTATTGATGCTTGCTTCTTAATCTTTTACCAATCAGCACTGACTTGTCTAGACAAGAGTCTGGACATCATAACTTTTATATTATTTGCTCAGCAGTGCACACATCTTCATTTAATTTGAAAATTTTAAGCTTCAGTCTCAATCCTTTTTGATCACACATCATACTTTTTTCCTTTTTTTTTTTATACAATGTTAGAGTTCATTCATTTTCCAATACCAATATTTGAAAATTTAAGCCTTTGATTATGGGTACACATAAATATTCAGTTTATTGATCTCTTATAGGTCATTAATTACAAAATGTGTTGGAGTAGAATTTTTTTTTTAAAAAGAGGAAGGTATCAAAAAATTCTAAAAATTAAATAAAGCACTTATTGTACTGGTACTATCAATCTGGGAATTTTCTTATCATTACTGTTTCCCGCCAAAATGCAAAACTAGTCTTGATACTTTTTCAACAGAAGTTTTTAAAAGGCAAAACACAAGATTGTGCCAGTGCAACTCCCTCTATCTTCATCTGATTTTTCTTTGTTTCCTAAACTGAAAATTCATCTCAAAGATTTCAGGATATGGAGAACATTAAAAGTAATATAACTGCAAAGCTTTATGCCATATCAAAAATAGTGTTTCAGAAGTTCTTTGTCCAATAGGAAACTTAGTTGAGTAAGTGTGCTGAATGCCAAGGGGACTATTTTGAAGAAAACCAACATTTCATTCATTACTCATTTCTATCTTGATAGATACAACTTTAGTATCAAAACTTTTTTTTAACATTTTTGTTGTACCGTCTTCTTTGACTCCACGGCAGGACTTAAAATATGCTGACTGAATTCCTTGCAGAAGAGTTAGCCCCTTCCCCTCCATACACACACACCAAACAAAAGATGGAGTGTCCTGGGTGTGACACTAAACTGCATCTGATTGGCCCCAAGTGTGGAGTACCTTTCATTGCCATTATTTGCTGGTTTATTCTGACCTAGAGTGGTTGTACCTGTTAGGATCACATCTGGGGGTCAAATAAATCGGTTTAAAAATTATTTGTACTCGATAGGATCATGAAAAAAAATTAAAAAACCTCTTAAACAATCACACAAAAATGTACACCAAGCATAATTTGCTAACCTGTAGGTATAAAATAACTTTAGACAGGTTGACATGCCATTAAAATCAATCAATCAGTCCGTGTTTAATGCCAAGGTTTGGTTTGGTTTGGTTTGTTTGGTTTTATGGCATATCAACCTTTGTAGGTTATTTAACGCCAAATCCATTTTTATGTAAATAATCTGTTCTATTGAAAACAGTTCAGTTTAGCATAAGTACACAGTTTAATTGTCAAAAACATTTCCATTTCAAACTATTCAAGCAGTTATATGTAATAATTCAGTTAAGTGAAAATACAGTTTTAATGTCAAAAAACAGTTCTATTTGAAATAATTCAGTTAAGCATAAGCACACAGTTTAAGTGTAAGTACAGTTTAATTGTCAAAAACGTTTCTATTTCAAGCAATTTAGTTTACTCAATTCATTTTAGCATAAGTATGCTGTTAGTTCTATTTAACCCATAGATAGGGGCCTATCAGGTGCTACCACTCCGGGCCAGAGTGGACCTGGGAGCGATGGCAATGAAGAGGTACTCCACATTCCCCAAAGCTCCAGCACTGCTGGAACCTCACCATCAGATTGTTTAGTGTCATATCCAGGACACTCGTTGGGGGGGGGTCTTACCCCTCTGCAGAGGTGCAGTCAATGTATTCTACAGCCCCAGCCGACTGGGCAATTTAATGCCAAGGTTACCAAGTATCTTATCTAATGTTTCTTTTTATTTCCTTTATTTGAATCTTTTATCAGTTTTTATTATTTCTATCTTTTACTATTTTATTTATAGATTTTTTACAACCATATTTTTTTTGTTAGTTTTATGTGTTTATATATACAAAGTTTTATTGTATCAATGACCCTTTTTCATGATTAGCTACTGAGAAGTAGGTAAAAAGCTTTGTTTAGATTGACTGTTATTTAAAAAGACAAAAAAAAACACTAATGGAACATAATGTTTTGAGACTGAGAGAGTGGAATTCTCCCTGTGCTATTACCCTCTCACTTTAAAAGCATCCATACACACATTGCTGTCCAAACCGTATTCTGTACAGCTAGAGACATCATCAGAACGATGGTCAATCAAGGTATAAATGCTATAAAACTAATGATTCTCTTTTGTCATATGAATAACATAGTGTAAATGATGAAAAGATAGAAAAATTCAGCCATGTGTTGTTTTTTTTGTGGGGTTTTTTTTGTGTTTTTTTGTTTTTGTTTTTGTTTTTTTCACCTTTGGATGAAGTAGTGGTGTGGGTAATATAATGATTATTGTAAAAAAAGAAAAAATTGACTCTATAAGTCAAGTTCAGATGCTGAATTAAACTGTTTATACTTCATGCTAATACCCTTGAGAAAGGCATGTATCCTCCCCACCCTATCGTATTGCTAAAAAGGAGCAGACTGAGCTCTCTCACCTTGGTAGGGTAACAGATTGAAGAAAAGGAAAAACTTTGCATACAAAACCTGAGGAGTGTTGTTCAGAGAATATGTGGCTTACCACTGAACCATTCTTTGTTATTAGCTCATCTAAAAAGTGTGATTGGCTCTACAGAAGCCTTTACCACTATTGAACAAATCACTTGCATAATTCATTTACTAAACTTCTAACTTGGTCATCATCAATGCTAAAGACATTATTTTATAGTAGAAAGTGACACCTGTGATTGACAACCAGAATTGAAAACAGTAGCTTCTATTTTTATATATCCTTTTCACTCTCCCAGCATGACAAATATTCATATATAGGTTGTTATGCAAGTCTCTTATTGAACAGAAGTAGAATTGCTAGCCACATTCCCATTTCAATTCACTTTGGACTGCACAGTCACAAATATCAGAGCAATGGCCAATCAAGAAGATTAAGATAATAAAAAGTACTTATTGCAAGATTTGTAAAATTGCAAATTAAAGTTACATCATACTGAACAAATTACAACTTGAGTTACATAAATTAATTTTTTGCTTTTTGTACAGCACAACACATCACTTCATTCTCAGTATAATTGTAGATAAAATTGAAGGATCAATACTATTCAAATACTGATCACTTTAAAGTAGTAGTTGTCGTTGTTGTCGTAATTTATATTAATAGAATAAGACCTGAATGTATCTGTTTGAATATCATGCACCGTCATCAGCTGATAGATAGTGGATCATTCTATTTTGATTAGGCAATAAAAGAACTTGTCATGCAACTGAGAGAAAAAGAAACCAAATATAAGAAAGACAGGGAGCAATGATGCTATGCATCAGATGCTTATCATCTGTATCAGGAGATTGGAAGAAAGGAAGAGAAGATGAAGAAAGCAACAGAAGAGATGGAGAAAGACAGAAAAATAAGTAAAGGAAAGAAATAGAGAATGCTTACTTCAGAAATTTATTGTTCAATAAAAAAAGGAAAAAAAAAAAAATTATGTAATATTTCATAAACAATAAAATCTTCCAAAATCAACATTTCATTTAGTTTTAGTAAAATGTTCAGCACTTATAAACAGATGAAAATAAATTAGATATTAAATCAAAACTAGTCAAATTATCCTTATTTAGTCTCTTTTTTTTATTCAGTAGGTAGCAAGTAATAAATAAAGTAAAGTTGGTGACCTTAGTTGAGGATGACCCAAAGGTTCCCTTTTCTATAGCTACTGCACTGAGGTGTAGGGGAGAATGTTACTCCATTCCCAGCATTGCTCCATTTTACTTTTGACCCTCACCTTATAGTGCTGAGTGCTAAGCAAGGCAGCATCAAGTACCATTTGTTGAGAAAACTACTTGAAACCAAACTATATAGCAGAAACCTCATAAAAGAGATAAAAACCTGGGCTGTCCCCCTCATGAGATATTCAGGACCATTCTTAAAATGGACGAGAGAAGAATGTATACAAATGAACTAGAGAACAAGAAAACTCCTTTGACAACGCATAAGGCTTTACATTCCAGAGATGACATAGACTGGTTGTATATGTTAAGAAAAGAAGGAGGAAAAGGACTTGCCCGCACTGAAGATCACATCGATATATCAATGACACAACTTAAAGACTACAGGAAAAAGAGTAAAGAAAGACTAATTACAACAACCAGAAACAACACAAATAACACAAGGATCAACAGAACAACAATAACTAAAAAACAAGAAAGGGAAGAAAAGCAATTATATGGATATTTTACGCAACAAACAAGGGAAATCTTACACGAAAAGACTTGGTCATGGCTAAGAAAGGAAACCTTAATAGAGAAACTAAATCAAGCAAAACAATGCCATAAGGACAAACTACATTAAAGCAAAAATAAATTAGACATAACAAAAATATCAAGCATGGATTATGTGGTGATAGACAAAATGATCAATCATATAAGTGAATGCAGCAAATTAGCACAAAAAGTGTATAAAACTAGACACGACTGGGTGGGGAGGTGATCCACTGGGAATTGTGCAAGAAATTTAAATTTGACCATACTAACAAGTGGTATATGCACAACCCAGAATCTATCCTGGAGAATGAGATGCCAAAAGTTCTCTGGGATTTTTAGATATAAACAGATCACCTAATCTTAGCCAGCCAATTAGACCTTGTGATAGTTAACAAAAAAAAAAAAAGAGAACCTGCCAAATAATGAACTTTGCTGTCCCAGCAGACCAGTGTTAAAATCAAAGAAAACAAAGACAAGTACTTAGACCTTGCATGGAAACTGAAAAAAGCTATAGAATATGAAGGCGACAGTGATACCAATTGTAATTGGTGCACTCAGAACAATCCCCAAAGGCTTGGTAAGGAGGTTGGAAGAGTTTGAAATCAGAGGACCAGCAGAGACCACCCAAACTATAGCATTATTAGGATTGGCCAGAATACTGAGATGAGTCCTGAAAACTTAAAGAGACTTACTTTCAATCAGACTCCAGTGAAAATCCATTAGCTAACAAAGCTAGCAAGGAATAATAATGGTAAATTGTCAGCTATTGAATTTTGCCATCCAAGTATTGACCATAAAGCAAAAATCTGGAATCTTACATAAGAGGTGAAAAAGCTGTGGAACATAAAGGTTATGGTGATACCAATTGTAGTTGGTTCCCTTGGAATGATCCCCAAACCCCTGGAAAAGAAATTAGGGGAACTGGAGATCAAAGAAAATTAATACCACAACACTTAAAATTGAGTAGAATACTTAGAAGAGTCCTAATGACCTGAAAAGATTTGTTGTTACTCCGACTTCAGTGAAAAACCACCAGTTAAAACTGGTGTGAAAAACTCACATAATAATGGCATTATACACAGTTTTAAATAAACCCCCTATTTTATGTTCATTTTCAAAATATTTTTATTTTCTAAATTCTTTACTGGAAGTTAACTTCTTTAAATTTAAATGATTTGAATAAAATCTTAATTTGAAAATTTATTTATTTTGGTTGTATTTCAAGTCAAACTTATCAATATAAATTATAATTTTCTTTCTGATGAATTTTACAAGTCACGTGATAAAAAAATATTCCTCATTAAAAATTGATTATTATGTATTATGCACCAATTTACTAGAACTAGTATTTTTATCTTGATTGTTACAGTCAAATGTTTTGTCACTGGTCTGACTAAATCAGTGCGTCATCTTCAGTGCTGTCTATTCACAGATATATGCATTCATGTGCATTTCATTAACTTGTATTTGACTGACTAAACTGAATTACATTAGGTTATGTATTTACCAACCACTCCGGGAGAAGTCTGTATGGCATAGTGGTTACCGTGCTGGATTGTGGCCTTAAAGTAAACGAGTTTGAACTCCAATCATACTATTACTTTCACTTTCAGACCAGTATTCTTGGAAAAGTTATAAACCCCCTTATTCCTTCCAGCTATTGATTAAATAGTATTACTACTATTATGAGTTTTTAGCATTAAATAACGCACAAAGGTTGATATGACATTAAAATAAAGTAACCAAACCAAACTAAACCTTCCACTATGTGCAGGATGTAACATGAGGTCAATTTTGAAACAGAGAACCACAAATTTGAACTCAGAGTTTTCCTTCTAGACCAGTTGCTGTACCAAGGCTAAAGAATTCAATCTACTATACTATTTACCCATAACTTGTGAAAGAAAGAAAGATTCATGCCTTTTTCAAAGACATTATTGCAAAATAAACACCATCTTGATAGAAATTCTATTTTTAATGCCAATAATCAGTGTACCACTATCATTAATAATTTCTCATCTGAAAAATTCAGACAAAAAATAATTATGATTTTTTTTTTCTTCTTCTTCTTGTGCAGTTTTCCTTCCACCCAGTCGAATGTGAAGACATGATAGGTAATGATACTCCCCACAGTCCATCTGACGACAGTCAACCCAGCTCAATTCGACCTTCTTCGCCCTTAACAGGGTCAGATGATGGCAGCTCAAATGGTATTAACACTTCATTATTTTTTGTTTATTTCTTGAGTCCTTTTGTAATAACATTTTTAGGAAGTTTCTCTCTTTATCTGTCCTGACATTGTGAGGGTAGAAAAAGACTGAGGTTTTTGTTGAAATTATAAATTAATTTTTAAAGTGTCAATTCATATAAATTTAACACCATTACTACCATTGTGTGGGTCATTTTGTAAATTCCCACTTAAATCTAACATCTATAATTTCAAAGTACAGAAGCTTAAAAAATAAAAAGAAGATTAAGTTGCATTTTCTTTTTCTCATCAACTAGAAACTCAATTTTTGATTTTTAGTTTGGGGTTAAATTTTAATAGCAACTGGATTTTCAAATTTATTAAACTTTGCATAGCCCAGCATGCAAGCCTTAAATTGCTTACAAAACATGCTAATTCTGAGTAGTCACCTATTTGATTACTGAACAGGTTCATTGCTGCTTAACATAGGTGATCTAGAGGGAACCAGTCCTTTAACTGCATATTCAACCAAGATCCCTACCACTGGCAGGATGTGACAATTTATTCTAAGCTAGTTTGAATTCAAAGTTTTCTTTCTAGACTTCTTGCCTAATCAAAGCTAAAGAACCCAGTCTGTCCTATAACCTCTCCTCCATGGGCAGAAATTTTAAGTGAAGTCAAGCTGGCTTGAATTAATAGTTTTTCTTCTTTTAGACTTATTGCCCTACCAAACCTAAAGAACCCAATCTGCCCTACTATTTACCCATACCTGGGGTTGGAAAGAACACCTGGATTTATCCTTTTCCTTGGGTGTGAAGTGACATACAAATAGACTCTCCCAGGATTTGAACTCTGGTATCCAATTCCATTTCTTACAACAATAAATGTTATGCTAAATGTACCTCCCATGTTTTAACTGTGACTCGATAGTAAGTTCTTAAAAGACTAAACATCATTTAGATTCGGCACAAGGAACACTTAGTGAAAATCAAACTCATTACTCAGTAACTGGTCTGCAAGATTTGCTCGTTAACCATTACACCACAAGATGCACAATAAATCTTGAAGAATCACAACATTTCAGCCTTTCTCCCAAACAGTCACTCTTTTATATCTTTTAGTTGAATTCCAGATCAGTCATGTTAGATTTTTGGCAGTTTTTCCTGAAGATGTTAATACTTTCAAAAGTTTTAAATAAGAAAAAATTAGTGATTTAGAGTGGTGCTTTTTGCAGTGCTTATTTGCCTATTACTACTCCACTGTGAGGTACCCAATAGGTAACAGATATATTAATATATTATAGAAGTTATCAAACTATTTGGAGGCTGCCAACTCTTTAGCTTCCAAGCCATATCAATAGAATATAGAATACACTGACTGTATCCTCTGCAGAGATATAAGACCCCATCCCAACTTTTTTAAAAAAAGGAATGCCATGGGTATGACACTAAATTGCATCTGGTGGTGAGGTTCCAGTTCTGGAGCTTTGAGGAGTATGGAGTACCCCTTCATTGCCACCACTATCAGGTCCACTCTAACCTAGAATGGTAATATTTGTTTAAGTTCTGTCTATGAGTCCAATAGATCTCTTTGGCTACCATTCACTTTGTGTGGGTAAGAATTAATAGCATCTTAGTTCCAAAAGGCTTTTTCTTCCCCACCTCATCTAAAAGGTGTAAGGGCTGAGTTTATTGCTCAGCATCTGAGTTGCCCTTGAAGAGGAATGCTAACAAAATCTAAACGATTTTTGGCATTCTCCATGGAAGTTTCATTTCTTGCAAGGTACCCCTATACTAAACCAACCTTGTGTCACATTTTGGCCTTGTAAAGTGCCAATTAAATACTTATTAGTTTTAAATAAGATTACATGAAAATATTTGATTGTGTGAAAACAAATGATTATTGTTAAATAGAATTATTAATGGTTTGGTTTGGTTTGGTTGTTTAATGACATATAAACCTTTGTTATTTAATATCAAAGCTATCCTTGTAGAACAATAGTGGTACTATTAACCTATAACTGGGGGGATATGGAGGCTCATTCTTTGCCCAAGGATATTAGTCTGAAAGTAAATTTAATAGCAAGTCTGGTGTTCAAATTCGCTTGCTACAATGTTAGCCACTATACCACATGGTAAAAGTGAAGTTGGCGACCTTAGTCAAGGGTGACCAGAAGGCTCCCTTTTCAGTAGCTACTACACCAAGGTGGGGGGAGCAACTCCATTCCCAGGATTGCTCCATTTTACCCTTGATCCTTACCTTATAATGCTGAGTGTTAAGATGGCATCAAGTGCCATTTTTTGAGTCTTTGGTATGACTCGACCTGGGATTGAACCCCAGTTTCCTGGACCATGGCCGAACACTCTACTCATTAGGCCAATGGCCCGGATACCACAAATACTTCTCCCAAATTATTAACATTAGTAAGATTTCAAACTATTTTACTATGTAAATTACTTGCATTAAGAATATGCAATAGAATGGGATATTGCAAATATTTGAACATTTACCAATGAAATCAATTTCTTCATTAAATAACCCATAAGGAGTTGATGTTATTAAACAAATGAACTAAATTAAACCAAACCAACCCAGATATCCTACCACTACTTCTATTTCCTGACAGTGTCTTTCAGTCTTTCCAGCAAAGAGAGTGATAAGCCTCAATTTGGAAATAACTGAAAATAGTTTGAATCAGTGATTCTTAAACTTTTTCAAGTTACTGTCTCCTAGTTCCCAACATACATCCTTAATACTCCCTGACATTCATGTACAATGAAAACACAAGGAGGTACTCATAGTGTAATGGTTAGCGTCATGGGAAATGGACATGGCAATCCAAGTTCAAAACTTGGACAAAGCTGTTTGCATTTCACATAGCACTAATACCCCTGGAAAAGGTATGAATCCAACAATTCTCCCTCCAGCTATGGCTTCATAGTTGGGCAGATTGAGGTCTTTAATCTTGGTATAACTACCAGTTTAGGAGAAGGAAAACTCTGAATTTAAACCTGTTAAAAAATTGACCTTGTGTCACATCCTACTCATGCAAAGGTGTCAGGTAAATACAATGAAAACATATCTATATTTGTGGTCATATTTCTACAGCAAACTTAAATCTATGATTGTACCTACCTCAAGCTTTGATTCTTGTAAGTCAACAGTTCCCACCCTGCAGTTCACAGGCCACATGCAGTCCTATACCCAACTTTTAAAATTCTTTCTTTGCCTTTTGATGAAATACCATTACAACTGTTAATGGAATTTATTGATCTTCTGTGTTTAGAAGATTTTTGCTTGCCAAATCCTTGATTTCTATCAGAACCATGTGCTTCCTTCTGGATGATTCCCCAACTTTATCACCCACACTTATCAAATGGTGAGCATGTTTGGCACTACATACTACTGTAAACAGCTGTTCTCCAAAATGAAACATCCCAAGATTACACTGTGGTTGCAACTGTCAAATCATCACTTGTCTGATGTGCTCCATCTGTCAAGTTCTTCATTTAATCATATTACATCTTTTTTGTGATTGCAAACAACATAAGATATCTCATGAATAAATTATGACTGTTAGTGAATTTAGCTGAGTTTTTTTTTTTTTTTTTTTCCTTCCTTTTAAGATCACAGCCTTCCTGAGTTTAGTTATGTAACCCTTGGGTGGAACAGTCTACAACAGAGGGTCCCCAACCTTTCAACCCAAAGGCTAACAGCTTAACTCAGGAGAGCTCAGAACTATAATCTTAAAAAGACAAAAAAACAAAAAAAAACCAGCTAAATGTTCCTTGTGAAATTATAATAATTGGGATGAGCCCAAAATACTGATAGCAGATTAAATTGTCAATGAGGCTGGAAATTGCTTTATTCTTGAAGTTAGAGCATTTTGATAGTATTGCACTAATAAAAATCATGCTGTAGTGAGCCATTTTTGCTGTGTTATTGTAATATACTTGCAAAAATCAGGTTGTGTGCATTAGAAAAAGAAAGGTTACAATTTTTTAGCAACGAACCAATGCCATTGTAAATAATGCAAAAGACAGGTGCTGTTAAATAAAATAGAATAATATCAAAGTTAAGATGAAGAAACACTAATAACTGAATTTAAAGAAAAACCCAAAAGAGAGAATAAGCCTCATCTACCCAGCACTCTTGAACTAAGCTTAATACCTTATCTACTTTTGTAGTGATTTACTACAGTTAGCTTTGTCTAACACAAGACCAAAAGTATGGAGCACTCAGTGAGAACTGAACTCACAAACTATGATCCTGTTTTAATCCTTACACTATGTGAGGCATCCTATGAAACTAAGTATAACTTAGATTTAGCACAAGGTCAGAAGTATGCAACACCTAGTGAAGACTTAACCCACTACTAAGTAGTCTTGCTACCCAATTGCACCATAACAAAACGCCTGAAATTATTTGCTAAGCATAACTTAGATTTGGCACAAGGCTAGGTTTATGGGGAACAATACAATGTTCTGCTAGCCCAGCTCGCTAACCATTACACCTCACAAGGAATCCTATAAAACTAATCCTAGCTTAGATTAGCTGCATGTGGCACCTATTGAAGATCAAAATCACTCCTCAGTAGTAGTCAGTTACTAAGCTTAACTTTGTTTGGCACAAGGCCAGAAGTATGGGACATCCAAGGAAAAGTAAACTTACTATGATCTACTGGCCTAATCTTTACACTATGTCAGGCATCCTATAAAACTAAGCATAGCTGATATTCAACACAAGGCCAGAAGTATACAGCACTTAGTGAAGATCTAACTCACTACTCGATAATAATTGGTTAGCAAACTAGTCTTGCTGACCATTTGGACCATTAAAAATGCCCTAAATTATTTGATAAGAAATAACTTAGATTTGGTACAAGGCTAGAAGTATGGGGCATCCAGTGAGAATCAAACCCACAATTTTTTGCTAGCCTAGCTCGCTAACCATTACACTATACAAGGCAGCTTTATAAAACTAATTATAGCTTAGATTTAACACAAGGCAACAAGTATGTGGCACCTAGTAAGAAACAAAGTCACTACTCTATAGTAGTCAGTTTCTAAGCTTAGCTTAGTTTGGCACAAGGCCTGAAGTATAGAGTACCCAATGAAAATCAAATTGCACCTCCTTCTCCAGTTTTATAACCTCTGAGCTGCACATTACTGCAAGCATTATCAAGTTATCATTAATTATTAATTTAGAACTGGTACATGGTTTATTTATCATTTGGCACTGTCTCAATGAGATTATGGCTGCCCTATGATTTGTATTATTTACAATGGCTTGCTGCTATAAATGTTGCTAGAATCTCTCTTAGGCAAACAACACTGGCTGTTCTATCAAATGGATGGACACTTGGCTCATTGGTGTTTTTCCATATATATTTTTTCTTTTTTTTTTTTCTTTTTCTTCCTCTCTCATCTGCACCAGAGCAGCCATTATAAAGTCCAAGCCAAAATTGACAAGATCATGTGAACTGCTGCCTTACTTGTGAGTAGTGGTGAACAAAGGCTATAGTTTTGTTTGTTCTTGGCACATTGTGGTCATTTTATTTGTACGAGACTAAAAAAAACTTGCAGCAATGGAGATTTTAAGGTTTACAATTCAAACCATGGAGATAGGTATGTAAAAATTGTTCATTTCAGTAAATTTCATTTGGGTTTGAAAAGTAAGTAAATACTTCACCTATTCTCTTCTTTAACATCCTTTTTCTCTCTCTCCCCTTCATAAGGTAGTGATGTATAAAAATAACTTTTTGTTTATATACATATACATAACTTTTTTATTTGCTTTTGTGTATATATAACTTTTGTTTGTATCTCCATGTGTATGTGTGTATTTATTTATATATACATTCATATAAATGGGTGTGTGTATGCTTGTCATTCAATAAATAAATGGAATTTTTTAAAAGATTTTTTTCTTTTTATCTTAGAGTTTTTTCCTAGTAAAAATTATTTTAATCTCACAAAAATATTTGTGTCAAATACTCCAGGACTGAACACAGGTCTCTGTCATTAAATTTTTAAGAACAAATATTCAAATTGTTAAGCATCTGAAAAATAGCAAAGGACTCAGATTCAATTGATTTTAAATTGATTCACCATATCAAAATCCTTGCAAAAATCACTAGTTTAAAAGAATCAACAGCAAATAACTTCAATCTAAATAATAAATATCTGAGTAAGTAAATTTTACAAAAAAGGAATTAAAGTATAATCATCAAATCATTGTTCTGCCTTCTTTTGAGATCCCCCTTCTCCTCTACACACCTTTCATCTCTGTTTAGACTCATTTCTATCCATCTAGGTCACCAACTTTTAAGACACATTAGGTAAAAACTCTCTTAGCAACATAACAATTTTTAGGCCACCTGACATCCACATCATCAAATTGGCTGTTTCTTCAAAACTTATCAATTCCTTCAAATTACCTACATAATCCAGATGTGTATTCACATCTTTAGAAGCTGATATTTTCATAATTTTTTTTTTACTCTGAGGCTGTTAGAGAATATTGAATTTTTCTTTCTTTTTTTTTAATTTTCTTTTTTTGTTTAACCTTCCTTTTATTTTTGTATTTGTTAATGATACTTCACTTTTACACTATATTTTCTCTCTTGAATTTTCTTTGTATTATTTTCAATTATTGTTTTGTATCCTTCTGACACCATTTTGTTATATATACTACTGCCTATGTACTATACAGAATAGTGTTGTAAGAAAAAAATCCAACAAATTATATATACTGAACCAAATCATTGTGAATTGAATTACCATGACCAGAAAATGTGGCGAACACTTACACACGACATACGGAAACCCTGGACTGTTGTTTCGACCTTATTAGGTCTCAGCAGCAGTGTGTACCATGATCTTCACCACTGGAGATTGAACTAGTGACCACAGATTGCCGAGCCAAAACTCTACAACTGAGCCACAAGTCCATATTGCACACAAGTGACGCCAAATCAACTAGTCATGGTAATTGCATGGCCAATTAACCAAAATATGTCTAGCAAGTTACATTCGTACTCTTTACAGAGGACACAGTCACCTCCAGAGCCATGTCTTCCCAAGAGGATTAGAAATATGCATCTGCATAATTATTAGGACATCAAGGGCAAGGATATAGATGTACATTTTTCTTTTTTTAAGTAGAGGAATTATATTGTAAATTGAATTACCATGACCAAGAAATGCGGTGAACACTTACACACAACATACGGAAACCCTGGACGGTTGTTTCGACCTTATTAGGTCTCAGCAGCAAGTTAAAATATCTCAAGTTAAAATATCAATACTGCTCAAATTTGTTAAAAGTTTGAATATTTCCCAAATTGAGAAATTATTAAATCTCTTCTCTAAATCTCCATTCTAATACAACATTGTAAGCTGCTTAGTATTCTCCATGATCTTCACTACTGGAGATCGAACCAGCGACCACAGATTGCAGAGCCAAAACTCTACAACTGAGCCACAAGTCCATATTGCACACAAGTGACGTCAAATCAGCTAGTCATGGTAATTGCATGGCCAATTAACCTAAATGTGTCTTGCAAGTTACATCCATACTCTTTACAGAGGACATGGTCATCTCCAGGGCCATGTCTTTCTAAGAGGATTAGAAATACGCATACGCATAATTATTATGACCTCAAGGGCAAGGATATAGATGTACGTTTTTATTTTTTTAAGTAGAGGAATTATATTGTGAATTGAATTACCATGACCAGAAAATCCGGCAAACACTTACGCACGACATACGGAAACACTGGACAGCTGTTTCGACCTTATTATTATTACTGGTCATGGTAATTCAATTCACAATTCCTCTATTTAAAAAAAAAAAAAAAATGTACATCTGATCCAAATCATGTTAAATAAAACAACATATCTCAAGTTAAAATATCAATACTGCTCAAATTTGTTAAAAGTTTGAATATTTCCCAAATTGAGAAATTATTAAATCTCTTCTCTAAATCTCCATTCTAATACAACATTGTAAGCTGCTTAGTATTCTCCAGGGTCAAAACTTTCATTTTGGTTATTAAGTAAATGTTTATACTGAGAAAATGAATGTTCAGCATCTATGCTGGTAATTGGTATCCATGTGACCTTATTGGCAATCTGTTTCAAAAGAGGAAATCTGCTCTTATATGCATTCCAAAATGCTTGGATGTTAAAGGATTTGGTTAGCCGCTTTGGTAATTTACATAAATTTGGACTTCTTCAAGAAGTTCAGTTGATGGTTCTTGCAAGTCATTAATGGCTCCAAAACTATCAATATCATAGCTGATACAGGGTGTAACAGAGTAACTTTGGTGCTTGCATGTATAGTTACATGTGTGCAATTGTCAATCTGTAATAGTGGACAGTGTCAGATTTCTAGGTGGAAGAAATCCGGTAGTCCAAATGAGTATCAAGAAAGAACAAATGGGTGAGATAGAAATTGATTTGAGGTTGTGGAATGTGCTGGATGGGATTGAACTCAAAAATAACCCAAATAAGATCAAAAATTGGTATAACAGATATTCATCCTTCTAACATGTCTATCAGTTCTCTTCTGAACTCTGTATTCACTCTTTAGCAGATGTCAGGAAAATATCATTTTCTTTAAAATATGTTGGAATCAGAAAAACTGAGAAAATGGAGATGTGGAATAATTGTTCTGGTTAAAAGATAATCACAAGTTGTGGGAGGTCTAAAATAGGATTGATGTCAGAATGTGTATTCTCCCTAGTCTGAAAAAATAAGTAGGATCCGTCCTCAGCTAATATCAGAGTGTTTATATTTTTTAAAGTAGAGGAAGAGAATCTTTGTTTTGCTGAAAAGATGATTGTAAAAAGGTTTGCAAAGTGAGAATGATATATAAGTTGTCCTGAAGAAAAGGGAGACCAGAACAGAGTCAAGTTGAGACCAGAGACTTGAGAAACAAAAGTGACTGCTAGCTGGCCTTCAGACAAACACTTGAGACCTGCAAGGACTGTTAGCTAGCCTTCAGACAGACACTTGAGAAACACAAGGACTGTTTGCTGGCCTTCAGACAGACACTTGAGAAACACGAGGACTGCTAGCTGGGCTTTCACTTGATCACTTACAAACCATCAGACTTAGAGGGAAGTGACCCTCTGTTGTTAAAGAAATTAGAAGTTGCTCTCTGTTTCAAGCTACAATCAATTCATGAAGGAAATGTAATGTGTAGATTTCCATCATTGACTTCATCTGTTGTTTTCCTGCTTTTTCAACCTTAGTGAGTTTGGCGGAAAACCATAGTTTGCTGACTTAAATTGCAAGATTTTATCAAGTACACATTGCTGAGATGTTATACATTTTAGGGTCTGTGTAGAAGGATCTAAACCCCTTCTAGGTTACATCCCATTCATAACTCATTGGTATGGTGGCAGAGGACCACTACATGTGTGTCAATGTGCATGTTTTGGGGCTGATATTGTGTATGATTCACTATATTGGCTAGATTCAGCCATCTTAGCAATTTGTTGCTTATTCATAGCTAAAAAGACAGATTAGCTTCATTGTAAATAAACCTGAGTCATTTTGCAAAATGCTGTTTGAAAAAGAACAATTTTTTTTTTAAATTTCTAATTGTTTAGTTGATAATTTTCTTCTTCATAAAACTTTACAAAAGAAATTTTTGAAAAGGACAGTTCATTAGTTTAAATCTACATTCATTCCTTTAACAGTTGATTAGCTTTCACAAAATTTACAAGATAACTTCAACTTTGTTTTATCATTTGTTTAACTTATTGCTTTGATCATCGTATCTAATCCCCTCCCCACTTCCAATTTCTATATCAACACTATTTGTCTTTTCTGCTAAAGTAGCCAACATTTTCTTCAAAAAAAAAATCAACCCACTTTTTTCTTTTTTTATGTAAAAGCTTTTGTTTTTTTTCTTCATGTATTCAAAGGAAAATTAAGGACAAATATTTTTTAAAACAAATTTTAAGAAAATAACTACATTATGTTCATATGTTTATTTATTAAAATTTTTAAAAAAATAATTGAGACAATAATTTATTAATCAGCCTAAAGAGCCAGGAGCATGGAAGAGTCTGAGTTTCTTATCTGGCAGATAGTACATGAAGATAATCGTAACTTCTCTTACAAGATGAGAATAAGATAATTTTTATCATTGTCCATGAAGAACAAGAGGAAAAACTATACTGCAAAGCTTTTGAACACTTTCAAGCATTCCCTCCGACTAAACATGCTTTGCTTTTTCTCAGATAAGAAAAATTTCTGCCAGGATCAGATAGTGATCTCAAAGAACAACCATTGGCTTGCTCTGTCCCCACGAGATGTATTGATATTAATGAAAACCAAACACCCAGTCCATATCATAGGGTTTATCACTAGTGATGCTGATGTCATGCCTCCATTCATCTTCCCACAGGGAGTTCCTATGGCGTATTGGCTAATGTGCTGGATTATGATGTTGTTATAAGCAAGTTCAAATTCCTGTTATTCACTTTTTGACATAGTCTCGCAAAAAGCTAGCTATGTATTAAATAGTACTACTGCTGTTCTTCTACAAGGATGGCTTTGGCATTAAATAACCCACAAAGGTTGATATACCATTAAACAAAGAAACTAATCATCTTCCATCATGGTCTTAGACTCAACATGGAGGCCTACATCAGGTGCCTAGAGGAAGTAGTATTGCTTTGGATTGAGAGTGACTGCTGGAAGTCCCTACTGTACCATGCCACATGAGCAGGAGAACTTAGTCTTGGCTGTCAGAAATTTCTGTGACTACATCACTCCTAACATCTGGCTACCTAACTCTCCAGATAGCAATCCTTTTGATTATTATATGTAGGGCATGGTTGACCAAGAGACCGACAAAACTCTGTGCAACACCAAAGATGAACTGAAGGTAAGGATAACAGCAGCATTTGCCAATTTGCAAACAAGGAGACTATTAGAAAGGCTTGCAAGAGATTCCAAAGTCAACTGAGGCTGTGGTTGAAGCCAATGATTTCTTTGAATAAATTTAATTTGTAGTATTTCAAGATATTTTCATGTAATTTTTGTAAATATATCTGATAAAATGAGATGTCAGTGTTATTTTCCTTTCTGTGTAATTTAGACAACAATTTACCCATTGTACTGTGTGTGTGTGTGTGTGTGTGTGTGTGTGTATGTGTGTGTGTGTGTTTTTTTATATATATATATATATATATATATATATATATATATATATTGCTGTAATAGTAATAAGTTATAATTATATCATACATTAGCTGCCTTTACAACTACTTGTGAAGTAAAAATCTTTTCAAATACAAATATAATTGTGACTAAAAGTTTTATGCTGAATATTGATGATCAGAACCTGTAATATCTGTGCAGCTCACTTCAAATCAAAATGTCTTGGATCAGCGTATAGTACCTGTACCTAACTAATTATATTATTATGATTATAATAACAACTCCTTGTGAGTTTTTCACACCAGCATTAGCTGATGGACTTTCACAGAAGTCTGAGCGACAGCAAATCTCCAAGGCTCTCCTCAGTATTCTAGCCAATCCTCATAATCCTGTAATCTAGATGATCTCTACTCATCCTCTGATTTCTAAATCTTCCAATTCCTTTACCAAGCCTTTGTGCACCACTTACAATTGGTATCACCACCACCTTAATGTTCCATAGGTTTTTTAATATTATTTTTATTCTAAGTGATAAAGATCATTATTATTCATAAATGCATGAGTTGTAAATCCCATTATTTTTTATGGAAATCGTGTGTGTGTGTGTGAATAACAGTTATTGTAGAAAATGAACTTGATATGTTACCTTCAAATTCTGCATAAAGTTGTTTGACTCATTTCTCATCAATGGTCTCAGAAAAAATAATTCCATATTTTCTTACCCGCTCCTTCTGCTATGGATATATTGTTGGGTAGATGGGGCTTAGAAAGCAACCAGTCTAGAAAAAGAAAAAATCTGAATTTAAACCAAAAAAATTTTGCCTTCTTAAGAGGGTTGGTCGTCTCTCACCACTGGGTCCAATTCATACATGGCAAAAGCTGATGGAGCTTATAATGAGGTTGAAAACTTTAAAGGTGAAACAATGAAAGAGGCAGTAAAGATGTCCAATGATGAGAAAATGATATATAATTACATATTTTTTTAAAACCTGTTTGTTATGTCTCTATTTTTTGTGATTTTTATTTTCAAACTTTAGGTGACAATAAAAAGGAAACTATAACATTTCCAAAGACACTTGAAGAATTTAAATATGAATTTAATGAAGGTAGGTCAGAGTTTCCTCTACTTTTATGTGTGTAAAAAAACGAAATAGAATTGGAGAACTAATGTCTAAAGTTTAAATCCTCTTATTTACAATGCATTTTTTAAGAGTATCTTTAAAAGTGTCATATCTGCCAGCCATTAAGATTCAAGTTTTACAAAGGCATTTTTATGACTACCTCATAACTATATAGTATAGTATTTGATGATTAGCCTCCAAGCCATAATACCAGTACATCAGAAACATAACTTTTGGATACTTTTTTGGCTGGTAACCAAAAAAAAAAGTGTTTCTTATAGGCCAGCCTCTATGGTAAAATTTCAATATATATTTCCTCTTTTCTTTAAGAACTATTAACATTTTTATTCTGTGTCTCATCTATAGTTTGTCATAATTTGCATTGCATGTGGGAAGACTGCTAGCCTCAAACATATTTTCACTGGTTGTGAGTATTTGCTGAAAAGCTACTCATGGAGACATAACCAGTTGTTACAAATCATTTCCAAGGCTACAAAGAAGTGTTGTAAAATTGCCTATAAAATTTCATATAGAAAACAACTAATATTTTTTTTAAAAGAAATTACTTTTCTAAATAAGTACAATACCTCATTGTTTAGTGGTTGCACTGACTAGAGCATCACTGTACATTTGGAATGTCATCTTGTCTTTCCAGCTGAGATTAACATTAACCATGTTGATCAGTCAATTCAAAAAGAGTTTACATAATTGAGTTAACGATTCCTGTAAGATATAGACTGAACTCATCAACATAAGCTAAAAAAATATGAAGACCTGAAAGAGTAATGCATACAAAACAGCTAGTTATGGGTTGAATAGTACTAATATTCTCCATCTAACCAAACCTGAAACCATGGCTGACCCCAGGATCATTATCATCTGAAGACTATTGATGGCATTTCTGATATATTTGTGTGTGATTGTGCATGAAAAAAGTAATTATGGTCTGGTGAAGTAGAATAAATAATGTTAGGTAAAAGTAATGTAAGACCTAAATGAATTATGCATTTTGTTTTTCAAGTTTATAATAACGTAATATTTATCATAAATAGCCATAAAAAAATTTTGCAAGCCTTATGTTACCATAACAATAGATTTCTCATTATTCATTTCACTTATCTTTATGTCATGTAATATTCTCGTAACATGGGAAAGTATTATATACAAATATATATATATATATGTATAGTCATCCACAGACACACTGTTTTGTTGTATCACAACACATCAGTGTAGTTAGACATGTGAGATGCTTCAAACTGGGATAGAAACCCATCTGAATTTATGCCATTCAGATATCTTACCACAGAGCTATCAGCAACCTCATTGTAAACAAAGGAATTCTTAATGCATATGTATTATTTCCATTGTTTACATATGTGCTTAACGGCTACCAGAGTGCTCAATTCATTAGAAGAGCTTGGCATTATGCAAGTGGCAACTGGTAATTCCTCACCAGAGTACGTGGATGGGGGAAAGAGAGGAAAATAAGATATGAAAATCAATTTGGTGGAGTAGTCTTATCAATGGGATGACCACATGCATCTTCTGCCTGGTTGTTTTATCAATGCTTTCGACACCCACACTGTGATGTTTTTAAAGATCTGCAACTTAGTTGGAACATTCGCAGGAATGAGATGTCATAGACATTGGCTATTCCAAGAACAAGACAATTCTTCATTTACAATAACAATATTTTTGGCCTAATGAGTAGAGTGTTCACCAATAGTCCAGGAGTGTGGGGTTCAATCCCAGGTCAAGTCATGCTAAAGACTCAAAAAATGGTATTTGATACTGCCTTGCTTAACACTCAGTATCATAAGGTACAGATCAAGGTTAAAGTGGATCAATCCAAGGAATGGACTAGTGCCTTCCCCTACTACTTTGTCTAGTAGCTATTGAAAAGGAGCCTTTGGGTCGCCCTCAACTACAGTCGCTAACTTTACTTTTATGATTATGCAACTATATACAATAGTAAAAGAAAAGGTTCTTTACACTAGGTAAGAGAGAAAAGATAGAGTAAAAAAAATTGTTGGAATTTTTGCTTTATGCTAATCATCCTGGAGTTTTTCTGCAAAAAAATTGTTTTGATGCTGTCTGAAGAACTTTGGAGATTTGAAACTTCATTACTTTTTCTGTCAGTTTTCTTAGCAGGAAGGTCTTCTAATGGCAGTTTCAGAGTGTCATCTTCTCTTTTGGTTTTTCTCTTTGAGTAGAGGAATCCCTGTGATGTTGTGACTAACATGCTCAACTGCGACATCATAGTGAGATCAAACTCCAGTCATGCTATTCCATTAAGTTTCATATTAATACTCTTGGGAAAGTTTTAAACCTCCTTATCCCTCAGGCTCATTGGCCTAGTGGGTAGAGTGTTCACCAATGGTCCGGGAGACCTGGGTTCAATCCCAGGTCACAATATACCAAAAACTTTAAAAATGGGACTTGATACCTCTTTGCTTAACACTCAGCAATATAAGGTATGTATCAAGGGTAAAGTGGAGCAACTCAGGGAAAGGAGTAGCGCCCTCCCCTACACCTTGGTGTAGTAACTATTGAAAATGGAGCCTTCTGGTCGCCCTCAACTACGGTCACCAACTTTTATCCCTCCAGCTTGTGTTGTGGGTTAAATAGTACCATTACTTTCTTCTACAAGGATGACTTTGGCATTAGATAACCAATGAAGGTCGATATGCAATTAAACAAAGAAAACAAACCACACCTCTTCTATGGTCTCAGAGTTCATATTTCATAGAAGAAATTTATAGACCTTAAAATCTCTAATTGTTTAGCCAATTACGGATCATTTCATTTCACATTCGTATTGACCACCCAATAAGAACTTAACTACCATGCACAAAGATCAAGGAGAGGATGAAAAAAAAACTCAACTCGTTTTTGATTAGACATTGCATCTTCATATCCCATAGGTTGAGGGACAGAACAAAAAAATGTTTAAGTCTTTTCACTTGGCCTCTGACTTTTCTCAGCTTCAGAAATAGGTTATATAAGTGCACCAAGTTTCTTTATTGCAAATCACACCTGAAGAAGTCATGCAGTACAATTTTTCTGCACCTGCTATTTGTAAATTCAATCAAAAGAATAAGCTTATCACAAAATCTTGATTTTAATGGTTTTCATTTTAGCAAAATTACTTCTCACTTACAAAAAAATTTTGTTGATAAATTTTAGATGCCAGTGGAAATCCTCATTGGGTTGTGATATATTTCTTATGACATTTTTGCCCCTGCAACTAAATTAAATCATGATTTTGAAGAAAAAAATTAATTTTAGAAAAATTATTGGTGTATGTTGCAACTGTGTATGAAGTTGTCATGGCAACATGATTAGAAACACCAATCATTTTGAAACTTTTTAAAAAATGGGAGGGGGTACATGCACAAAACCAACCAACCAACCATTTTTTTTTTTCCAGGGGGCCAGTTGCGCCACATTGAGACAAATAAACCATTTGAATTCAATGTAAGTGATGATACTTCATATAACCAGCAACATTATGAGGCTCTGGGAGAGGTAAGATTTTTGTTTTGTTCTTTCTCTTCTTTAACTTTATATTACAAAGTTAGTATGGCCTGCCTTTTTACTGTGAGAGTTGCATATTTTCTATCAGTGCCAGTGGTTGCTATTTAAGTTCAGGTAAAAATCTAGTATTCTAAATGCAGTTTTTCAAAGCAGCAAGTACTTTCAACTTAGAAAATTAACACAATCTACCAAATCTCTCTTTCGCTTTGTGCTAGACAAAGCCAAACTTAGTCAATTGCAGACGCTGTTGTTATTATTATTATTAACTAGACAACCTGTAAATCTGTTGGGTTCCCATTATAACATCAGTCCATGATGATACTGATGCTTCTGTTTTGGAAAGTGAAGATTTATAATTAGGATTTCAGAGTTGTGTCAATTATATCAAGAGTTTGGATATTTAAATAACATCATCCAGCATTAACACAGAGCATACAATTATCATTCTGTCGCAAATTGAACTGAAAATTGCTTTATTCTCTAAGAGCATTTTAAGTGAGTTGCTCTGATATAAATATATAAGTTTAAAATTGAATTACAGTAAACCAAGGAATGGATCCTTCTATAATGGATTTCTAATTTAACTGACCTTATTACTGGATTGGGATTAGGCTATGGTTAATTTTGAAAAAACTAACCAACTTTGGCTATTTCATTGTAAATTGGCTTTCATTTTTCTTTTATGATAACCAATAGTTTGACTTTTGCCCTAGATATAATATATTTATGAGAATATGGATTCCCATGATAGATTTTAGATAAGATTTTGGTTTACCATTAAAAAGCATTAAGAACTATACTGTCAAAAAAGTGATCAGTATACTCAACCCCTAATTTTTAATCACAAAAGATGTTTTTATCTTATATTGCATACAATGAACAACCCCTTACTTTTGGCTATGCTAGCCTACAAAAATATTTCTTTAATATCCAATGACATAAAGAGAAAACATTCAAACACTTATTTATGCTTGCAAAGCTACTATAATACAATCAAAATCAATGCAATACCATATATAAACAATGTAGTTTAGACGTTGATGTAGCCTACCATGTTTATCTGCATATTCTAAACATACTAAATCCCTACTGTTCATTCACAGTACCATTGATAATATAATAATTGTATATATAATTGATTAAAAATACTTGAGGCATTATTTACTTCTTTTTTTTCTTTTGATAAACAAAATCACGCAGCATCATCTTAAAAGTTCTAAACGAAGCTCAAGTGATAATGAAGTTTTTACATAACTTTGTTGACTGTTTATAATATTTGTACATATTTTATGCACAGTTGTTATAAATAGTAAACAATGTTAAGTAAAAACTTTATGATCTTAACTAACAGTCTTTGTTTAGGTATAAACAGTTTGGATCACAGCAATCTAAGGCCTAAAAACAAGGTAAACTTCTACTTTTCAAAAACATATTGTATGTAAGGAACGACCCCTTGTTTTTTTTAGGTGAAAAATCGGTCTTAAAATGTTATTCATTACACATGTATATATGGTAAATACTTTTATTATAATTTGATAATCTTAAATGGTATACTAACTTATAGTGTATTAAAGCAATTTTTTTTCTTTAAAAAAGGTTATTTATAGATATATATATATAGACTTGGGTTTAACAGAGAACTCTCACCCCGATCCATCCACTCTTAGTTCTTTGACTGTATTTTGTTTCAGTTTATTACAACTTTTATAGAAGATATTCAGATAAACTACATTCATTGGTTCCACTTATTCAAGAGTTTACTGTAAGAATGAATTTTGCTGTTTCTAATGAGCAGCATCGATTCTTTCTGAATCTTCCCCCACATCAAATACATGTTCCATTCTGACTGCTGATTTCTTAGGATATCTGAACTGTTGATCAAACTCCTTCATGAATGTTTTCCTCCCAGCTACAACCTTAGACTTTTTTTTAAGTCTGTGATTAATAAATGTCTCACTTTATCTTAGTTTGGATTTCTGCATTGTTATCCCTTTGTAATATACTTTTGTTATATCTTTACATTTCATTTGTCATTTTGTAACCCTTTGCCAATGACTTTTTTTTTTCAGATTATCACTGAATATGTTTATGATCTTTTAGAGAAAGCTGGGTTAGAAAAATACTACATACCTGTAAGTCATCTTTTTTTTTTTTTTTTTTTTTCTCTGATTCTTTCATGGCTGTGCACTTTTATGTTAATCATACTAGCTGTATAAGAAATGTGAATTTAGTTTTAACTAGCTGCTCAACAAAAATAGCCATGTGCATGATAAGGTTGGGTTTATTCTATAATTCCAAGTTGTCATTCTCATTGCAACAGTAACCGAACTCATTTATTATTTTACTTTTGGTGTTACCATAAACACTTCAGGTTTTAGCTGATCTATTCTACAGCCTTCTTCAGATGTACAATCTGTAAGAAAGGACTTTTTTCCCTCCCCAGGAATAGTGGCAAACAGAAAAGATAAGTCTTGGAGACCTGAGCAGACTTGCTGTCTCCTAGACTTCAGTGAAAAACTATCAACTAAGATTGCTATGAAAATTTGCATCATAATGATAATAATAATTATTATTATTATAACAATATCAACAATAATGATAATAAGCGAATGCTGCAAATTAGCACAAAAAGAGTATAAGACTAGACATGCCTGGGCGGGCAAGGTGATCCATTGGGAATTGGGCAAAAAATTGAAGTTAACCATGTGAACAAATGGTATATGCAAAACCCAGAATCTGTCCTGGAGAATGAGAGACACAAACTCCTCTGGGATTTTGAGATACAAATGGATCACCTAATCTCGGCCAGACAGCCAGACCTTGTAATAATCAACAACAAAAAAAAAAGAGAGAACTTGCCTCATTAAGAACTTTGCGTTCCTGGCTGACCACCAAGTAAAATTGAAAGAAAGCAAAAAGTTAGATAAATATCTGGACCTTGCTAGGGAATTAAACAAACTGTGAAACATGAAAGTGACAGTTATGGCAATTGTAATTGGTGCTCTTGCTACAATCATCAAAGGTTATGTACAGGGACTGGAGGACTTGGAAATAAAAGGACAAATGGAGACCATCCAAACTACAGCATTGTTGAGATTGGCCAAAATACTAAGAGTCCTGTCACTCAAACTCCAGTGAGAAACCATCAGCTAACTCAAAAAGGAGTAATAATAATCACAACATTATTATACACTGTTTTAAATACACGCACACTCACACACAACTGTTTTAAACACACTCACACATGCACTCACGCACACACAACTGTTTTAAACACACGCACACTCACACACACGACAACTACACTTTTTTCTTAAGCTCAAAATCCTCAAGGAAAATATTTTAGAAATTCTTTACAGGAAAAGTTAATTCCTTGTCTTTATCTATATCTTGTAATAATTTATTAAGCTTTGCTTAGATGCAAAAGGCTGTATGTATGGGGCACCCACTGGGACTCAAACTCACTAGTAATAATTGGTTGGCTGGTTTTTATGGCATTTCAAACATCTTAGATTATTTAGAGCCAAATCCTGTTTTTACATATCTGTTAGATATATATGATTTGTAAACACATTTTGTTGATAACATTTTTAACAAGCCTGAGCTCTTTTTTCTTTTTACCCACAGTTAAATGCTTTCAAGTATTTCTAACACAAATAGTTCTATTCAACTTTAATCATTTGTTTGCACACAGTGAAGTTGTTACAATTCTTGCTATCTAACCCTAATGATTCTTTTCAATATTAGTCATTCATTTGCACACAGTCAAATGGTTCTAAGTATGTAATACTAATGATTCAATTTAGGCACACAGTTAAAGTGTTTCAAATATTGCTATCGAACACTAATAATTTCAACATTACTCATTCTTTTGCACACAGTTAAATTGTTCCAAGTATTGCTATGTATCACTAACAATTCAATTAAACATTAGTCATTTGTTTACACACAGTTAAATGGTGAAAGAGTTCTATTTCTAACAATTCAATTTAACCTGAGTCATTTGTTTACCCACACTTTAAATGTCAAACAGTTCTCTGTTGATGGGACCCTATCAAGTGCTACCACTCTGGGTCAGAGTGGACCTCAGAGCAAAGGCAATGAAGAGGTACTCTCCATTCCCCAAAGCTCCAGAACAGTTGTTGAGGGCAGGGGGAGTGTCTTACCCCTCTGCAGGGATGCAGTCGGTGTATTCTACTGCCCCAGCTGACTGGGCTTCACTAGTAATAGTTTGTTTGTTCAGCTTGCTAACCATTAAACTATGCAAGCTCAACCTAAGGTAATGGTATGTTATATTCACCCTGAGTTCATTTTTTTATTATTCTATAGTTAATAACTCTCTTAACTAGCAGTGTTTATTAACAATTAGTTTGTAAAATCCAGCTGTAAGAAATGGAGATGGTTCTATTTTGCTATAATAGTCTGAACAACTCTTGGAATGCTTTAGTTCTATAAATATTAACTTCTAGTTTGCCAACATTCCTTTTCAATATTGATTAATTTTGTTGCTTTTTTATTTTGTTTAATTTTATTAAAAATATATCAATTTCTTAATGCCTCAAACATTGCAGTAGAATCTTGAGTCCTGTGTATTAAATGTTGTATGTATGATAAAAGTTAAATATATCAAAAACTATCAAAGATCAAGCATGACAAGTTTTGTTTATTTAATAATTAGATTTACTAGCTAAAGATCTTCACGGATAGAATTTTAAGCTAGCAACACCAGACTGTTTTTGTAAGGACTTATAAGTTAATAAACTTAATTGAGAGATTAATGTTTATTAGCTCCCTACAAAGGTAAACACAACACAATTTATTTTTGATTCTTGATTTTCCAGCAATTGGTGTAAAGTCATGGAAAAAGTTATAAAAAGTTAATAAATGCAACTGAGAGGCTAACATTTACAGCTCTGTAGTGGCCATTGCTTATACAACAAATGTAACCACAAAAGAAATTTTTAAAAACAATTTTCCAATGATCAGAAAAAAAAAGCCATAAGAAAAAGAAAATAGTCATAACTTTAGTTTCTGGCTTAGAAATTTTCAGCTAGATATCCACTTAACATTGTTAAAGAAAAAGAAAGATTTGGTTCAGCCAACTTGATGGACACAAAGTATGTGCCCAGTTTAGCATTATGCTTACATTATGAATCAAACCACTTGCTAAAAGTTTTAAAAGTGATATGCTAAAAGCATATTCTGAAGTCACATTAGTATATATTTACCCAGCCCCTTCATTATGAGCAGGATGCAACACAAGGTCAGTATTTAAGTAAAGCACAACTGGTTTGAATTCAAAGTTTTCTGACTCCTAGATTGGTTGCCTAACCAAGACTAAAGAGATCAGTCTGCCCTACTATTTATTTATAGCTGTGGAAAGAATAGTTGGATTTGTACCATATCCAAGGGTATTAGTGCTATGTGAAATGCAAACAGTCTTCTCCAGGATTTGAACTCAGGTCACTGAGTCCATTTTCTATAATGATAACCATTACATTACAAGGGGTTCCATAAATGAGCACAGAAAATTTTGTGGCTTTGAGTTATATACTGATAAACTGAATCTATCTTTTTGTTTAACCATATAAAGTAAACAGTTGAAATTTTCCTTACCAAAACCCAAAATTATCCACCCCCCTTTTTTTTCTATGACCTTTTCCCCAGTCACTAGAAAATCATGACTTATAATAAAAATTTGTATTATATTTACACTTGTAGCCATTATTTTTTGTGAGGACTCTCTAGGCAGATTTTCAGCTTGATGTTTAAAAGCTTGAGTCCTGTGTATTAAATGATGGCTAAATTTTTATCTTTTTTTTTCTTCCCCCAGCTCTATTTCCCTCCCTCCCTAGTTGATAATCTGACTCTTACCAATAGTTTTTTTCTAGATTGACAGCGATTATTCTGAGCCAAAAAGTTTTATATTCTTAACAAAAGATGCCTTAAAAAACGAAGAAAAGTTGCTTCTGCTTGTTCATGGCTCAGGAGTGGTGAAAGCTGGTCAGTGGGCACGAAGGTAAGAATACTTTTTACTTAGATTTCAAATATAGGACAGAAACCAACTTTCCCTTTTTTTTTTTTTTTTTCTTCTCTTCTTTTTTCTACTCCAACCTTGTACTAGACTAATTTTAATGCTCCAAAAATAATTCCTTCTATTTATTTGAATAGAAACTACAACAGATACAGTGAGTACAATAAAAGTATTCATCATCATCATCAAGCCACACTGACAGCATGAATCTCACTGAGTCTCTTCAACCGTCCCTATCATTCATCACTCCCAGCAGGTCTTCCGAAGTACATCCTGTGTCCGCACACAGCTGATGTAAATAAGTTCTTGCTGGTCGGCCAAATTTTTGAATAATTTTAGCTTAATTCTTTTCGTGATATTCATTCAACCATCCAAATAAGACAAGTACAGCATGCTGAGCATTACTAGAGAAGTAAGGTTGAATTCATAAGTAGCATTCTATTATAGACTCCTACACATGGACACACCAGTGTTGACCATCCAGCAAAAATTTACATTCACCAGCCCTGTGCAGACACTGGATGTTGTCTTGAGAACTTACCAAGAGCAATGGCTGATAGGGACAGATAACAAGAGAGAGAATCAAGGGGATCCATGCTGTCAACACATCTTGATAATGATGATGAATTTAATCACTTTAGTATATTTATTCAATAATTTTTTTCTCCAAAACATTAGTTTTCCAGGGGTAAGTCACCAAGATATAGTGACTAATGCGCTGGACTGCAACATTGTAGTGAGCATGTTCTAACTCCAGTTTTGCTATTACATTCACTTTTGAACTAATGCCCTTCAGCAAGCTATCGCCCACTCACCCCCAGCTATGGGTTGAATAGTAGCATTACTGTCCTTCCACAAAGATAGCTTTGGCATTAAGTAACTCACAAGAGTTGATATACCATTAAACAAACCTATTTTTCCTCCATCATCATCAACAACATTCTTGAGAACACATATGCAAAGGAATACAATGTTTTTCCTTTCCTACAATATGCACTCTCAAAAATAAATCAATGGTCAGTATTCAAATCTTTTTATATTGCAAAATTACATTTTATGAATCTTATTGGCAACTCAGAAATATATGCATAAATCAAATTTTGTTTAAATTAAATCAGTTTGTTCTAAATTTAAACTAAACGAAATGCCAATTTATAGTTTATTAAATTGAAATGATTTAAATATTCATTTCGATTTCTGTTTCAGATTGATTATTAATGATTGCCTTGACAGTGGTTCACAGCTTCCTTTTATTAAAAAAGCCATCGAGGAAGGTTATGGTGTCCTCGTTCTTAACACAAACCTCAATACTATTAATGGACAAAAGATTAGAGTAAGTATACCCTCTCGCAGTTTGCCCACAAACACTCACAACAAAGACTTTACTTTAGAAGAGGTGTATTTATTTTTTAACTGATTGGCCTAATGAGTAGTGTGTTCACCAATGGCCAAGGAGACTGGAGTTCAATCCCAAGTCGAGTCATACCAAAGACTCAAAAAAATGGTACTTGATGCTGCCTTGCTTAACACTCAGCATTATAAGGTATGGATCAAGGGTAGTGGAGCAATACAGGGGATGGAGTAGTGCCCTATCCTACACCTCAGTGTTGTAGCTATTAAAAAGGGAGCCTTCAGGTCACTCTTGACTACGGTCGCCAACTTACGTATTATTTTTTTTGGTTAGAATTTTAATGTAAAATTTGGTAATAACTAATACCTAATGATATTCATTTTGATTTTACAATTACACCTCTTGGATTTTAACAAAAAGCTTTGAGAAAAATCTAGATGGGTACGTACACAAAGATGCTGCATGCTGTTTTAAACAAATCCTGGAAGCAACACCCTACAATACAGCATTTGTGCAACCACTTACCTCTCATTTCACAAGCCATCCAAGTAAGATGAGAAAAAAATGCTGGGCACTGCTTAAGAAGTAAGGATAAACTAATAAGTGATGTTCTCTTATGGACTCCTATACATGGGCACACCAGCATTAGCCAACAAGTAAAAACTTCATCAGCTCTCTGCAGACACTAGGTACTGTGTAGAGGACTTACCAAGAACAATGGCCAATTGGGATAGATGGTGTGAAAGAGTCAAAGGAATCTATGCTATCAGCATGTCTTGATGATGGCAAAAAATTATTAGGATTGTACTTCTTTATGCAAGATATTGTAGACAGATTATTATTTTATTGTCATTTTTTTTTTAATTTTCTGACTTATAATTTTATTTTTTATTTATCTGATATTTTTTAATTTTCTCTCCACACTCATTTCTTTCCTTCCACTGATTGTCCTTCTTTACTTTTTTCTTTAAAAAAATTTTTTCTTCTTTATTGTCCACTTAATCCTCTTTACTGTATCATATATAGTATGGTGATTTACCATTAAAATCCATCATTATCATATCACATATCCCAGTGAAGTTGTTGTCAGGGGGAAGTTCCATGTCATAATGGCTAACATGTGACATCATAGTAAGTGAGTTTGAACTCCAAACACACTATCGGACTAATACTCTTGGGAAAGGTATGAGCATTCTCATCTCCTCGGCTATGGGTTACCACATAGTTCTTCTACAAGGATGGTTTTGGCACAAAGCCATGAAGGTTGATATGCTATTAAACAACGAAATTAAACCAACCAGTCAAATTGTCTACTTTGTAGAAAGCTGTCTATGGTCAAATGTAGTGTTGACACCCAAATGAATGTCTGTAGCATATTCAGTGATAGACTGCTATGTGGACGACACCTATTGATCTGGTGAAAAGTAAAGAACACAAAAACATAACGTGTTAGAGTTAAGACTTTTCATTGTTTTATTCCCTCCATTCAGTCTCTGAAGCTGTAGAAGCAGGAAGAAATGGACAATGGACACTACATGGTTAGCTACTTTGTTATTCAAGACAGACTCTTCTTGGATCATTAGTTCCACATTCTGCATTCACAACCCAGTCACCAAAAGAGAATGAGACCAAGCCACAAAATCTCTGATATATATGCTGGAGCTAGCATAATACCCTTCCACTCCGAGTAACACTTTTAAATTGTGGCCTCTGCAAGAGCAGTCACAGAGTGCTTGATTAAGCATATCATGTTACAGAAGAGTGTTGAATTCTACCAACATTTTCCTTATCAAAAAAAGCTGATAGCTTTTTTTAACCAGGCACCATTTGCTTATAATGCTACACAAATATTGATGGTAACAGATATAATCTGATGATAATTACAGTTCTTGTTTTTTAAATATTTACTATGTAAAGCAGAGTACAGTTCAGTCAACATTCAATATCCTAGCTTTTATCAAACACTAATTTTGTCTGAATTTCTTAGATGAGAAATTATCATTGTCATGATGAAGAAGCTTACATACTCCTCTGATCCAGCAACCTGGCCTGTCCAATAAAGATAAGTCAGTGTATAGATGCCAAATGAAAATTCTATCAGTGTACAAGTGAAGTTAAACCCCATGGATGTATTTGGCAATAGAAAAGTCAATATGACAATTAAGTATCAGTTCAGCTCTGACTGGTGTCTGACCATCATAGAAGAGAGATTATCATTATTACTTACCGATACTAGTGTTTGGTTGGTTATTTTTCATTGTCAAAACATTTTGACTGTTAGTTTGTCCTTCAGAAGTCATTTGGCTTAAGATTCAAAAGTTCCACTAACCCTATCAGTGGATTTTAGAATACATTGACTCAATTCTCTGTAGAGGGATAAGACCATCCCAAAAAAGGGTACCCTACATGTGACACTAACTTATATCTAGTGGTGAAGCTCCAGTTTTGGACCCTTGGGGAGTGTGGATTATTTCTTAATTGTCATTACTCCCAGATCCACTCTGACCCAGAATGTTAGTACCTGCGAGGGTTCCATCTATGAGTCAAATAGATCTGTTTGAAAATGATTACTATTAGATAGGAATACTTGATACCACATAACTGTATGCAAATTATTCATATTAAAATTAGTTACTTAAGATTATAATTGATTACAAAGGATTCTTGTTAGTTACTTGAAACTATATACTTACTTACAAATTATTGTTATGATTACTTGAAACTATATCATCATCATCATCATGTTGTGCCGCTTGCACGGATATCCCTGACCCTCTCTCGCCACTTCTCCCTATTGTTCATCACCTCTGGCAGGTCTTCAGGGCTACATCCTGTATCCTCACATAGCTGCTAAATGTATGTTCGAGCTGGTTGTCCTGCTTTTGCCCGGCCATATGTGGGGGTCCATAGGAGTATATCACTTATGAGCTCGTCCCTGCTTCTCCAGCAGTGTCCTACATGTCTGGTTCGTCTAACTTGGATAGTTTTCATGATGGGAGGCAGGTGGCCATATAGTTAGTGCCTTGTGGTGTGTTGCCACTAGGACTTGTTCAATATTGCTCGCAGCATTCCTGTGTAATTTCCGTCTAGCTTTTTCTCCAGCCGTTTAGTTAGCGTCCAAGTAGTGCATCCATACAGCAGTATCGATATGACCGCTGCCTGGCAGAAACTGCGTTTCATTTTATCAGTCAGGTCTGATTTCTATATGATCGATAGCAACTGATCAAAAAAATGATTATTATATCGGAATAGTTACTTAAAACCATATAACTGTGTAAATTATTACTATTAGATATGAATACTTGATACCATATATTTGTGCAAACAAATGATCATTATACTCAAATAAAACTGCAATTTAAAAAAAAACTATTGCTATGAAACAGTGAAAATATAGTTATGATTATAATCAAATATTTGAATATGAATCAAATTTCAGTATTAAATGTGACGCATAATGAGTTGATATGCCATCAAACAAATAAACCAAACAAGAAGTTCCACCACCTGATTTCCTAATAAGTATGTATTTACTCTGCCTCTCTGTCACAGACAGTATGTGATACGAGGTCAATTTTTAAGCCAAGTAAAGCTGGTTTGAATTCTGAGTTTTCCTTCTCCTAGACTGGTTGCCTAACCAAGTTTAAAGAACTTAGTCTGCTCTACTGTTTAACTAAATATGTGACTCTTATCTGCAACTTAGGCCCAAAAAACAATTATTTTTCATTTTTTTATATTTTTTTTTTTTTTTTTTTTATATATATATATATATATATATATATATATATATATATATATATATATTTTTTTTTTAAAATTTATTAGATGTTACTAATTCACATTTATTTGATATTTTTTCTTTCTTTTTTTCTTTAGGAAAACAGTACACCTACACAACACATGTTATATGTTTGGAAACATTTTGTTCAGAAGGCTCAAGCCAAACACATTGCCTTTGTCAGTCACAGTTATGGAGGAGTAGTCACAGTGAAAGTTGTAAGTATTGAACCTTCTGTGACTATCTGTATAAATTTACAATAATAAAAAATAACACTGACAGCTAAATTGTTCATTGATATTCTATGTGATTTTGAACAAATCCTGAAAGCAGAACCATACAAAACAGCAGCCATACGGCCACTTACTTCCCATCATACAAACCATCCAAGTAAGATGAACAAGACATGCTAGGCACTGCAAGTAAGGCCAAACACATTAGCAACACCCTCCTATGGACTCCTACATATGGACACACCAGTGTTTGCTGACCAAGAAAGATTTATGTACATCAGCACTGCGCAGACACAGAATACAGCCTAGTGTACTCACCAAGAGTGATGACTGATAGGGATGGATGGTGAGAGAGAGTCAAAAGACTTCTGTGCTCCTTGATAAGAAATCTCAGTCAGCATTTAAATATGTCTTGATCATTATCAAGTAATAAGAAATCTCAGTCAGCATTTAAATATGTCTTGATCATTATCAAGTAATAATGACTAATTCACCTTGAATTTTTTTTTCTTTTTAATAAGTTCATGTATTTTAAGTGCTACATTTTCATCAATTTCAGTTGTACTGAATAGCAGTTTTTTTTGTTTTGTTTTTTATTTCTCCTTTCAGGCAAGTGAAAATCGAGATTTCCAGTCACGAGTATTTGCTGTTGCATTCACAGATTCTATCCACAGTGATTATGTGACTGATGATTTAGAGAAATTCTTTCAAGAGGTTTGTACTGACTGAATTTTTTTTATGATGTTTCAAATTAGACGCATGACAAATATACTAGAATTTTGTTTAGAGGAGTCAAAAGTTTTTTTAGTCACATGACACACAAATCATCAGGTTTAGATGCTTCTGCCGAGGTCATGAATGTAACAAACTACACTGAACTGTGATATGCTGAGCTCACCTGATACTCTCTGAGTGCTACTCATCGGATTTGCCTCCATAGCTTGGAGCATGACCTCAGATTCCATGGTTTTTGGCTCACCTGATCTTGCCTGATCGTTGAGGTTCTTGCAACCCAAGCAAAATTTCCTAAATCATCTGGTTAATGTACTTTGATTGGCTGCATCTTCACTTTTCACTCAACAAATGTTTTAGTTATTTCCACAGGATTATAGCCCAGTTCAAACTCAAAGCCCAAGTTCCTAACTTAGACTACATTGTATGTTCATCTGATTTAGCTTTCAAATCACCCTCAGAGTGAAACAATTTATGTGTCAGTGCACCAACTACCACAATACTACCAACCACTGCAGGTATCTTCCACAGCTTGACCTACTTCAGTCATGTGATATACATGCCACAAACTAGCATGTACTGCCAAAATGTTGCAAAAATATTGACTCATCATAGTTTAAATCTGGCCTCATTTCTTTACTTTTTCACCAGTTTGCATGCACCTTTTTTTTTTTTCTTTTTTTTTTAACTAACAAATTTTATCTTGTCATTTCATGGTAATGGGACGAAAAATACCAGTTTATTTTGCCTTGTTATGACAAAAGGAGAGACTTGTTCATTAAATATCTTACTATCATTCCTTCATTATCCTCATCTTTACTAACATTAAAAATGTGAAAATAGATAATCTAAAATTAAGAATGAAGCATAAGCTACAAATCTAGCACCTATCATCATCACCATGGCATTCTGACAGCACAAATCCCTTGACTCTCACCATCCATCCCTATTAGCCATCACTCTTAGTAAATCTTCTAGACAGTAACCAGTATTTGCACAGAGCTGATGAATAAAACTTTTTGCTGGTTGACCAACATTCATGTGTCCATGTGTAGGAGTCCATAGAACATTGATTATGAGTTTGTTCTTCCTTCTTCAACAGTGCCCAGCATATCTTGTTTCTCTTACTTTGATGGTTAGATGAGAGGTATGTGGCTTTACAGCTGCTATTTTGCTTTCAGGATTTGTTCAAAACACCATCCAGCATCCTTGTTTAGTTCCCATCTCTATTTTTCTTCAAGCATTTTGTTAAAATCCAAGTAATGCAACTATATAATAGTACTAACAGGGCTACAGCTTGGAAGAATTCTCACCTGTGGAAGTCCTAATTATTTTAAAAACTAAAAATGATACATTTATAAAATTATAATTATTTTAATATAATTCTAGTTCTGAATTGATGAATTTTAGACTAAAGATAAATACAGTCATACCTTAATCAACGTCATTAATTGGTTAAGTTATAACATATCTTAAAATGTGAACAAACATTGTAAAACTTCCGTGAATAATCTACAAAAGAATATAACTACTGCTAAACTTTAAAAAACATAAACAAATTTTAATCATATTTTTAAAGAATAATGAACACTAGCAAAAAATTTGTTTACAATTCTTCAATGTATATATTTTATTGTACTGTATAAACATTTTCAATGGGGCACCTCTGGTGGTGTAACGGTTAGCAAGCTAGACTAGCAAACCAACACGAGTGAGTTCAAGTCTCATTGGGTGCCCCATTCATTCGGCCTTGTGCTACATCGAAGCAAAGAGCTTTGTAAATTACTATAAACATTTTCAATGTATTTTATTGTATTTTAGATTTTTTTTTTCATCTTTTTATTGTTAATTTTTATTTATCTTATTTATTTCAAATATATTTTTAAGCAAGAATTTATGTATTTCATATCCTCTTATTATGACCTAGATGACATTACTGAGTGACATAACAATTATAATTATAATTTTATGAAATTATTAGGTTTTAGTTTTTAAAATAATTAGGATTTCTATAGGTACAAGTACTACACTCTAACTTCTGGCAGAAGTGCTAATCCATATACAGTAGTGAGCATATAGATCATAACAATGTTAAGAAAAAGTTTAAATGTGAAATTACTTTTTATTTTAAAGCTTCATAGAACATTTTATCAAGGAAAAATAAGGATATAAAGGGAAATTTTATAATTCCAAAATAATAAACTTATTTGGATAAAGTTATAAGAATAATTATATAACATTGAAAAAAAATAGATGATCAAAAACATCAGAATGATTAACAAAATCCTACTATTATAATGGATATATCATATCTAAATGAAAATAGTGCTTATAATTCATTAGTACTTGATTTGTAGACCTTTACCTTCAATAACAGCTGGACATCTTTTGTCTTGCATTCATCAACAGATATTTTCTCCCATTCTCCTTTCAAATTAGTTCATAGTTCTTTGACATTTCTTGGATTCTTTTCCTTAGCTCTTTCATTTAGTAACTTCCAAACATTTTCAATAGGATTCATGTCTGGGCTTTGATCAGGCCACTCCATAATAGTAACATCCTCCTTAGAAAGAAATGTCTTAACAGACTTCGCTGTGTGACACAGCGTTATCTTGCATAAATACAGCTGGTTGATTAATTGCAGTTCTCAAATTAGGTACATGTTTCTTCAATATCTCTTTGTATACAGTTGCATTAATTTTACCATGTAGCCTCACAAGAGGTCCTGTACCAGTAGCAGAAATCATGTCAAACACCATCATACTCCCTCCTCCAAATTTAATGCTGCTTTTAGTGCACTGAGGTGAATATCATTCCTTAGGACTGCATCAAATGAACCTTCTCCTGTCACAACCAAACTGGTGAAACTTTGACTCATCGCTGAAAGGAATACAATCCCACTGTTCTTCAGTCCATATGATATGTTCAGTGGCAAATTTTGTGTTTTAAAACAAATATCAACTATATAAATTCTTACTTTTTGTTAGTATAAACCAGATAAAAAGTTGAACAAATGTTAAATTTAAGATAAATTTAGCTGCTACAAATTCCAACAAGTCAATGCATATTATACACAAGAACTGTTTTTCCAAAATTTCATAGCTGAAAATTAGGGGCACATATTACACACATAATTACAATAAATAATCCTGTCAGAAATTACAGGAACTATATCTATTTATTTATATGTTAAATAAGAGTGCAAAATGAAGAGAAAAATATCACATTGTTTTTGTTGCTCAAAAAAATAATTATGAATTCCTTAACTATTTTACTAAATATTTTTAAGAAATTTGAATTATAACAAATTAAAGAAATTTAATATTCCTACTTGCCTAATGGGTAGTGTTCATCAATGGCCTAGGAGACCAGGCTTCAATCACAGGTCAACTCATACCAAAGACTCAAAATATGGTACTTGATGCCTCCTTGCTTAACACTCAGTATATAAGGTATGGATCAAAGGTAAAGTGGAGCAATCCAGGAAATGGCGCAGTGCCCTCCCCTACACCTTGATGTAGTAACTATTGAAAGGGGAGCCTTAGGTTTGCCCTCGACTACGGTCGCCAACTTAACTTACTATTTGGATATAACCGTGCACGTTATTCACTAATTATAACCTCTAAGTCATTGCATCAAAGAAAAAGTGAGTTATTCCCCCTTAGTCTCAATAGATATTTTTCATTTGTAGGGGGGATTCAAGGGAGATAATTTTAGGAACAATTTTTTTAAAATAATCATCAGCCGTGATGTTTTAATTAATTTGATTGGGCAATAAAAATGAATGAATTTGCTAATAATTTCACGCTTGCTTCTCATTTCATCTTTTATAATTGCTTTTGTAGAAAAGTCGAAATTGGATTTCTAGTGATGAGCCTCTGGATACAGAAATACCTTCCCATTTCTGCAGCACACCCAAAGTCTCAGCAGGTCAGTTTGCTTGTTTTGAATGGAGTTTAAGTTAAAAAGGAAAAAAAGATTGATTTTTAAAAACAAATTGTCTTTGCATTTAGAAACAACTAAAATTTTCTCTTTCTCAAAAGTTTTTTATTTATTTGTAAAACTATTGAAAATACAGGCAGTATTAGGGATATTGACATGAAAAATGGAAATGGAGAACTGCTGTTCAAATCTGGCCTGGGTTGTTTGTGTTCATTCCAGACTAATGCCCTTGAGGCATGAATCCACTTCTCCACTCAGAGGTGAAATAGCTGGGTTAATTAGGCCTTTGGCCCATGATAATAGACAACAGATCTAGGAAACTAACAACTATAGAGAAGGCATCAGGAAACCACTTCACTATTTTTCTCAAAGTCAACCAAGGTAATTGAGGAGTTATCAGAAAGAATATGGCACTTTCCATTCCATTAAAGATGTGATCTTTCAATTTTTACTCTCACACACACACACTGTAGGCATGTTATATTGAAAATAACAAACAAGAATTTGATGTTTAACTTTTCTTGGGAGTGAATGTGATGTCGCAACTATGATTCTTAAGAGTACTGGATTTATTCTGTGCTCATATATATATATATATATATATATATATAAAATACCCATTGTATAGTTATATTAAGAGGTAATTTTAATAAAACTTTAATTCTCAGTTATAGACTGAAGATAGATTGTTATTTTTAACAAAGTTAGCAAACTAATTAAATCCCATTGTGGCTGTACTTATCTATGGCCTGTTCACAATCTCACTGGTTAACTGCTTTTGTTTTTAATAGAAGTTTGCCATCAGTTTTGGCTGAAACTGCTGAAGCCATGGATCAGGTTTGTAAAAAAATAAATAAATAAACAAACAAGAACAAAAAAGTATATTGATGACAATTTCTCTTGAACTAATCCTGGAGTGGTGTCTGTTCCACTTAGCTTTTCAACCAAAGTTGAGCAAATCTTAATTATAGCAATAAAGACAGTGGATAAAGCTTGAACATATCTAGCTATGACTCAAACTGCTCGTAGACTTAAACTGATGACCCCCAACTATAGCATACAGTGGGTAAGAAACCCAGACTTGGTCAGGGGTGCAGCCCTTTCTCTCTATCACTCTGTGACCAACTGCCCACTAATAGTGCTACACTAGACTCAGACTTTTTTTTTTTTTTTTTGGAGACATCCCTGCTTCTGCTGTATATACAGGGTTTGACTTTTGAGCAAAAATCTATGCTATTCCCATTTCAACCACCCAAGTATTAAAATGAGATTCTTTTCTGTTGACCTGACCATACTAGTGTTGAAGACTTCAGTTAATAAGATATTAAAAAGTATTCCTTTCATTTCTATTTTATCACTGAAAAAACCCCTATCCATATTGTCTTTTAAATTTTGCTAACCTTTCATGTTTTGTATTACTTTAATGCTATTACACACATACACACAGCTACCTATGTATGTACATATGCATTAGTGCACCTAAATATGTGCATCTAGGGACAGTGTGTCGCACCATATTATCCACAGTTGAATGATATGCTGCATTTTACACAAGTATTCAATGGATTTTATTTATTCATTTTTTTTTTCACCCTAGGACACAGCCAACATGAAATGACATCATTTTCAAGTCTGAATTCAATATTTAGCTTCTTAAAGCAAAAGTATGAAGAAGTCACCAGAAGCCAAGCTATGTGAACACCGTAAATGGTGAGACCATTATCCTGCCCTCAAGGGTCTGGCTGGCTGGCCTGTGGCCAGCTGTGTCCTGTTAATGCGCACATGTTCATTTCCTGTGTCGTCATCATCATCACCATGTGCCGCCTTGAACACTTGGACTCCACTGTGATATCTGATTTGACAAATGTCCACTCATTCTTTCCGGTGGAAACGTCGATGAGAAGGTTGTGATATTGGTTATTCGTCTTGATTTCAATAAAAACAAATTTAAACTTTCTATAAAGCATATGACATCAACAGTAATTTTTATTTAATGCATTTAACAGCACAGCAGTTTAAAAATATTATATATATATATATATATATATATATATATATATATATATATATATATATATATATATATATATATATATATATATATATATATATATATATATATATATATATATATATATATATATATATATATATATATATATATATATATATATATATATATATATATATATATATATATATATATATATATATATATATATATATATCATTGTTACCATAAACACATTGGAATTTTTTTAGCCTGGACACTTCACATGGTATGATTAGTTGGTTTCTTGGGTTTTACGGCATATCAACCCTTGTAGGTTATTTAACACCAAATCCATTTTTATGTAAATCTGTTCTTTTTAAAACAATTCAGTTTAGCATAAGTACACAATTTAATGGTCAAAAACATTTCTATTTCAAACTATTCAAGCAGTTATGTGTAAATACAGTTTTAATGTTGAAAAACAGTTCAATTTCAAATAATTCAGTTAAGTATAAGCACGGTTTAATTGTCAAAAACATTTCTATTTCAAACAATTCAGTTTAGCATATGTATGCTGTTAGTTCTATTTAACCCATAGATAGGGCCCTATCAGGTGCTACCACTCCAGGCCAGAGTGGACCTGGGAGCAAGGGCAATAAAGGGGTACTCCACATTCCCCAAAGCTCCAGCACTGCTGAAACCTCACCATCAGATTGTTTAGTGTCATATCCAGGACACTCGTTGGGGGGGGGGGTCTTACCCCTCTGCAGAGGTGCAGTCAGTGTATTCTACAGCCCCAGCTGACTGGTCAAGGTATGATTAGTAATTGTCTATTAGTTGAGCATGCTAATGAGTTTGGTTCTCATGAAGAGAACCATGTTTCTGGCTTTGTGCCAAATTAAGATAAGCTTAATAATTTATGACTAATGTCCGAGTCTTGTACTTACTATGTTCTTGAACTCATGTTTGCATATATCCTAATTAGATTAATTAGTAACTTAGCAAGACTACCTTCTCCCCTATAATGAATTTTATTAGGCAAGTTAATGTTTTAACAAAATTGGAATTAAACCAGTAATGTTAGTAACTTCTTCAGGATACACTTATATGAATAATCTATCATGGGAGCTTTGCTTATAAAATTCATACTTAACATTCTGATGCATCTAAGATATTATAGAAACCAAGACTATGAACCAACCTGCAACATTAGCTTAAACATACAGAGAGAAGGCCAGATGGAAAACTAGACACACAAATGTCAAATGCTTCCAAAGCCTTTGGTGGGTAGAGAAAGTGAGTCTGGTTGAAAACAAATTAAATGTGCGGTGTACCACACCATACTTAGTCCTGTATAGTGCAAAAACTTGGATGATATAAATACTTCTAGTCTATTTGATGTGTCACGTGGGGAAAATACTTTGTCAAGAGGTGGTAGTATATCTAAACTCTCTGGCATATGATAGGCTAGCCACTTGAACAGACTTGAGGACAGCAGACTTAAAACAGAGATGGGACATGTAAAACAGGTAGACCAAAACTCAGGTATAAGGATATAATTTTTTTTTTTTTAAATAAAAAAATTAAAAAAAAACAACAACAACACACACACACACAACTTTAGACTAATTGGCAATAGCCATCCAAAAATTGAAATCACCAGGACATTATCGGATATGATGGAGAGCTATAATGTTTGATTATTACAATATTCCATATACATGAACAAATTTTACAGGTTAGGATGAACATTAAGGTTTGTCTATTATAGATACTAATCTTAAGAGGCTAAATGCAGGAGAGGTTGCATTATTCTTTTAAAAAGGCAGCCTTGAAAAAAATTAACATCCCACTAGCAAATACATTATTCTACCCATCATTTTGACCTAGTACCTGCTGGAATGATTAGAGAGGGTGAGGTCTCCAAAAAAATTTATGTATACACAATTTATGATAGGTAGAAATATTTGTGTAAAGTTTACATTTCTGGGACATAAGGAGGATCTAAAGTGTATATATAGCAATTTTTGTTTTGTGTGTGATATGTCATGCCTAAATTCCTATTTATATTCAGGGTTTTGCAATATTCCTCACATCTCATCTTTTACCAGATGAATAATTAGTTTTGGATCAAATCTTTAAATGGTGCCACTTGGTATTAAAGTTATACCTCTAATTGTAAGTATATATATGTTTGATTAATTTCTTTGATCAATCCAGCAATTCTCATAAACTAATAAAAAGTCATTTCTCTGGAGTATATATTGGTCTGAATAATTCAAGTTCTGTTAATGTATATCTGTAATTGGAAATTTTAGTTTTCAACATCAAAGAAATATTCTATTAACAAAGCACAGATTTTGCAAAACACATGCAATCTATATAATTAAATCCAAAAGCAATTTATTTAAGCTTCACATTAGAGATACATTACATACCAGCAATACCTATCTTCACTCTAGAGATATGGCTACTTTTATTAGATTGACCTTGAAATAATGAGATTAATTCAGAAGAAAGAAAAATATCCCTAGCCTAAAGCTTTATTTACCAAAGAAATGAACAAAACATTTTTAAAAAAATAGATAAATAAAAAAAATTTAATATTTTATGCAAAACAGCATTTTCAGGACTTACAATATGATGACCAAATATAGGTCTAGACGGGTATAAAGTGAATCGTGTGTATCTTTAAGTAAGGCAAGTACATCCCTCTCATTAAATGTCATTACTCAATACAAATATTGGATATGATTTTCATTAGTGTTTGGGGGGGGGTGAGCCACCCTGGAATAAGGGTCCAAGCTCTGAAAATTTTGAAAACCACTGATCTAGAGGATGCTGCATCATCCTGCATTTTGCCAAAAACTTTATCAAAAAGTATCAAATTGACACTCATCTGAACATCAATTTATTATCAAAGTTGCTCATCATTTGAGCCCATCTTCATTTAAGTTATAACTTAAAGTTTCATTTGTGAGATTATGTCATAACAATCTCTTTCCTTGATTTTCAGGGTTTCTATAAGTAATAATTGCCTGAATTCTAGACATTTTTTTCTTGATGCTGAAACAAATTAAGTATTTAGAATAAATAATTCAGTACTTAATGTAATTATTAAAGAGAAAGTTGATTAAGGCTTTAAGCTTTGGTTTAGGTTTGTAGAGTTAGGCCTCAAAGCAACATTTTTGAATTTGAGACATGTATGTTTTATTTTTGTTTTTGTTTTTTTTTTCAAAGTAAAAATTCATAATATATGTCAGTGCTTTCAATTTGTTATGTGATACTGGGCTGCACTTAATTGGAAAAAAAAAAGTCGATACAAGTTTGTTTTTTGTTAACCAAACTCAGTGTGTACATGAAAGGGAGAGGGGGAACTGTTCAAGTAATTAGAGCTTATAAATTAGCATTTTATAAGCTGTGTTAGTCTGCACTTTAATGAAAGCTTTACTGTATTATATTACTATCCAAGTTGCATTACAAAAAGTGAACTTGTCTAAAGGAAGATTACTTCAGTGTGCCAAGTTCAAATTTTGGACCTGGCTGTTTGAGCTAAAGCCCTTAAGATATGAATCCATCTCTTCCAGCTATGAGGTGGTTTGAGGGACAGACAAAAAAAATTGAATTCTTAAAGAGACAGAGAAATTAGCTGTATAACATACAAATGCCATTGAATTTGTTCATCTAAATGTGTTGCTCTGAAACAAACTGGTTTATGTAAAAGTTTAATTAAAATTGATAGAACCGATTTGAAACCACACATAAGAGACATACTGTAACCATATGAACATTTAGAAAAGTGATAAATTCTGATTTCTATGGTGTGCTGCTTTTAACAACTTTTAGTTCAATATTGATACATTTTAATTATAAAACAAAACAAAAAACTGAACTTTAAAAGCTGGTAAGTACATGAATTTATATTTTACTTTCAAATTAACTGTGCTAATCAAAAGATTTTTTTTATTAGATGATACACTTTGAAGAGTGAGGGGGTATTCTCATTTCTTTTTGGCTTCAGTGTAAACTGATAAAAAAACTTATTGTATTATTAAAATTTCATATCTCTCAAAATAAGTTAGTTGCAGATTGACATAGTGCAAGCAATACAGACACTAATCTCACTCACACTAACCTGTGTGGTAGCACAGGTGGTGAAAAATCTGGGAGAAGGTAAACTTGATTCAACACCAAGAGCCATGAGGCTTATAATGCGCCATAAAAATCTACTTCCAAATGAAACCACAACACCAGACATGGTATGACTGTGGCCCAATGCTCCACAAGGAGTTATTTATTTTCCCTTGCAATATTCCACCAAGAATAAAGTTTCCTCATCACAGAAAAGTAAAAAAATATTCCACACGTAATGACAGCTTTCTTAGTGCAATGGTTTGTGCTAATCATCCAATGATCAACAGTTGCCAATAAAAAAATTTTTAATCAAATTTTCAACACGCACAAAAAAAAATTAAGCAATAGTCGTGAATGCATAGAATTATCTTAAGATGCGTAATTCTTGTGCTAGGTCGATGAGGCTCATCACTTTCATTGTCAGTAGTAAAGAGAAATAACACTAGAAATTTATAAAAAGAGTTGTGTTCAGACTTTTTTTAACTTTTTTTTTTATTATTTCTTTTAAGTTACAAAAACTCGGCAATTCTACAAAAGGATCTTTTAAAAAATTTAAAGAAAACCATGACTTAACAAAAAAGGTTGTGGTGGAGTTACTGCAATAGCCACTGTACATTTTTGATGTGCCAAGAAATCTGACAGTATCCCCTGACCCTTGTTCCCCCCATCCCAAGTCCTTGATACGTGATGATCACAAGCAGCTTCTGGTCAGACCCTAAGCGCACTTCCCCCACTACTTGTATTCAGGTTTTCATATGAGATTACACCACGAGTACGGCAACAGAGAATGCAAGTTGCAATCAAGCCAATAATCTAAAAAGAAAGAAAATATTTATAAAAACTTTTAAAATGAGGAGAAAAAAAAAAATGTGTTAGGAAAACTATATGAAACATCCACCCTCCCATATATGATTTACAATAAAGATCAATTGATATTCAACATTTTGGAAATAAAAGCAGATTGATTGATTTTAATGTCATTTTAACCTATCTAGGGTTATTTTATGCCTAAAAAGATAGGGAATTATACTGTACATCTATATTTTTTGTGAAACTGGTCCATTTGACTTAGATAGGATATAAAAAAAAATTTTTTAAGTTAATGATAGAGGTGTGTGTGTGTGTGTGCATGTCAACAGAGTCAGAAAAAAAAAAAAAAAATCTACCAAAGTTTCACCTAACCAGATCATAAGGACAATATTTCAAAATATGTAGACATAAAACCAGTTTATCTGTGTGGGAGATGAAGAATCTAGGTACAGATCCTATATTAAAAATGGAAGATAGTAAAATTGCCATAAATATAAATATTGTAATTTATGTATAGAGGAGAAATTTGTCAGCTTCCTACAATAATCCCATTTGGTAGATAAGTCATGAGTTTTTTTTGTTTTAATGCTAATTTATTCTTTCTAGCAGTCTTAATTAAATGTAGTTTTGGTCCAACCCTTCTTTGGTCAGAATCATCCTGATCTGGTTAAGTGAAACCTAGGTAGATTTTTTTTTCTGACAGACATTTATATTTCCCTCTACTTAGTAAAGTTTACCTTAAGGAAATCTGTTGGTGTTTTTTCTTTTGACTAGGCATGCATTATTGGTTCATTATTTTCAAGTAGTACATATGTCTTTAGTCTTTTTATGGATCCCACCTCCAAATATCAGTTTGTAATTTTTTTTTTTTTTTTTTTGCAAATTCTATCATCTGCATTTTTTTTTCATGCCATCAGAATAACAATAGTATGTATGTACATATATATATATATATATATATATATATATATATATTATATAACTTATTTTAATTTTGTTTTTTCAAAATGTTCATTAAAACACTAAAACATTAAATTTTCATCAAGATGTAAATCCTGATAGTTCTAGGAATAAAGCCAATCTTGAAAAGTAAGTGGGAGATGTCTCGTGGACAAATATTTCCTCAAAGCATACATTTCCTAAGAATTTTACAATTTTTTTTTTCAGACTTATTGCTAGAATTTCATACACTGTCTTCAATAAGCCTGGCATTAACTTTAAATAAATGTAACAAATTCAGAAATTAAATCTAAGAACCAGGTCAATTTAATAGAGTACAAATTTCAATTCAACATTTATAATAGAACAAACTATATTCATAATTGACTACATGAAAATTTTTAAAGATATCTAAACAGCAATACTTGATAAAGGACAAAATTCATGTAATAGAGAAATTGAGAACTCTTAATCATGTCACTAAATCTTTCCAGTAAGACCCAAAAGTGAAAAATCTAAATGCATTTCAAAATAAATCCATTAAAAAATTCTATCACTTTAGTTCAAACATGAGCAACCTTTTTTGAGAAACAGGCCACACGAGACATGGTTTATCATCAGTCAGGCCACATTACAAAAACATTCAAGAATTTCATGTTGAAGTTACCTCAACCATTTTCACTCCAGAAGACCATGCATCTGCCTTAGAAATAGTGAAAAGTTTTTTTTCCTTTGGTAAAAAGGTCTTTTCATAAAAACAAAAATAAAAACTGAAGTCTTGGCATAATATCACATATTGTGATTGTCTTACACTGCTGCATATACATTACAGAATTATTTAGAAAAAAAATGTATTCAATATGAATACCATTCGTATCAAAAAAATTTTTCATAATCCGTGACTCAAAATTTAAAAACTATTTTCTTTAAATTACAGGTGCATAGTTAATCTGACAATTTCTCACTTCTAAATTCAAAGGTAGCAATATAAATATACATAATAAAACTGCATATAGAAGTAGTAAAATTAGTATCAACTTTACTTGACTATATGAAAAAAAAAAATGTCCTAGGTTCATGCCAAATCACTCGGAGTGAAGATTAAATTTGCTAATTGATGAAAGCTTACATAGAGTGGCATAAAAGTGACTATTTTAAAAATTTAATAACCTTGATAAAAATTAAAAAAAGGTAAAGAAATTCTTTTAAAATATATTTATTTTAACTCTTGGAAATTACTTTGACTTATAGAATATGATATCCCTCAAGATATATTATAAATAAAAAGTTATTTTTTGAAATGGTGATTTTTGCACCACACAGTATAAGATATATACTTACTTGAAGAAGAGCAAATGTAATGCCAGCTGAGGTGATGTATGTCAGATTTGAAAGGAATTGAGATTTTAGTGCATTATAGCATCCCTTTAAAAGAGAAAAAAATTTTTTTAGATTTAAAGAAATCGGAAAAATCTATAAAAAGTAAATAATATGACGACATACTTTGAATTGAACCAAAGTTCAACTTAGAAAAAGATAAAACGTACTTTTAACCAAAAGAACAAAGAAAATAAGACCAAACATACTCTAAACTAAAATGATATTTTACATAAAATAGTGGCAAAGCTACTTTTAACTGAACTAACATTTTGAATTACCAGTTTACTTCATTAGAAACATACTCGATGTATTTTATAAAAAAATTTCATTTTACAGGTTATTAGAACAGTTGTAAATATTAGGTAAAAATCCAGAAAAATATTTTATTCAACTAGTTTTCTAGTTACACAAACTAATAATTTTGTATCAGTTTTATTAAAACTTCTGAATGATGAATTAAATAAAAGAAATTGGAGAGGGACTTTTCAACTTCAGTCATATAATCCTAATCTAAAACACTTTCAAATAATTCTTACAAGTTAGAAATAAAACTTTTAGATAAGGTTCATTTTTCTCATCTTTAAAAGAGAAATGTTGAGAAAATAAATACTAGTAACTAAAAATATTAAATCTTCATTTGTAAAACAAGAGTTCACTTCATATGGAAGAGCACATAGGATAACAGTTATAAGTGGAAGTCGGCAACCTGAATTCAAATCCTGAATGAGACAGTTTGCATTTCACTTCACACTAATGTCCTTGGAAAAGGTATGAATGTTCTCTCACCTAACAGTTATGGGTAAATAGTAGGGAAGATTGGGTTCATTAATCTTGGTAAAGCAGCCTGTCTAGAAGAAAATTGAATCTAGGGGTTGTTCAGAGAATATGTAGCACACTTGTGCACCATTTTTCTGTTATCAGCTCATCCAAAACGTGTGGCTAGTTTTACACAAACCTTCATCACTAAATACCAATCACCACTAGGTAGTTCAATAGTTCACATCTTGAACTGAAGAGTACGGCCCTTGTAAATCAAAATTGACAAATCCATTGTGTGTACATGCATGGAAAACGGAAAACTAAAGATAAACCAAACCAGTTGTACTCCACTTTATAAAAAAAAAAAGGGAAGGAAGGAGGACTGGTTGCATGCTGCTTGTGGAAGAGGAGTTTTGGTAAATTCAATACAATTTAACAACTAACGTTCTGAAAAACAATTTTTTTTTTTTTTTTTAATTGAAATAAAGTTTTCAAAATGAAATGAAGAGGTGTTACCACTTGATAAATATCCAAAGATAGTGGACTGAGGCTGGTATCACAAGTTCCATTTATGGTAGCATTTGAATGAGGATTACAGCAGCTTAGAGGAACTCCATTGTGTTGTCGGTACCAATTGGTGTTTTTCCAATCAATGGCAGAATGCACACCACAGCAATGGAGCTGAAACAGGAAAAAAACTAAGTAGATAAACATTCTTTAGAAATGTTGAGTAGATAGGGACATCTAAATTCAAAGATTTTACTTCAGTAAAGCTTGTTAAATAATGAATGTTAAAAAAGGCATCTAGAGAATGGTATAGACCATAATACCCATTAAAAACGGACTATTCCAAAGACTTTTTCCAAAAGTAGACCAGGTTATTAATTACTTAATTGGTGAATATAGGTTACTATTTTTAACTGTTTATCACATTATGATAGCTGGAATTTTAAAGTTTTTTTCAGTTATTACAAATGAGACATACACAACTTAGACTTTCTTATATCAACTCATTAAAAATAGGAATACATACTGCATTATTATTAATAACAATAAGGCAATAACTCCTGATTAATAGAATTGTGTACTGAATGATACTGAAAAATTCAAAAACTAGAGTCAAGGGATTAGATATTCATGGCTGATTAAAAAACTTTATTTGGAGGTTTATGCATGCATACTATAAATGAATAAGTTTAATCTGACTTGTTCATTTGATACAATGCAAAGGTTAGAACCTTAAACTGGATGTCAACAAGCAGCTATGGTTGAATATCTAATGCTAAATATGAGCAATTGGCCTATCCTTATGCCACCAATTGGTATTAACATTTTAGTTTTATTTATATTAAGCCAAAAAAAATTTTTTTTTAATTTAAAAATTAAATTATAGCAGCTTTATTCATCGAGTGGATATTTATAAACCTTATTTTTAAAATTATATATATTTTTATCAAGTGGCAAATCAAGAGAAAAAAATAAATTATCCTTTGAGAAAAGGATCACAATTTAACTGATGTTGAAACCATTTGGGCTGGGTCAATTTGCAGTCTTTAGATGTTATTTTCATCATTTAATGTCTCGATCAATAAAACCAATCCATCTATCTATGGTCTGATGACTTATCAAGGATTTAGAGCAATTTGATATCATTCTACCTAAAAGTTTCTAATAAAAAGTTTGGTTTTTACTGTTTAACTATCATTTTGTTAAGTACTGTTTCATACTGAGAATGGTATATCATGTACAAGGTGCACTAAGATTCACATTGATTTTAACAGGGTTATTTTATGCCTAGAGGTTAGAGAATCATTTATAATACATTCATATTTTTTATGTAGTCATCTGTTAAGAGTTTTTTTGCACATGGTCCCATCAAATAAAAATTTTTTAACATCTATTTTACCCATTGATAGGCCCTAACAAGTACTACCATTAGGAGTAATGGCAATGAAGAGGTACTCTACACTTCCCAGATCTGAACCAGAACCACATGAGGTCCAGTTTACAGTCATACCCAGGACACCCCTTTTTGGAGGGTTTTTACTCCTCTGCAATGGATACAGTCAGCATCTGTCTCACCAACAGGATGACCAAAGATTCAAAGAATTTGAACAGTGATCCATCTGTCAAATTTCCAGGGTCTCACTGGATATTAACATCTTTTAAACTCACAACATCAGGAAATAATGCATCTTATTCTATCAGAAATCATATTCAGAAAAACTAAGAAATATTGATATATCAGCAGGGCCCATGGAAACTCCACAGAAAAAAAAGAAAAAAAAAAAAAAAAAAAATCAAAGAGTTATCTAAGCAAGAAGGGATGATTTGCAATTTTATTACATAAATCCTATATACCTTTGCATGTAGGATTACATAAGATTTTTATATAAATATTTTATTACATATTAGTCTAATATAAGCCTTTGCAATGAATAAATATACAATACTCTAATACATTAGATTTGTTAATGATGTGTATTAAGTATTAAATAGATTGTTATTGTATATTTTTGTATTTATTGCAAAGGTTTATACTAGACTTATATGTAATGAAATATTCATAAACATAAGTAATCTATTTAATATTTCATCATGTTGCGCAGCTAGCACGGATCTTCCTGACCCTCTCTCACTATCCATCACCACTCCCAGGAGGTCTTCCAGGCTACCTCCTGTATTGGCCCAGAGCTGTTTTATATAAGTTCTAGCTGGTCGTCCTGTTCATGTGCAGGGGTCCACAAGAGTACATCGCTTATGAGTTCACCCTAACTTCTCCAGCAGTGTCCCACATGTGTAGTTTGTCTAACTTTGATAGTTCTCATGATGAGTGGTAGTTGGCTGTAGAGCTGTTTTGTAGGGTGTTGCCTCCAAGACTTATTCAGTATGACTCAAAGTATTCTTGTGTAATTGCCATCAAGCTTTTTGCTCCACATGTTTAGTTAGCATCCATATAGCAGTATTGACACAACCAATGTTCGGAAAAAACTGCATTTTACTTTATTGGTCAGGTCTGACTTCCATATGACCAATAGCCTATCAATACCTGTCCATGCCTTTGCTAGTCACATATTGATGTCATCTCTTTGATTAAAGCACATGTATTGTCTGCATTGACATGGAGGTCTATGTTACCTGCCGCTCGTTCCAGGTTATGTAGCAGGGATTCAGCTTGGGTGGAGGAATTTGCGAGAAGTGCTACATCATCGGCGTAGTCTGCATCCATAATAGTTTGTGCAGGGTATCTTCTGCTTCTTTCCTTTGTCAGCTTATATAAAAAACATGAAAGTAAACGTCCACTCATTTAATACTGAATACACATTTGTTTGTATCTAATTCTCCTGAAACTAGAAAATCTATATATAGTTGCACATTCTATTTTATGGATAACAGTATTTCTGGTACTAAGGAATCTTTGGAGCTCTTTTTTCAGCCTTCAACAGTACATTATTGGAGCTTATCAGAACTTAAGAGCTCATCAGATCAACAAACAATTCATGTTTATTATGCTACTTAGTGAGTATAGATGAAGTTAGCACAAGGTAATTCCATCCAAGTTGAAGTGTTTGATCTGAAGCAGCAGCAACATCTATGAAGAATATCTCTATTGAGAGGGAGGGTGAAAAAATACCCCACTTGGCTGCAAGGAGGGCATGTGGAGGAGTGTAAAATGCAAGCAGAATTATAATGTAGATTGTATACAAAAGAAGTTGGCAACCATAGTCAAGGGCGACCCGAAGGATCCTTTTGAAAAAAAGAAAGGTATATAATTACCTGTTTCTGCACATAATCGATTTGGTCATGATCAATTGTACTGTTTGTGTTGTATTTATTCATTGCAGCTTGAAGACCATCGGATACAGCAACAGTTACCTGAAAGATATTGGGTGCGATAAATTTCAATCCAAGTAAAATCCTAGTGGGACAATCCCAAATTAATTCTATTTATGACGATCATTTAATGAATAAGGGGAATTTAAGCACAAAAACTTTCAGAATTTTTTTTTCCCAGAAAATGTAAATTCTGCATTATTTGGAATTTATAGCAAAAATTATTTTGATCTCACAAAAATATTATGAGGCTATTCAAAATGGCAGCAAATCAAAGATTGCTCCCGACTTGAACAGAGGCCTGTCGTCAAATTTCTGGTGGCTGAAAAGTGCAAACCATATGAAGTTTACAGAAGAATGTGGCATGCACAGAGAAAGAATCTTTACAATTAGGGTGTGCCACTACAAGTCCAAGTCAAAAAGATAGTCCATACAATGAAAACACAGACTCCAATAAAGTTCCAAGCACGGTCATGTCGATAACCTTCTGTGATATTGATTTCCTTCAAAAAGGAGCAACTAGAAACAGCGCTTCCTATTGCCAACTCCAGAGGTAAAATTCACCTAATTTATTGAATGACCCTTAAACAGTTTTTTTTGTTTTTGTTTTTTTTTAAATGAGGAAAGCCATCTGTACAGAATTAATTACAAGCATAGATCAAGACACCAGAATTTATTGCTGAAATGAAAAAATCTTCAGTGAAGAAAGGAATGAGGAAGTTGACTTGTGCAATGATTATAGATTTTAAATACATACAAAAATTATCACTGTATAGAAAAAGATCAAGATGGCTAAATGTAATAGAACAAGACATTTTTAAAGTAATGCTCAAATAGAGAAAAGTTTTTGTTAAATTGCAAATGATTGTATGTGCAAACCAATTTTATATAGAAGTAAAAAAATAGAAAGATTATCAATTAAAGTTATAAGGTGCCAGAAACAACTCTTTCCAACAAAAAGATTGATTTTTTGGAAGAAAGGAATGCTTTCTAGATCTTTCATAAACTAAATTTCCTGCTTTTAGAAATTTTTACATTAAATTTAACATTCTAGGAATTCTGTAATGATCCCTAACCCAAGTGTTTCATCAAATCTAACAATAGAAATAAACCTACATGTGTTTCCAAAAACTTGTTCTGTTTTGCTGCCTAGGTCAAGTAGATCCAAGTACCAGCTATCCACTATGTTAGTGAGTAGTCAAAGAAGATTCTCCTGGCTGAACCAAAAATTTCAGTCCTGAATTTTATAAGCAAGTTTTATCCTCAAAAGAATTCAATATTGACACACCAGTAAGTAAAAAAAAAAAAAAAAAATTAAAAATATTTATGTACACATACTAACATTAATACTCATACAGAAAAATATATTGCAAATGATTGCTTGCATATTTTATTTATAATTCATATCAGCATTAACCTTTTATCAGTTACCCAGAAGACTCCTCTGCTACAATGTTAAGCTACATTTTATTACAAACTCATTATGCATAATTTGCTTAATTCACACTTCCTATATAACAATTCTACAGTAATATTAAATTCTTAGAAGATGGTAAAAATCAATTAAATACATAAGGATTTTTTTATCACTTAAAATCAACTTTATAAGGAAGACAATTACATGCTCAGATTTTAATAAGAATAACTTTATATTTAAAGCAGCTTAGACAATAGCAAGTCAAGTAATGTGAAGAGTATTCAGCTAGAAAAATAATTCAGTACAAATCCAAAAATGGACCATTAAAAATTTCAGGTTACTTTGAAATCAATTAATCTCATGAAGGCATGCTGACAGTATGGTTTCTTTTGATTCTCTCTCGCAGTACCAATCAGCCATCACTCTTGGTAAGTCCTCTAGACGGCAACCAATCTCCACACAGAGCTGATGAATGTAAGTTTCTGTGGGTTGGCCAACAGTCCATAGAAGAACACTACTTCTCCAGCAATGCCCACATGTCTTGCACATCTTACTTGGATGATGCACGATGGGAAGTAAGTGGCCATTAAACGGTTTTTTGCTTCCAGGATTTCTTCAAATGATATGCAGCATTTTTGTGTAGTTCACATTTAGCGTTTTCTCCAAGTATTTTGTTAAAGTCTAAGTGGTGTAACCATACAATAGTACTGATACGGCTACAGCTTGGAAGAATTCAGATTTTATTTTATCAGGGATAAAATTTCCAGATGGTCGATAACCTATCAATAGTATTCCATGCTTTACCTATACAAATGTTGACATCACTTTCAGTATCAGAAAGGATGTAGAGACCAATGCCTTTTGCAGTTTGCTCCAAGATATAGAGTAGAAAATTTGGCTCGAGCAGATGCATTTGCAAGCACTAGATTATTCACATAATCTGGATCAGTAATAGTTTCTGCAGGATATCATCTGCTTCTTGCTTTTTTTTAGTGTGAAAAATTCTTTCATTAGATCTGTTGTCGTTTAAAGAAATAGCAACAAGATGGTTTGCTCTCTTAGCAAAATGGCTACTCTCCCAAAAACCTGCTCAGAAAGCCAAAACATCACTTTCATAAGCTATATGCAGTTCTATTAGAAGATAAACCAAAATCAACATATTAGCATTGTCTTGTACATTCTGTGACTGCAGATTAGACAGTTTGGCCAATGTTCCCATACAGGCACATAGATTAAGCAAGAACATAACAGCTATCAGAGTTTATTTGGTAAACATTGATAACATTTGTATTTGGAAAGAGGCTCCTGGGTTTAATGCTTTTCACAATTATAAAAAAAGTCTAAAAATATAGAGTAAATTCCATTTATAAAGTTTATTAAAAAAAATTTTAAATTTAAAAATATAAAAAAAGTCTTTCATCATCTTAAACTGAAGAGATTTGTAAAGTGTTAAAAGACTACAAATAAAATGCAGTTTACTTCCAATTAAAAAAAAAAAAAAAAAAAGTTTGAATAGATCAAAGTCTTTAAAGGAAAAAACAAAGGGCTAAGAATTACTAAAATATTAAATGAAAACTGGTCATTTCTAAAGATCAACAAGGAAAACAAAAAATAATCTAATTTACAATTTTTGCAATGAGAGTCTAACATTATTTTGATCTATTCTTTCCAGACATCAACTTTCAGGTCATCATATTTATGCAGCACCATCTGATGTGAGGTTCTAAGTTGAAAGATATTGAAAATTCCATGAAGAATCAAGTCAAAACCTTTTATGATAGCAGACACAATTTACGTAAAAAAAAAAAAGGTTATGTAAGGCCAAATAAAACCAGGACAATATTAAATGAGTGAATTAGGGTATTATGGATTTAAATGAAAACTCAAAAATGCTAGAAACTTTTCATTAACCAAATATTCAAGGTGTTGGAGAAAAAAAAAATGTTCTTTCCCTACAGCTTTGATTTCAGCACCAGGTGTAATTGTTTTAAAATAACAGGTTCCCCAGTTGACAAAAAAAATTTGAAGTAACATCTTTCTATGCACATTTTTCAGTCTCAATCACCTGAGATATATATATATATATATATACTCCAAAACTTTTTAATACAATGAATATCCAGAGCTTCAACATAACTGTTGAGTTTAACAAACCAGAGAATGTGATCTTGTTTGATTTGGTATCAGAGTAACAAGATATGCAATACCATTTAATTAACAAAGTTCATAAACTAGAAATGGATTTTGGTTTGGTTTTATGGCATATCAACTACTGTAGGTCATTTAATGCCAAATCCTTTTCATACATATATATTAAATGATTTCAAAATCCATTTTGTAGATAACATTTTTAAGTGAACCCAAGCTCTTTTTTTGAACACAGTTAAATGGTTTCATTTATTTCAATGAATATGGTTAAATGTAAAAACAATTCTATTTCAAACAATTCAGTTTAGCATAAGTACTGTTTCCAGTTAAATGATCAAACAGTTCTATTTCTAACAATTCAGTTTGGCATATCAACAAAGTTAAATGGTTCCAAGTATTGCTATATATCACTAACAATTCAGTTAAACCTCAGTCATTTGTTTACACAGTTAAATGTAAAAACAGTTCTATCCCAAACAACTCCATTTAACATAAGTACAGTTTAAGGGTTAATAAAACTTAAATGGAATATATTCAAAGAATTAAAACAATAACTTACTATGCTCAGGTTTGGTTAGGCTTTATGGCATATCATTGTAGGTTATTCAATAACAAATCCTCATATATATATATATATATATATATATATATATATATATATATATATATATATATAATTTGTAAACATTTTTTAATTAACCAGAACTCTTTCTGCACACAATTAAATGGTTTCAAGTATTACTACCTAATAAAAATAATTCTATTTACTGTTAATCATTCATTTGCACACACTTAAATGGTTTCAAGTATTGCAATATAACAGTAACAATTTAACATCAGTCATTTGTTTGCACACATTTAAATGGATATACATGATATGTAAAATTAGTTTGTCAGTAATTTCATTTTTAAATGAGTGACAACTAATTAGTTTGCATACTAGTATTACTATTGTTTCTACACAGTTAAATGATTTCAATTATTGCTATCTCACACTAATAATTCTATTCAATACTATTTATTCATTAGCAGTCAAATGGTTCCAAGTATCGTTCTGCAATACCAATAATTCAATTTAGGCACATAGTTAAAGAGTTTCAAGTATTGCTATGGATCATAAACAATTCAATTAAACATTAGTCATTTGTTTGCACTCAGTTTAAATGTCAAACAGTTCTATTTAACCCATAAATAGGACCCTATCAGGCGTTACCACTCCGGGTCAGAGTGGACCTGGAAGTAATGGCAATGGAGGAGTACTTCCCATTCCCCAAATTTCCAACGATGGAGCCTTGCTATCAGATGGTTTAATCTCGTATCTGGGACACTCATTGGGCAGGGTCTTACCTTTCTGCAGAGATGCAGTCAGTGTATTCTACAGTCCCAGCCGAGTGGGCTGAGATACTTGGGGTGTAATGGTTATTACTGCAGAAAATGGACACAGCAACCAGAGTTCAAATACTGGAGATGAGACTTTGCATCTCACATAATGCTAATATCTGTAGAAAAGGTATGAATCCAACTATTCTCTCAGCAGTAAGGCAGACTGAGCCCTTTAACCTTGGTATGGCAATTGGTCAAGGAAAAGGAAAACTCCAAATTCAAACCTGTTAAACTCCACTTGATGCATTGCATCATGCAAAGATCATTTCAGTTACAAAAAGTCAATTGTCTTTCAGCTGTCAGAATTTTCATAAAATGCAACTTGGCATGCTATGAGTTGACTACTTGGCACTTAATGAGCGACATGGCAATTGGGATAATCAAATTAAACACCAGGACTTACTGCAACCAGTTAAAATCTAATTAGAAGAGAAATTTTCCATCTTGTCACAAGAGATTTTCTTTATAAATTAAATGATTATCTACTGATAAAAATTTATCAATTTAAATTTTTTTTTTTTTAATTAAAAAATAAAATAAATAAATAAAATAAAATAAATAAAATAAGATAAAGTCCAATTAATCCAGAAATATTTAATAAAAAAAAATCAGGTGTAGTTTTGAGTAACAAAGTTTCTAAAAGCTAAACCAATTCTAAATTTTAAGAAAGTTATTTCAGAAACCATCTTCATGTTTAAAATTTTTTTAAAAACTTTCAGACCTAACAGATGTCACAATTTAAAGTTTGTTACTTAAAACCATTGTTTTGAGGAAATATAAAACTATCCTTAAAGAAAAATAAAGCTTATAAATAAATGTTTATTTTTAAAAAATCTCATCTCATTCACACTTTTTTTTACAGAAAACCTTTTCATATCTTTAATGAAAAGGCAACTAAACTTGTCATTTTGTCAAATTCAAACAAAGCCAACTTAAAACAAAGTAATACAAGAAAAAATTTAAATATATAGTAATTAGCTGTGATGTAATAGTTATTGTTTTAATTCTTTGAATATATTCCATTTATTACTAATAGTTCATGCAGAATTAAGTACTGTATATACCTACATCATGTGGCCTAAAATTAAGGGTTCACACCATAAGCGAGATACAAACTGTATGTTGGCCAACTCCAACGGGTACACCTACAATTTCCAGCTATAAAAGTCAAATATCAGATAATTCTCTAGTATATACAGTAGTTATTTGTTTATAAATTAAACAATTCAATCATTTCAGGAGTATCAGAAAATTTACTTATATATAATCCATATATTGTGATTTCATATGTCAACTGGCCCACAATATAAAATATTTTAAGATGAAGTTAATCAGGACCAAAATAAAAATAAGGATCCAGAGATCTCAAAATAAAAATTTGAATTTAAAAAATAAAATATATACTCACCTCATGTCTGTACACGTAAGCCAGTAATCCAGCTGCTATTTCAGCAGTAAGAACCACAAGAAGTGCTATGAAATACTAGAAAAAAATATAAAGTAAATTGTAGTCTTTAAACAAAAACAAATCTTTTTAAAATGAGTTAAAAAATTCAAGATAGGAATCAGCTTCATGATTCTTAGAACAAAAATCAGAAAATAAAAAAACCTTTAGTTGTAAATCTAAAAGAGTCTAGCAAAGATTGACTTTTGACCTTAAAATTTATTTCAGAATAGTATTTTAAATGGAGGAACCCTCAAAAACTATGAGAGTTTTTAGCCTAAAATAAATTTGAAAAAGCAAATTGAAATTAAATTGATGGTACAAACTATCATTTATAAAACAAGGTAAAAAGCTAAATGGTAATAACTATAAAATTTTTATTTTCAGAAGAAAACTAATGCTTTATGAATCATTCAGGTATTAGAAATATAAAAAACATACCTCTGGCCTATAATACTTGTTGCCTTTAGTGTATGAAATTTATATGCAACTATAACTACTTTTATAGGACAGTATAACTTCCATATAAAAACAGTAATGATGAATAAGAATCCTAAATTTTAATATTTAACTAGTAACAACAAATTTTAAGAATTTTCTACAAACAATCTAAAGGGAAAATTAATTTGGATTATTTACTTACAGCTGCTAAAAGCCAACGATTCTCCTTGCCTGCTGCAATTATACCTACAACTCCAACAATGAAAAGCACAATGCCAACAGCAATGAGAATGCTGGCTGGGATGAGAGTAATGTTAGCTGTGGTCAGTTGGTCAAAGTGATGATAAGTCTTGAAAATCCAGGCTCCTCCATAAAACAGGATTGCTGCAGCAGTCTTGAAATAGAGTAAACAAATTAAAATTAGTTTCACCAAGTAACAATCCAAAACCAACAGTTGCATAAGAGAAAAAAATTAAATTGTTAAAAAAAAAATTTTAAAAAAGCCATGAAATCAGAAAATTTTATCCTTCTGATATGATTTATTTTAACAATTTCCAATAGCTTGATGACTTATACACGTGTGAACATGTAGAATAATTCAATACTAACATGTTTAAGCAACTCAATGATTGGGACAATAAGCAAGTAAAAATATAGTCTATCAGAAATCTAGTACTTTTTCTTCTGATTAGATTCAAATTTGGTCTGTTAATTGGATATTTTGAGAAATCACTTTCATCAGATGTAGAATTTAATAAATGGCAGGGCTTAGAATATGCTGACCCCATCCTTGGAGGGAAAAAAAAAAAAAAAAAAGAGGGGGGTCTTGAATATGGCACTAAACTATTTCTGATGAGAAGGCTCCAGTTCTAGAGCTCAGAGAGTGTAGAGTACCTTTCCAAATAGATCTGTTTCAAAATTATTTGTATTTGATAGAGCCATATAAAGAAAAAAAAAAAAAAAAAAAAAATGGAAAATAAGACTAAGAAATAACTACACACGCACAAAAAAAGAAAAGTAAATATCAATGTATTGTGAACACAATTCCCAAACCTTTAAGCATAAAATAAGCCCTAACAGATTGACAACTTAAACAGTAATTATAGTGTTATTAAAATCTTAAGGGGGAAACAGATTTTCTATAAGCCGAGATTTTTTTTTTTTTAGATTAAAAAAAAATTAACACATACAATTAATTATAAGTTATTAATTTTATTACCACAAATCCTAAACATTTGTTTACAAATTCTAAGCATACTTTTTATATACATACAGTAAAATAATTATTTTCTCAAAGTCCATTTCAAGGCTTATAAACAAGTGATTCGTAAGAATAAAGAAATTCAAAGCTCAAAACCAAAATAAAACTACCAAAAGGAGAAAAATATTAAAATTATTAATGTTTTCATTTTAAAATTATCATTTTGCAGATGGGATAACCAACAGCATGAAAAATAGTTTAAAAACAAAAACTTCATAAATGCTATTAAGTTGAATGTCAGCTTTTACTGTTAATAAATCTGTATTTGTGATATTAAAATATCTTTTAGAATTGTTAAAAAATGCTTACATTAGTAGACAAGTCAAAAATAAGTGAATAATGAGAGAACTTAAAGTAGAATTTTACAAATTGATAAATCATAATTTACAAGACATTAAAAGTTCCATTTTACCAAGGGACCATGAAAAGCTAGCCACAACAATATTCTTTTAAAACATCCTAAATTATACCAAAATTTTATACACTAAAAACAAATTCATAAAATCAATATAAGTAACAAAGTCAGGTCCTAAAAATAAACTTGGAATCTATTTTAAGAAAGTTCTAGAGCCAAATTACTCAAGATAGAAGCTATAGGAAAAAAGAGAAAAAAAAAAAAAAAAAAAAAAGACATGCAGTTTGAGAAAATTGCTTCAACAAGAGAAAATTTACCATTTCTTCCAAGACATGTTGGCAGATAATTTCTTTAAGAATTGGCTTGGGGTTCAGTGGCCCACACGTGGCCATTCTATACTGTAAGAGTCATTAATATTTAGTCCCTGTAAACCTGTGGTAACATAGTAGTTTTTGATGGAGTTAGAAAATAATCTTAGATCTGCTAGTAGTAGCAGAGATTGTACACAAGAGAACAGAGACAAGTTGGGCAGATCAGGGTAACTATTGATTCTTGTCACATGGGCAACACAATGCAGTTAAAAAAGTGCCACATTAGAGATGGCACATACATACAAGTAAAGCAGATAATCTGCAGGGAATAGAAACCAAAGACTTCTTTGACACGAGGAAAAAATTCTTTTATTAGTTAAGTTTAAAATAAAAAATATCTTTAGAAATTCATAAGGTTTTGCTAGATGCTAACAGGTTAAACAATTTAAAAACAGTACTAAATGTTTAAGATAAATGAGAACAAAATAGTTGTATATAGTGTGCATCAATAAATGCAGTATGAGCGGAATTGATCTGGATATTTTTGACTCTAGTCCAAAGAGAAAGAGATGCAATTTGTCCGATAGCCAGCTAGAATGATTCACGTAAAAATGTCAACACACATTTACAGAGTGGCCATTTACTATTGCTAACTTTTTAACACTGTGAAAGAGATTGACAGATTTTAAAAGTAACCAACCAGACTAAATTATTAACACTATTTACTTGTCAGTTCATTCACAGTAAGAAAAAAAATTTCTTAAACGCAACCAAAATATGTATTTTTGTTTTATCAGTCTTACATAATTTTTAAGAAAATAAAAAATCTTTTTAAATAAAAAAATTTAAAAAATTAAAATTCAATAAACAAAAATAAACAATTTTTCTTAAAAGTTCTCATACAGTGTATACAAGTTAATTTTTTTTTTCTTGAATATATCTGAAGAAAATGTGGTATGCCTACATGGATAAAATAAAGTACATAAATTTTGATATCTAGAATATGCCTGAAACAAAGATACAATGTCAAAACTAGGATAAATCAAATTCCAAATGTAAACAGTATATTTAATTTTAAACATTCCCAATTCTGACAGAATAAAAATATATATTCCAGCTTTCTATTTCTGAAATAGACACACATACTAAATATTTATAAATACAGTATACAGGGAAAAATATAACTAAAGATGACCAAAACAGTAGCCGTACTTATCTTTTATAACAGTAAGGTTCAATGTGGTTTACTATGAATAAACTGCTACTAACCAATGTTATAGTAGTGCAGGTTACAGAAGATTAAGGTCTCATTAATCAGGTGGGACTATTTATGACTCAAATTTATTAAGATACTAAAAATATAATAATCATAAAGATTTCTGTACTTTTATATTCTTACAGTAAAAACTAAAAAAAATTTTTTTTTTTTTAAAGAAAACACTCACCACCACCCTACAGTAGAATTGACCAAAATGTCATGCAGATACAAGTACATCATAACTAAGAGAGAGAAAAGCACAAAAAGTTGGCAAGGATCCCAGCAATAAGTAGTAGTAAATATAATAACCAAGCAAGGTCACTTCATTAACAAAGCTGAACAGGATTACAGAAATGGATGGTATAACTGGATTAAGATCACAGCTAAAAAAGCTGCTTTAACAAGGGTATTTTAAAATACTACTTATGACACCATTTAAAAAAAAAAAAAAAAAAAAAAAAGTTAACCTTTGTATATTTTCTCATAATAGGAAGAGTGTTTAAACCTATCCACCCAACTCTCATATATATCATCAGGCAATTAAGAAAATGAAATAGATTCATTTCATTTTCTTAACTGCCTGATTGTTGTTTTGCAAAAAAAAAAAAAAAAAAAAAAAAAATGAAACCCAGGGGTTGCAGTCTAAATTCCATTATATATATATATATATATATATATATATATATATATCTTCTAACAATAGATCTTCAAAATCTAAGTCCTATATAATATGAATTATTTTTTTTCTTTCGCATCATGTGAAAAAAATTTTATAGCTGCACAGCAAGCTGAAAGTTGTTTCATACGCTTTACTTAAAATTTTTTTAATAGGGGGGGAAAAAATCTGTGCATGTTTGGGTATTAAGTAATTTGCCAGATCAGATTTTTGATACAAATGTAAAACATTACAAATCAACTCATGGTTTGTTCATAATATAATGTTACAAGAGAGAGTCAAAAGTTCTACAATATTTTGGTACATAGTAGTTTGAGACATGTACATCACATGACCAAAGCAGTTCAAGCTGTGATCAGAACCCTCTAGAGTTGATAGTTTCATGGTAGTGTGCTGACATGTTCATTGCTTCACTTTGTGATTTAGAAACTGCATAGATAAATATGTAACAGCCTAACACTTTTCAAGTTTAAACTGAGCTATAACATCAAGGAAGCAACCAAAAACATTAGTTATGCAAAAGGCAAAGACACAATTGATCACAGTACATTAACCAAATTGTTCAAGAAATTTCACAGGTTACAAGGACCTCAACAATCAGAAAAAGTCAAGTAAGTCTAAAACTGGATTCCAAGGACATGCTTTGAGACAGACTAAAATGGAGAATATCAGGTTAGCTCAGCACTTCAGTCCAGTGGAGTTTGTTACCTTTACGGCCATTGCAAAATCATCTGGAACTGCCAAATTGTGCCTCACATTACCAAAATATTGCAAAACTTATGGCACACCAAAGTAATATCCTGATCTTTACTATAAACATTTTACATAAATTTATTTTCTAGTTTTGTATTGGAAGCAATACAAATAAACACACCCCACTAAAAGTTAATGGTTAGTCACCGGCACAAAATGACAAGTTATATAAAAAGAAAAAATCTACAATTCATTGCTTGTATGAGCATGTAAAAATATCTATATTACTTCCATCACCAACATGAAACAGGAAACGAATGCTAAAGAGTTTTATAATTTAGAACCAGATTTAAAAATATAGCAAGTTTCTAGATATTTTACTAACTTTACAATTAGATCTATAATGTATGTATTCGACACAAAGTCAATTTTTATAATTCAATTGATTTTTAACAGCATGTCAACCGATTTAGGGTTATTTTACATCAAGAGGTTAGGAAATTACATTCATTGTACATTCAGATTTACATTTGGGTAATTTCTCAAGAGGGTTTTTGCACACAGTCCTATCAAAAAGGAATAATTTTTAAACAAATCAATTTGACCCATAAATGGTACCTAACAAGTATTATTACTCTGGGTCAGAGAGGACCTGGGAGTAATGGAAATAAAGGGGTACTCCACACTCCCAGAGTTTAGAAATGTAACCTCACCTTCAAATACAATTCGGTGTTATACCCAGGAACCCCCTTTTTGGAAGAGAGGGTCTTACTCCTCTGCAAGAAATACAGTCAGCCCACCATCAATAGGGTGAGCAACAAGTCTAGGAGAAAAAATTCAAACCAACTGTACTCCACTTAAAAATTGATTGTTATGCTGTTTTTTTTCACTTTTGAATTCCCGTCATTAACAACAAAAACAAACACACACACACGAAGTATCATTATTCCCCGATATATTCAGACACAAAGTCTGAGGACATCAGTTTATAATATCCTTGAGTGTTATAGTCACAATCTTTCAGCCATTAAACCCTCAAGTCTTCAGGTTTTTGTTATTAACCGGTAACCTTCTGGGAATTTCAAAGTGAACCCTTTGTTCAGTCCAGAAAGATTGTTCTCATTCTACTATCCATGTGGAAAGCAGATAAAAGCATTGGTAAAATTCATACTTAACAGTTCATGATTTTAATCTCCAAGGCAGATAATATATGGTTTAGAGCAAGAAACAGGCAAGCAACATCACAAGATTTAATATACAAAAATCCTTAGAAGCAAGATTAGCATAATAATTACTATTATAGAAAATGGAATCAGTGACCAGAGTTCAAATCTGGGATGAGTGTTTGCATTCTACAGCATGCTAATACCCTTGAGAAAGGCAGGACTCCATCGGTTCGCCCATACCAATTATGAGTAAATAGTACAAACGGGGTATTTTAGGCTTGGTAAGGCAACCAATCTAAGAAAAAAGTCTTACTTTAAACCAACTTTACTCTGCTTTAAAACTGACCAAGTGTTACATTCTGTTCATGGAGTTGATAAATACATACAAGATATCCTAGTATAGATGGTGAAATGAAAACCTACCACTGATAATTGAATAAAGGAGTCATTTTTAAATTCACAAGCTTCTCATGTACATGAAGACTAGAGGGTACAGAGGATGAAATGGGTGTATTTACCTAATCCCATTGAGCAAACAGAATGCGACAAACTGTTTAAAAACCGACCTTAACAGGTTTGAATTCAGAGTTTTCCACCTAGATTAGTTGCCATACCAAGGTTAACAAGCTCAGTTTGCTCAACTTTTTACCTATAGCTGGCGGGAAAATAGTTCGATTCATACATTTCCACAAAAGTATTAGTACTACGTAAACTGCAAACAGGAGGTGGCACTCATGGTATAACAGTTATCACTGTAGAAAATGAACACAAGTTCAAATTTAAAGAGTTTTCATTTTACATAGCACTCATACTCTTGGGAAAGGTATGAATCCAGCTATGGGTAAATAGGACAGATTGGGCTCTTCAACCTCAGTATGGTAACCAATTTAAGAGAAAGAAAACTTTAAATTCAAACCTGTTGAACTCCACTTGAAAAAGAAAAAACCTTGTGTCACATCCTGCTCATGCAGAGAGGTTGTTAAATACATAATTCAAGTATGTATTATCAGATCATACCGCAGAAATTCTTTGAAGAAAAAAATTATAATTTCTAGTATAGTAAAACAGCAAGATCAAATAAAATAGTATTCAGAAGTCCTCCAGCAATTTTATTAGAACTCAAAAAAGCTGTTACTCTATAATCTGATCTTGTGAATTGAATACAAGTTCACAGAAAAGTCAGAGTTGGATCATAAGTTATTCACTAGAAAAATGAATGCATGTGATCCAGTAAATACAACAATACCTAGATCTGTGCAACTGATTATATTTTTGTTGAAAACTGTAAGGAGTTGCCATCATTTACCTATGCAAGAAATGTATATTTTCAGTTCTCCCTTTTGTTACATTCTTTATAAATTTATAAAAGGTCATTCAATAAATAAGGGAAATATTGCCTAAGGAGTTAGCAATAGGAAACACTGCAGTTGCACCTTTTTTCAAAGAAATTAATAGTGATTGGTCCTATCATATCCTAGAACACTGTCAGCATGCCCTTTACTGACCACTGCACCTAGAACTTTCTTTATACAAGAGTCAGAGCATTTTCATTCCATTGTTGGGAGCCTAAATGAAGTGGTCTCCCTTGTCATAGTATTTAAGGAACTCTCCCATGTCACAAGTCCAATTTGGTCATGTGACAAGGTGAACTGGGAAATCCACCTTTTTCACAAACTGGGCTCAAAAGCAGACACGGTGGTTCACTTCTTATATTCCAGGCCTGAGAAGAGTAAGTGGTTTCCACTTTTTTGCTGTATGGACTTTTCTGTTTGTTCCTTCAATGCATGTGACTTGTATAACCTAAGGAGGGAACCGAGTTCCCGACTCTTATTGTGTACAATTAAATGTCTTATATTAATTGATTTGTTCTGTTTCCTATTGAATATTCTGTTAGATTACTCTCTTTGGGATAACCTAATACACTATAAGAAACAGGGTGTCATCCATGAATTAACACCTCATTAAAACTTATACCATCAACTGTCTTTTCAACTCAAACTTGGTGACAAAAATCATATTTAGCCTATGTGTGAACATTTTGACTAAAGCATGCTTCTCCCTATACATCACATTCTATAAACTTCACATGGTTTGTACTTCTCAGTCACCAAAAAAATTTGATAAAACTTTTTCAAACCCGTTTTGATTTTCTACCATTTTGGAGAATAGCCTCAAGACGTTTTTGTGAGATTAAAATAAACCAATTCCAAGCAATGCAGAGTTTACATTTCCAAAGAAAAAAAATTTATTGAATGATCCACGAAAAGATTTCTCTTACTGAATGACCCTCATACAATTGGTTAGGGTGGTATTATTCCCCAAACCAATTCTTAAAACATCTCATTTAAGAAACACTTCCAAAGATTTATTATAAAATAAATGTTTTCTACCAATTACTTTTCTATAAGTTAAATCTTGTAACAAAACCGTGATTTATTTTAATGGCATATCAACCTGTCTTTTTTTTGTATTGTTTTTGCACACAGTCGTATGGTTTCAAGTATTCCCATTGTTTGCACACAGTTATGTTTCACATTTTTACCAAATACTCAAAATTCTCTAACAGATTTATTTGACCCATAGGTACTACTACTCTAAGTTAGAGTGAATCTGAGAGTAATGGCAATCAAGGTGTTCTCTACTCCCTAGAGCTTCAGAACTGAAACCTCGCATTAGATGCATACCCAGGAGCTTTTACTCCTCTGCAGAGATACAGTCAGCATATTCTGAGCCCCACCAACAAGGCATAGTAAAATTATGTTTTCAAAAGAGAGAAAGGATATTTATAGTCATCCCTAAATCATGGAAAACAGGAACTGTATTATATAGCCAGCAAAATGATATTCTGTCAAAAGAAACCACAATCTAATAACTTCGGAAGAACATTAGAAATTTAGTAAGTAATCAGGTGATATGACCATTATGACCTCAAGATTCAACATATATGCCACAAATCACAAAGAAAGCCAATCAGGCCACAGTACAAGACTGATCAGAAAAAGGAATATTTTTCCTTGTTTAACATTCTAATTTTTTAAAGATTCTTAGACATCAATCTATCGCCTGGGCAATATCCCCAAGTTCTAATTAATAAAGTTGGAATCAAAATGGCAAATGAATTCAAAAGCAAAAATATAACTCGAGTCAATGGCCATATTCCAATATGAAGTATATTTTACCAATACAGAAAATTATAAAAATAATTTCAAAATTACAACACTGTTAAAGATTTGATTGTGGTCTCTATTAGGACAATAGATTGAAAGAAACCAAAATAGTTTAATTGGATCAAGATAACCAAGAGAGAAAAGGTTATAGAATAAAGGTGTTTTTGATCAACTAACAAGGATTCTTTTATAAATTTAGTACTTGCTCATGCTACAAAAGTTATTAAAACTAGAAGTAATCTAAGATAAAATCCTATCAACTTTCAAAGATAATGCCTAAAGTTACTAAGTGATAAATAGATAAAGTGAATATAAACAAGTTGATTCATCAAAATATCCAGACAGAAAGAAAAGAAAACTCATCTCCCTAGACAATAATTAATTCATAATCCATTGTACTTAAAATAAATGCATAAACCCTGAAACAAAAAAAAAAAAAAAAAAAAAAAAGAGAAGTTTTCCCTGTTTGTAAATAAGAGAATCCCCTGCTGAACTTTCAGAAATGCTATAAGTTTTGTTAGTTTTAAAATGAATTAAAATCATACATGCTAGAAAAAATACTAAAAACAAATTTAGATGACCAAATTTAAACAGCATATAATAAGCTTCATATTCAAACATTTTTAAAATTCAGTTTGATAGCCACTATTGTATCAACAATCATGCTCCCCCCCACCCCCATGAGGTTGATCTCTCTAGCAAAGATATAAATACCACAATACCAGCAATGGATAGACGTTGGTCTTGGCATCTGCATGGAAAACCCACCAATGCTGCAATAGGTGGCCCTAAAATCACTAAATAGCATCAAGAAAATACAACCGAAGATGGTGGTAGCTACATTTAATGGCAATCCCAGCATAACAATCATTTCCTGCTACAACCCACCAATGTTAGTGAAGAAATGAACCGCATAACAACCTATCCTCCTTTATTCGTAGCATCCTGAAACATTCTCACCATCAGTGGAGACATGAATGCCCAAATAGGTAAAAATCATAAACAAATTCAGCTTACACAACTCGTTAAACAGAAATAAAGGAACATCTAACAGATTTCACACTAGAAAATAGATTAACATGCCTTAATACTAAATTTCAGAAAAGAAAGGGAAAAATATGGACCTACACAAATAACACTAAAGCAGATATACTACATCCTCAAAAATAAGAAATGGAATAATAACGCATTGAATTGCAAGGCTATTCCTCTTTTGAAGGTGTGTTCTCCAATCACCGAATTGTCTGACTGGTCCCTGCTTAACTACAGGGATAATAGAGGTAAATATACATTAACACTAAAAAACAAATTCAATGCACTTTAGGAGATATCTGAAACACTTACTCTGAATGACGAATATGAGAACTTCATCAATGCCCACTGAGAAACAGCAGCAGAATGCATACCAACAAAACAGAGCTAAACCTAGAGTCCCATGGGAGATACTAGCAGTTAGAAAAATGCATGCAGACAAAGACCGTTTCCCTATGCAATAGGAGGAACCCAACCAATATCAATGTCCAGAAACTCAAGTCGCAAAATGAACTAACATATACCTAAAAGAACAGAATACATCCAAAATCAGATCAAGAAGATTAGAGACTTGGCTGAAGATAGATAATCTAGGATAGCATGCCAGACAGTAAACAAAGTGAGCAGAAAGAAGAGTACTGTGAGAGCTAAACTGAAAGCTGCCAGTCAAGAACAAATACAGCTTTGGAAACAACATTGAGAATTTACTTGGAAAACCTCCAAAAGTTACACATGAACCAATCACAAAAATTATCAGTAATCAGACATCAAACTAGAACAGTTCACACAAGAACTTTACTCAGTACTAAGAAAAATTGATAGGAAAGCAACAGAGCTAGATGAAATATCCCCCCAGAAGTATGGAAGACAAGGGAATTCATTGACATACTGCTCTGATACTGTAACGCCATATATAATCAGAACACAATAGACAGATGGACAAAGGGATGCATCTTCCCTTTCTCCAAGAAGGGTGGCCTTGGAATAGCCAAAAACAAACGAAGTATAACCCTTACATCCATAGTGGCCAAGATATACAATGCAACCACATAGAACCTAAAATTGAGAAAATACTTAAGAACCAAAATGGCTTTGAGAAATCGATCCACAACATCAAATTTTGACTATCCATCAAATTCTAGAAAGTATTTGTGCAAAAAAAAAAAAAAAAAAAAAAATCTTTAAGCAAGCACCGGACATTCAAATTCTAGAAGGTATTTGTGCAAAAAAAAAAAAAAAAAAAAAAAAAAAAGTCTTTAAGCAAGCACCGGACATTCATCGACTTCTCCAAGGCATTTGACTCCATACACAGAGGGAAGATGGAGCAAATACTTCTTGCCTACGGCCTGCCCAAAGAAACCATTGCAGCCATAATGATGCTATATAAAAACACAAAAGTAAAAGTCTGCTCTCCGGATGGAGACAGACTACTTCGACATTGTAGCAGGTGTGCTGCAAGGAAATACATTAACCCTTTAACTGTTTATTATCTGTCTAGACTACGTACTTAAAACGTCTATAGATTTCATGAAAGAAAACGATTTCAAGCTGGCAAAGGAAAGAAGCAGAAGATACCTCACACAAACTATTATGGATGTAGACTACGCCGATGACATAGCGCTTCTAGCAAATTCAACGGCCCAAGACGAATCCTTGCTACATAGCCTGGAACAAGCAACAGGGGGCATAGGCCACCATGTCAACAGACAAAACAATACACATGCTTTAATCAAAGAGGCGACACCACCACACTAAAGGATGGTTCTCTGAAACAAGTGGACAAATTCACCTACCTTGAAAGCAGCATCTCATCAATTGAGGATGACATAAACACGTGACAAGCAAAGGCATTGACAGCTATCGATAGGCTATCAGTCATATGGAAGTCAGACCTGACTGATAAAATAAAAATGCAGTTTTTTTTTTCCAAGCAGTAGTCATGTCAATACTGCTATATGGACACACCACATGGACACTAACTAAATGTATGAAGAAAAAGCTTGACAGCAATTATACAAGAATTGCTGTCAGCTGTATTGAACAAGTCCTGGAGGCAACACCCTACAACAGCTGTATGGCTACCTACCACTCATCATGAAAACTAAGTTAGACATACAGGACACTGGAGAAGTAAGGACAAACTCATGATATACTCCTGTGGACCCCTTCACATGGACAAGCAAAGGTTGGATACCAGCTAGAACCTATATACAACAGCTCTGTGCTAATTCAGGATGTAACCTGGAAGACCTCCCGGGAACAATGAATGATGGAGACAGGTGGTGAGAGAGGGTCAGAGAGAGCCATGCTAGAAGAATGACATGGTTAAGTGGAAAAAATTTCAACATCCACAGAATTTTGGAACCTTTCTACAGCAGATAATTAAACCCTATTGTATGCACCGGACATTTCAACAGTTTAAAGTAACAATATTCAAAACTGCTGAAAAACAGTTATGTACTTGCAGAAACAAAAACAATTCATCAGATAAAGCAAGAATTAATATATCAATACCTTCAAAAATAAATAAAACTGATTAGTACAATCACAAAAACATACTAAACTTAAGTGTGAACCAAATTAGAGCTGATGATATCATTTGATAAGCATAAAGTTTATTCTTAAATAAAAAAAATCAATCAATGATTAAATATATCAGGTCAAGTGGAGAATTAAAATCCCCTTAGAATTTCATTAAATCATACACGTGCTTGAAAAGATTAGGACAGTGATTGTATGACTGGTAGTTGTAACTCATCAATAAACACAATCACAAAAATTCCTTGCTGATAAAAAACTTGGTTAAAGTTACTTTTGTACATTCATTAGCTCATTCACTGATAAAAATTAATTCCATTAAAAGGAAAATTATTATGTTCTTAATTTATATTAGTAAAGCATTCTGGTAATGAATAGACAGATTTATACCTTAGAAGAACAAAGCATTTTCATACTTAATCAGGACCAATTAAAAAGTTTATATCATAAGTTAATAAAATCTTTGAAAACAAACTTCATTCTAAGAATAAAGAGTCTATAGCTTTTTATAAAAAATGTCATTAATATTTACAACTGGTTTATATTTAAACTATCCAACCTTGCCAGGCTTTCAAAAACCAAGTCCCAAATAGATTTTATGTCAGTACTAAAAATTTCATCTAAACTTTATTCTTTGTACAAGCAGTTTGTACTTAGATTGGTTTGGTTTTATGGCATATCAACCATTGTGGGTTATTTAATGCCAAATCCATTTTTATACTTACAGTTCTATTTCAAACAATAGAGTTTAACATAAATATACAGTTTAGTTCTATTTGACCAATAGATAGGACCCTTATCAGGTGCTACCACTCCAGGCCAGAGCGGACCAGGGAGCAATGGCAATAAAGAGATACTCTGCATTCCCTAAAGCTCCAGCAATACAAACCATCAGATTGTTTAGTGTCATATGCAACACTTGTTGGGAGAGCTTTACATCTCTGCCAAAATGCAGTTAGTGTATTCTATAGCCCCAGCCAACTGGGCCCTCTGAACTTGGATATTTTTAGAAAAATCCATAAGAAATTTAAGGGTGTAAAGAAAAAATTAGTAGCTAACATAGATTGATTTTAATTGGAAGCCAACTCATCTGTCTAGAGGTTAGGGAATATTGTACATTATATCTATCTACATTTTTCATATTTTTGCAGTTATATGATATCGAGTATTCCTATCTAATACAAAGTTTGCAAACAGATCCATTTGACTCGTACATGGACCCTAACTGGTACTACCACTCTGACCCAGAATAAACCTACAGTGATAGCAATAAATGCCATATTTCCCAGAGTTTCAGAATAGGAACTTCACCACCAGATACAAGGACACCACTTTTTTTTTTTTTTTTTTTTTTTTTTTTAAGTGGGAGGAGATTTACCTCTCAGCAGGGAATATAGTCAGTGTATTCTAAGCCCCACTAACAGAGTAGACAAACAGGATTGTATGAGAGGAAAACAGTATTAACAATAGAAACATATTCAGATATAAATCAACAGTTTTGTGATCAAATGTGATTAAAAAACACTATTTCCACAATTATTAATCTTCACCAGTATTTTCTTTCATCTTTTTAATTCCAGTTACTTTTCATTGCAACTCTGGTTGTTTCTATAAAAGCAAGGAACAGCATATATCAAGACAAAGGATAAGCTTTCAGTGAGACTCAAACTCATCTCTTTTGCCTAAAGGAAGTCTGGTTATTTATACTGACTACTTGAATAACTAAGCTATGAGAGCAATTGATATTATACAAAAGACTAAGACTAAGTCACACCTATAATTTATGCCCTACTTAGTCTCAGATCTGTCAGCATGTCTGCTATTGTTAATAACATAAAAATGCAATAAAAAGCAACTAAAATTTCAAAATAAAAGAAAATGCCATTCAAATTTTATGACAAACAAAACTTTATATTTAAGAAAGCAAAATATACAAGACAATCAGTATTTTCTATGTAGGATTTCCTACAATAAAAATCAGATTCTTTTTTGATAGATCATGTGTTATTCAATAAAATTAAAATAAAACTAAAAATCTAAAAATACTTATTTTCATATATTTTTAACTCGAGTTAAAACTGGTCAACCCAATACTAAAGAAAACAAGTGATTCTCCAGTCATATCAGGTGAAGCAAGTGGAAACACCCAGCTTCCCACCAACACACACAGCCATTTTTCCACATCTGTTTTACAATGGTTAATAAGTTTCTTTGATTGCAGGTGGAACAATCTTTTCAGCATATGTGCCGAGTAAGTCAAAAAACCATCTTAATTGGATCTGACTAAAAAAATCTTTTAAAATTACTTTATTTCTTTAAATGTCATTTATCCTAATATCATTCCATTGGTAACATGTTTGAACTGTTTTTAAATTCTTAAAGCTCTTTCCAAATTGACATTTGAGTTTTCACTTTATTTTTCCAAATGCATTTCACATTTGGGTCACCAGAGGGAGAAGTTTTCAACTAACCCAGTAGTATTAACATTTTCAAAGAGACATCAAAAGTCGATTGCCAGTGTTAATTTCAAGCAAATGTCAGCAGAGAATATATAACCAACACTCTTCCTCCATCCCACTCCTCCACAATATATACACTTTAATCCTTTTTCTCTTAACTCATCCTGTTTTCAAAGTAAGTGGCTGTCATGCCAACTCACAATCTTATGACTGCTTAAGCTGTATCCAATCCACTTAAAAGAGGACTTGATAATCTAAATTTAAACTGTACTATGTAGACCAGAGCTCAATTTTTTTTTTTTTTTTACTTGATGCACCTATTGTAACCAAATTTAATTGCCATTCACCCAAAAATAAATGAACTGAATATCAAATTATGAAACTTAACTAATTTACCTGTGTTTAATACAATTTTCATGAGAAAAGAATCAAACTACAACTTCAAACACCTTTAATTCTTTAGTTATTTTTTTTTTAATGGGAAGGATGGGTTTGCTAGTTATTGAGATAATTATAGGTTTCAGGTTTGTGACACCAAAAAGGTTTAACAACTTCAAAGCTAGATCATTCATTCATTTAAATGATCTGTAAGTTTTGAATGAGTTGTATATAAATGACATTACTAGTGGCTATCACACCCAATTAGGCATTCTGCAAAGTATACAATATCCTGTAACTAGTCTATATGATCCAGCAATTTTTATTCTCTTGTTATAAAGGGATTTATAAATGCAAACAAGTAAATCCCCCCCTCCATGTGCCTCTATGCTTTTACTCACCCTTTCAAAATTTTGACCACTTACAAGAATCTATATTGAGCACTTTGAGAAGCCTTCATGTAAATATTCCCAGATTTCATACAAGCATATAATTAAGGTGTTTTGTGTATGAAATTTGGGGAAAATGTGTAAAAAAGAAAAGGTGAGGTCAATATAATCAAATAAGATAGGTTTCTGGGGTTTTTTTGCAAACTGACCAAACCTATAATAGTTTCCTAAACTTTAGGTTTTCAAGTAAAAACTCATTTGATATTAAACTGAATGTTGCTTCAGAGTCATAGAAAATAAATTTTTAATCTATTTTTATTAGAGATTTAAAGTATTCTGAAACAGTATACTGGTTTAAAAAATGTGTAAGAAAAAAAATACAATATGTGAGATAAATTACTGCAATATTGTTAAAAGACATTATCAGTAATCATTTGTCCTGGTATGTGAAGAAAAAAATCCAGGAGGTTTTCATGATTCAACCAGACAATTTGGTGATTTATCAAAATTATCCTTTATGGGAGAAAAAAAAAAAAAAAAAAAAAAAAAAGATAGCATTCTTATATACCAGGAAGAACAAACTTAAATAAATGGTACTGTTGTTTGGTTTTTTTTGGGGGGGGGATCTAAGAAAATATCAGTTTATTAAAAATGCTTAATAAGATGAATATCAAGTTACTTTAAAGTATTTTTTCTTTCCATATTTTTCATTTCCTTAATTCACATCTATTTTTTTTTTTCGGTTTTCTTTTCCATTTGTCTCCATATTCATTTTTGACCATATTATATTTATAACTGACTGTTTTCTAACATTTGTTAGTCAAAAATAAAATTTCATTGTTTTTTTCTAGTTAATGAGTTTTGTAACTAAATTAAATCAAAATTTATAAAAGTAAAAGTACATAAATGAGTAAAAATGTTATTTTGATATACTTGTACAGAAAATTAGACTAAAGATTAATACAAATACAATTATTGAAATAAAATTTGTATTTTTGGTGTTTTTTTTTTATTAAGTATAACTTATGCCAATTTTGAAGCTGTAAATGAAGCTTTTTACAACTGTATTAACAGCCTGATCTCATTACTGAGTAATGAGAACTTTCATTGTTATAACAAAAGTCATGTTGGAATCAGATAATGCTTCGTGTCACAGAATTTTTTTATTACTCTATAGTCAAACCAAATTAACCGACTATATCCCTTTCATACAAAAAGACTCATAATTAAAAATAGTTTATATTAGATGAGGATATCAAATAGGCATCTTTTAGAAAACTAGTGTAAGACTCGAGTAGAAATATCCAGAAAATTATATCCCAAAACCCATTTCATGAATTACACATTCAAAAGTGCAAAGTTATAATTAAAAATCAAAAGTTATGTATTAAAATCTTAACTTTAATAACTTGATTATTTCTAAAGCTTTCAACCCCTTTCCATCTTAATATTGATAGCAAATTTGTGTGATGTTTAAAAAAATTCATAAAATATAAGACATTTTTTAAATCAATAAGCTTTTTTTCATTTAATCAACTGTTCATTTGTTAAAAAGGTCAAAATATATGAATAAATTCTATGACTGATAATTAGAACAAAGTTTACAGTCTACCCAGCCAAATAGTGATTCAACCAATTTCAATTCATGAATGCTCTTAATCAAATTGACAAATAAAATCTAAAAAATTGTTAGTGCAATAAAGTCTACATTGAATATATATATATATATATATATATATATATATATATATATATATATATATATATATATATATATACACAGTTTGATTTTAGGTAGAAGTGAGGAATTTTTGTATACATAATTATCATCAATAGTCTTTGATACTACCATATTTACCAGCCAAAAATAAAGTTAGTTCCACTAATGATTTTCTAAAAGTCTTACTCTAATAAACGAAACATTCTAGTTTCTCTCAAAGGCAAAAGTCTTCACTAATGTCCTTGTCAAAAAGACTTGATGTTATGATAGACAATATATACAAATAAGTATCTTGAAATAGCATAAATTAAATAGTTTCAAAAGAAAATTGCTACTGGCTTCAACCATGGCATCCAGACAACTTCAGAATCTCCAGCAAGCCTTTCCAATAGTCTCTGTTTAGATTGATAAATGTTGCCATTATCTTTGGTGTTGTAGGAAGTTTTGTTGATCTGAATTACGCCCCACATACAAGAGGATTGTAATCAGCCAGATTTTAGGAATCATGTGGTCACAGAAATTTTCTCACAACACTGGGTTCTACTGGTGGTGTAGCATGAGGCAGTCTCCTCTTGCCAGATGTAGGGTCTTTCAGCAGCCATCCTCTTGATCCAAGGCAGCACTACCTCCTCCAGGCAATATGTAGGTTTCCATGTAGGTGATGTAGGATTCCATGTTTAGTCTAAGACCATATAGGTAGATGAAGGGAGGCATAACACCACCATCACTAGTGAACACTCCAAGCATCATAAGGACTGGTGTTTGATCATCAACACATCTTGTGGGGACAAAGCAAACCAGAGCTTGTTCTATAAGTTCACCATCCGATCCTGGCAGAAATTTTTATCATCTAAGAAAAACCAAAGCATGTTGAGTCAGAGAGGATGCTTAGGTCTGTTCAAAAGTTCCAAATTTCTGGATGAGTAAATTGCCTTAGGGTGTTGCTTTCCTCACAGGCAGTGCCCAGCTGACTAGTCTGCTGTACAATATACAAAACCTGAAACAAAGCATGTGCTATTTAAAATAGCAACAATTTACCCATTGCACCCTCTTTGTATGCGTGTGAGAGAGATGCAAACTAGCTTCCTAGAGAGAAATTATGGTAGTATCAAGCATTACATAGCCTACAGTAAATACATGAATATTATTTCATTTTTCTTTAGAAAAAACTCAAATTACATTTTTTTAACATAAGTACTAACTACGTACACTACATAACTTATTCTCCTTTTCCCACCATAACTATATTTCAGTCTTATTCTTCGCCCTTCTTCACATCGCTTAGTGTTACTTTTAAATTTTGCTTTCCTTTCTAACTTATTTTCTATAAACGTTTTTCTCACCATAGTGATTTGAAAGGATTTTTGCGAGTCGATTCTCTTACGTTCTCGATTTGTCAATACAACTAAAACTACCATCTCAAGTATATAGACAAGCAGAAGTGCCAATCTATAATCTTGTCATTTATGGCGGGAAAAAGCGAAATTGAAAAAACGTTGTAAGAACAAAAAAGCAATGAACAAAGAAATACAGAAAAGACAAAACTAAAGTAGAAGCACCTCGACTTCTATTTAGTTGTTATAATACTTCGTTTACTATTTGGCCCCTTTTTCAATGCTAAGAGAAAAATTAGAGTTATCTCCCTGGGAGCTGGGAAGAGAGTACAAACAAAAAGTATAAGTTAACAAAAAGCTATTTTAATTTTATGAGCTAAAGTCGGTAACTTTGCAATAAGAATCTTATTTCGAGAATATTTGACGATACTGTATAGTATACAGTATCGTCAAATATCCTCGTAATGAAAAATAGATTGGTAAATCTTTACCCTTTAACCCATCAGATTTTAGCGAGAACCAAAAATCAAATTCTACTTTTTTCGGCGAATACAGCAAGCATTACTGATGACTAGAGATGATATTTTTTCAGGCTGTGTTTACATGTATTCCCTCCCACCAAATCCGATGGGTGAAAGGGTAAAAATTAACCGATATATTATTTTCTTTTTGTATATAAGAAAACGGAAAGTCATGTCCCTTTGACTCAATATAACGAGTGGAAAATATTCTCTGGTTGATTAAGAATCCCTCGGCTTTTGTTCCCTTTGTTTTTTTAAACTTTTTCGATCGCTTCCTCAAAGATAGCGTAATCAAACTATCGAGTAGTAATATTATGTACTGAAAGCATTTTGTAAAGAAAAAAAATTCTTTAAAGCAGACTGTAACAAAGCTTCATTGGGGGGGGGGATGTTATACGCTCGTGTATTGAACTGCTTTCCATTTCCTTTCCTCTAAGTCAATAGAAAAATTTGAAAACATTTAAAATCAATTTAAAGACTTCAATTTATGCGAAATATTAAGTCGAATACAGCAAAACTGGTGTTCCTTTGACAGGATAATTGATGTCAATCTGATCTCAGAAAAAATTGAATTAAAGCTATGTGCCTACAATCACATTAGTTTCCGACAGATAGGGATAATTTCTGTCAGATTATCATGCATCGCTTTGTATTTGACGAGTTACATCACTTCAAAACCATGTGTTGACTTGATTATTTGGATCAACAAAATAATGTGATATTTAAACAGTTTATTTGATAACGGATGCCATGTCATTTACGAACTAAATACTGAAAATTCAAGCTATAAAGCTTCCCAAATACTTGTCTAATGTTTTCAATTGGTATCTGTTGTAGGAATGCAAATAAATGTTCACCAAGTATGTCGTCACACGGTATTTTATGCAATGTGGAAAACTATTTTGAACTTAAACGAAATTCAACTGATAGACGAAACATTATAAAAGAAAATAGGTTTACTTTTATAAGTATCGTAAAATACCATAAAATAGAATTTATTTTCGGCATTTTTAAAGTTAGGGTTGGGTCTGTTAAAACCAGGACAGTATTCCGTATTGTAGACAACTGTGTGATATCATTCATTGTGTACATTTCTTCGCGTTCCTGAACTGACACCAATTCCAAACAAGTACCAGTTCTTAAAGATAAATATAAAGACAATTACATTTACAATGGCTCTAAAAAGTCAAATAAGCTGATGTGTGTGGCATCGTGCTTTTGGATAAGGACAAAAAATAAACGTCAAAATTTCCAATTTGACAATGTCATTCAATACGTATTCCCCTCCCCCGTTAAGCAACATTCATTGTCACAATGCAAAATGAACTTTAACCAACAGTCATTCATTTATTAAATTTAGATAAATATTAACTTCATAGCACAAACAATTTTGGTAGTTTTAAAATTTAAAAGTGTGGTGGCCTATGTGCTAACATCAATGGAATGATATCTTCACATTGGCCAAGAAGTTTTATATTAATTTCTAGTAAGTGAAGGGATCCCTAAAATTATTTTCTTTTATGGAGAAATATATTCAACATAAGAGCTCTAGGTTTCCTGTTGCAATTCATATTTTTGTTTTATAATAAAATAACTTCACAATGCAAAACTATTAGGTCAATGTACTTATTAAGCTTAGCTGTGGCACAAGGCCAAAGGAATGAAGCACCCAGTGAGAATTGAACTCAATGGGCTACTAATCTAGTTAGCTAACCATTGGCAATACACCATGTGAGGTGCCCTACTAAGTCATGAATGATACATTGTAATACTCTTAGAACCATGACTCACTAGGCGCTCCATACATCCAGCCTTGTGTCACATCTTAGCCAAGCTTAGTAAATTACAACTACTCTTGGGACCATCTGTTTTTTTCGTTTTAAGGTACTGTAATTTTGATTAAGAGGAACGAGAAGCAAAAAACTTAATAGAATTAAATTTTAAAAACTATATGTTCAGAATAAATACCCCATATTCTGGAATTACAAAACAGGTGACATTTTTTATTGAATTTAGAGAAAAATCATGGTTATACAGTAAACAAAAAATCTGTATTTTCAATTTTCATTTTGGGTAATTGCCTGCATCAACAAAATAAAAATAAGTGAGTTAAAAACACGATACACTACAAAGACTTCGACCATTTGTTTGTTTCTCGATATTCACCAACAATATTTGTTTTTGTTGAAAAGAATTAAGAGGATTTGGTTCTCTGGAGAACGAAAGTAGATTAAATCTGTCCAACCCACAAGGATTTAAGTTGGATCAGATGTGCACTATAACGGTATGCAAACAAAGAAAGAATAACTATACTATCATTATACCAAGTTGGCGGGGGGGGAGCACCCTCGGGTGGTGTAATGGTTAGCAAGCTAGACTAGCGAACCTTCGCGAGTGAGTTAGAGTCTCACTGGGTGCCTCGTGCCACATCTAAGCACAAAGCTTAGCAAGTTATATTATACCTATTTAGAGGCGTACTGCTACATCAACCTTATATCGGATATAAGGTGATGCTCTCACGATTACGAGAAATTCAGAAATAAGGACTTTTTTAAATGATAGAACCAACAGGCTATAAAAGTAAAATTGCTTTCTAAAAACCAGATTAATAGCTAAGAATTTAAGATAACTGTAGACCAGTTTAATTTTAAAACGTTATTAAAAAAATAAAATAAAAAGGTATTCGAATTTCTTTGATGAAAACTAAAGTGTTTTGTATGAAATTTTTCATTTTTAACATTTTAATATTTTTTTTATTTTAATTTCTGTTGATTTGATGAAAATGACAATTGATACGTCTGGAAAAAAAAAGAAATGAAAACAAACATGAAAAATACATAACTAATAATATAAACTACTAGCACTACTTAAAGGATTACTTTCTTTTAGTAGTTTTTTGACTATTAGTGTTGTTTTTTTTTCAAACCTTTAAGAGCGTTAGACACTATAAATTTACCATATATAAATACTAAATCGGCTTTTCATATTACCACAATAAGAAAAAAATTATATTGAATATTTTTACACAGAAGTCAATATAAGACGTGTTTGATTTTGATAACAAAACAACAGAACCACATGTATTTTCATTCATTATTGAGCTGAGTATCTTAGATAAATTCAAATTGTACTTCACACCAGGGATTAGATCTCGTTTCCCTTAGTAGAAAGTTTGACAATATAAAGTTTACATATATAAGTCAATAACTTAATATAAAAGAGAAATATAACTTACCCAAAATAATAAACACAAAGCGAATAAACACCATTTTGATAAATTACTACTCAAAGACATCTTTGTTGGTTATATACTTGGTTTCAGGTGAAAAATATTAATGATGAATTAAAGTTTGTCGAATGTTTAAATATCAAACTTGATGAGAACGAACGAAGCACCCGCTCGTTTTATTTTTAAAATTGTTAATTTATAGGCTTTGTAGCACTTGGTATCTGATTAGCCCACAATGGTAAATGTGTCGTCATTACAGGACGTTACTACAATTACGTTTTTATAGTAGTAGTAGTAGTATCAGTTTCTTAAGATTCCGTCATGTGATATTTACGGAAAACGTCGAAGATAGCCGATCGTTACGAGTCCTTATTTTATTTAAAAAATCATTATTTTTAATAAATAATGTTATTGCAGCTTTAGATATTAAGATTTTTTATTCTTGCACTCTTTTTATCTTAAATAAAAAAAAAAAATATTCTTTCAGTTTTGAAATCGAGGCAATCTCCCATAGTGCTTTGTAAAACCCCTTGTTCAGCCATCTTCCTGCAAAGAACAACTTCGGTAGATCACGATGCTTGCCGCGCGGGTGACAGCCGGTCTTATAAGGCAGATTCCAAGGGCTGCTGTTAAGGTATAATATCTTATTTATGCTCTAAGTCATAATTTTAATACTGTTCAGTAGCCATTATTTTATATTTTCTTCAAAATATCACCCCTTTTAGCTGATACTAACTTCCCGGCACTCAGCAGTAATGGCGTGCGTGACATTGCTGTACTAGTTCTTTCTTTATCCTATTAGTGGGCTGGAACGGCTTTACAAAATATTTACAAAATGACCAGAAACAAAAATGTTACATCTAAAATGTTAATCTTACATTAAAAATGATGTTTTTCTATGTAGTAATTATTTCGTCTGCATGAAATTCTGTCTTAGGTTTGTCTTAGCTAACCTTGTAGTCTATATTTGAAGGTCGTAGCAGTCTACGTTGACTCGATTTCAGATTCAATTGTAAAAATTTAGAACGTTGCTGTATTTTATTAAATTACAATAAAGTGTATATCTTTATTTTTGCCAATTTTTGTCATTTTTACATTTGCCATTAACAAAAGATCTTATGTTTTTTGTGGTTTCTTTTTAAGGTACTTTTTTATTACCCGCTTAGGTTTCCTTTAAAAAAATTGATTTATATATAAAAATTCATAAATTATATATGATCTCCTCTTTCAAACCTTTTATAACGTTTCTAGAGTACTAATAAAATGTTTTATTTTTTTCTATTGTATGCATATAAATGCAATTAATAAGGTTTATACGAAGTTATGTTAATATTTATGCTTATAGCGTGTAGTCAAAATATCTTATTAAATGTAATTGTCCTGTATTTGCAGCTAATACGAAATATCTCTTCTAATAGCCGTACTTGCTTTATTATTGAAAAATCGAAAGTGAATTTATTATCCATTTAGATTGAATTAAAAATATTCAGGTTGCCCCTTAAATTATGATTTAACCAAAGGTAACTAACCTTCGTTATTTTTTTTTTTCTCGCTCTGATGACATTAAGGTTAACCAAGTGAATGTCACCTTTTCACCTGATAACTTCGTCCTTTTTCTTAATCTAAAAATTAGGGACAATATCTACATTTGATCATTTTGCAGGGTTAAAATAATTTTGCCAACGATTTTCTTTCATTTTCATTTACAATCGCTAAAAATGTAAATGGTGTTTAAGGTCTTTTAATTGGAAATGCAAATAAACACAGCTAAAGATAATCCCGATCCTCCTAACTTTTATATCCTGGATTATCTTTCATTTTTTCTTTTTTTTTCTTTTTCTTCCTCTCTTAACCACCTAAGTGCACAAGATAGCTTTCTCCAATTCATTTTTTTTTGTTGTTTGTTTGGTTGGTTGGGGGGGGGGGGTAATCTCCTAGTGAACTCCTAACTCTGTCCTCTAGATCTTTTGAATTTTCTCATAAATTTAACTTGGGAGAGAAAAAAAAAAGGTTTTATAGACTCGAGTGCAACAATACTTTTTGCTTCATTCCAAGTTTCTCACAAATTTTTATATTTTTGCAAATTATGGATAAGGATAATTCCTTAATTTTTTTTTTTTTTTATGACCTTGAATGATACTGTCAACGTAAAGTAAATTTTCCGGCTATTAAACATAGAAATAACTAATATAATTTTAATTTATTCCCCCAAAGGTGACCGTGTTAACCTTTTGTAAAAATTTATCCAAACCAAAAGTTTTTCTTCTAGACGGTTAAATTGTTATTTGCGACACGTGTTCTCACACGCAATTTATCTTTATTTTGATTTGAAAGCTACAATCTTTGTTTTATTTCACTTTTGTATTTAAAAATATCAGGTGTGGTAAATGAATGAGATTTTCAGAAACACTTATTTTATTTGGTTAGTAGCACAGAAATATCAAAGTTCAATGACTTATAGGTGAAATCAATAACTATCGGCCTTTGGTTCAGTTTTCACCTTGTGATATACTTTTTTTTTTTTTTTTTTACTGACCTAAACTAATGTCAGTATATCAATTTTTAACCCTTCACTTAAACGAGTTCAAATATATATTTTAAAAAAAAAAATTTAACTGAACTGGCTTCAGTTTTTTGTAACTTTTTCCTTTCTGGTGCTGTTTCATTTTCAATGCTTCTTAAAAATCACATGATTTTCTACTTAAGGCAATAAAAAAAAAAATTCAACTCTTTCAGGTTTGTACAAATGCCCTTGGAGCTGGAACTGTTGCTGCCAGGAAGTTCTCCACTACCACGCCTGCAAAGGCTGCTGGTTAGTACAGTCTCTTTTAGAAAAATAGTGTATGGTGTTTAAGAATAAATTCATGGAATATATAGTTATACTTTAATCTAGCTAATGTTTTTTCATCTTTACAAAATGACTAGTTTGTGTATAGATACATTTAAATTCTGTATAATCCAGCAATTTTCATGAATTTTTTTTATTAATTTACTAAGGCTTTTATCATGTTTTTTGGAGGTTTTTTATATATATATATATATATATATATATATATATATATATATATATATATATATATATAACCACAAAACTGAAAAATTTGAGTTCATTTTCCTCAATCTTTTTATTTATCTTCAATTTAAAGTTATCAAGTAATATTTATATCAAAACTTCATGCTTTAATTTATTTTTCTCTAGGTGCGGAGGTATCTTCCATTCTTGAGGAAAGAATTTTGAGTCAGGCCTCCACTGTAGACCTTGAAGAAACAGGTAAAGTGCTGTCCATTGGTGATGGTATTGCCCGTGTCTATGGCTTAAAGAACATTCAAGCTGAGGAGATGGTAGAATTCTCCAGTGGTCTCAAGGTAATTAAGTTAGTTTTGATTATTTGCTTATAAGTAAAATTTACTTTGGCTCTGGATAAGAGGTTAAAACAGTTGTTTGATGTCTATCATAAGTAAACTTTCACAAATATTTCAAAACCATTTTTGCCTCCCTTTCTACTAGAAACCATAAAATTAATTTTGTTTGCTTCTGACTTATTTTCATTGTTTTATTCATTGATTTCAAATTTATACATACCTAAAAGTGTTTTTTTTTTTTTTTTTTTTTTTTTTTTCCATCTCTTCTGAATTGTGTCTTCAGGGAATGGCCTTGAACTTGGAACCTGACAATGTGGGTGTTGTCGTCTTTGGTAACGACAAACTCATCAAGGAAGGTGACATCGTGAAAAGAACTGGAGCTATTGTAGATGTGCCCGTTGGTAAAGAATTGCTTGGTCGTGTTGTTGATGCTCTTGGAAACCCCATTGATGGCAAGGTAATCTCTTTGCTATAATGCTAACTTTTGATATTTTAAGCTCCCTTCCATTTGGAAAGAGAGATTACGTTATTTACGTCCAGTGTTGTAGCCGTCATTGTTGGATTCTTTTTGGAGGTGATATGAAGGACCTATTTGAAAATGTCGACATGGATGATATTGTCCTTGAGAAAAGAAGAAAAAAAAGACAATGTAAACAAGATTGGATCATACAAAGTAATTAGAAAACCATCCCAGATGACTTTGATATATTAGAATGTAAAAAAAACAACTCTTAAACGGCTTCTCAAAAATGTAAACAAAATGAACACTGATTTATAAACCTCTTGGCATTAAATAACTCCAGACGGAGTTATTTAATACCATTAAGATCATTGTTGGAAGTGAAATTATACCCCTACATTTCCTGAACTATTAAGCCAATGTTCTCAACCTTTTTTAAAATCTGAGCACACTTGTAATTAAAACTCTTGGGTTCAATCTATAAGTGGATAAGATCAAATCCAAGAGAAGATAACTTCATGATTTGTGCTAGTTCAACAAAATTTAAATACTTATTGCAATAAATTGATGGGAATTAAAAATTTAAAAAAAAAAAAAAAATTTCTTTTTTTTTTTTTTTTTTTTTTTTTTTTTTTATCATAAGTTACCGTTTCGTTAACTTGGGGCGTACCTGGCTACCCTTCAGGATGCACCTGTTGAGAAACACTAAATTAAGAGGTATTTGATTTGATATTATTACACCTATCTCATCCCTGATATTTATTTTCTTATTAGATCTCGATATTTTAAGACATTTTCAACTATGTACCAATCATCACAAATGTGCTTGTTTTTAGAGGTATTGATTTTTCTCAGATCTTTGGTAAGGTTCTTACTGCTTTTGTTTCCTAAAATTCTATGTATACATGGGTGACTAGTTCCTAATTCCTTGAGTGCTCGAATGGCTTCGTGTCTGGCATGCACTTTCATTATTGCCACCATTGCTGCGTTTTAGGAGAAAAGTGTTGGCCATTCTTAGGTCTTTGAATCTGACCTTCAAAACTTTTTTTTTTTTTCTTCTTCCCTCCTCTAGTAATTTCTGAAGGTCAGATTTGTTGAGAATGCATCAAAAACATTGCAAAAATAATTTCACCTTTTGAAGAGAGACTGGTGTAATGGTAATTTTACTGTGTACTTTGATGTCTCTTACATATTCAAACAAGTATTATAGCTGTTTTTTAATTCAGGAGTTATTGCTATGATTTAAGTTTTGACTACTTAAATTTTCTTTTACCTTTAGGGTGCTATTGGTGCTGCCACTCGTGCCCGTGTAGGCACTAAAGCTCCTGGTATTATTCCCAGGATCTCTGTACGTGAACCTATGCAGACTGGCATCAAGGCTGTGGATAGTTTGGTACCCATTGGCAGAGGTCAGCGTGAGTTAATCATTGGTGACAGGCAGACTGGGTATGTTGTGTGTGGTGTTTTTTTTTTTCTCCCCAAAATTCATGTACAAAGCTAAAGTTTATCAGGCTCTGTAGATTATGAAACTTTGACATTGCTATTTATTTTTGCTTAATCTTTTCATCTTAGTTGTTTCCTTTTCTCATAATGCTCAAGTTCTTATTCTACAACTATTGAGTTTGCAGTAGTAATTTAGAATAAACATTCTTTGTTTGGGAGCTTGTCCTACTATGACAATGTTCTTACTGATTTGACCACAAAAACCTTTTGCCAACAGACATTAATTTAAAAAGTAGCTATGTCCCTCTCTTTGCCCATCATTACTATACTACTGTTTGTTGATTTGCACTTGTATATAAGAATCTACATATTTCCTAAATGAAACATTTACACAGAGATTAGAAAAAACTTGGCTGTTTTAATTCTCTATTTTCCTTTTTCTTTCAATTTTTAAGAAAAACTGCTATTGCTATTGATACCATCATCAACCAGAAACGTTTCAATGAAGGTCAAGATGAGAGTAAAAAACTCTATTGTATCTACGTTGCTATTGGCCAAAAGAGATCCACTGTTGCCCAAATTGTCAAGAGGTTGACTGATGCCGGTAAGTAGTAGTCCTTTCATTTTAGTTTATAATTATAAATGTTCTTTTGGGTAGTTGACTGCATTTGCTTTGTTTTTTGTTTGTTTTTTTTTAAGTAGATCTAGTGTTGTCTTCACTGCTTCATTTCTGTGTCTGTGTTTTTATTTTATGTCCTTAAAATAATGATTGTAAAATTAATTACAAGTATTAAAATTTTCATACTTTATCTTTTTTGTGTCTGGATTTATTTAAACTGATTTAGTGAAATATTTCTTGCCTCTTCAACCAAGAATTTGTTTGCAAGTCTTAAAAAAAACAATTTAACAAATTGTGTACACTAAGTGAAAGATTTGGCTCTAAGATGAGTTGTTTGAACTGACAAACATGAAACAAACTTCGGCATTAAATAACGTAATTGATATGCAGTTAAACTGTTATTGTTCTCAAAAATTGGTTAAATACAGTAGGTACTTTAATGCCAGAAAATACTGATAACGTTTGATTAAATTGGTGTATGGTTCAATAGTAAAGATTAACCACCTACCAGTTTCCTGATACTCTTTTTTTTTTTCTTTTTTTTTTTTCCTTCTTCCCTCTCCTTATACACAGGCATTACGCCTGTTCCAATTGTTATTTTGAAGTGACATCTACTCTACATGAGTTTTGCTTTCTTCAGGTGCTATTGGTTACACTATTGTGGTCAGTGCCACTGCATCTGATGCTGCACCCCTGCAGTATCTTGCACCCTACTCTGGTTGTGCTATGGGAGAGTATTTCAGAGACCATGGTGGCCATGCCCTTATTATCTATGATGATTTGTCTAAACAGGTATTTATTTTTTCTCTCTACTTGCATTTTGTATTAAAATTACTGTTTTCCTATAGTTTTAAATTACTGTATCCTAAATTTCTCCACTCACCAACTAGAATTTTTATAAATCACTTTCAACTAATTTTAATGGTGTTATGACTTGTTTTCTTGCAGGCTGTTGCCTACCGTCAAATGTCCTTGCTGTTGCGCCGTCCACCAGGTCGTGAGGCTTACCCTGGTGATGTCTTCTATTTGCACTCTCGGCTCCTTGAGAGAGCTGCCAAGATGAACCCAAATAATGGAGGTGGCTCCCTCACTGCCCTGCCGGTCATTGAGACCCAGGCTGGTGATGTGTCTGCTTATATTCCAACTAATGTAATTTCCATTACTGATGGGCAAATTTTCTTGGAAACTGAGTTGTTCTACAAAGGTATTCGACCTGCTATTAATGTAGGATTGTCTGTCAGCCGTGTAGGATCTGCTGCCCAGACCAAGGCTATGAAACAGGTGCGTATTTTAAATTTTTTAGCTCATGTAATTCTTTTTCTTGCTTTTTTGTTCTGGTAGAGTTTACTTTTTTATACCCCTTCTTGTAGGTGGCTGGTTCCATGAAACTGGAATTGGCTCAGTACCGTGAAGTAGCAGCTTTCGCTCAGTTTGGTTCTGATTTGGATCAAGCCACTCAGAACCTTCTCAACCGAGGGGTCCGACTGACAGAATTACTCAAACAAGGACAATATTGTAAGTTTGCGTTTAATATATTTTCATATTAGACATGAAGCATTCAGTTGTATGCAGGCAGTATTTTGTAAAATGGTGGTTTGAAAATTTTATTTCTAATAAGATCATTTGTGGAAGAGCAGTTTATATTTGAATCTCAAAATTATCACCCTAGTATTTTAAATACTAATGCAGCTTTATAGAATAAAGATTTAAATTGATGTTTATTTTCTAAATTGATGCAGCCTTTTGGTTTTTCACTTTAAAATAATGTGTAAAGAAGGTTATTGAAATTTCACTAGAGTTTACTTAAGTCAGCTGTCCAATCTTATTCAAAAATGTTTTTACATATAAATTTTATACTTGTTAGATCTAATAAAACTGTTAAGAATTTGATCAACTGCTTTGATGATTTAACGTTTTGTTAAAGTGACTCTTGTCATTGTGAAATAACTTTTATTATGTAGGTCCTATGGCTATTGAGGAACAAGTTGCCACTATCTATGCTGGTGTCCGGGGTCATTTGGATAAAATCGATCCTTCAAAGATCACAGTTTTTGAGCAGCAATTCTCTGAACACATCAAAGCTACACAGCAACCTCTCTTGCAAACCATTGCTAAAGATGGTCAAATCACACCTGACTCAGATGCCAAATTGAAGGCTGTTGTCACCAACTTCCTTGCTGGTTTTTCTGGTTAACTTTTTTTTTTTCATTAGTAACAAATTAAAAAATTGCATCCACTAGTATTCATGACAGGGATCATTCTAATGTTGCCTGCATTAGAAGACGTGTACAGATTTTGAAAATAAAAGTTACAATGAAACCAATAATTGCTTTGTTTTTCCTTGAGCCAACTCCGATTTACTGTATTATCCTTTCTTGTTATGGGTTTCTCTAACAAGTACCTTGACAAGTGTTCAGTTTTGTGGGGGTGGGTTACAAGTTATACAATCTCCATGTTAAAATGTATTAGCATGTAATGTTTAAAGAATTTTCAAATTTTCATCTTGTCTCCCAACATGAGGTGGGGGATTAATTTTGCTTTAATTTAAAATGATTGATCTTTTTTGTGAACTTAGTAACATTCCAAGCATAAAGGCCAATTTATTTAGAACATCCTAAGATCATTGGAACATTTAAAAGAAAACTCTTTCCATCTCTTTTATATGTCCTAAATAAAAATGAATGTAACTTTTTGCACTTCTAGATTAATGAAAAAATGTCATTTTACAAGAATTTTATCACTAAGTTAATGTCAATTATTTTCCATTTAATTTTTACAACTGTTCTTAGAAATGATACAGAAATTTTAGACAATATACTCACAGTATTTTAAAATGTTATGTTGAATTTTGCTAGCATTGTTAGAAATATACTGGGAAAATTAAATTGGTTAATTTTGTTTAGATAATTGAAGTTTACTCCTCATAAAATACTTTTTTTTTTTCTTTTTTTTTAATGTGGGGCGATATCAATTCACTACATAACTCCAACTTAAAATGAACCCAGAAATACTTTGGGACCATCATGACGTGCGGCTAGCACGGATATCCCTGACCCTCTCTCTCTCTCTCTCTCTCCATGTCTCCCTATCATTCATCGCCTTCAGCAGGTCTTCGGGATTACATCCCGTATCATCACATAGCTGCTGTATGAATGTTCGAGCTGGTCGTCCTGCTTTTGATTGGCCATATGCAGGGGTCCACAGGAGCACATCACTTACGATCTCGTCTTTGCTTCTCCAGCAGTGTCCGGCATGTCTGGTTCATCTAGCTTGTATAGTTTTCGTGGTAGGTGGCCGTACAGTTGGCGCCGTGTGGGGTGTTGCTGCCAGGACCTGTCCAATATTGCTTGCAACATTCTTGTATAATTGCCGTCGAGCTTCTCCTCCAACTGTTTAGACAGCGTCCAAGTAGTGCATCCATACAGCAGTATCGACATGACCGCTGCCTGGAAGAAACTGCGTTTCATTTTATCGGTCAGGTTGGCTTTCCATATGATCGAAAGCCTATCGATAGCTGTCCATGCCTTCGTTAGCCGTGTGTCGATGTCTTTTTCGGTTGATGAGACGCTGCCTCCTAGGTAGGTGAATTTGTCAACCAGTTTCAGGGAGGTTCCGTCTAGTGTGAAGATGTCGCCTTTCTGATTAAAGCACATAAATTCAGTTTTCTGTGCATTGACATGGAGTCCAATGCCTATGCAGTAGTGTCTCGGCTTGGTTGGTTGTATTGGCCAGTAGCGCTATGTCATCGGCATAGTCGGTGTTGGTAACTGTTTTTGCGGGGTACCTTCTGCTTCTTTTCTTTGTCAGCTCAAAGCCGTTTTTCCCACTGTTATCGATCAATGTCCTAAGTACGTAGTCTAGACAGATGATAAAGAGGTATGGGGCAAGTGTGTCCCCTTGTAGTACTCCTGCTACAATGTCGAAGTAATCTGTGTCTCCATCCGGTGAACACACTTTCACTTTGGTGTTTCTGTAGAGAATCGTTATTGCTGCTACGGTTTCTTCTGGTAGGCCGTATGCTAGTAGTATTTGTTCCATCTTCCCTCTGTAAATGGAATCAAAGGCCTTGGTAAAGTCAACAAATAGTAATGTCGCCTGTAAGTTTTTTGCCCTCACGCTTTCTAGGATTCTACGAATGGTCAATGTTTGTGAGGTCGTGGACCTGTTTCTTTTGAAGCCATTTTGGTTTTTCCTCAGGATTTTGTCGATTTGGGGTACTATGAGGTTTCGTAGTAGGGCATTGTAGATTTTGGCTGCTATGGATGTGAGTGTTATACCTCTATAGTTCTTGGCTAATCCAAGGTCACCCTTTTTATGGAAGGGGAGGATGCATCCCTTCGTCCATCTGTCTATCGGATTTTGGTTATAAACTGCGTTGCAGTGTCGGAGCAGTATGTCGTCGAATTGTCTCGTCTTCCACACTTCTAGGGGAATCTCGTCAAGCCCTGCGGCTTTTCTATTTTTAATTTTTCTAAGAACCGAGTCGAGTTCTTTAGTGAACGGCCCTAGTTTAATGTCTAATTGCTTACTGATAATTCTGGTGATCGGTCCCTGCGTAATGTTTGGAGGGTTAGCTAGTAGATTTTCAAAATGTTTCCACAGTTTAATTCTTTCTTGTTGGTTTGCCACTTTCAGTTTTGCTTTGGCTGTGCTTTTCCTTCCACTCACTTCGTTTATTGTTTGCCAGGCTATCCTAGATTGCCTATCCTCCACCGAGTCTCTAATCTTATCTATCTTATTTTGTATGAATTCCGTTTGTTCTTTTAGATATATGCCTGCTAATTGCTTTTGTACCTTCTTTAATATTCGGGCATTTGCAATTGTTGGGTTCTTCTGGTAGCTTTCGGAGGCAGTTTTCACTAGTGCACGTTTTTCTCTAACCTCTTCCGTTTCCCATGGGGCTCTATATTTCGTTCTAGGTTTTGTTGGAATACACTTTGATGCTGCCTCGAGGTGTGCGTTAACGAAGTTCTCATATTCGTTGTTTGGGGTATTTTTTTTCTTCCTTCTCTTGTAGTGTCTCGAATCTGTTTCTTAGTTCTAATACATATTTATCTCTAATATCTCTGTTGTTAAGGAGGGCCCAGTCATAGTGTTTAGTGGTCGTTGTTCGTGTGGCGTTTTTTCGTAGGCTTAGTCATATTTTTGCCATGACTGTTCGGTGATCGGATGACACGCCCTCGAAAGAGGAGTATGCCTCGTAATTCATCGCACTATTGGGACCATAATTCTCTAAAATTGATGGAAAGTAACCCTATTTTTCATTCCACTGGTAGTAAAGTGGGTGATCAATTTACATAGATTTTTATATAGTGAATTGAACCCATTGTAAAATTTTAGAATTTAAAAAAATAGATAATAGACTTTAAAAAATTTTAAAAACAATATTTATAGTGGTGGGGGTATCCAAAGCTCTGTCGTAGAAGACAAAATGCTATCTAAGAATTTGTCAAAGTAATCATAAGTAAATTTAAATTATTTTACCACCATTCTTAAATATCTGGTCCATTGATCATGCTACCTGGTATCATGTATTATCTATTGTAGAGATTGACAGGCTTCTGCTTACACATCAGCCTACACAGTCATAGCAGATTTTGCTGCAAGTGTATTTCACTTTTGGGACATCTCTTATGGTCTCCTGAGACTGAAATGCCAATAATGAAAAGAGATAATTTTTTTTTTTTTTTTTTTTATAAGTCATATATATTGTTAACTTTGAAGACAAATGTAATTTAGATGTCTAAAAAAAAAAAAAAAAACTGCACTAACCAATGCTGAGTATGGATTTTAAATTTCCCATTCCTAAGAAAAAGATGGATTTCATTTTATGAATCCTAAATCAGAATCTTACATTTCCACATACATACAAACTTTAATTTCTTAATCCTAAATCTTTGTCCAAACTTTTTCGGACCTTGAAATTAATGGTTTATACACTTAGAAGCACCATGTAACTTTTACAAAGTTAATGTTCCCAAAAATTTTTCTCGTAATTATCAAAAAGTGCTATGTTATGGGTTGTCATGGCAATTATGATGGTCAAACTAAAGTTTGTTTTGTCTTCATGATCTGAATGAGCATGGATAGTTAAAAGCAACACTCCTGACAACCTGACCATGGTTATTTGAGAGTTTCCATCTTAATATGAAATTTTTTTTTTTTTTTTTTTTTTTTTTACATGAAAAAATTTCATATTGTTGGTGTAATCAAAACAATTAAATGGTCAAGTAAAACTATAGCAGCAATTAAAACATATCCATTATCAAATGAGGAGGATACTGCAGAAACAGTCAATTTCATTGAAAAAGTTTTGGAATTCTGGAAAATTGTCAGTGTTAAATATATGGTGACATAAAGAAAAAGGATTCTCTGATAAATGTAATATCAGATTTAAATTATAAACATCTCATATTTATTTCTAATTTTGGAAAAATGATAAAAAGAATGGGAAGAAAGCAAGGAAAAAGAATTTGATAATTTACAAGGAATATTGGTTTAGCTTATTAAACATAATTGCAATGGTTTAATTGATGCTCGTAGATATTTGTTAAGCAGTGGGTTTAATTTGGAAAATCAAGACTGTTTTGTTGGTGCATATATTTATATATATATATATATAAGTTCAAATGTTACTGAAAAAAACTAAACTTAAATGTTGATGTCAAAGAATACAACTTTGATCCATGCCGTGATTGCTCAAAATATAGATATTTGCTGGATGAAATGGCATGCCAAGCATTTAATAATTTACCTTATCTTGAAACTAAGATGTATAAAGATATTAAAATGTCTCTTTTGTATATAGCAGGCTATGTTGCAAGAAAAGATAGTTCCATAGAAAAGGAAATATTTGATAATACTAGTTTTCAATTTCAAGAATATGGAATTTTTTTTTTTTTTTTTTTAAGTAGATCATGGTAATTTAAAAATTCCACTGGATACCACAGTTCAATGGGTGATTTTTCTATTTTATGTTTTGTGCTGTGGAAATTCCTTGACAAAAATCTTTGTCAGTTTCTGATATGCATCATTTCAATATGAAAAGGGAGCATGGAATCATATTGTCAGATATATTTTTCAATATATATATATATATATATATATATATATATTTTTTTTTTTTTTTTCTTTTTTTCCGTGTGTGAAAAGTCTTACTGCAGCAGATATAGTCAACATATTCTAAGTCTCTGATAGGTTGGAGATAAAATTACAAAGAAAGGTGAATTACATGATAAAAAAACAAAAATCTTTGTCAGTTACTGATAAGTATCATTTCAATATGAAAAGAGAGCATGGGATCATGTTGTCAGATATATTTTCAAGAAATTATTGTTTGATTTACATAAGGCAACTCGAAAACCATCACTGAAAGTTTTGAAATTATCTTAAAATTTTATGTATAAAATAAAATGAAAGTGTCTATACAATTCTCAATACATAATCAGTATTGATGATTCATATTTTTTCAAGTAATAAACCTATCGTACACAGCCTAGTTGGCTTTGACTGTAGAATACGCCAACTGCATCTCTTCAGAGAGGTAAGAATCCCCACCCCAATGAGTATCCTGGATATAACACTATGAATTTTTATATTGCTTTAAAAATCACCCACCTAATTAAAAAAATATGTGTAACAAAATTATTTAGCTTGGCAATACTCTATCCAAAGCAATTAGGGAGATTACTTCATGTTTATTAATATTTTTTTCTCTAAATAGTTTTAAACAGATATCTTAACCCTGGAGTTTAAATGTTTATTTTCTTTGTGGGTTTTTTTTTTTTTTTAATATAAATAAGTTACAGGATATCTAAAGGATACAGCAGTAAAATTCCTGGTGAGAAGTGAACTAAAATTTTGTCTATAGTTGATGGTAATTTCTCTTTTTTTTTTTTTTTTTTTTTGTACCATCATTATTAATAATAATGAAAATAATTTTGACTAGTAGCTTTTTATTACAATTCACTTGAGTTATGCACTTTATTGTGTAATTATACTTGTAAGCTAGTCTTACAGATCAATTACTACTAAGTCATAAGTTTGATCCTCATTGGGTGTCCCATACTTAGACCCCTGTATCAAATGTAAGCTACGAAGGCACTTCTTGTGGCTTAATAGTGAGCTAAGCTAATAAAGGATTGTTAGTAAATTCTATTTTCACTGGTGTCCTATACATCTGGCCTTGTGCTAAACTAAGCTAATGTTAACTCACTTGAATCATTGGGCACCTTTTATGTGGTGTAATGGTTAGTGAGTTGATTCTCACTAGGTGCTCCATATCTCTGTCTTTTTGCTAAACTAAGCTAAGCTTAGTAAATGATAAATTACTCTGGTTGTCAACCTCAAATAGCCAAGAAAAGGATTGATAAGATATATAAAACTATAAGCTCTTGATAAGACATGGACTTATATCATCTTTGCTTGGTTTAACACACCAGCTGCTCAACCAATTGACCTTCTTAGAGCTACTTGTTTCCAAAAGCCCAAATCAAAACTTTAAACTCTTTATTTGTTATTCTGTTTCTTAATATCTCTTTAAAAGAGATGTAAATTCGAATCTCACCAAGAACTTATCCTTTCATCATCAAGTCATCCTGATAGCATGGGTTCCCTAGACTCTGTCTTACCATACATCCCTATCTGCCATCACTCTTGGTAGGTCCTCTAGATACCATCCAGTGTCTGTACAGAGCCAATGTATGTAAGTTTGCTGGTCCACTAATGCTAATGTGTCTATGTGAACATCACTTATGAGTATGTCCCTGGTTTTGATTGAGTGCTTTGTCGTTTAAAGGCATATCAACCTTCTTGGGGTATTTAATGCCAAATCCATTCACTTTTAATAGTTGAAATATTGATACTGATGTATGTGAACAGTTCTATAAATTTCAGAGGCTTGCGTTTTAATGTGGAGAGGTCTCCATCTTATTAAAAACACATAAACTCTGTCTTATTATTTAGGAGGTGCCCGTGGTGTAATGGTTATCGTCGTAGGAAATGGACACAGCGACATGAGTTTAAATCCTTGACGAGACTGATTGCATTTCACATTGCACTAATACCCTTGGGAAAGGTAGGAATCCAATTATTCTCCCTCCAGCTATGGGTAAATAGTAGGACAGACTAAGTTCTTCAGCCTTGTTGAGGCAACTAGTCTAGGAGAAGAAAAACTCTGAATTCAAACCTGTTAAACTCCGCTTAAAAATTGACCTTGTGTCATATCCTGCCTGAGCGGAAGGGTTGGTAAATATGATAAACTCTGTTTTATTTGCTTTCACACAGAGGCCAATGCTTCTTGTTGCCTACTCCAGCAGGGATTGAGCTTGGGCAAGTGTATTTGCAAGAAGGGCTAGATCATCGGCATAATCTGCATTTGTACTGATTTCTGCTGGATATTTTCTTTTAAATACAAATCAAAATCAATAATAATAATAAATGGATCAGCAAAGAACTAATGTTGTATCCTGATCAGGCACTTAACATAAAAATCTTATTGTAGCTTGTCATAATTGCAATATCCTTTCTCGTTAACTTGCCGATTATCACAAACAACTGATTCTTTAACAGCCAAATGATAAAGCACACAATGTTTTTAAAGTGCTTTATTTTAACCAAAAAAAAATGCACTACTTGATGTATTCCTTTGAGGACCTTAGCTGAATATAGAATCAAGAAAACTCTCAAAGGCTCCCTTCAGTGCCATAACAGTTATCATTATAGGAAATGGAGTTGGCAAGCCAAGTTCAAATCCTGGATGAGGCCATTTACATTACACATAATACTTATACCCTTGGGAAAAGTATTAATCCATCTCTTCTCCCACCCCCTCCCTTCTCAGCTATGTGTAAATAGCAGACTGAGATCTTTAACCTTGGTATGAAAAAAACAGTTAATATTTGTTTGTTATTATTTAATGGCATATCAACCTTCTCGGGTTATTTAATACCAAATCCATCCTTTTTTTAGAAGGACAGTAGTGGTACTATTTAACCCATAGATGGGAAGATAAGGGGGTTCATACCTTTCCCAAGGGTATTTGTCTGAAAGTGAACATAATAACATGACTGGAGTTCAAACTTGTGTACTATGATTTCACAATCCAGCACTTTAATCATTACACCACCACCACCACCACAACAAAAACAAAAAACAGTTTAGGAAAAGGAAGACTCTAAATTCAAACTAGTTGTTCTCCATTTTAAAAATTGATCTTCTTCATGATGAAAATGTTGGGTAAATGCAAAAGTGTACTATCTGGCAAAAATTATGGACTTTGCACACTTAGCAGATGTTAATTTTTTTTAAATTTAGCAATAAATAGACTAATGACAAATAAGATGCAAAATGTATATTTTTTAATAGCTGAGAATTCTGGCTTCATAAAATATATCTTAAGCAAACTAAATTAAATCATTTATTTTCTTACCCCAAAATATTTTCAGTATTCAATAGGACCATGTGCAAAATAAAAAATAATTAAGAAACAGTTACAAAAAAAATGTAAATATGAACATACAATGAATGTAATTTCCTAACCTCTCGGAATAATATAACCCTAGATGGTTTTACAGGCCATTAAAATTAATCTATTATTATGTTGTTGCGTCAAATGATACAAAAACATCAGTTGCAATAAACTTTGTATTCAAAGTATTCAAGTATTCATTCATAAATTTGTAATCTAAAGTGAATTTTATCTTGAGGCATAAACATCCACAGTGTTCAATATTTGAGACTCTCTTTTAAATTTACTCCAGTGATGAGACATTATACCTCTTCATGAAATGAGACAAGGTTGAATAATTCATCAACAGGAATTATGTTATTATCTTCATGATGTGTACAAGTCAAGTACTTTGTACATTTGGAAATGTGGGAAAGGCAAACAAGTGTAGAACAAAAAAAATAAAGCAAAGGTCAAGTATTCACTTGAGTTAACTTGCTTTATCTGCAAGCTATTAATACTAGTGTGAGTCAAAAGTTTAACAATATTTTGGTAATATGAGGCACAATTCAGCAGTTTCAGATACTTTTACTGCAGTCATAAAGCTTGCCTGATACTCTCCAAATGCTACTCACCAGAATTGCCTCTATGGGTTAGAGAACAACAGCTGAATTCGTAGTTTTAGGCTTACTTGACCTTACCTGATCTTTGAGGTTCTGGCAAACAAAGTAAAATTTCTTAAATCATCTGGTTACTGTATTATGATCAACTGCACCTTCACTTTTGCACAACAAATGTTCACTGTTTCTTCTGCAGCATTATGGCTCCATTTGAACTCATAAAGAATAAGTTCCCAAATTAGATTATATTGCATGTTCATGTTTATGGCTTTCAAATCACACACAGTATAAAGCATTGCACAATGTGTCAGCACACCAAACTACCATGATTCTACTAACCACAGTGATTACCTTTCACAGCATGAACTGCTTTGGTCACACAATATATATTAGTAAGTTGGCCAACCATAGTCAAGAGCAACCTGAAGGCTCCCTTTTCAATAGCTACTACACTGAGGTGTAAGGAAGGGCATTACTCCTTTCCCTGGACTGCTTTAATTACCCTGTTCCTTATAATGCTGAGTGTTAAGCAAGGAGACATCAAGTACAGTTTTTTGGAGTCTTCGGTATGATTCAACCTGGGATTGAACCTCAGTGTTCCGAACCATTGATAATCACTGATAATTATGCCAATGAGCCAGCATATACCTAAATATTACAAAACTTTGACTCACTCTCGTAATAATAAGATAAAATGATCTACATTTATTCCTCAAATCGAACTACTAAATTATTTTGGAAACTGTAGTGGGTAAGCTGTAGTCCCAACAAATGAAGGGGGGTGTCCTCATGGTGTAATGGTTAAAGTGATGGACTGCAGAATTGTAGTACGTAAGTTCGTACTCCAGTCGCGCTATTACATTCACTTTCGGACAAATACCCTTAGGAAAGGTATGAACCCCCTTATCCTCCCAGCTATGGGTTAAATAGTACCGCTACTGTTCTTCTAGGAGAATAGCTTTGGCATTAAATAACCAACAAGAGTTGATATGCCATTAAACAAAGAAACCAACCAACCAACAAATGAAGGTTATCTTCATTTGTTTGCAATATTTGGGTACCGAGAATGAGGGGTAGCTATTCAAACGACTTGTAGTGGAGGAAATGTTGTATGGTTTGATATTTCCTTGTGCAGAATAAATGTGAGAACAATTCATGGTGAATTAACAACATATTTCATTTGCCTGAGAAAACTTAATGAAAGAATACAGACATATACTGCTGTACATATAGAGTGTATGTAATTGTTTGTAGGGATATCTGTTCATAGGTGTTGTTATCATCAAGTAGATCCTTAAGTTTTTGGTTATAGACCATGGAATCCATAATAACAACACCTCCACCTTTGTCAGAAGGTGAAATAACAATGTTGTGGTTAGAAGAGAGAGATTTTAAGGCAGTTATGTATCTTTTGGATAGGGTCAGTTCATCAGAATGACAATTAGTGGAAGCGGCGATAATACCTTGTAAGAATCCCTTGTGGAAGTCAGAGTCATAGTGCTTGTAGTTAGTGTTGATAATTTTTCCCATATCATAGTTTTTAATGCCTGTGGCAAATTTTAGCCCGAAACTAAAGGCTTCGGTTTCAGTAGGGCTGAGATTGATGCTGGAGATGTTGTTGATGAGATCAGCCCTGCCTAAATTTTTCCAACGACTATTGTTGCATAAGGATATGAATTTAGATCTGAGTTTAGAGATATGGTTATTGTTTATCTTGGATATCTCAGATCTAAGTTGATTGGCCGTGTTATGGGACATTCCATGTTTCCGACGAAGTTCTAGTCCTAAAAGTCTAGCTCTCTCGAATGTATTTCTAACCACAACATTGTTATTTCACCTTCTGACAAAGGTGGAGGTGTTGTTATTATGGATTCCATGGTCTGTAACCAAAAACTTATGGATTTACTTGATGATAACAACACTTATGAACAGATATCCCTACAAACAATTACAAATAATATTAATGACTTTAACAAATCCTTCATATAGAGTATATGTTAAGAAATGTCCATGTGTGTAGGTTGAAGAACCCTTAATATAGATATGTATAAGAGAAATAGAAGTTTGTCTGAAGACTTACATTTTTAAGAAATGTATTGTTCAATGTGACATGAGGTAGTTCAGGGCAAAAACCCCTATGTTCACCTGGAAGCAGGTTCAAGTTTTGTTTCAAAACATGGTGTATGTGATAAGAGAAGAAACCAACATCACTCGTTGTGCTAATTCACTGTTAGGATCAAAGAGAGATGTGAGTTCATGCACTTGCAATTATATCAGGTGCCCATGGTGTAATGGGTATCATCGTAGGAAATGGACACAGCGACACAAGTTCAAATCCTCGATGAGACTGATTGCATTTCACATAGCACTAATACCCTTGGGAAAGGTAGGAATCCAATTATTCTCCCTCCAGCTATCGGTAAATAGTAGGGCAGACTGGGTTCTTCAGCCTTGTTGAGGCAACTAGTCTAGGAGAAGAAAAACTCTGAATTCAAACCTGTTAAACTCCACTTAAAAATTGACCTTGTGTCATATCCTGCCCGAGTGGAGGGGTTGGTAAATAGGATTATATCAGGTTTGAACTTACTGCCTAGTAGCCATCAGCAGAAACATTTGGCAGACAAGGGAAGTAATGATTTTTTGTGCTAGCTACTGTTAAATTGCAGAAATCTTTAGCAGATAAGAGATGTTATCCCACAAAACCTAAAAATTAAAACAGGCTTTAGAAATAATTTGTACTTATCTAAATCAGTAGATCTGAAACTTTTCTTCCTTGGAGTACACTTTAAAAAATATTCTGTCACACTTTGTACATCAATTAAATAATATATTTAGATAACCAAACGGCTGGAGAAGAAACTTGACGGCAACTACACAAGAATGTTAAGAGCAATACTGAACAAGTCCTGGCGACAACACCCCACAAGATGCCAACTGTACGGCCACCTACCTCCCATCACGAAAACTATACAGGTCAGACGAGCCAGACACGCCGGACACTGCTGGAGAAGCAAAGACGAGCTCGTTAGTGACGTACTACTATGGACCCCCACATATGGCCAAGCAAAAGCAGGACGACCAGCCCGAACTTACATACAGCAGCTATGTGAGGACACAGGATGTAACCCAGAAGACCTGCCGGAGGTGATGAACGATAGGGAAAAGTGGCGAGAGATGGTCAAGGATATCCGTGCTGGCGGCACGTCTTGATGATATTGGGTTTATTCATAAATAATTTCCATTTTCTAAAAGTAAGTTGTAATTATACTTTTCAAACTTCCTATGTTTTAAACATCATGAGAAATTACCTGATTAAAGAGTGCTACATTTGTCATTCCTATTTCAGTAGTGAAAGAGTGCGCATAATTTAATCTATGATTACATAACCTAGAATGGAGGGAGTGAAAGTGCATATTCAACATGTAATATTATGGGAGTTTACAAATAACAAGAATTCTACAGAAACAGCTCAGAAAATTTGTAGTGTTTAAGACCAACATGTTATTACTGACTGCCAAAACTGTTTTTTAAAGTTTTATTCATGCTTTAAGGGAATTGGTGGAATGCAATCCATGCAAAAGTATTTGAGAATTAGTACTTGACCACAATACATCCCAATCCACTATCTGCCACCAGAAAAAAAGATAGAAAAAGTGAAAAAGATGGACGTTTAGATTCCTCATACTCTTAGAGAGAAGAATAAGGAGGATTTCATATCTATAGTGATAAGTCTACTTTCAAGTCAGAGAAATGACCAGTTTTTCAAGAATATCATTACAGGTGATGAAAAATGAGTCTTTTAAGACAATGTTCAACACTAAAGGCAGTGGATAAACAAGGATACATCTCTGCTGCCTACTCCAAAGCAGAGCTTCATGGAAGGAAAGTTATGCTATGTGTATGGTATGATCACCACAATATTATTCATTTTGAGTTTTTAAACTGCAATCAGACACTCAATGCAGACTTATACTCTCAACAGGTGCAATGTGTGCATGTAAATCTTTTAAGAAAACGCCCTGCACTTGTCAGTAGGAGAGACATTGTGCTTTTTCATGATAACACAAGGCTACATTCAGCAAGAATCACACAGAGAAGAATATTGGATTTAAACTGGTCTGTTCTACCCCATCCACCATATTCACCAGACCTTGCATCCAGTGATTTCCATCTTTTTCCTTCTTAACAAAATGCTCTGAATGACAAAAGATTTTCACAAGGCGATCAGGTGAAAAACTTCTTGGGCTGGAAACCAGCTGAATTTTACTTGAGAGGAATCAACAAGCTAGCTAATAAATGAGATAATTCAAATAATTGTGAATATATTATTGATTGAAATTACTTCATTGTTAAATCATTCCTGAATAAATCTTATTTTTGTAAAACAGAAATTATGTATAATTCAATAGATATTTGTGTGTTTCAGCCAATAAGAATAATTCAAACTTCAGAACATGAATTGTAATTACATTCTTTATTCAAAGAAGTACTCATGATGTAATTGTTATCATCATAGGAAATGGACACTGCAACCTAAGTTCAAATCCTGGGCGAGGCTGTTTGCATTTTAGATAGCACTAATAACTTTGGAAAAGGTATGCATCCATCTATTCTCTCTCCAACTATGGGTAAATAGTAGAGCATACTGGGTCCTTTAGCCTTGATTAGGTAAACAGTCAAGAAGGAAAACCCTGATTTCAAACTAGTTAAATGTTTAAGCTTAAAAATTGACTGTGTGTCACATTCTACTTGTGTGGAGGGGTTGGATAAATAAATACTTTCTTTATTCAATAAATTAAGGGTTTAATATTTTATCAATAAAAAAAATGTGAGCTTAATGTTTTCTTTTTAAGATTTTCTATATTATGACATTAATAAGACAAACTGACTCATTTCCTTTTTAATGCATGATAGCAAGATAAAAACTCTTCTATCTTGGGATTTCACTAGCAAGCAATAATAACTATTCAGTGATTTGACAGATTAAACAATTAAAAAAGACTGGGCTTTCACAGAGTTGAAATGAATAAATGAATAAGTGGAATTTTTTAAAATATTTGTTTGGCTTGTCTCATCTAATTGCATATTAACTCCTTATGGGTTATTTAATATCAAAATTCAATTAATTTGCAAATATTTGATTATAATCATAACCATATTTTCAATGCTTCACAGCAATCACATTTTTTTAGTTGCACTTTTTTCTTTATTGTTATAATCTTTTGTTTGTATACAGTTGTTTGGTTTCAAGTATTCCTATCCAATATTAATAATCTTAAAATAGATATATTAGACCCATAGATGAGACCCAAACAGGTATTTCCTCTTCAGGTTAGAGTAGACCTCACAAAAATAGTAAGGGGTACTCCACACTTCCCCAGAGCTCCAGAACTGGAGCCTGATCACCAGATACAGTTTAGTGGACTCGATTTTGATAACAGGTGAAAATTTGGTCTGCTCCAAAATTCAGTCAAACCACTGAATATGAAAGTTAATTGAGGTATAGATATCTGGTTATTTTCCTTATTTGGTGAACTAGATCAAATTTTGGAATGAAATTAAGAGAAAACTCACCTAGAAACAAGTAGATTCAGATAGAAATGACCAAATATGGAATTGACTGAGAAATAAAAAAAATTTGCTTGAAGGATAAAATTGAAGAAGATATTCAACACAAATGCACCATCTGGACACTAATGAAATGCATGGAAAAAAGCTAGATGGAAACTATACAAGAATGCTATCTACAAAAGCTCTTTACTGATACAGGATGTAGCATGGAAGACCTACTGAGAGTGATGGACTATAGGGACAACTGACAGGAGAGGGTCAGAGAAATCCGTGCTATTGGCACACCATGATGATGATGATGATAGGCTGTTTTAAACAAATCTAGGAAGAAACGCCCAACAAAACAACTGCTATACAGCCACTTACTTCTCATCTCATCATACAAGCAACATGAATAAGATATGCTGGGCACTGCTGGTGAAGTAAGGATGAACTCATAAACAACATTCTCTTACAAACTCCTACACGGACGTTACATCAAGGTCTTACATACATCAGCTAGGTGTGGATAATAGATTCAGTCTTGTGGACCTGCCAGGGACGGATGGCGAGTGAGAGGCAGGGAACTACGTCCTATCAGCACGAACTGACTTTGATGAAGAGGAGGAAAAATTATATTATTAGAATCGACCATGGCCAAAAATTAGAATTATCGCCCTTGTATTAAAACTTTTTTTTTAAAGATGTCTTACTGATGATATTTTAGCTTGATAGAATGCCCCGATATTAGAGCTCACTGTATGGATCGTATTCTATAGAAACTGTTGATTGATTGATTGATTGATTGATTGTTTTTTTATAGAATCTCAGCCATAGGTAAGTTATTTAATGGCAAAATCGCTTTTTTTTTTGCAAGCAGTTATATAGTTTCTTATGTATGTTTTTTTTTTCATAAGAAAAATTTCAATTATAAAGTTATTTGCATTTTTTTTAGATAGAATAAAATTTTATGCTGAAAGCAATCATGCATAATTAAAATATCTAGAATTATATATATATATATGTATATATATATAAAAGAAGCAAAAACAAACTTTATCTTTGTAGAATATAACCAGTGTTAAATAAAAAGAATCATAGATATTCTACAGATAAAACTTTTTTCTTCAATTTTCATTCTGATCAGTGATGCCAACCAAACAACAAAAATATTCATGATATACGAAGATCAACTTGGACATTTTTTATTTCATTTTTTAAAACTAGTTATAATAAGAATAACTAAATTATCTAATTTCTAGTTTGAATTTTTTATTTTTCAAAAAGTTAAGATTACTGTACTTAATTTTTTTCTTACCTATTCAAAAGTTAATGATCTTGAATTAATGTTCTTTTCTTTATAATGGTAAATTTGATGAGACAATATTGTAATGACCATAAGAAATTATATAAATAAAGCAACAGGGAAATCAAGAAAGTATGTGAGAAATGTGATTTAGGGGTTGGCTTCATTGATACATTAAAAGCTGACAATCATATTTCATCTATTTTATTAAGAGCAAATGGAATGATTGGTGAGATGGTTAGAAATATTATTTCAAAAGAGGCAAATTTTATTTTAAAGATACATAAAACCCTAATGAGACCTCATATCAAATATTGTACTCAGACTTCAGCACCAAGGTCAAGACCTGGAAATTGCATTGTAATATTGAGATTGGTGGGCATACAAAGAAGAGTGACAAAAAGGATAAAAAGAGTAAAAGGGAGAGATTAGAGAAATTAGGATTTACTACTTTTCACGAAAGAAGAATGAGAGCTGATCTAATTGAAACTTTTAAAATATTGAAATTTCTAATTATAGTATACATTTTTTAAAATATTTCTCCTTGAACTAGATATTTACTATTAAGGTAGATTTCAAAAACTAAGTCTACCAACAAGTTGGATTTCTTTACTAATAGAGTACTTTATTTTTAGAACAAATTGCTTTAATAAATCAAAAACAGCAATAGTGATAAAAAAAATTAAAGATTGAATTGGATATACTTAGAAAAAATAGTAAGAAAAAGAAATTAAGAGGGAATTTTGGGGAACTATCTGATGAATTACTTAACAGACTTTGATCTGTAAGTAGATGTTGTATCAATAGTGTATATTTTCTGCACAAAGATTTTTATCTATTTTTTTAAGTCAATATGAGAAGATAGTAAGAACTGAAGATGCCCAAAAAGGCCTAACAAACAAATAAATAAATAAGGATTGCTAACAAAAATAACAGATAAAATCTATCAATATGCAGCCAAAATTTTCACTATATTTGTTTATATGTAAGTATAACCCAGCAAAAACGGCATATCATACCAAGATTGTAATTAGTGTAATACATATGAATTACTCTAAGAGAATAAATCAATTCCCTGTTCAATTTACAATTGAATGATAATTTTGTGGGTTTAGCTTTCACAGTGAACATTATCTTTTAATAATATATTCTTGATATAACCAATAATTATTATCTTTGAAGCTATGAAATGTTAATAAGAATCCTTCACTCTGACTTGGAAGTATTGTAGATTGTTTAGTATAAGATAAAATTTGACATTTTTTTGGTTTAAAACAGCACCATATTGGAGGTTACTACTTTTATTGAGGATGTATATTTCATCGAAGAATAGAAAAACAACTTGAATGTTCTAAGAAGAAACAAAGTAAAAATAAATTAATGACAATTACAATGCTTCATTTTAGAAATTGAAACAACTTAAAGTGATTATGTTTTTTGATTTTTATTTGCTGTATCTATTCAAAAACATTTTTTTTACTTATCTCATCTTTTTTTTTTTTTTCATTTATTTATTTTTTAGCGAAGAAGTTATTAGACACAAGATTAATTTAAATTTATCTTATTGATATGCAACAAATATTAAAATCTAAAATCTAAAATCAGGCTGCTTGAATTCCTAGTTTTAAAACGGAAGAGTTTTCTCCCCTGTAACATAAACATCCAAAATTGTTTTTTTTTTTTTTTGTTTTTTCGAAGAGATAAAGTTTTATGCAATAAAATATATTAAATTAGAAAAAAAATAACAAAACTAAATAAGAGCGCATACACTTACTTTAATTTTGTTTTAATTTATTTCCATATAAAATTATACCCCGAATTGCTTTTAATATGCTTGAGAATAAAACAATAATATTAGAAATCAATAACATTAAGTATTAAACCTAGTTTTGTTAAAACCAGTATGCAAATTATTCACACCATATACGATACTAATCTTTATTTCTTAGTAACATATAACGCACATTGCAGGATTTTAAATGCACTTATAAGATAGACTGTTTTGAAGCAAATCTAAATCAGCAAGAATTTAATTGAGACATTGTTGATAAATAAGATACTAATTAAGATTAAATAATGATTATTTAATGATTATTGGAATATAAAACAAATAACAAAAAAAAATTTTGATGTCGGTGGTAAAATAGTTTCAGTTACAGAGACAGACACATAATCTCTATTCTGACAAAATTCACTTATATACTCAGACATTAAGTTTAAGACTTCAAATTGCAACCACTAAATTGTCCTTTGATGTAGTGAATTTTAGCATTAGTTAATGTGTATCTAGTGTGCTAAGAATATAGTTTGAATTTTAGCAAACTATGTGTAACAAGTTTGTAAGAAAATGCTGGTTAATATTGTAGCAGAAGAGTCTTCTGGATATCTGTGATAAAAGTTTAATGCTGAAATGAATTATGAAATAAAACAAGCACTCATAAAAACAAATAATAGAAAGTTGAGTTGGACAGATGTTATCCTTTTATGTATCATTTTGGCAACAAGCAATAATTTACAAAATATTTTTTTATGTGAGTATAAATTTTTTTATTTGTATATAAATGTTTTTAGTATTTTTTTAATGGCTTACTTGACAGTTGTTCTGAATTTCTTTGATTTGGTTTGGTTTTATGGCCCATCAACCATTGTAGGTTATTTAATGGTAAATCCTCTTTATACATATCTATTAAATATATAGGATTTAGTTTAGTTTGGTTTGGTTTTATGGCACATCAACCATTATGGGTTATTTAATGCTAAATCCTTTTAATACATATATTAAATATATGATTTCTAAACACATTTTGTAGATAACATTTTTAAATGACCCTGAGCTCATTTTTCTGCACACAGTTAAATCATTTCGCTTTATTTCTATCTCATACAAATAATTCTATTTACTATTAATCACTTGTTTGCACACAGTTAAATGTCTTCAAGTATTGTTATTTAACACTAACAATTCAATTAAACATAAGTCATTTGTTTACATACAGTTAAATGATCAAACAGTTCTATTTTAAGCAATTCAGTTTAGCATAAGTCATTTGTTTGCACTCAGTTTAAATGTTAAAATACACAGTTTAAATGTCAAACAGTTTTATTTGACACATTGAATTGACACTATCAGGTGCTACCACTTCAGGTAGTGAATTTGTAAGTGATTTCAATGAAGAGGTACTCTGCATTCCCCAAAGATCCAGCATTACTGGAGCCTCACCATCAAATTGTTTAATGTCATATCCAGGACACTTGTTGGAGGAGTCTTACCCCTCTGCAGAGATGTAATCAATGTATTCTATAGCCCCAGCCTACTGGGCTATGAATTTCTTTGAGGATAAAACTTGGTTATAATTGAAAAATTTGGGACTGAATATTTTTGGTTCAGCAGATAGAGAATCTGTTCTCATTGACTACTGGACTGCTACTCACAAGTGGAAAATAGCTGGTTTTCAGTCTCTCTAGCTCTTGCTAGTAAAATAGGGAAAAATTATTTTTGGAAATTATGAGACAAAGGTATTTTTCTGTTTTTAGATTTAATGAAATACTTTAGGTTAAAGACCTTTGGACATGATGGCTAATTTCCGTCCCTGGGTCAGGCAGTTCATAAAACATCATACCCTCTTGTTCAGTGGAAGAGACAAGCAACATCTCAAGGATGAATTAACTTGGAAAAATTAATTGATACTGCATAGACTCTATGTATATATTCACCCAACCTCTCTGCCTCAAGCAAGATATGACAAAAGGTCAATTTTAAGCAGAATAAAGCTAGTTTGAAATCAGTTTTCTTTCTCCTAGACTGGTTGCCTTACCAAACCCAATCTAGTCTATTATTTACCCATAGCTTGGGGGAAAATAAATGGATTCATGCATTAACACAAAATGAAATACAATCAGCTTTGTCCAGGATTTAAACTTGGGTTGCCAATTCCATTTCTTATTACACTAAGCTTGCCTCTAAGTATAGATAGCAGATTGAAAATAATCTACCTGTATGGATTAGACGAAAGTTTCAGGTTAAAAATTTCCAGAAAGGTGCTGATTATAACAGATAACTGAAGAAAACTGGAAAGTACAACAGCCAAAATCCTGTAATTATAATAACTAAGATGAGGACACTACGCTGAGAACATCAGTAACTAAAAATAAATATTTTCATATTATGCTGCAAAGTTTTAAAGAAAAAATAAGTCATGGAATGTAGTTAATTAATTTATGGTCTCAAATTTAATCATTTAATATTAGCTTAATTTGGTATAAGGCTGAAAGTATGGGGCACACAGTGAGAATCAAACTCAAACAAAACTTGCTAATCTTTACATCACATGAGGCAACCAAGTTAATACTAAATGTATGTATTTATTCAACCCTTCCAGGTTTTTTGACAAAGTCAATTTTTAAGCAGAACACTGTGGGTTTGAATTTGAGTTTTTCTTCTTGACCAGTTACTGTACCAAGACTAGCAAGTCCACATAGCGAGAGGAGAAGACTTGGACTTATACTTTTTCTAAGGGCATTAGTACAACGTGAAATGCAGCAGCCTAGACTAGGATTTGAACTTAGCTCTCAGTGACGATCAATTTCAATAACAAAGGTCTGCTGCTCTACTTTGCCAATCATTACAACCCATAAGGCACCCAATTTGATAATGAGTACATATTTATCCAATCCTTCAACCATCACCAGGTTGCAACATTGGGTCATTTCTTAAGCAGAGTACAGTGGGTTTAGATTTAAAGTTTTCCAAGTTGTTGGATCAAGGCTATTCGAATCTACCCTACTATTTTATGCATGACTGGATAGGAGAAGAGATGGATTCATGCCTTTCACAAGAGCATTAGTACCAAGTGAAATGCAAATAGCCTTGTCCAGGATTTGAACTTGGTTCTCCGAGTTCATTTCCTTATGACAATTACAGTTACACTACAAATGTCTCCTTTAATAGTAAATGTAAATAAAAAAAAGAATTGTTAAAAAATGAGTGTCACATAAATCATTAGATTATTTATCTAATGACACAGATGAAATATGTCAGTACTATTTATAAAGGTTTTTTGCCATTTTTGTCAATTAACAAGAGGAGCTAAGATTTCTTCTTTTCTTAAAAGACAGTTCGTGCCTTGGAGAAAACTTTTAAATTGAAAAAACTCATAATATCTTGATTTTGTGATAAAATGTTAATTATAGAAATCAATGTGTATTATTTTCCTTGAAAAAAAAATCAATTAAAAAATAGGGTGTGTGTATATAGCAATCAAAACTTCAAAATATTCAAAACACCAAATGCAGCCTCAGGATCCTTAAGAAAACAGGAATTTACTTTCATGTTGAAATGGAAAAATAGAAGAGAAAGTTTCAGCAAGTAGAACAACAGTTTATATTCTAGTAGTAACATAATGGTTTCCAATGTCAATGTTAATCATAAAACAAGTGTTGCATTTTTAAAATTATTTTAAAATTATTTTAAAACTTGATTGACTGGATAAGATCATCATCATCATCATCATCATGTCGCTTCCGAAGAAATAGATCCGCGATCTCACAAATATTAACCATCCATAGAATCCTTGAAGGTGTACGGGCAAAAAATCTACAAGCGACATTAATATTTGTCAACTTTACCAAGGCCTTCGATTCCATTCATAGAGGAAAGATGGAACAAATCCTACTAGCATACGGCATACCTAAAGAGACCGTAGCAGCAATAACGATTCTCTATAGAAACACCAAAGTAAAAGTATGATCACCAGAATACTTCGACATTGTAGCAGGAGTACTACAAGGGGACATGCTGGCTCCGTACCTCTTTATCATTTGTCTTGACTACATACTTAGAACATCGATTGACAAAATCAGAGAGAATGGCTTTGAGCTGACAAAGAAAAGAAGCAGAAGGTACCCCGCAAAAACAATTACCGACGCCGACTACGCCGATGACATATCGATACTGGCAAATACACCCGACCAAGCCGAAACACTACTGCATAGTTTGGAACGAGCTGTATAAGATATTAAGGCATAACACACACACACACACACACACACACACACACACACACACACATGGAGTGAATTTATGTCTACATATTTGTCCCTTTCCTGGGCAGCTAAGTGCACACCTGATTCTGTGATTCACACTTTAAAGGGTTTCTGTTTCCACCTTTTAAACTTGTTTAAAACTTGGCTATTTGATGAAATAATTGTAACAATTTTATTTTTCATGTATTACTAACATATCTTTCGTAAATAATTAGTAATGCTGCGTGTTGTTTTGAACAAATCCTGCACAGCAGCACCCTACAAAACAGCGGCTGTTCTGTCACTTTACACCCTTCTCACAAACCATCCAAGACAAGTAAGCTATGCTAAGTACAGGTGAAGTAAGAAGAAATTTATAAGCAACATTCTTTAATGGACTTCTATACATGAACACACCAGTGTTACTAGACCAGCAAAAACTTACATTCATTAGCTCTCAATGAATGATAGGGACAGATGGTAAGAAAGAGTCAAGGGAATCTTTACTGTCAGCACACCTTGATAATGATGATGATCCTTATTAAATATTTCCTTCATATTGAGTAATTCCCAATATTAAGTGATTCCTAATATTGAATAATTCCTACTAAGTTTATATATTTTTCCTAAATTGTGTATATTGCAAATTGTGTTGTGTATTCTCTTTCAACATGCTCTCTTTAGACTATTTATTATAAATAAATATATATTTATTTTACCCAAATATATATCTGCTTATTCTTTGATTTTTCTTCATATGTTTCTGATCATATAACACAAACACAAAAGTAGCAGTTTAGATAAAACACATCCAAAGAAAACAAAGATACAAATTTCCTTATCAGTAAAACATTTCTTCATCTATCTATCTATCTCTTTAAAAACAAAAAGGGTCACCTAAAACCAAGTTTCTCATATTTGTGACTCAAAATTTCATTTGTTAGTGAACACAATCGTCAGACAGGAAATGTGTGGATCTACTTTGTTGCCATTTGAGCATTTTTATCCTTTATTCTAATGTCTGTTTTTTTGCATTGCTTTGTTTTGAACATTACTTGACTAATTTTTTTTGTTTTTCTTATTATCTATCAATTTATCTATCTATCTCTCTATAGATATATATTACATTATATATGTAGATATTTATTGAACCAATTATTAAACCCCAGTTGGCTGGGACTGTATAATATGCTGACTGCATCTATGCAAAAGTGTAAGAACCCCCACAATTGTATTCAACTGCACCTTCACCTTTTGCACAACAAATGTTCTTGGTTGCTTCCCAGGCATTATAGCCCTGTTCAAACTTGTAAGGCATAAGTTCCTGCATTAGACTATGTGTTCATTTGTGTGTCTTTCAAATCACACATCAAGTGAAGCAATGCACAATGTGTCAGCACACCAACTACCATGAGACTACCAATTACAGCAGATTTTTTCCACAACTTGAACTGCTTCAGTGATATGATATATATGCCACAAACTAGTACATACTAAAATATATTAAAACTTTTGATTCACATAAGCAACAAAATTTATTATTTAAAACTTAAGAAAATAAACATATTGGTTACAATAATCAAAAAGGACTCTTTTCTCTAAGTCTCTTACATTATCTGTATATCTGTATGTGTGTGTATGTATTTCATCTGTACCTCTCCTGCAAGAAATTCTTATTGGTGCTATTGCTATCTATTTATCTATCAATCTTCATGTGTGTGTGTGTGTGTGTGTGTGTGTGTGTGTGTGTGTGTGTGTGTGTGTGTGTGTGTGTGTGTGTGTGTGTGTGTGTAAATACCTGTGTGTCTAATCTGTGTCTCTCATGCAAAAAGATCATTAAAAGATTTGATTAATCATTGGTGCTATTATTATCTATCAATGTGTGTGTGTGTGAGCGTATGTTTTTGATATGTGCCTCTCTCACAAAAAGATCATTAAGAGAATCAGCTAAGTATTGTTTTTATCACTATCAGTCTATTTATGCATGTGTGTGATTTTGTGTCAGCATATACTTTTCATCTGAGTCTCTCATGTAAAAATACCATTAAGAGACTCAACTAAGTATTGTGGTTATATCTATCTATCTATCTATCTATCTATGTGTGTACATGTGCCCATGCATGCTTGTATGTGTGTGTGTCTAATCTCTCATGCAAAAAGATAATTTTTCTTGAGAGACTTGTCCCGACTGGTATTACATCTAAAAAATAAAAGGTGTAAATACATCTTTGCTTTACTTTGTGATCATCCTGATTGTGATGTCTTAAAGGCAGAAGGCAACAAGTTTGTAAACTGTTTGATTATGCAATGAAAAGATACTGCTCTATTGTATCAATGGGGATTGAGTAGACTGACACAGGTTGCAGAGTCAGGGCAGTTTTTGTCATTAAACTCATGTAAAGACGTGGATCTCCATTTTAAACTGGCCATGTGTCATTCACTGTTGTGGGTAATTAAATATCAACTTTCCTATTACTTCTGCTCTACAATATATATATATATATATATAAAGGTCATTTAATAAATAAGTAGAATTTTGTAGAAAAAAATCAAAATTAATTTTTTTTCAGAATATTTTTCATAAATGTAAACTTTGCATTTTGGGGAATTGATTTATAGCAAGAATTATTTTCATCTCCAAAAAATATTTGTTTTGAAGCCATTCAAAATGGTGACAAATCAAATAGAGTGCTCTCGGTTTGAACAGAGGTCTGTCATCAAAGTGAGAAGTGCAAACTATGTGAAATTTATAGAAGAATATGTGATGTTTATTGAGAAGTATGTTTTAGTAAAAACAATGTTTACAAATGGACTAAACATGGGTTTATCACTATGAGCTTGAGTCTAAAAGACAGTGCATGGAGTGGAAACACACTGACTGTCCAGTAAAAAAAATGTTTCAGTTGCAGTAGTCAGTATAGAAGGCCATACTGACATAAAAGGACCCATCACAATTGATTTCCTTGAAAAAGTGCAACCGTAAACAGAACTTCATATTGCTGACCCCTTAGACAAAATTCACCTAATACATATATATATATATATATATATATATATATATATATATATATATATATAAGTAAAGTTGGCAACCATAGTCAAGGGTGCTCCGAAGGCTCCCATTTCGATAGCTACTACACCAAGGCATAGGGGAGGGTGCTACTCCTTTCCCTGGATTGCTCCACTGAGTGTTAAGCAAGGTACCATCAAGTAGTATTTTTTGAGTCTTTGGTATGACTCGACTTGGGATTGAACCCAGGTCAACCAGGTCATTGGCGAACACTCTAACCATTATGCCAATGAGTAGAATGTTCACCAATGGTCCGGGAGACCTGGTTTCAATCCCAGTGTTACTTCACAATCATTGAAACCATTTAACTGTATTGAAACAATAGCAATAGTTGTGTGCAAACAAATCAGTTCTAACTACAAACTGTTCACTAACAAATCATATATGTATATCCATTTAAATGTGTGCAAGCAAATGATTGATGTTAAATTGTTACTGTTATATAGCAATACTTGAAACCATTTAACTTTGTACAAACAAATGATTAATAATAAATAGAATTGTTCATATCTGACAGATGTACTTGAAACCATTTAACTGACTGTAAAAAAAAAGATAAATAATGAGCTAAGCTTGTTTAAAAATATTATCAACAAAATGTGTTTACAAATCATATTTGATATATATGTATAAAGAAGATTTGGCATTAAATAACCTACAAGGGTTGATATGCCATAAAACTTAACCAAAACAAACCAAACCTAAGCAACTATAGTTTAACGTCACACTGTTTCATTTACTTGTCCAGATTTTATGTCTTCAGAGGAATTTTGAAGGAAAGTTTGTCATTATTTTGACACAAAATTCAACTATTTTTGATATATTTTTATTCAGATTGTTACCATGGAAACTCATTGAAGTAAAAAATTTCAGTCCTTTTCTTTGACTGGTTGCTTTACCAAGGCTAGAAAATCAGTCTGCCCAACTATTCATTCATAAATGTTTTCAAGTAACTAATGAATAAAATTTGTAAACAATTGTAGCTTCAAGTAATGATACTTAATATCAATAATTTATATACAATTATATGGTTTCAAGCAGCTATTCTTATCTAATGATAATAATCAATTATTTGTACACTGTTATACAACCGGCCATTGGCCTAATGAGTAGAGTGTTCGCCAATGATCCGGGAGACCGGGTTTCAATCCCAGGTCGAGTCATACCAAAGACTCAAAAAATGGTACTTGATGCCGCTTTACTTAGCACTCAGCTCTATGAGGTAAGGATCAATGGTAAAGTGGAACAATCCAGGGAATGGAGTAGCACCCTCCCCTACACCTTGGTGTTGTAGCTATTGAAAAGGGAGCCTTCAGGTCATCCTCAACTAAGGTCATCGACTTTATTTTACTTATACAGTTTCAAGTATTCTTATTTAATACTAATAATTCTCAAACTATCCTTGGGAAAGGTATGAATCTCCTTATCTCCCCAGCTATGGTTAAATAGTATAACTACTGTTCTTCTGCAAAAGTGACTTTAGCATTAAATAACCCATAAAAGTTGATTTGCCATTAAACAAAGAAACCAAACCAAATTAAAACTAAATTTCAAACATCGATTTGACCTGTAGATAGATTCCTAAGGTATTACCACTCTAAGTTAGAGTAGACCGGGGGGGGGGTAATGGTAATGAAAGGATGACTACATACTTTCCAGAACTAACAACTCAATACCAGATACAGTTTAGTGTCATACTCAGGACACCCCTTTTGGGGGATGAGGATCTTACTCCTTGGCAAGAGATACATTTATATTCTACACCCTGCTAACAGGGCTAGATTTCAGAACACTAAGGATATTTAAAGAAATATAACAGTGCAATAATATCAAAAAAGGACTTTCAGAAGTTTCTAAAGTTTGATATGTATGTAATATTTTTTCATTTGGTCATTAAAGGAAATGATACAGGTAAAAAATTGCTACCAGAAAATATATAAAAGCATGAAGTTTATATTCATAATAAAGGTAGGCATTTTCCCTGTGATGATCATCCTATTGGTAAGTGCAGAAAGTGGAATTCTGGGAGTGACACTAAACTGCAAATGGGGGATAAGGCTCCAGTTCTGGAGCTCTTGAAGTGGGTAGAACCACTTTATTACCATTACTTCCAGGTCCACTTTAACCTGGAATGGTAGAACCTGTTAGGATCTCATTTATGTGTCAAATCATACTTGTTTGAAAATTAGTTGTATAAGATAAGAATACATGAAATCATATATTGTGTGCAAACAAATTATTATTATTAAATTAGAATAGTTATTTGAAACTATATAATTGGGTAAAAATTATTATTATTAGATTAGAATACTTGAAACCATACAACTGTGTGCAAGTAACTTGAATCAGATAGAAATGGAGGTGACCATGGTGTAATGGCTATCGTCATAGGAAATGGACACGGCGACTCGAGTTCAAATCCTGGATGAGACTGAATGCATTTTACATAGCACTAATACTCTTGGGGAAGGTATGAATCTAATTATTCTCCCTCCAGCTATGGGTAAATAGTAGGACAGACTGGGTTCTTCAGCCTTGGTGAGGCAACTAGTCTAGGAGAAGGAAAACTCTGAATTCAAAAATTGACCTTGTGTCATATCCTGCATGAGCGGAGGGGTTGGTAAATAAGATTAGATAGAAATGGTTGATATTCTATAACTGTGTGCAAACAAAGGATTAAAGATGGATGAAAAAAATGCAATTATAAAAAATGCAATAAACATTGAAAAAATAATCATGATTACAATCAAACATTTACAAAGTAATCCAATTTCAGCATTAAATAAGAGTTCTTTGTTGGTTTGTTTAATGGCATATCAACCTTCATGGGTTATTTACTGTCAAAACCATTCTTGTAGAAGAACAGCAGTGATACCATTTAACCTATAGCTGAGGGGATAAGGAGGTTCCTTCCCATAATGAGTTGATTTGCCATTAAAAAAATGAGCAAAACCAAACAATTGGTCATAAAATTGGCAAAGCAATATAATAAGGCTAGTTTATAAGGTGTGATGAACCAGACATGCAGGACACTGCTGGAGAAGCAGAGACGAGCTCATAAGTAATGTACTCCTATGGACCCCCACATATGGCCGGGCAAAAGCAGGACGACCAGCTCAAACATACATTCAGCAGTTATGTGAGGATACAGGATATATCCCTGAAGACCTGCCAGAGGTGATGAACGATAGGGAGAAGTGGCGAGAGAAGGTCAGGGATATCCATGCTAGCTGCATGACATGATGATGATGATGATAAGGTGTGATCAAAACGTATTGAAACTGAATCTTTAAATTTTTAAAATCTTATGATTTAAAATTTAAATCAAGATATGTGCACAGCTGTGCAATTTATTTAGTAAATTGATGATATCTAGACATCTAGAATGTTGTCTACATTTCTAGAACTTGTTTATTTTTTATATTTTTTGATAAGCAGTTTTTGGCCAAACATTATATTGTACAAGTGCAGCACTTTCTATACTCATCAGACTTAGCTGTAACTTTTTCTTGTTTTCTTAAAAGAAAATTCATCTTAAGATTAAGATTTGAGGGGATTGAGGATATTAAAAGAAATATATTGGTGCAACTTCACACCGTATCAAAGTAGAAGTTTCACATATGCTTTAATAAATGGAAAACTTGATGGAATAAATGTAATGAATGCCAAACGGATTATTTTTAGGAAAATTAACATTCTATACATTGTTCGTTTCTGTCTGGGTAAATGCAGCCTCAATCTTTATCCTTTTTAAACATACCTCATATATATATATATATATATATATATATATATATATATATAAATATATATATATATATATATATATATATATATATATATTTGAAATAGAAATGTTTATATATATATATATATATATATATATATATATATTTGAAATAGAAATGTTTATATATATATATATATATATATATATATTTGAAATAGAAATGTTTATATATATATATATATATATATATATATATATATATATATATATATATATATATATATATATATATATATATATATATATATATATATATATATATAAATTTACTTCACTGGCACTGGCTTCCTTGTGGCTGAGTGGTAGAATCTTTGATTGGCGTTTGAGTCAACCGAGTTTCAATCCCAGCTTTGGGTATCTAGCCCGTCTCGCCACACTGATGAGTTCTGATAGAATGAAACAGATCTGTCAGTGGATGACAATATATATATATATATATATATATATATATATATATATATATATATATATATATATATATATATAATGAGAATTTTAATAATATATAGATAACAACAATACCAGAGTTTTAACTGACAGCAAAAATTGTAAAATAACCATCTTTGAACAAAATCTTGAACTATTACCCATTGTAGACAAGTACTCCAACTAATTTATGAATATATTATTTATCCTATGATTTCAAGCTTTTAACTATATAGTTACCACCCAGCACCATAACTTGTAGAGTTATTTATACAAATTAGAGAGAAAGAAGAGACTAACTTTAGAAAAAAAGAAAAGTACTTTTTTAAAAATAGGGCAAGAGATAAGAGGTAAAGAAACCAGTTTTATAAGCATCAATTCACAATGATTTTTTTCAATGATTTTCTCATTGGTCACTGGAAATATTGCGAGGCCCATGTAACTATCTTTAAAAGAGGATAACCACACCTTTAGCATACAAGTTCATAATTCAACTTCAGCTTTCAAGTAATCAATAAATTTATGTTTGGTAATCACAATGGCTACTAGCCAAAGAAAAACAGGTCAATATTAACATAGCCAGACAGCAATGGTCATTTCATAGGTCCCTGAACAAGAAAATTATTTTTGTTTTGTTCATGTCTGTTTTTTTTAATGAAATATCAGTCACTCATTTTTATACTTACAAGGGTAGGCTGATAAATTCATATGATGGTGTCACATCAGCTGTTGATGACTTTTTTTTACCAATGGGATCAAAACACTGCAACACTAATGTAAAAAGTGTGTGGGTTGTAAGTGGGACTATGTTGAAAACCTCATTTGGTCACATTACATGAGAATATCTTGGACAGCCTATGAACTTTCAGCCTGATCTCGTCAGATCTAGCAATTTTTTTTTTACTGATACACGATGGAGTAAAAGATATAATGAATTCTGACAATGAGAAATAATAAGGCTGTCTCAAAGGTCATTCTGATGTGTTTTGCTAGAAATCTAGTGTAATCAGAATGTAGATGAATGTATTACCAAAAACAAATCTACATTATAAGGAAGAGAAGCATGGTAATTTACGTACCACACTTCATTTAATTATTTTTGTTAATAATATTGACTGATGTTGAAAATTATTTTTTAAAATCTGATATAGATTTGGCATTCATATGCTGAACATAAATTATCACACTTCTTTTCCTTATAATGTATATTTGTTTTTAGCAATACATTCATTTACATTCTAATACTGCTACACCTCTAGTGAAACATATTAATGAGATTTTCCAAATGATCTTTTAATTTCTGATTCACAACTATATTTGATCTAAATTACGATTGTCTCTCAAAAAGTTCTAAGCTTCAACCAGAAAGAAGAGCACAGCGGAACATTTTTGTTGTTGCAGTACACTACTTCTTATAAAACTAGAAAAATCTAGATTAGTTTTATAAGAAGTGATAGTAGATTGCCACAACAAATATGTTCAGCTGTACTCTTCTTTCTGGGTGAAGCTTAGAACTTTTTGAATGTCCCTTGTGTGTTTGTGTATATATATATATATATATATATAAAGTTGGAAAATAAAAAACCTTCAGTAATTAAAACCTTGTCAATATACAAATTACTAATGTTAAAAGGTAACTATTATTACAACTATTGATAAATTATTATTATCATTATTATCATTGTTACTGTTATTACATTAATCAATGATATCAAAAATAACATTTTTTTCCTCCAAGCAAAGGTTACATCTACTGTTGAAGCTTTCAGAATCTCCACTTAATGAATAAGCATCATTAGATATAAATTTACTAGCCAACTATTAAATAAATGTAATGAACTAATTTTTAAATGCCACCATAAAAATAGATTTAAACTCATATGAAAAAGGTTGATAAAGAAAAATTGAGAGTGATAACAATAGTAGGATAAAATTAATGTTATCAGTATTACTATTGGTTGGTTGGTTGGTTGGTTGGTTGGGATTATGGCATATCAACCTTTTTAGGTTATTTAATGCCAAATCCACTTTTATACAAATAATCAGTTCTATTTCAAACAATTCAGTTTAGCATGAGAACACAGTTTAATTGTCAAAAACATTTCTATTTCAAAGTATTCAGTTTTGTCAAACAGTTCTAATTCAAACAATTCAGTTTAGTATGAGTATAGATTTTATTTACACACAGTTAAATGTCAAAACTGTTCTATTTTAAACAATTTGGTTTAGCATAAGTACAGTTTCAATGTCAAAAAACAGTTCCATTTCAAACATTTCAGTTTAGCATAAGTACTAAGTTTAAATGTAAGTACATAGTTTGATTATCAAAAACATTTCTATTTCAAGCTATTTAGCTAAGTCAAACAGTTCTAATTCAAACAAATCAGTTGAGCATAAGTATGCAGATTAGTTCTATTTAACCCATGGATAGGGCCCTGTCAGGTGCTACCACTCCAGGCCAGAGTGGACCTAGGAGTGATGGCAATGCCGAGGTACTCCACATTCCCCAAACATCCAGCATCACTAGAACCTCTCCATCAGATTGTTTAGTATCATATTCAGGACACTCATTGGGGGGTCTTAGCCCTCTGCAGCAGTGCAGTCAGTGTATTCTAAAGCCCCAGCTGACTGGGCAAAACAGAGTTAAATGTAAAAACAGTTTTATTTCAGATAATTTAGTTTAGCATAAGTATCCAGTTTAGATGTCAAAACAGTTCTATTTTGAGCAACTCAGTTTAGATGCAAAAACAATAAACTCTCGAAACAACAGTTTAGTCTTATTTGACCTATAGATAGGACCCTATCAGGTGCTACCACTCCAGGCCAGAGTGGACCTGGGACTAATGGCAATGAAGGGGTATCACTGGAACCTCACCATCATATTATTTAGTGTCATATCCAGGACTCTCGTTGGAGAGGGTCTTATCCCTCTGCAGATAAGCAGCCAGTGTATTCTACAGTCCCAGTCAACTGGGCATGTTATTATTAATATTATTGGTTAATATAATAACAGTAATAATAATAATAATTTAGCAATAATTGTAATAATAGTTACCTTTTATTATTAGTAATATAATTCTTAATTCTTAATAATTATCATAATGATATTAATGATTCTAATGGTAATTAGAATAGCAGTATTCAGAATAAAAAAATAAATACAAATATTAAGAAATTAAATAAAATTTTTTTAACTAAACAAGTTAAGTTTGATATTAGTAATATTGTTTATTGCCATATTTTCCTTGATAAATAAATTGACGGATTTTTCCTAAAATAGAATAGGTTAATTCATGGACAAGATTTTTGTTCCTGAAGACCCTATGAGCTGTGTTCAAATTTTTTTAGATACATAAGGATACACAACTCTAGACAATGATATTACATCCGATTTTGGCACTAACTTCTAGCCCAAAGGCTGATATGCCGTAAAACCAAACCAAACCAAACCAAACTAACTTCTAGCCCATATCTTTTTGTCCTCCACTCTCTCTTTTTTGTTTTTTTTTAAACAAGTAAGAATCTATTGAAAGAATATTTAAATTTTTTTTACCTCCATTGTGTGATGGCTATCTAAAGAGGTTGGTTTCTCTAATGGAGTGGCCAGCGGAAATAAATTTATGATAGTTTGTTGAGTTTTTTCGAATTTATATGAATTTACACTGTATGAAATTTACATATTAATCATCATACATTGAGCACTCCTGGAGATTTATAAGAATACTCTTATATATTCTCAAATAGAATCATTCCCAATTCCTCTTCTTTGGATCTTTTATACACATATATAACCAGCCCATTGGCCTAGTGGTATAAAGTTCGACAATGGGCCAGTAGACTGGGGTTCAATCCCAGGTCAAGTCATACCAAAGACTCAAAAAATTGTACTCCTTGCTAAATATTCAGCATTATAAGGTATGTTTCAAGGGTAAAGTGGAGCAATCCAGGTAAAGGAGTAGCACCCTCCCCTACACTTTGGTGTTGTAGCTATTGAAAAGGGAGCTTTCGGATAGCCCTCAACTACGGTCACCAACTTATATATACATATACTAACTGAAAATGTGCTCTGTGTGAGTTACATAAACTACACATAAATTTATCCAATCCATTTTTTATTACTGCAATAAACAAAGACATATCATCAAATTTTTGTTAGGACTTATAAGTTAATAAGAATCATTAATTAGTCACTGTTTTTGTAACAATACTTTTTTGTTAAAGTTTTGATTCTCTGGTGACATGAGAAAGAAGCTCATAACTTTGGTTTCTAGCTAGGAAATTTTTAGCAAGAAATCTACTTTATATGGTTGAACAAAGATAAAGATTTAGATTATCTAATCTGATGGACATAAAGTGAGGGTCTACTTGAGCATGGTATTTACATTAAAAGGATTAATTTAAAAAAACAAAACAAATCCTTTCACAGAAAATAAAACGGCACTTAGAAAAAAAGAAAGGAAAAAATAAAAAAACAAATGTGTCTCATGTGTACAACTAAGAACTATTTATAACCAAGTAAATAAAAATAAAAAAAGGAGTTACAAAGTTTTGAAGAAAAACACTAGTTGCTAAAATTAATTGCTATTTTAGTGACCAGTCTAAAAAAAATCGACAATGATAAAATTGTTTCGAAAAAACACTGGGTCACTCATAAATTACAAAGAACTGATATGTCTTCAACGAACAAAAGGAGCTGGTACTTACAACTCAAAAAAAAGGGGTGTTGTATGAATGGAAAAAAAAGATTTGGAAGAGTCTCTTGGATGAAAAACATCTCTTGGGAAAACCTGTTCATTTTTCCATCAAGAATACACTGAATAATGCAGACACATGGGGATTCATTCAGCAATTCTTTCAATACTTGTATAGGACTGCAAATTTAATTGAGATGATACAGCATGTGTTCTCAGATATTGGCAACAGCACATTTCACTGGGAAGATAACAGCACAGTAGTTTTGGAACACCAAGTCAAGACAGTATATATTCACAGATATAGGTAACTGCATATTTTGCTAGGAGAGGTCCAGCATTGCAGCAAAATTCTTTACTCCCTAGTCACTATTTTCCCTTAACTGTAGGGAAAAGCAATGTTAAAAAAACAGCGCATCCGGCGAAAATTCACAGGACTATGAACTTCATGTCTTGTCTCCTCCACGGCTTCAGCCCAAAAGGCTAATTCTCTTAAAAAAATCCCATTACTTTCTTCCAGCAGTGACAACCATAAAAGTCTCTTCCAAGAAGATGTTCCTATTACAATAGAATAATTCCAACAACATCAACAGCATTGAAACCAAATATATCAATGGCATTGAAACCCTGTAACCCAAAATATGAAGAATACGTAGCTGTCAAAAAATAAGTACACTCTTATATACATTTATGAAATTTTATTTTTTGTTACAGAGACAAAATTCTGTTTTTGGTTACAGAATTTCAATGTTGTAGAGTTTGATAATAAATAATGCATTATAATATTTGTTTTGATTGCATAATGTTCCACTAGAAGTTATAAAATCCTAATATCTTTGGTTTAGAAGAAAATTAACTAAAGATTAGTTGGAGGTATACTTATTTTGGGGTAATACTGTATGCCTCTAATATACAGATATATTCTTATAATTTCCACTTATATGATAATAAATTGTTATTTATTGTATATTTAAATTTATAGGAATATTGCTTATAAAAATTTATGATTTAAAAGAATAATTAGCCTATATTCTAAGTTTTTTCTTATTCTTTTTTTACAAAGATTCACTACCCAAAGCAAGACTAAATTGGCTACTAAACAGCAAAGATTTATGATAATATGTTGATGACATCAAGTACATGAATAGAAAGAATGGCTGGACAAAGATGGATGAGTGGAATTGTTGGAAATATGAATGTATGGATGAGCAGGGAGTAACTTGGATGTCTAAGAACTAATGATATATTTATTGACTTTGGACATGAAAAACTCAAGGTCATATGCTGTAGGAAAGCATTCATGGTATCATTTCTAATACAAGTTAATTCTCAGTTAACCAAGAGATACTAACCCTCACAGATATCTTGGAAAACATTATACTTTAGTTGTTGCAAACCAAACAATTCAAAAGTGATGCACTTCACCAAACTAGCACTTAAGATTCATGTTTGGCCATCTAGACCTCTGTTATTCAGTAATTTGCTTTCATTCATGAAACAATTTCCATTAAAAAAACATTTCATGATAAGTTAGCTGAATTTGTAGAAATTTCATGGTTTGATTAGAGTTGGTTGGTCATATCAACCTTTGTTGGGTTATTTTATGCTAAAGTTAGTTTAACAATTATCGTCTCCATTTATATGAAATACAAAAATGTATCTTCACACACATTGTAAATAGGTGAACACTTTCTGCTTAGCTGCAATATCAATGTTTTTAGAGTCCATATATCAGTTTGATTTCTTTGTTTAATAGCATACCAAAATTTGTAGTTTATTTCATACCAAAGCTATCCTTGTAGAAGTATAGTACTGGTATGATTTAACCATAGCTGGGGTGATAACGGAGTTCATACCTTTCTCAAGGGGATTAGTCTGAAAGTGAATGTAATAGCATGACTGGAGTATGAGTCCAGCATGTTTGTCACAAAACTATGGGGACTCCAACTTCCATGTATTAACATAGTTTATGAGGTTTCAAAGGTAATTTATGATATTGTTTGCTATTTGACTCCATTCTGGGTTATTCTATTCTTACCCCAGATTATCTTGCTGGTTTAACTTCTTGGATATGAAAGCTGTAAAGGAATTATATGAAAGAAGAAGATAGTGAAAGATAAGAGATGAAGATATCTTTTATATTTTGCCTTTATTTCTGGGTTCAACAACCATTCAGTGGGTGAGGAAATTCTTCCTGCATACAAATGAAATGGTTGAATCTCCCAGTGAAGGTGTTAAAATGTAAGTCATTCTTGGGTATATATGTCCAAATTTGGTATTTAAAGTGTTAACAATGAATTAGACACTTTTGGGAGATATGTCTAAATCTGGTGTTTTCAGTTGTAAACATTAAGTCCATTGTATGATGTCTTAATTATGATTCTGACAAGTTCATTATTCGATGTTTTTAGTTATGGGTCATAAGTAAAAGTGGCGGCTGCTACTAGTGGAAAGGTTAGCCAAGACGTCGTCTAGAGATGGACGCATGGTGCTTTCCACCACTAGCAAGAAAGATTTAAGTGTTGTCACTCCGCTGGTACTGCTGAAAGAGAACAAGATTCTTTTTTTTGTCGGGACAGTTTCTTTTCTTTGTGTATGTGTCGCCCCTCTTCCTGTCAGGGGTTTCTGGGAGTTTCTTCATATTTTTGATAATTATTTTTAATTTGATTTAATTTTTTTAATTTTTCTATTCCCTATAAGTTCACAGTAATTTTAAACAGATAAACACTTCATATTACCATATCAATGTTTAAAGAGCCGATGTATTGATAAAATTCAGTCATTTTAAACAGGTAAACACTTAATACTTAGTTGCAATATCAATGTTTTAAACATTATCTTAAACAGATCTATTTGACCTATAGATGGGATTCTAACAAGTACTATCACTATGTGTCAGTGTGGTCCTGGAAGTAATGGCAATGAAAAGGTGATTTTACACTCCTCAGAGCTTCAGAACTGGATCCTCACCATGGGATGCAGTTTAGTGTCCTACTTAAGACACTTAACACATTGAATCAAGAGGCATGTCTCAAAAAGTTTTCATATGAAATCATCAGGTAAGAAGAAAAAATGACTGATAGTCAAGTCATGCTCAAAGCACCTTTTCTTGCTAGATCACTGGAGTTAAGCAATGATAACCTGCTCAGAATTTAGATGGGTGATTACTCAAGAACAGTAAGTACAAAGCTTAGTAAATTTTATGAATAAAAGATGAATGAAAACAATTGCTTTCATTTTCTGACAAAGGAATAAATTTTCAGTAAGTTATCCAAACAGACTTATGAATGCAAGATATACATTTCTAATCAAATAGAAACAAGTATTTAATATATCTGTGAGCTGCTCAAGTTAGTAAACAATTCTTCAATAAGAGTAAACATATAAAAGTTGTTCGTCTTGGTGTTATTACTTGGGCAGTCAGAATGATTAACAATGCCCTACCATTCATTGCTTTGATTATTTGTGACAAACCTGTGTAAATATCACAAGTCTAATATTGAGCAAAGGACAAAAAGAAGATAATAGGCTTTTATTTCCTGCAACTTAATACTCCACCCTTATTCAGGTGGAAAGGTTCATTGTTGCCTTGGAAACACTTTGATAAATCAATAGATTGGACACATGTGGTCTTATTGAATAGGTCTTACATTCAAGGTTTTATAGTTTTCTCGGAATTTTGTATTTAACCTGAATCTATATTATAAGTATCTAAGTCTGTTTTTCTATTTGTTTTCTCTTGCCTTTCTTAACAGTTCTTTATGAAATTTGACACTGAGTTCTAAACACACCTCAGAATACTGTATGAATAAAAAAAAACTTAGATCTGGGTTTCATTTAGTTTAATTTACTGAGGTGAGTCAAATGTTTTGCCATATTTTGGTAATATGAAGTACAATCCGGCAGCTTCAGACACTTTTGCCATGGTTGTGAAGTAGAAGAACCATATTGGAATGTGAAATGCTGAGCTCACCTAATAATCTCTGAGTGCTACTTGCTGGATTTACCTCTATGTCTTGGAGCATGGCTTCAGATTCCATGATTTTAAGTCAACCTGACCTTGTGGTTCTTGCAACCCAAGTAAAATTTCTTGAATGATCTTATTACTGTACTGTGATCAACTGCCTCTGCTGTATACCAGAATAAATAAACAACTCTAATGTATAAAAATTTAATCTGTTTCATTTCTTTTCATTTTCTAATGAAATGTACAAAATAGTGAAGTGAAGGAGAGAATCAGAACAACTAAGATATACACATAGAGGGAGATACGGAAACTTCAGTGAACTACTTCATTCTGCTTTCACAAGACTGGTGCTGGGCCAACTCAAAACATCTAATCATCCCTGCTTCTTCTTTGTTCTTCTTTCATGAGACTGGTACGGGGCCAACACAAAACATCTAATCATCTCAGTTTCTATGTTTTTCAAATTCAGAGCCTTTACAAGATACCCCTTCTTTCTTCTGGGATCATACCTGCTTTTGACATTAGCAAGCCTGTTTCTTCATATTTCTTTTAATTTCACAAGCCTGTTTCTTCACACTTCTCTGTATTATCTCGAGGCATTTAATCATCTTAGCTTCCTCATTTTAGCAAGTCTCATAAAACCCAGACCCATCTCTACCTCTCAACCCTGAGCCATCCAGTGCAAGGCCAGCACCAAGAGTAGTGTGAGATCTAATCACTCTTCTGCTGGCTCCTTTGTTCTCCTTCGTTCTCACAGTGTTCTCTTTTGGGTTGAAAATCTTCAGTAGTTATATAATTTTTCAGATGCCTATACAATCCTTGTGGTCACACCTCCTTCCAGCACTCCACTTATGCAATTCATGTGGCATTTCTGCTATGTTTTGTTTACCTTAAAACACAGGTGTACATCCTGTTTGCCACCTATGTAATTTATGCAGCCTGTTAAGGAAATCTTTCTGTCACAATTCACCTTTTGCCCAATAAATACTTTTGATTGCTTCCATGACATTATGGCTCAGTTTGAACTTGTAAAGCATAACTTCCTGAATTTGACTACATTGTACATTCATCTGTCAAGCTTTCAAATTACATAGAGTGAAGCAATGCAAAACATGTACCATGATACTACTAACCACAGTGGGTACCTACCATAGCTTGAGTTGCTTTGGTTATGAGATATAAGTGCTATAAACAAGCAAGTACGAAAATATTTAAAAACTTTTGACTCACTCTGGTTTTTAACAGTGTATCAACCCCCTTATAGGTTATTTGATGCTGAAATTTTAATCCTTTGTAAATGTTTTATAATAATAAATATCATATTTACACAACCCCTCCGTTCGGGCAGGATATGACACAAGGTCAATTTTTAAGCAGAGTTTAACAGGTTTGAATTCAGAGTTTTCCTTCTCAAGGCTGAAGAACCTAGTCTGCCCTACTATTTCCCCATAGCTGGAGAGAGAATAATTGGATTCATACTTTTCCCAAGGGTATTAGTGCTATGTGAAATGCAATCAGTCTTGTCCAGGATTTGAACTCGTGTCGCCATGTCCATTTCCTACGACGATAACCATTACACTATGGACACCTCCTTTATATTTCAAAAGTTCCATTGCAATCATTTTTTTAATTGCACTGTCAATAATCATTTGTTTGCACATAGTTACATAGTTTCAAGAATTTCTATTCAATACTAATAATTTTCAAACACATCTATTTGACCTGTAGATAAAATCCTAAAGGTTCTACCACTCTGGGTCAGAGGACCTGGCAGTAATGGCAATGAAGGAGTACTCCATACTTCTCAGACCTTCAATACTGGAGCCTCAATGTCAGATGCAGTTCAGTATCTAACTCAGGATACCTCTTCTGGTGGGAATGATCTTACCTCTCTGTAAAAGATGCAGTAATCATATTCTAAGCCCTGCAGACTGGGCAGTTGACTTCTATTAGACAAGCTATATATTACTATAGTTAAATGTCATATTACATATGTTCCATCTACTAATCCAGATGAGAAATTTTGGTGGGTAGTTTCTCCTTAATTTTGACACCAAATTCAACTATTTTTGTGTTTTTAGTGTCATACACAGGATACATTGACATGGGCTCCCACTAGACCACCCTGGAACAATATTTGTAGAATATTGACATGTTTTTAACCAAGGTATAAATTTTTGCCACAAAGAGACATCTTGCAGAAAAGTTGTCGAGCATCCACACAAATGGTAGACAGGAAGGGATCAAATCCTACTTAGGATTACTTTAATACCCACTTGTGGCCAAAATAAGAATCATGTCTACTATATATGTGGTCATCATTTTCTAATATATGGCTACATCTCTCGGTAACAGATACTGAAAATAAAACAAGAAACAGCAGACTCTCAGCACTGAAAGCTTCACACATCATAACAACCGAAAAAAAAAAAAACTCAATTTCAGAGAGCTGTCTGGATTGAAATAAAACAGAATTCAACATATAATTACATAGAAAAGAACTACATAAAGTCATTTAAGTGTAACAAAAATACTTTGATTTATTTCACACTTAGGTAACATCAACTATGTCTGCTAGTTGTAGAATGATTAAAAAGTTTTAAAAAATAAAAGTTATGGGTGAGGCAAAAGTAATAGGGCAGCCAATAACACCATAAGAAAGGTGCTCTAAAAGTATTACCTCTTATTTATTTCCATAGAGGCTAAAACAAATAAAGAGAGCATAATAATATCATTGAATAGAGCAAGTTTCCAGCTATAAAACAATTTTTCCACATAGTCACCACTGGCTATGTGGAAAAACAGTGTTTTATGGCTGAAAACTTTTTTAGTGACTTAAGTTCAAATCTTCAACAAGGTTGTTTGTGTATCACTTCACACTAATGCCCTTGTGAAAGGCATAAGTTCATTACTTTTCCACAGATATGGGTAAATAGTATGTCAGGTAGGTTCTTTAGCTTTGATTGGGTAACCACTCTAGGAGAAGAAAAACTCTGAATTCAGACCAACTATATGCTGCTTAAATAAACTGACCCCATGTCACATCCTGCCCATGGTGGAGGGGATGAGTGAATACATACATTTTTACCAGTAATGAACAAGAGCTGGGTTGCAATGCTTGTAAAAATCTATATCTGTGGAGGCAACCTTTTTTTTCACCGCAGTAATGATGACATCATTGTCAGGAAAATCTTGTCTGTATAGTTTGCTTTTTTATCTGGCCTATTTGTGTGGGTGAACTGAACAAGGTGTTTTTCATTTTGTGGGGTGGCAGCTGTACTGGACATGGCTTATCACTCACATTGCTGAAATTGGTTTTGAATAACTCAACAAGAGTTGAATTGCTTTAAAACCAACCAATCAACCAGTCATTTATCCTTGATGATAAACCCTTGATATGAAAGTAGTCGTTAACTCCATGATGGGTGATAGTGTCCATTTTGTTAACAGTAACTGCAATTATTTATGCATAAGATGCATTATTTTTCCAGATTTGTCAGCTGAAAAGTTAGGAGTGTGTATAATACCCAAGAATTATATAATTAACATTTTTTCCAGCCACATGCTTCACCATTTTTTGGGATGGGATGACCAAAAGTAAATTACATCTATAGTCCAAACTAATGTGTTTTATGCTATTACAGAGAAATATCCACTGGAATGTGTGTTTCTTTATAGTTTTGTTTCTCCTCATGAAAACTTATTTTCCCTTCTAGCCAATTGCATTTTTGTTTGAACATGTCTATGTGTATGTCCTAAATACTGTATAAATTTTGTGTTTTAAGACAAAATATAAACTATAGAAATTTTTTTAATCCGTGTAAACTGATAAAAAGTTGAACAAGTGCTAAATTTGGGTTAAATCAAGCTGCTACAAATTAAATTTAAATGAATTTTTTTTTAATTTTTAAAGTTTTTTAAAAATTTAGCAGCTACAAATTCTAAAAAGTCAGTGTGTATTATACATGAAAATTTTTTTTCCCAAAATTTTGTAGTCTAAAATTAGGGGTGTGTGTTATACACAAATAATTACAGTCATTCAGATAGAGCACTATGAGGTTTGATACAGAATTCTGGATCAGTGAAGCTCATAACTACAAATCACATAAAAAAAATTTTTTTCTCCAGAATTTTGTAGTTCAAAGTTAGGGATGCTTGTTATACACAAATAATTATAGTACTGACTCTCAAATTTCAGTTTTCTTGAACAGAAAAAATGAAGCAGTTGTGAAATTCAGATTCTCTCTGTAATTATTCAAAGAGTTGAACCGTGTGTGAATTTTGTTAGAATTGAGTAACTTATGTCATATTTGATTTTATTTATATCTTAATTATTCCTATCATTCCTAAGACATCTATTATACAGTTTGCTTTCTAATCTACAAGGCTAGAGAGCCCTGTATCACCTACTGTTTACCCATAGTTGGGAGAAGGGAGAACAAATGGATTCATGTCTTTCTCAAGGGCATTAGCATAAAGTTAGTCACAAAACAGCTACATCTAAGACTAGAACTCAAGTTGCTGATTCTATTTCATATAAGAACTATGAATGCAATCACACTGAAATGTACTCTTCTCTAATAGAAATCAGAAATTTATCAAGAGGTAATTATTTAATCTTGATTTAAATTCTAGATTGAAACTGTTTGTTTGGTTTGGTTTGGTTTCTTTGTTTAATGGCATATCAACCTTTGTAGGTTATTTAATGCTAATGCTATTCTCCTAGAAGAACAGTAGTGGTACTATTTAACCCATAGCTGGGAGGATTAGGGGGTTCATACCTTTCCTAAGGGTATTTGCCTGAAAGTGAACATAATAGCGCAACTGGAGTACGAACTCGATTACTACGATTCCGCAGTCCATCGCTTTAACCATTACACCACAAGGACACCCCCGAAACTGTTTGTGTTTCACTTAATGCTCTAGGGAAAGACATGAACCCATCTGTTTTCCCTATCCCTTAGCTATGGGTAAATAGTAGAACAGACTGGGTTCTTCAACCTTAATAAGGCAACAAGTCTAGAAGATGGAAAACTCTGATTTTAAATCAGCTTTACTTCACCTAAAAATTGACTTTATATCTTGCTTGTAGTGAAGGGGTTGGGTAAATACATACTTGTAGGATTATCCTTCTTTGTTTGCAAAATAACTCTTATAACCATCACAAGGAAGTGATATCATGGCACAGCCATAGCAACACATCCTGGTATAAAAGAAAAAGTGCTGAGATGAATCTTCTTTTTTTCATCCAGTTTGTGGTAGAAGCAAAGACTTGTTTGTCATCAGTGGACCTTGTAGCATATTAAACATTTGCACTATGTGTATGCATTATTTGATGCTTTCACATATAATTTTCAACCCGCATAACCAAAAACAAAGGAACTCTAACAAGTGTTTATTTCTATTACAGACTCATAATTATGTTTTAGTATTTTCACACATGTACATGCCATCAAATGAACTTTCCTTTATACACCCATCTTCTCTCATTTGTATTCTTCATTCCTATTTTTTCATATCTTCTTCCTTGTTAGTTTTATACATCAATAAAACTCATTAAATTCCAAGGTTTGTCATTGCATTTCATTCTTCTTGGGTGACCACTTTGTAACAGCAAGTACTGTAAGTAAGCAACCTGAGGTTTGAGTGCCAAATGAATCAAAACTTAATAAATAAGTATTATGTCCTCAGAAAAGGGCATAAAATAAATAAAACAAACATGTACTTAGAGAGAACAATAAAGGTTATATATTATGGAAAACAAGTAATACAATGTTGCCAGTGTAGCCTTTACTACTAAACTCCCAGAGTGGATTACAGTCAAATGTTATATCTTTATTGGAAGAGTCCATTGTGTATTGAAAATAGGCATGATACCACAACAGTAACTATATACATACATAGCATATTTGATGGAACATAAGACTCCATTTTCCAAAAATGGCTAAAAAAAATATCTCCCAAATCTAATATGCAGAGTTGAGATAAAGTTTACCCAGATGCCATAGATTGAAAATGAATTTTTTCAGACTTGATATTTTCTGTTGCTCTAAGTTGTAAAGATAACCAAAAAATAAATTGTTGATTTTGTAACATTTATTTCAAGTGGAAATGGACAAGATAAAAGGTAAAAATAATAGATAAAAGAGGAAAAATCAACAAGATTTTCTATGTAGATTCATTAAGTGATTAAAACTGATTAGATACCAGATTGTTTGTTTGTTTCTTTTTAAGTAATTTATGGATTGAATAGGTATTCCCTTTGACAAATTAAATTGTGTTCTAAGTATGACCCTAAACTGTATCCAGTAGTAAGGCTCTAGTAAGTCACCCACTTTGTTTCTATTACTTCTAGGATAACTCTGTAATACCTGTTAGGGAGCAATCTATGGGTTAAATAGATCTGTTTGAGAGGATGTTTAAAACGAGTTTGAACTACATTAATATAATGTTTATTAAAACATTTATAATTCCACGACTTTAAAATATGGTTTGTATACAAGTTATTTATATTAGATATGAATAATTACTCAGAGCCATGTAAAGGCTTGTAAATTATTTGTATTAGATAAGGTTTGGTTTGGTTTCTTTGTTCAATGGCAAGTCAGTTTTTGTGGGTTATTTAATGCCAAAGCCATCCTTGTTGAAAGACAGTAGTAGTACTACTTAACCCATAGCTGGAAGGATAAGGAAGTTCATATCTTTCCCAAGGGTATTTGTCTGAAAGTGAACATAGTAGCGCAACTGGAGTTTGAACTCACTACAAATGTAGGTTGATATACTGTTTAACAAACAATTGTTTACTATGATGTTGCAGTCCAGTATGTTAACCACTACACCACAAAAACTTCCTCCATGTATTAGATAAAAATAATCAATTGAAGATATATAATTGTTAACATATATTATTATTATCATTAAAAAAGATTAGTTACTGGAAACTATATAGTTGTGTGAAAAATATTATAATTTTCACTCCATATGAGTTTGTAGCAGAAAGAATTTCGAATTTTTGTTTGGCATGTAAATTAATTTGACCGTTGTGGTCTCATCTCATATTTTCACCCAATAGGGATGACTTATCCCATTCTGCCTGGATGACTTTCCCGGGCAATACAAAAGGCATTGAAAGCGCGCAAATCTTTCTCTTCCTCACTCATTGTAGCAGTAGAACACATCACCATGAGGAGAGCACATCTAATTTATGGACCGTTGTGCCTAGGAAATCAATCCTTCATCATTCGTTCAACCCTCCTAGACCAATAGCTCCCAGAAGCATTAAATTGGATGCTTAATTCTGCCTCTGACATCAACTATTTCAATTCATGCTCTGATATCAGCAACTCAACTTTAGCTTTGACTACAGCAACTCGATTCCTGTTCTGTCATTTGCTACTTCATTCCTGCCCAACTATTTACGACTGTTTTCTTCACAAGCGAAAGACCTTACACTCTTAGCGAGGAAACAACTCAACGTAAACACGCACCCACGTTACAGCCATTCCTCGCTAAGAGTGTAAGGTCTTTCGCTAATTGTAGTTAGGTATTAAAGGAAGGATGATGAAGAAGATAAGATGCCGAAGGTCGAAAGGTGTTTTTATGAATAGGTTTTATTTGCAGCATAAAATATTGGGTTTGCTTTTGGTGCTGCAAGTCTCGTAGCAAGTAAGCTTGTGAGTATTGAGATGAAATTGAGTTATGAGAAGGTTGAGATGGCAGCGTGTATCGTCGGACGTGTGAGGGATTGTGCTTTAGAGTCACCGTGTAGTTTTGTGTGTCTGGTAACTTGGGGAGAAGGTGTGCGTTGGTCTCCATTAGAGTGGCCCAGAGGTGAATTGAGAGCTAGTTGTCATTTGTGGAATAAAAGCGTCGCGTTGACATAGCCAATTTTGGGGTGACATAAAGTTGTGCCTGTGCAAGGCTTGTTGAATGTATCTAATTTATATTCAACTGGGATTCCTTGCAAGGAATCCATAAATTAGATAGGTTCCCTCGTGTGTCCATGCTGCTGCTAGAAGGGCCCCCAGTGAGACGTCTGCACTGGGCGGCGTTCTCCAGCCAAAGAGAGTGGGTTTGGCAGCTTACCCGATTTGCTGGCTGGAAATGAAAGGTCTGGGCTGAATAGGATAGGTCATCCTGTTTGGGTGAAATTAAGTGTCGAATTAAATTTGCGTGCCAAACCAAAATACGAAATTTCCCTTTACTACGTATTTCAAAAAGGTGGAATTGATTTTTATTAAATTTGAACTGTGCAAACAAATGAATAATTTTGTTTGGTTTGGTATGGTTTTCTGGCTGGCATATCAAACATTGTCGGTTATTTAATGCCAAATCCTTTTTATACACATATATTAAATATATGATTTCTTTACACATTTTGTACATAATGTTTTAAAACAAACCTGAGCTCATTTTTTTTTCACACAGTTAAATGGTTTTACTTATTTCCATCTAATATGAATGATTATATTTGTTTGCACACAGTTGAATGTTTTCAAGTATTGCTATTCAACACTAACAATTCAATTATACATCAGTCATTTGTTTACACACAGTTAAATGTAAAAACAGTTCAGTTTAGCATAAGTACATAGTTTTTGTTTTCACACAGTCTAATGTAAAAACAGTTCTATTTGAAACAATTCAGTTAAGTATAAGTACACAGTTTAAATGTCAAACAGTTCTATTTGACCCATAGATAGGACCCTATTAGGTGCTACCACTTGTGGCCAGAGTGGATCTAGGAGTTTTGGCAATGAAGGGGTACTCTGTGTTCCCCAAAGTTCCAGCATTACTGGAGCCTCACCACCAGATTGTTTAGTGTAATATCCAGGATATTCGTTGGGGGAGTCTTACACCTTGGCAGAGATGCAGTTGGTGTATTCTACAGCACCAGCCTACTTGGGAAACAAATGAGTAATGTTTAGTAGAAGTATTAGAGTTAAATAGCAATACTAGAAACTCATTAACTGTGTGCCTAAATTGAATTATTGGTATTACATAGAAATACTTGGAACCATTAACTGTGTGCAAATGAATGAATGAATAGTGTTCAATAGAATAATTAGTATTAAATAGTAATACTTGTAACTTCTTTATTATGTGCAAACAAATGATTGATATTGAATTGAATTATTAGAGTTAAATAGCAATAATTGAAACCATTTAACCATAGCAATACTCATGTGCAAACGAATTAATTCTAACTCATTTAAAAATAAAATTACTAACAAACTGTTCATTAACAAATCATATATGTATACCCATTTAAATATGTGCAAACAAATGACTAATGTTGAATTTTTACTTTTGTATTGCAAAACTTGAAACCATTTGACTATGTATAAATAAATGATTAATAGTAAATAGAATTATTTGTGTTTGATCAAAATATTTGAAACCATTTAACTGACTGGAAAAAATGAGCTCATTTAAAAATATTATCAAAAAAGTGTTTACAAATTATGTATATTTAATATATATGTATAAATAAGATTTGTCATTAAATAACCTACAATAATTGATATGCTATAGAAACCTAACCAAAACTAATCGATTACAGTGATTCCCAAATTATGGGATGTAGTGCTTAAGTGTGCATTAAAATGCAGCATGAAAAATAATATATAAAGCTAGCATAACAAAAATTATTTTAATAATAAAGTTTTATTTTCCATCATTAAACACAGATTATAAGGTTTGAAATTTTCATGAAAAATTTCATCTGATTTTTATTTAAAATTATCTAAAGAAGAAGAATTAGCTTTTATCTCCACTGAGATTAAAACTTAAAATCAAGTATGTATTTACTCAACCCCTCTACCATGGGCAGGATGTGACACAAGGTTAATTTTTAAACAGATTACAGCTGGTTTAAATTCTTTTTCTTCTCCTAGACTAGTTGCCTCACCAAGGTTAATGAACTCAGTCTGTTCTACTATTTATCTATAGCTGGAGGGATGGGAGAATAGATGGATTCATGCCTTTCCTAAGTGCATTAGTGTAATGTGAAACACAGCACCATCCAAGATTAAAATCAAGCATGAACCTCTTGATTTCACTTTGTACTAATGCCATTGAGAAAAGCATGAATTCATTTCTTCTCCTTTTAGCTATAGGTAAATAGTGGATCATATAGGGTTCTCTAGCCTTGTAGAGAAAGAGGCAAACTGATCTCGCAGAAAAAAAAAATCTGAATTCAAACCAACTGTAATCAGCTGAAAAATTGACCTTGTATTACATCCTGCCCATGGTGGAGGGGTTGGATTAAAACCTACTGCTCTATTTGAATTTCTTAGATGAATTATAATCAGAGCATTTTCCAGATTTGTTTGTAAATGGCACTCCAGGAGCCTGCCAATATATATAAAAGCCTTGCAATGTGAGAATGTTTTATATTTCTACTCATGATTTATCGCCTTAAACAACTTGCTTTCCAACTTCTTTTTATTGAATCCTTTTTCTAAGTTGTTTTATCCACTTTTCTTTGCTCATAACATCATTACTCTTGATCCGTTACTAGACAGCTCATAATAGCCAATTTAAACTTTATCTAATCTTAGACAAATGCTTTTTTACAATATTCTAAGCTATCTACTACACAAGTGTACCATTCCTCCAAAATAGTGGAAGTGGCTATGGTTTATCTCCCAACCAATTCTTTAAATGCATCCTATTTAAGAAATCCATTCAACAATGTGTTCCTTTAATGGGGACACTTTAAAAACAATTCCTGTGATATAAAAAATGTGTTAAACAGGAAATAGAAGATAAAAATAAGCAATATATATATATATATTGTCATCCACAGACAGACTGTTTTGTTGTATCATAACTTCGATGTGGCTAAACATGTGAAAGGCTTCAAGCTTGGATTGAAACCCAGCTGGCTTTACATCAGTTGGATATCTTACTCCAAAGCTTCAGCTCCTCTTAGCATAAGCAAAGAAATTTATTATGTATATATTTACATAAACACCAATTGGCGACTAGAGAGTTCAATTCATGAGAAGACCTTTGCATTTATACCTATGTGGTAGCTGGCAATTCCCCACTAGTGCTCAACTCACAAGGGTGGGGAGCTTGTATATTGTCATCCACAGATGGACTGTTTCATTGTATCACAATTCTTCAGTGTTGCTAGACATGTGAAATGCTTCAAGCTGGGATTGAAATCTGGCTGACTTTATATCAGATATCTTACCCCAAACTATCATCTTTCTCAGCGTATATATATATATATATATATATATATATATATATATATATATATATATATATATATATGGAGGTGTTTTCATGGGAAGTGGGCATGACAAACAGAGTTCAAACCTTGGACAAGAGTATTTGCATTTCACACAGTGCTAATACCCAAGGGAAAGGTATGCATCCAGCTATTCTATCTCCAGCTATGAGTAAATAGGACAGACTGAAACCAATTTAGGAGAAATAAAACTCTCAATTCAAACCTGTTAAACTCTGCTTAGAAATTGTTCTTGATTTTCATCCTGCTTGTGCAGAGGGGTTTGGTTAATACATATATAGAGAGATACGTATAGATATATCATATAATAAAAGAAATGCAAATATGAAAAGTGTTCAATCCTTTAATGACAGAGCAATTATAAAACTGAAAATATTTGAGTTACGAACTATTGAAGTCTGTTAGTTAAAGTTTCCTGTTTATCAAATAATCATCAGAAGGAAATATATATATATATATATATATATATATATATATATATATATATATATATATTTATTGAATGACCCTATATAGATGCATATGCATGTGTGTGTTGGCACATATATAAGTGTATGTATTATGTGTACATATATATGTGCCTGTATGTGCATATGTATATGCCTCAGTGTGTGTGAGTCTATTTAAATTTATATAAAACCATGGACAACTAAGAAACATGTTTCTGGGAATATGATGCCTACTGTCATCAATTCTATAAAAATGGGTACATTTGATATATATATATATATATATATATATATATAAATAAGTTGTTGTAAGTTGGATGACTGTAGTTGAGGGTAACCCAAAAGGCTTGCTTTTATGTAGCTACTACACCAAGGTGTAGGGGAGAGTGCTACTCCTTTCCTTGCATTGCTCCACTTACCCTTGATCCACACCTTATAATACTGAGTGTTAAGTAAAGAGGCATCAAATACCATTTTTAAAGTCTTCGGTATGACTTGACCTGGGATTGAACCCATTCTCACAGACCATTGGCAAACGCTCTAATCATTATCCCAATGGGCCAGTTAAAATACATATATATGTGTGTGTGTGTGTGTGTGTGTGTGTGTGTATAAAACTATCTAATTGTAGACAAATGTTTTCTTTTAATATTTTCAGTTATGACATAAATGTACCATTCCTGCAAAATAGTGGAAGGTGCTATGGTTTATGCTCTTTCCTATTCTTTCAATGTATCTCTTTAAATGTATCTCTTCTTAAGCAATGGAAGTTGAGATAAGTAAAATTTGGGGGGGGATAAAGAGAACTAATAAAACATAAAAAACAAAATAGAGTTTGTTCCAACAGGCATCCTGTTTGAAGCAAAGGATAGATAAGAGGAAGAAAGAAACAGAAAATTCTGCCCAATCAAAATTGTCCTGCTCTAAGAGAAAGAGGATTTGAATTTAGCACTATGCATGTTTATATTTGACATCATGTGGGTACTCTGTTTAATATCTCATGACTACTTCCTGTGTGTGACATCTCTAACTAGCAATGGTTCTTGACATATCCACTAGTCCTATCAGTGAGGCTTAGAATATGCTGACTGTATCTTCTGTAAGACCCAACCAAAAGAGGTGACCTGGGTATGACAGTAAATTGCACAATGAGGTTCCAGTTCTGGGGGTCTGGAGAGTGTGAAATTTTCCTTCATTGCCATTGCTTCCAAGTCCATTCGGACCCAGAGTGGTAGTACCTGTTAGGGTTCCATCTATGGGTCAAATAAATCTGTTTAAAAATTTTTCTTTTTCAATAGGACAATGTTAAAAAAAATCTCTGAAGAAACAACTACACAACATATGTAAATACGAATGTACAATGAATGTGATTCTCTAACCTCTAGATATAAAATAACTCTACAAGGGTTGATATACCATTAAAATCAATCTATGAATCAATCATTGATGTATGCACAGCCAAAAAAACACAAGTATTATTTTGTTTATTTTTTACATGACTGTGTGTTACACCAGTACTGTAACTTTTGATAATTAAATTTTTTTCTTATTTATCTTGATCTGAATGTGTCCTTGGTATGGCATTAAACTACATCCAGTGGTGAGGCTTTAGCCCTGGAGGTTGAAGAATGTGGAGAATTCTTCCATTCCTATTACTCCCAGGTCCACTCTGACCCAGAGTCGTAATACCTCTTTGGGTCCCATTTATGGGTCAAAGAGATCTGTTGGAAAATTATAGGAATTATCATCATCATCATCATCATGCTGCTAGTATGGATTTCCTTGATTGTCTCTCTTCACTCATCCCTATCATCCATCACTTCTGTCTGCACAGAGCTTTTGTTGGTAAGTTCTTGTTGGTCAGCCAACACTGGCAACTCCATGCAAAGGGATCCATAGAAGAATGTCACTTATGATTTCATCCTTGCTTCTTCAGCAGTGTCTTACATAATATGTGATACCATATAACTGTGTAATAACAAATTATTATTATTAAATTAGAATAGTTACTTGAAATTATATAATTGCATAAAAATTATTATTATTAGATAGGAATATTTGAAACCATACAACTGTGTACAAGTTACTTGTATGAGATAGGAATACTCGATATTCTGTAACTGGGTGCAAACAAAGGATTAAAGATGAGTTAAAAGAAAAAAAGGCAATTATAAAAATCGCAAAAAACATTGAAAAAATAGTTATGATTATGATCAAAGATTTACAAAGGAATTAGATTTCAGCATTGAATAAGAATTCTTTGTTTATTTATTTAACAACCTTCATGGGTTATTTAATGCCAAAACCATCCTTGTAAAAGAATAGCAGTGACACTTTTTTAACCCATAACGGGGGAGGGGGAATAAGGAGGTTCATATTAAATAAGAATACTTGATAAATAGAATTACTAAAGTTAAATAGTAATACTTGAAGCCATTTAAACTGTGTGCAAACAAATGATTAATACAAAATAGAATTATTAGTATTAGATAGAGATGCTTGAAACATTTAACTGTGTGAAAACAAATGAGCTATAACAACTCATTTTAAAAATAAAGTTATCAACAAACTATTTTATTACAAATCAAATATAAACAGGATTTGGCATTAAATAACTCACAAGTGTTGGTATGCCATAAAACATAAACCAACAAACCAACCAACCAGATCTACACTATGAACAGTAATCTTTTGAGATGGTATTTTAAAAATTTGAATCTTTCTATTAAGGTGTAAAACCAGCTTAACTAGTTATGTTAAGGTCAACTTAACTAAAATATTATATCTGAGCTAACATAGTCCTACCTTAATTTTAACCTATCAAAACTCAATTTAATTACTTCCGTGTTTTTTTAGGATGGGTTTTTAACTATTATTACAAGTTTTACTCCACCTTATTCTTGCTTGGATGACTTACATATGCATTTTGCCCAGTCGGCTGAGGCTGTAGAATACACCGACTGCTTCTCTGCAGAGGAGTAAGACCCCCCCTCCCCCCAACGAGTGTCCTGATATGACACTAAACAATCTAATGGTGAGGTTCCTGATAGGGCCTTCTCTATGGGTTAAATATAACTAACAGCATCCTTATGCTAAACTGAATTGTTTGAGTAAACTGAATAGCTTGAAATAGAAATGTTTTTGACAATTAAACCGTACTTACATTTAAACTGCGTGCTTATGCTTAACTGAATTATTTAAAATAGAACTGTTTTTCGACATTAAATTTGTATTTACACTTAACTGAATTGTTACATATAACTTCTTGAATAGTTTGAAATAAATGTTTTTGATAATTAAACTGTGTACTTATGCTAAACTAAATTGTTTGAAATAGAACAGATTATTTACATAAAAATGGATTTGGTGTTAAATAACCTACAAAGGTTGATATGCCATAAAACCCACCAAACCAAACCAATTACATATGTATTATTGGGATGGTTGGTGGTACGGAGAAGGTTTAGTCGAGTCCCTACTCACCAAAGCTCAATATTAGGGTTAGTATATCCATGATATACTAATACTGAATAAACAGAAAGAAAGACAATATAAATCCATTTACATGTACAGAAACATTTACTATATATATAATATATATACAAGAAGTATTGTAAAGAATACACAAATATATCCCAACAAATAAAATATGCTATATTTTATTATGAACAAGCAGTATGTAAAAGGAGAATAAAAATGGAAAAAGGCTTAATTGAGTGTCATGGCCATGTGGGCCGTACATTTCAATGGTGAGTCTCTACTGTTCAAAGAATTGAGATAAAAGAAGATCAGAAAAGATTTATCAGATTGTCATGTGTATGTATATGTCCAATGGACACACCCCATTCTCCAAAAGAGACATTTATTGTCAACCTATCATGTAATGGTCAATGGGATGGTTTAATGCTGAATCATATTTTTACATATATATTAAATATATGATTTGAAAACATTTTGTAGATACATACAGTTAAATGATCAAACAGTTCTATTTCTAACAATTCAATTTAGTATATCATTTGTTTGCACTCAGTTTAAATGTCAAACAGTTCTATTTGACCCATAGATAGGACCCTATAAGGTACTACCACTCCAGGCTAGAATGGACCTGGGAGCGATGACAATGAAGGGGTACTCCACATTCCCCAAAACTCCAGCATTACTGGAGCATCACCATCAGATTATTTAATGTCATATCCAAGACACTAGGGGGATCTTACACCTCTGCAGAGATGCAGTCGACTGGGCAGGAAAATTTTTGCTAGGTGTCTTCTTTGTATTGTTAAAAAAATAGATAATGATTCAGTTTAACAAATCTGATGGCCTTAAAGTAATGGTCGAGTTTAGCATTATATTTAAATTGTATATCAAACTTATAGCTAAAAGGTTATATTTTGGAAATATGAAATACTATGTAAAAAAACAAAAAAAACCCTATACTTTTCAGTTTCTTTAGTAATCCGAAAAAAATTGGTAGCTATAAATCAATCAACCCTTGAGTTGTGTGATAAGAGGCAGATTGACACAAATGACATTTGGGGAAATATATAGTATTGTCCATAAATAAGTAATCCCCAAAGTAATTTTTTATAAAAAGTTAACTTTCTTCTAAAATAAAGATACCAGGATTTTATTATTTCTAAAGGTTTGGGTTCTTTGTTTAATGGCATATCAGTCTTTGTGGGTTATTTCATGCCAAAGCCATCCCTGTAGAAGAACAGCAATGATACTATTTAACCCATAGCTGAGGGATAAGGAGTTCAATACATTCCCAATGGTATTAGTCCAAAAGTGAATGTAATAGTGCAACTGGAGTTTGAACTTGCTTACTTCAAGGGTGGAGTCTGACACTTTAGCTATTTATCCATGGGTAGTCCCCAATCAAAACAGATATTATTAGGTATTATTTATTGCTAAATTCTTTAGCATTGAAACTCTGTAACCAAAAATGTGAATATATTATCATGATCATGATCACGAAGGTGAGTCCACAACAAAGATTCCTTTGAATCTCTTTCATCATACATCTCTATCAGCCATCACTTAAGGCAAGTCCTCTAGACGGCATCCAGTGTCCACACGGAGTTAATGAATGTAAGTTTTTGCTAATCAGCTGACACTGTTGTATCCATTTGTAGGAATCCATAGGAGAATGTTGCTTATGAGTTCATCCTTACTTTACATGCAGGATGTCACATTCATCTTACTTGGATAGTTTGTGAGATAGGAGGTAGGTGGCCATACAGCTATTTCCAGGATTTGTTGAAAACAGCACACAATATCATTGAGTAGTTCCCATCTACCGGGACATTGGCCCAGCGGTTAGAGTGTTCGCCAATGGCCCGGGAGACATGGGTTCAATCCCAGGTCGAGTCATACCAAAGACTTTAAAAATGGAACTTGATACCACCTTGCTTAACACTCAGCATTATAAGGTACGGTTCAAGGGTAAAGTGGAGCAATCCAGGGAATGGAGTAGCGCCCTCCCCTACACCTTTGGTGTAGTAGCTATCGAAAAGGGAGACTTCGGGTCACCCTCGACTATGGTCGCTAACTTTACTTACTTTACTTAGTTCCCATCTAGCTTTTTCTTCAAGTGTTTCATTAAAGTCCAAGTGGTGCAACCACACAATAATACTAACACAGCTACAGCTTGGAACAATAAAATAAAATAAATATATAGTCATCTAAAAATAATTATATCTTTATATATATCTATGCAATTTTATTTTTGATTACAGAGTTTCAGTGCTGTAAGGTTTGGTAATAAATAATATCTAATGGGATATCTGTTTTGATGGTATAATGTTACACTATAAATAATAAAATGCTGGTATCTTGGGCTTAGAAGAAAATTAACTTTTATGAAAAGAGATTTTTGGGGTATACTTATTTATGGACGATGGTCTAGAAAGATTTCATACTGTTTGCTCTATTGATCAAAAAGGTTGTTGTGATAAAGAAGTAACAATGATAAGATTAAATCTAATTTTATCAGCTTTGTTAATTTTTGCTTATCAGAACCCAAAGAGCTAAAATTAGTTTTGACTATTTTAAAAATACCAGCATAAACTTGGTATTCCTGTTTTTATGTCGGTGTATGCATATGTTCATTAACTTCTGTGTGTGTGTGTGTGTGTGTGTGTGTGTGTGTCAAACTGTGTATATGAATTCTATTGGAAAGACAAAAACTTATATTGTGTTGGGGATGAAAATAAATTTGCAAAGGCTACTAGACAACCAGTGAACCCATTGGCTTTCCATTGTAACAGCAATCCATGATGATATTGATACTTCTATTTAGGAAGGAATGAAGGAGCCTAATTAGCATTCAGAGTTATCTCCAATGTATGCATCTATCCAATCTCTCTGCTACAGGCAGGATGTGACCAAGGGTTAATATTTTTTAAGCAGAGTAAAATTGGTTTGAATTCTGTTTTCCTTCTCATAGACTGGTTGCCTAACCAAGACAGAAAAGCCCATTCCTCTCTGCTATTTGCTCATAGCTGAGGAAAGAACAGATGGATTCATGTCTATCCCAAGGGCATTAGTGCAAAGTGAAATGCACAGAGCTTTATTCAGGATTTGAATTGGGCTCCCATTTCCATTTCCTATAACAATAACTGTTATACAAATTTAACTCTAATGTATTGAGAATTTAGATGATTAAAAAATGATGTTCAGTAGAAATGCTGACCCCACAAAATTATCATTTACCTGCAAAGTGGACTGAAAATTGGTTTATTCTTTATGTTGAAGTCTATTGCTCTAACAAAAGTCTCACCGTGATGTGTTGTTTTTGCTGGGTTATGAACACATGTATATTTACAAACATAATGAGAATTTTAGTAATATACTTGACAACCTGTGAATCTTTTGGGTTCTCATCATAACAACTGTCCATGATGATATTGATGCTTCTATTTGAAAAGGAGTGAACAATACTGATTTGATGTTTGCCATTATTTCTGTTATATTAAGAATTTGAATTATTAAAAAATATTCAGTACAAATGCAGAACCCTACAAAATTACCATTCAGTTGCAAATTGAACTGAAAATTACTTTATTCTCTAAGAGCATTTGAGGAGTATTGCTCTAATGAAAGACAATTCTTGTCTGCAATGTTGAAATAGCTTTTTTGAAGAGCTGGCTTGTTTAACTTTTAGAAGATATGACAGCATTTATAATGTCAGCTTTGTGCTTTGTCTTGAAAGTGACTTTGTTTAGAAGTAATGGCAAAGCTTAAGCTCCAACTCTCAGTGCTGTGTCCCAACATCACTGGGTGCTGATTGCAAAGAAAGAATTTTCTTAGCTGTCTTACTTTTATCTGGACCTGTGTCCCATGTCTGCTACAGTCAATATGCATCCTCATGTCAAAAAAATAGTTTCAAAAAAAGGGAAAATAATTGACAATACTGTAACATACCCAGATATGAGTACATGAAATGTACACAGAATGTTCATAACTCATATATAGATAACATAGGAATCCAGAAACACAAAAAACACTTATGACTTCTTAGTTCAGGTATGAAACTTTTTATTACCTTTGAGTTAAAATGTTTTTCGACATAAGGAGAGTGATACACAATCTTTCTATGCTGACTTTTCCATCTGACCCCCCCCCCACCACTACCACCACACGCGGCATCCGCTGCAAGGCCTTGGCAAGCTCCGAAAGTCAACCATCTTCTTCGGACGCTAAAACTCAACTCACTGACTTTTTTTCAAATCCCCAAAATCCTTCCAGTGCATGACGTCATTCACATCCCCCGGTCACAATTCCTATCTGGAATTTTTATTTTGACATCTGTGAATGACACATCCTCCGCGTGCACATGAACACCTGCGCTCATGTTGCACCTAACTAACCCATGCGCTAAGCGAAAGGTTCTCAGCCTAACTAAACCGAAAGGCAAGATATATAAAACAAAATACCTCGGCCATCATATTACAATACTGTTGGGGTTTGAGACCCAATGAAGGAATGCCATAATAGTATAAATAATTTATCAGGTTTGAAATTTTCTTTTTGGTGTGTGTGTGGGGGTGTAGATGGTGGTAATTCTTTTATACATTTTATATTAAACTTTATGGTGTTGTTAGCTTAAGCACAAAATAGATTTGACTATTTTTTATTCAACAACTTTTCTTTTTTCTTTTGATAATTTTAAAACTGAAAAGGTCTAAGAAGAGAAGGTGGGGTTTTCCTTTCATTGCCATTTCTCCCAGGCTTACTCTGTTAGAATTCCAGCTATAGGTCAAATAGATTGATTTAAAAATTATTTATATTCGATAGGATCATGTGCAAAAAGAAAAAATACTTCTTAAGAAACAACTACACAAAAAAGGTAAATGAATGCAATTTCCTAACCCCATAGCATAAAATAATACTAGACAGGTTGACATGCCATTAAAATCAATTAATCACTCAATCAAGGAAGAATCTTTTTTAAAAAATTTTTATTGGGTTTTTTTTTTTGAAAGGTTAAAGAAATTTGAGAAATAATGCACCAAGTAAGTTGAACAGTGTAATGAATATATATATATGGCTTTCTCTTCTTAGTTAGGATGAGACCTTTTCATTATCCTTTCTTACAAAGTACCAATTTGATATATAAAGGAAGTTAAAAAAAAGCATATATTTACCCAACCCTTTTGCTATGAGCTGGATGTGACACAAAGTCAATTTTTCAAGTGGAGTCAAGTTGGTTTCAGAGTTTTCCTTCTAAACTGGTTACTTAACCAAGGCTAAAGAACCCAGTTTGCCATATTATTTACTCATAGATAGAAGGAGAACAAATGGATTCATGCTTTTCCTAAACAAGCTGAACTATGAACAGCCTTGTCCAGAATTTGAACTTGGATCCCTGATTCCATTTTCTATGATAATAACTGTGACACTAAGTATGCCTCCAAAAAGTATGGTACAAACATTTACTAATCCAATATGTTTATTGCTATACAAATAAAACTTTATGCATGTTACCAGTACTACTATGCTACTTTTCCATGTATTCACCATCAAGATTGAGGCACTATAACCCAGGCATGAGGGCTTAAAAACCCTTCTTGAAGAACATGGAATTGACTGGAACCACCCTTGCAACTCTGTAACAGTTTTATCTGTGCAGAACCATTTGAAGTGTCAAAAAAGATGATGATCTGAAGGAGACAAGTCAGAACTATGTGGTTGGTGCAGTAAAACATACCAACCATATCAACCTGGCAGAAGAACCCAAGTTCTTTGGTCCGTTCGTTTGGGACACAACAAAATGATTCTTTCTGATATACCACCTTCTTGTAGACCACCAACTTTAGAAGATCAAATTCCATTGCCATATCAAAAAATTTTTGTTGTCTAGAATCAAATCTTCAGTGCATGCAATATTGTTGTTTATTGTGGATGAACATGGATATCCAACACAAAGCTTGTTTGCCCTGTCACCAGGGCTTAGAAAATGCTGACTGTATCCTCTCTTCATGTCCAAAAAAACTCTTAAGAAATAACTAACAAAAAATGTAAATATAAAATGGACAGTGAATGCAATTCTCTAACTCCTGGGCATAAAATAACCATAGATGGGTTGACAGGCCATTAAAATCAATCAATCACTCAACAAAGCTTGTTTTGCAGATTTGTATGTCCATTTGTGAATGCATTAAACAAGACTCATGCTTGCTTCTTGTTTATTACATGATGGCTATGCATAAAAAGTTCACAGTATTTCTGTTGGATATTTGTGACCAAAAAAAAAAAAATTACACTTTGCACCTCTATGTTTGTCAAATGCTTTATGGTGGCAGTCATTTTTGTCGCAGTGTTACATGTACATACACTCAATATTAAGGCTGTTCTAGCTGTTACAAGAAGTATTGCATATCCCCAGTTGGTTTGTATTTACAGCTTTTACAGTATTTTAGTTCTGGTTAACTTACACCTATCTGTATCTTAATTTTTCAACATCTTTTGTATTTATGAACAATTTTCACTATTTTGTAGTTCTTTGTCCATTGTGGATAATCCCTGCACACACACACACACACACACACATATATATATATATATATAAGTTAAGATAGTGTAGAAATAGAGTCAATGGGGCTTGTTACTGTCAGTTTTTTGCCTATGCAATCATTGGTCCAGTGTTTGCATCGGTGAGAAAATACAATTACCAAGCTTCATTGACTCTCTGTTATCCTAACTTAGACATATATGCTCAATCACTGATATTGAGCTTTGCTTTTTATAAATATAGCAGACTACATTAGCAATATCAATATCTATCTATCTATCTATCACATAGGAGCAGTTGCAATCCAAGTTGTGGGTTCTTATTTGGTGTAGGGAGGTTGTTCCATAGATTCTTGTTGCCCAGTCAGCTAAGACTGTAAAATATACCGATTGCATCTCTGCAGAGGAGTAAGAGCCCACCCAATGAGTGTCCTAAACAATCTGATGGTAAAGTTTCAATAATGCTGGAGCTTTGGGGAATACAGAGCACCCCATCATTGCCATTGCTCCCAGGTCAAATAGAACTAAATTGTGTATTTATGCTAAATTGACTTACTTGAAATAGAACTGTTTTGATATTTAAACTGTGTACTTATGCTAAACTGAATTGCTTGAAATAGAACTGTTTTTGACATTGAAACTGTTTTTATGCTAAACTGAATTGTTTGAAATAGAGCTGTTTTGACTTTTAACTGTGTATAAACAAAAACTATAATTATACTAAACTAAATCATTTGAAATAGAACTGTTTGACTAAACTAAATAGCTAGAAATAAAAATGTTTTTGACAATTAAACTATCTACTTATACTTAACTGAACTACATGAAATAGAACTGTTCATTTGTATAAAAATGGATTTGGCATTAGATAACCTACAAAGGTTGATATGCCATAAAATCCAAACAAACAAACAAACAATAGATTCCCTGATGTTGGGCTTTGAATTCAACTTTTTATCTTCTCCTAGACTGGTTGTATTACCAAGGCTAGAGAGCCCAGTTTACCTATTTTAACTATAAATAGGGAGAAAAAGGGATGGATACATGTTTTCCCAAGAGTATTAGCACAAAATATAATGCCAGTAACCTTATCCGGAAATTTTGCGTCTTTTTTATATTTATAATGAAAGTTAGAAATTACTAATGTTATGAACTTGTTACTTTGAATAAATATTCTTTCGTGTAATTATCAAATATGCCCGTTTTATACAACTGTCATCTGGTTAACGATTTGATTGATGGATAATTTTTTAATTAAAATAAATCTTTCTCCATAAAATTTAAAATTTTGAGAACGATTATTTGGGAACTATGCATTTTTGTCAAAAACTTTTGAAAAAATATCCACCTCATCTACGATAGAACAATTTAATCAATTTCTTAAGCACTTGCTCAATCTGATGGTCCCCTGAGAAATTCAATTAATCTCACACATAAACATTCTCTCTTTAGATGAAACCCAGTTTAGCATTTCAGTGAACTTTTTTTTTTCTTTTTTATTGCCTAAAGTTATTCTAAACTGTAATTTAAGCAAAAATGATCAAACAAACAATTTATTTCAATACAAAATAATCGATCAAACAAATTAAATTATTTCAATGCAAATTAATTCCAAACAGAACTAGAAATTTAAAATAAAACACTCAATTCAATGTGTCATGGAGAAATAGGTAATAAAAGTGTTTTCAAAGGTACCATAGAGTGTACGTTCGTCTTGCTGTCGCGATGCCACGCGAATTTACCAAAAATGTGAAGGTAACCTGGATTTGAACCTTTTAAAACAGTTTTTCTACGTGCATTCCATTGATCGGTTGTCGGTACGATACAATGAAACCAGTAGAATGTTTGATAAAAGCACACTTTATGACTTTAGTTGCATTCCTTTTTGTGACTCTCACAAATTTCACACTGCCAACTGAAATGAACTAGGTAAAACGTTCAGTTTTGATAGTGTTTATTTAAATTTTTTCCCCCTTTCTCTCTTTTTCTTTAAATTTTTATCTTTTCCTTTTTTTTTTTTTTTTTTTTTTTTTTACAACTAATGGAAAGAAAACGTTTTTTTTAATGAAAATATTCATACACATTAGAATTACCACCCTCAAACGAAAAAAATCCGATAATAAATCAAACTGCCCGCAACCCTTAAACCCGTTTCTCTTCTGTTCAACAAGTTAGTTTTAACGAATCAAGCTATTTTGGAATGATATATTTACGCTGGTAATCAATTAATTGTAATTACTGGTCAGAGCAACGAGAAGAATTTCGAATTATTCTGATCAATTGTTTTTACCAATATTCATTAAAAATCAATTTTGTTTTTCCCTTTACTTTAGTCAATGGTAGGTTGTGGTTTAAAGAACGAATAGAAAAAATCATTTAAAAAAAATAGTTTTTATAGTTTTCTTAATCTTTGTCTATCTCTGTGGTGATGGTATCACTAATGACTTAAAAATGCATGAAGCTTCTTTATTAACATCTTTTAAAAAGGGGGGTAGATAAATATTTTTTTCAAGGAATAATTCTTTGCTTGATGTTTAAAATGCCACTAATTTCTTCCTCAAATTTTAAATCCATAAAGTTTTTTTTTCTTCGCATGGCATTTGTCCATGTTTTCATTGATTCTTTCTATCTTCATTACTGGTTCCAGTTTAATTTTTTCTTTTCTTTTCTTTATTTATAAATTTTGTTTTCCTTTCAACGACTGCTTGTTTTTTTTAACAAAGCATTTATTCCTTCTCTTTCATCTAAAGAGTAAATACCCTTTAAAACCTTTTTAAGAGCAGAGGAATAGGAAGACGAGGTAGGAAGACGAAAAGATTATCACAGTGAGGAGGAGAAAGTAGAAAAAGAGAAGGAGGAAGAAGAACCAAGGGAGCAGGAAAAGAGAAGGAAGAAGAAAATGAGGAGAGGGAGGATGGAAATGAAAAAGAGAAAGAAGAAAAAGGTGAAAGAAGGAGAAGAAAAGAATGAAGAAGAAGAAGAAGAAGAAGAAGAAGAAGAAGAAGAAGAGGAGATGAGGAAAGAGAAGCGAGAAGAAAGAAAAGAAGATGAGGAGGGAAATGAAAAGGAGAAAAGAGAAGAAAAGGCGAAGAACCAAGGAGAGGGAAAGGAAGAGGGAAAATAGAAGAATAAAGAAAAAGTGGAGAGGGGAGGGCAATTAAAAAGAAAAGAAGAGAAGAAAAGAGAAAGTGGATGAAAAGGAGAAGGAAGAAGAGTGAGAAGAAAAAAAAGAGGAAGATGAGGGGGTAAATGAAAAAGAGAAAAGAAAAGAAAAAGAGAAAAGGGAAAGAACAAAACGAAAGAAAGACAAGGAGGGAGAGGAACTGGAAATGAAAAGGTGAAAGAAGAGAAGAAAAAGGGAAGGGGGATGAAGAAGGAAATAAAAAGGAGAAAGAAGAGAAAACGAAGACGAGAACGAAGAAGAGGAGCCCCCCCCCAAAAAAAACGAACACTCAATGAAGGGGACAGCGAAATGCTTGAGGCTATGATGAAATATGGTATCATTGTACTTAACTGTAACTTAATACGCACCTTTCCAATAAAAGGAGACTTATTTATTTATTCATTTATTTTGTTGCAAAATAAAGTATGACCAAAATGTTAAAAATATTTTCCGCACTGAAAATTCCGAAATTCTAATACGAACTATAACTGATTGAAATTAATTAAATGTTAATTTGATTCAATTTAAAACAACCAATCAATTTTCAATGACAAACTTAACTTGTTATTTTTATCTCTTTTTAGCCCCTAAGTAATGACTAAAATTATCATTAGTTTGGAACCCGATAACAGCACATCATAGCGAGATTTTTTTAGAGCAATACACTTCAAATATCACAACTTAGAGAATAAAGCAAATTAGTGCAACTTACACGAGGTTAGTATTCGTACTGAACGTCATTTTTAATCGTTCGAATTCTCGATGTAACGAGTATAACTAAATAAATAGAATATGAAATGTTAACAAGAATCTTTCTCTTCTTCCTAGAAGGAAGAAGCATCACTATTATCATGAACCGTTCTTTTTACGGGCCGTCTAGTAATTAACATTTTAAAAGTTTTTGATATCTTTTGTTTTATCTTCAACATGAAGCTTTGTTTCTTTTCTATCTTATTTAAATTTATTTGATCATTTCAAGTTCAACTTCTCCCTGTCTTTTATTCTGAAAGTTAAAACAGTTAGTTTCAACATATTTTTCTTTCTTTCTTTCTTTCTTTCTTACCCCCCTTTCTATCAAGAGCTTCTCTTTATATTCTTATTTTTTACATCGATATATTTGTAACTAAAAATTTCTCTTTCCTTCCGCTTTGGGCTTTTATTTCAATAAAAGTATGGTCCTGCTATAAACCCTTCCCTTTTACAAACACTTTGCTAAAGTAAATTAGTCTGTAATTATTAGTTTTTACTACATATTTATCCCCTACTACCCACGTTATTTTTTAAAAATCATTCATTAGATCTGTTTCTTTCTATTATTAACGTCGCTTTCAGTATTTGCCCTGCAGTATATCTCCCTTTGTTTGTTTAACACCTTTACTTATCTTCTCATTATCTACCCACCAGGTTCTTTTCTCGTTTTGTTTATCTACTTTTGATTTAAACCGTGTAATTAGTACTGGTCCCTTAATTTTTTAATCGACTCTATTTTTGTTTAGCTTTTAACTTTGCTTCTCAAACTTATTTATCTTTTTGTTCTATTCTCGTGACATTTTAAAATCAGCACTCTACAGCAATTGGTAAAGCTAAAAAAATCAGTCGCAGATATAATGTTAGTGTTCAACTCAATTATTGACAACGACAGCTCCATAAAACGGGCACTAATAAACTATTATCAAATAAAAAATGTGCACATAAAAACTGTGTAACTTTATGCACTGTTTTCTTTGGCAATGCAATACTATCCAAGAGCAAGTGTACAACTTAGATATGATTGTGTATTGACACTGTACGCAAAGTAATGTGTTCTACCTCACAGCGGGGATCGTTACGTATTTCCTTCTCTTGTGATGCTAGGGGTAAGTGTTCGAGTTTCGGTAAAAAATAAACAACAACAAAAAACCGATATTTAAAATGTTAATTTTAATGATTTTCAAAGGTTGACTGGCTTTCTTCTCTTTAAAGATCAGTGCAATTCAATCTTTCTTGCCTAATGTATATCCCATTTGGCCTTGTGTACCGTAAGCAAAGGAGAAGCTTATCGACTATATATACAACAATACTGCAGATTTTACAAATGTAAATGACTATTCAGAAATCCTCCCCGCCAAAAGAAACAAAGCCCCCCCCCCAAAAAAAAACGAGATGTTAACACTAAGGTTATAGTGACTTTGTGTGGACGAAAGAATAGACATATAAAAGTTGGTAAATAAATTTTATAAATATGTTAATCCCAAGGGTGTAATATCTGACAATAAGAGTGTGTGATGAGAGTATGGAGTTACTGTCTAAATGTGTGTGTGATTGCCGTAGACAGTGTGATATGACTTTCACTTAGAGCATTTGATAAATTTGGTAAGTTCATTGGTCGTAATCACACAATTTTAATAAAATAATTCGAAGTTATTATCAAATATATTTTGGTGTTTTCTAGAACAAGTTTTCGGATATTTCATTTAAAATTGTAATTGCTGAATTAAGATTAGAATTTCTTAGACTTTGGAATGAGCTAAAAATCTCACCGCACATGACAACTTTTTCTCTTTTTTAGAACGAACACACACACACACACACACACACACATGTATATATATATATATATATATATATATATATATATATATATATATATGCAACAACCTGCATTTCCATAAGAAATAATACACATTTCTAGACACTAGACTGACAACTAATTAAATGGATTTATACGCCCTTATTTAGTCTAAGGCAAATTAACATTTTCGGAAGTATTTAAAAAATCAAAATAATAAGAAAGTTTTAAATGTGCTGCCACTCAATGACAGGGTCTCTGTTGTTAAAGATTAAAATTATTTCATTTCTACTTGTTTTGTATTTAAAAAAATCTATTTTTAAATTTTCAATCTATGATTTTTTTTATTGACTACCTCTCTGATTTTTCCTGATTTCAAAGTTCAGTATCTATCTATCTATCTATCTATCTATCTATCTATCTATCGCAAATGTATTTCCCTCTAAACTAACCTTTCTTCTTTTTTTTTTATTCTTTTGTTCTTATTTTTTTTCCTATCTATTTCTCTATCACTGCTAACTTCACCATCCCTTTAAGTCCTTTATTTTATTTACTTATCCACCTTTTCACTATATTCAATTTCTCTCAAATCCCCGACTCTTTATTTATTTATTCATTATATTTCTCTGTTTCGTCTCTTCTTTCTTTTTTTACACACATACACATACATAGACACACACATACACCACCCTCTCTGACCACACATTCTTTTTTTTTCTCTCTCACCTCACCTCACCTCACCTCACCTCACTTTTTAACCACCCTGTTTATCTTATCTCTTACCTACTCTCCTCCTTTCCTACCTCTTTATACCTTTGCGAATAGCAGCAGCAGCCTAATGATGTAGTAACAAGGCTGCGGCGCCCGTTGTTGTAGTAGTAGTTTAGTTATTACTGTATGGAACAGAGCAGGGCAGAAAAAAAGCAGTGGCATCTCATAATAAGGCCTGCTTTAGGACCACATTTTACCATTATTCTTTAGGTATAAAGATAATATGATACACATGTATGTACTATAAGTGTCTGCATAGCACCACAACAATACATTTACGACTTTTACCTACCTTTATATTAAGCAAAAAAAAATCTTAGTGCTTTTCTGACTGTCCTGTCCTATACAAGGATTTCCCCCCTCCGTGTTTATTTCAACACTTTTTTTTTTTTTTTCGAAGTGAAGGAAAAAAATAATCTTGAGGTGTTTACCGTTAAACAGCTGCAATTTGGAGACTCAAGAATAAACTCCTGAGGGCCAGGGTGAGTAAAATTTTAGAGACAAAAAAAAAAAGCAAAAAAAAGCAAAACAACAAAACAAAACAAAACAAAAAAACGAATATACATATTTAGACATTGTAGATAGATAACTTGGACGAATTCAATGAGTGGTCAAAAAATGGGGGATCAGCTCTTAATTTTATTTTACACGTAAAATGATCCCTCAGTTTCTGGTCATGCTTTCACTAGCGCTATATACATTTCAATATTTATCCTATTTTTTTCGTTATTCTTTTTAACCTGACATTTGCTCTTACAGGATAATCAAGTGAAGACAAATTCATCTCCCTCTTTTTGGTCATTAGAAGAACTGATTATTAAAGTTAATTAAAATTAATACATATATTTAAAAACGAAAAAACTATTACTGCTCCTGCTACATGTTATTGTCTAGTTTAACAGCGTATTATTATTGTAAGAGAGAGATGCCGGTTATTATAACTGGACCTTTTACTCAGTGATTATTATAATAATAATAATAATGAATAATATTTATGAAGTGGTTGCTTTACTGAAGCGTAGTAGTGTTTCTGTTTGTAATATATTATATATTATAATATAAAACCTATGCATCATCGTGTGATATAAATAAATTAAGTTGGTGCTATCGGAGAAAACCTTTTCTTTATTTGTTGTTGCTATGGATGACCCGAGGGATATATTTGTTGATTAGCTTTTAAAATCTTCTCAACTCTGTTATGTTATAAATGGATTTGAAAAGAAAGGTCATGTTAATTTTCGTTGTTCTGTTTTCTAGTCTTGTTTGTTTTATGATGAGCATAATATCTTTTTTACATATATATTTTCGTTTTCTAATGGAATCCTTTTAACCTTTTAAAGGCCCGACTGTCCATCCGTAACAAGTGAATAGGAATTTAATCAATCGTCATATTTTTTTTCTTGCTTCATTTGTTTAAAACGTCTTTTTCATTCTTCATTTCGGGAAGCTGTATTTATTTAAATTGTTGAAGTATCAATTTATTATTTATTTTCTAATTTATTGTCAAAAATCTTAAAATGAAATTTTTGAAATTTGAATTTACTTACTAATTTCAAACATTTTAAATAAAAAAATTTAGAACGTTATTGGCATTAATTTTTGTGTTAATTGTTTTTTGTTTTTTTTATTCGGAAAAAAAAAAGAAAATTCTGATTGTCAACTTCGATATTGCATCAATGTGAACATTTTTTACTCTATCTCATATTACGAATTTTACATAAAAGCTATAAAGTTTTAGTGGAAAAATGTTAGTAATTTTCATCTGATAAAAAAAATTATTTAAAAAATCGTGACATCTGTGATGAACTTTTAATTAGTAGCAACAAATCTGGTTTTATGACCACCTTATCGTAAAATGTACTGAAGATTAAGTTAAAAAAAAAAAAAAGCTTTTTTTTTTTTTTTTTTTTTTTTTTTTTTTTAGTAGAGGACATGACTAAAAGGTAATTTTCTGCTCTTATTGTTGTCTGTATGATATTTTTTCTTAAATTTTGTAATAAAGATTTAATACTTCGAAAGATGATTGGCATGCTTTAAAAAATAACAAAACAATTTTTTATATATAAGAGAAAAATGGAAATAAATATGGAAATAAATATGGAAAACCCAAGATAATCAAATGATTATATACACTGAACATCTTTGTGTGTGTGTGTAATATATATAGTTGTATTTTTAATGTCTTTAGCTGATTTGCTCAAATGTTAAATGTAATGTAAAATAAAGATTTAAAACCAAAAATCAAGATTAAAATCGCAAGGAGATTCTCCTCCAAAATAAGTTTTTGATTCATTTTTGTCGTTTTTCTCTCAGTCTCTAAGACAGGAAAAATAATTAGATTGAAGGATACAAGTTGTTTTAAGGACATGGTGATCTTTCACACTAGACAGATATTTACACACGAAAAAATTGAATGATGCTTATTTCTGTTTCACTGAAGTTCAATCTGTCTGCTGTTTAATATATATATATACACACACACACACACACACACACACACTATAATCTTGTAACATATCTTTATCTTTTAGCAAATTTCGTTTTCGCAAAGAAGCTTATACATTCTTTTTAAATAGCAAACCAGTTGATCATTTCAGTTATTCATTAAATTTATTATTTATAATATTCACTCATTTTGGTTTTTATCTGTCAAGATGCGGAAATTATCATAAATGATTCTGATACTAAATTCTTAGTTTCACGTATAAAAAATTATAATTTAACAGAAAAATTATGAATGAAATTTGAATAAATGCGTTAATGATATTGATTTTGTTTTTTGTTTTAATACTTGGTAATATTTCCTTTACTTGTTTTTATTTCATGGTTTTAATTGTAATAGGAAATCTCAAATTTGATAAATAACTAAAATAAAACCTTGATTGTAAATATAACCGTAAGAATGAAAATGTATTTTTTCTTAATAATCAGGAAATAAAGGGCACGTGTCATTCATTTTGGGGGGCTATTTGTACTTAATCTTCGAGTATTTATTTTTGTGTCTGATGATAGCATTTGATTTTTAGGGTTCAAAGAGATAAAACAGATATCACTTCAACTTGTTTTGCTTGCCAAGGTAATTATGATAATTAAACCTTTATGTGCCAGACAAAACAGTAATACTGCTATTTCTAGTTCGTTTATTTATTTTTTGTATACGCATACAATCTTGTATAAATATTTAAACATAGCGCTTAGGAGTTAATATTTTAAATGCAATGTTTTAAATGACTTGTTAGCTCTAAGTCTTTTGATATATAAGAAGCAAACACTTCAGTGTAGGAGGAAGGCTTGATTGACCGACTTTTTCTTGTACGGATGGCCAATAGAATTAAAAAAAAGTTTTTTTGTGTGTGTGGTTTTTCTTAAGGTACGATAGGTGTAGGACACTTTTGTAATTCATGTTGGTGACAATTGTATGTATGTATTAATTTTAGGTTACTTATAAATATTTTTCTTTTTGTTTATAATTCTAACAACAAACTTTAAACGACTGCCTTCGAATGGAAGAAAAATCATAGATATATTTTGTCGTATAATTTCTGATACTAGTATATACTGTTTTGTCTTAAAAAACCTGTTAATTGCGATTTAATTTTCCTCACTAAAGATAAAGTAAGATAGTCAGATTTATCGATCTGTTGTTTGAAATATAAATGTTGCTGTATTTATTAATTACCTACATTAACGGTGCTAACGATTTTAAGAACCATCTTAAAACTGGTACACCTGAATTAAATATTTTTTGTTATAAAACTTGGATTATTCCTAAACCTGTCTTTTTTTCCAATCTCTCTCTCTTTTCAAACCACAATTTTATTCCTTATTCTAATTGTATCAACGTTTGATGTATGGAATCGTATAATTTTCAATTTTTACGCACTTATCTGAACGTAATTTAAGGCGACGAAGGGTTGCTCGATCTGTTTTAGTGTTATGTTAATGTTGTTTGAGTTATCAGCTTTACTATTTCAATTTTAAAATATTTTTATTTTACATTTAACAATATAAGTCGTTTTCTAAGTAATCAACAAAATTGACCATAAAACTTATTGATGTAAACTTCTAAGATCCTAATTGCATTTTTGAACATAAAACTTCATTCTCTCATCACACACGCATATCAAAAAGCAAAGAATTTTAATTTTAATCCCCGCCTTCTATGGTATCATATATTATCAACTCATTTTATTCAGTTGCACACATTTGTTAATTTGTTATTAACAATTCTGCTAGAAAAGTTAATAATTATTCATTTTTCTGTTAAACTGATCTATGATCAAATGAAGCATTTTCCGGTTGTTTTTGTGGTTTAAGTTAGGACACTGGTTAACTTTTCCGTCCATATGCAAATAAATATATCAGTTCAGATCTATAGGTTTAGATGAGTAATTCGTTAATGTAAACATACTATATACATTGAAATATAAATTATTATGCTTTCCTTTAGTCACAAAAAAAGTAGTGTACTCCAGCTGTTAATATTTAGAGAATTTATTTTAGATTTTAAAACTCGTCTCCAATATTTGTATTAAATTGTAATTAGTTTGAAGATTTAACATTTTTTAAAAAGAAAGATAGCAATTTTTTTGTAGTGAAACGAAACAACGTTGCCATTTAAACCTTTTATCAGTATTTAAATCTAATCCATATCGACATTTAAATGGATCCGATACTGATAAATCATTCATTTCATTTGATTTTTGATTATTTACTTCAAAGATATGAAATGATGTTTACATTTATCCAAAGATTTACTTTAAACACATAAAAAAAAAAAATAAACATAACGATGTACAGACGATTTTAAATGTTCTAGACTTTTTTCAATTCTGTACTGTTTGATATAGATGATTAATTCATTAAAAAATACATTGTCTTTTTATAATAAAAATCGTCTTTATGGTTATTTATTATATTCAGTTATATTTTTGTGTACTTTGATGTCTGTTTGACCTTGACATATCTTGTATTTTTTGATGATAGTTTTGACTGAATTTACCCCAGAAGAATGTATGAATGACTGATTCAGATTTTAAACTAGAAGATAAAAAACAGTATTCTTGAATGATCCAATCCTTTAAATAATATATTCACATTCTTCTGAATTAAAAATGATAGTGTTAAAAAAATAATTCTAGTTATGATTTTTCAGTCAATTATTTTTTGCCAATATCCATAAACGCAGGTATTTTTTCTGTTTTGTAATTTTATTTTCTTTCTATATTAAATATGGTATTTTACTTGTATTTTTTTAGCTTTAAATACACATAAAGTACATTAAAAAATCAAATATCACATTGTATTCAGATGTAGAAGGTCAATATTTCTGAACTTTTTTTTTTATTTACCGTCTTATTTCTTATAGTTTAATTCATTAATGAGTAATAATCTAGCACATTAAATTTCTTCTAGTAAACAAAGAAAAAATTAAATATCTGATTTCAAGTGTCAGTGTGTATCTTTTGTGTAATGTACATTGAATTACTATGTTTGTTTACAGATCATGTTTTATTCTTAATAAAGATATCTAGGGCTTATTTTCTAATAAACCCTTGTTTTAAGTTGTTTTGTTAAAATATTGCTTTCCTCTTTTTACTGGCACGTGTAGTTGTCAACTAGTGTTTAATTTATTGATTTGACTCTCTGAATGAATTTGGAGAAAGAGGGATAACGTTTCAGAGCTTCCGTACCGACATTGCTTCAGTACTATTAAGATATAACTACAAAAGAAAAAAATTAAGCCAGTTGATTATATATATATATATATATATATATATATATATATATATTTCATGTTTTTAGATTAATAAATTTTCTTTGAAAAAGCAATGATTTAATCTCGAAATGCAGTTAAATATTGACTTTGTAGTCATATGACATTTTCTGGTTTACATAAACATTTATTAATAATCAATCCAGTTATATTGAATAATCAGCTTAAAAGTCTCGTCTTAGAGCAAATATGGTATGCTTCTCTCTAGTTTCAGTTTGTTTGTTGCAAATGAAATAATGAATTCAATAATGTAAAAAGTCGCCAAGTTTAACAAGCAAATTATATTGAAATATATATATATATATAGCTTCAATGTTGAGATGGTCGATATTTATTCCTATAGGTTACAATTTATTGAATCTTTAATTGATAACAGCTTATTTATTTTGCAATAACTTGAAATCATTCTTGCCAGTAGGGAGGACGAAATTCAAAATTTGACTTCAAGTACTGTAAAAAAAAAAAATAGAACTCTTCAGTTACCAGACGAATTTGCTATGATTAAATTATTTATTTTTAAATAGCATTTAAATTTCATATTGAAATTAAATTCATAAAATAAATGTTATATTCTATTCTATTAAAATCTGATGTTCTGAAAAGTCTTAAGTAACAACAATGTCACCATTTTCATGAAACAGAGGCTCAACAATATCGTAGTAAAATTAGTATTTATTTAGGCCGGTGGTATTATCGGTTATGAAAATTCAGGCGGTAAATTACTGTTGCTTTGTCTTTGGGATAATTTTGAAAATATTTTACTATTTAACTAGAAATTAACAAACTTAATGAACGACATTATTTAAAATGCAGTAACTCGTTTTTAATCATTTATTCCAGCTTATTGCTCCATAAACCTTGGTAAATAACGAAAAATAAAATTAAAAAAAATAGCCGTTAAATTTGACTTTCACTTTTTGAAATAAGCAAAATATAATTAGTTTTTATTTTTATTTCTTTCTATTTTTGTAATGTTCTGTCTTTTATTTTATTATATATATAAAAAATGCCGGAAAGTATCTAGAATTTATTCTGCGGACATCGATTTGTTTGTTTGTCACTTCCTTTTATGTAGTTTCGTATATGTACCTTTCACATAATTGCTGCATTATTGTGACTATCTTCAAATGAATACACGGAAATGCAATTTTGAATTTGTTTTTACTTTTTAAACTGTTTTCCAACTTTTTATTTAAAACGAAGATAATATTGTAAGAGAGAACAAACTAGAAGATATCAATGTCTAAATTTTACACAGTACGGATGTCCAAAAAGGCCATTTTAAAAAAAATCTCTATCCAACATAAAAATTGAAGTTTCGTAGTTTCACTTTTATAATAAGATCTACGAGATTTATTGAATAAGTTTTTAGTTTTGTGTATTACTTTTTGAATTAATGTTTACTATAACAAAATGTGTGAGAAGGCTTGGTGGCTAAGAAGAATCTTTCTGTTCTCTTAACTTTATTAGTGCTCTTTATTGGTATCTCCAGATGATTAGTGAAGAAAGAGGAATAAATGAATACAAAATAATAAAGAAAAAAAAATTATGCGTCATGCTGTACTATGGTAATGAGTTAGGGACAAGCCAGCTCAAACCTTTATAGTCCCTAAGCAGAATTTGATTTACATAACCTACCCACCTATTCATCACCACAAAGAATATTGACTATATTGTCAAATGTCACTGCTTAATTGTTCGCTCACCTCCTGTGAAAAAAACTAAAAACAAACAAAAAACCTCAGTTTTATTGTATACACTGTCATTTTTGATGACACTGTTGTACTTGCTAGACAATATGACATAATAAAAAAAATTAAAAACAAATCAAGCGCTTGTGAGGTGGGGTATTGGCAGCTATGGAGCCCAAAGTAAACGTTTAATATCACCTTGGACTGGCTCTGGTTTGGAGATATAATTGAATAGATTTCCAGTTGGCTTGTTGTATTATAGTGTGACGCTGTTTGCTTATAAATTTGGAAATTATACACTTAAGAAAATGACTGCTTTGCTTTACTTTCTTTATGTTAAAAAAAAATGATGCAAATTTGTGCTTTGCATATTTAAGCATACGGATTGTAGCGGGGTTAAAAAAAACCCAACAAAAATTGATGTTTATTTTTTATTTATTTTTTTTTAGGAAATAGCTCATAAATTAGTGTGCAAACACTGGCATTAATATGCAATTCACATGAGACCATCAAAAAAGCCTTGCCTTATTGGTGGGGTTTTGAATAATCTTACAGTATCTCCTGCAGAGGTGGCGAAGCCCCCTAAAAAGAAATTCTGGGGATGACACTAAACTGTATCTGATGATGAGGCTCTAGTTCTGGGGAGTGTGGACTAATCCTTCATTGTAATTACTCCCAGATCCACTCTGACCCCAAGTACCTGTTTGTCCCATTTGTGGGTCAAATAGATCTATTTAAAAATTATTAGTATACAAAACCTCTAGATATCGCCCTGTCAGCTAGGGCAGCAAAATATGCTGACTGCACCTCTGTGGAGGAGTAAGACCTCCCAATGAGTGGCTTGGATCTAACACTAATCCATGTAATAGTGAAGTTCCAGTCCAGTCATTACCATTGCTCTCAGGTTCACTCTAGTCTGTTAGGATCCCAACTATGGGTCAAATAGAAATATTTAATCATTTACCATACTTGTAACCATTTAATTGTGTGCAAACAAATTAGCTCTGACTTGTTTAAAAATGTTAACTGCAAACTATTTCTTTACAAATCATATATATTTAGTGTGTCTGTGTATGTATGTATGTGTGTGTATATATATATATATATATATATATATATATATATATATATATGAGTATTAAACAATCTACAAGAGTTGGTATGCTATAAAACACAATCAACATCTAGGCATAGAATAAACTCTAGACTGGTTGACTTGCCATTAAAATCAACCAACAAGCCTAAATTTTCACAATACATTCTTTTATTCCAGTCTGAAGACCCTATTTTCAGAGAGCTATCCCTCCATTTTGCACCTTTCCCATTATATCCAAAAGTGTTGGGTCTGTCCTTAATGCCTCCCAAAAGGAAAATGCTGATGGATTTCTGGCCAATTTCTGAAACTAATTCAAGATGATATCTGCATTAAAAGCATTCTTGGGTCAAACCTGCTTTTGTCTAGCTGGGGTTGGTAAATACCTGCCTGCATATACTAATAAAGAGCATCATGGTAAACTTTATATTGTGTCACCTTTTATCCTTATTAGAAAAGTGTGGGACAAATTCCTTTTATTTGTTGGTGAAATGGTTATCTCAACTATACAAATGTTAATGCAACTGTTACTGTGGGGATTTATAAAGTAAAGTTGGCGATCGTAGTTGAGGGTGACCTGAAGGCTCCCTTTTCAATAGCTACTACACTGAAGTGTTGGGAAGGGCGCTACTCCATTCTCTGGTTTGCTCTACTTTACCCTTTATTCACACCTTATAATGCTGAGTGTTAAGCAAGGCAGCATCAAATACCTCTTTTTTTTTTTCTTTTTTTTTTTTTTTTTTGAGTCTTTGGTATGATTCGACCTGGGATTGAACCCAGGTCTCCTGGACCATTGGTGAGCACCCTACTCATTAGGCCAATGGCCTGGTTGAAGCTCTGTTAGAATGTGTTGTTGAAAAAATAATCTTAAAAGTCCTAAAGCTTAAATCGGCAAGATACATATGAAAAGTGACCCTAATAGTTTTATAATTGTGAATACTTTAACAGAAAATAAAATTGCAACCCACTGAATGTGTTTCAATTTACTGAAGATCAATCGTACTGGTACTATAACTTGATTACAGTAAATGGTCACAAATACAGATCAATACATGCATTAGTTCCAAAAGAAGGGGTATATCAACAGTATCCAGACCCCATGCAAATGTTGTAGCCTTGTCAAAACTAGCATCATCCTTCACAACTTATTGACAGAAAAAATTGCAACCAATTTTATTTGCTGTCAATAAGTTGTGGTTTTTCACTGAAATCTAACTGACAGAAAATCTCCTGAGGTTGTCAGAATTCTAAGTGTTCTACCTGATCTTAACAGTGCTCTGGTTTGGATGGTCTCTGTTTTCCTTCTGATATTCAGTTTTCCCAATCTATTTTTCTGGCTTTTGTGAACCATACCAAGCGCACCAGCTACAATTGGTATCATACTCAGTTTCATGTTCCATAGCTTTTTCAGCTCTCTAGCAATATCCAAGTTGTTAGTAGTATTTCTGAATGGAAGAGACTTGGAAGTTCACTTAATTTAAATGAATTCTGACTAAGTTAACAAAAATGATAAAATTAGACTTCATGTGAATAACAAGAAAATCAACTTTTTTGTTTTAATGATTTTTTCTTTTCCCAATGGTTTTGGCAGTTGACTAACTGATGACATTTTTGCAATAATGTAAACAGTTTTAAATGGTGTTGGAGGTTGTTAAAACTAGTACTGACTAAATCCACGTTCTTTATTGATAGATGTCTATTTTAGAGGGTTTCTAGTAGTTATTCTTGGTCCAGTTGACTTGTTGCACAAGTAGTTGAACGCTTCTGATAAGACCCAAAAATAAACCTCATACTATATGTCATATTTATCAATATTACCCTTATAAACAGAATCAATTTTTATCTCTTGATATACAGTGTCTTCAGGGAACAGGATCATAGTCTCAATAGTTTTTCATGATGAATTTTCTAAGTGAGGTGGAAAGGAAGTATATATAGTAAAAAAATGTAGGTGGAGAGAAGGCAAGCTTTAAGCTTTGTATTTTTGTTTTGTGTAGTGTTCGGCAGGTAGATGTAAAGAAGTTAATCATTTTTTTTTTTTTCCATTTTTATTAGCAGTGTTTATTTCACTTATTTTCATTCTGGGTTGAATCACATTTGGTACAAGTAGGAATTTAAGAACCATACTGGAATTTGGATGATGTCACAGGAACTAGAACATTAAAATATTTTTTTTCTTTAAATGTGCTGAATAATTGTTTGTATTTTTTCTCTTGCAATAAAAACACTTGAAACAAATCAAATAATTTAATTAACTATCAAAGAATTAAACTAGTTTGAATTAAGGAATAGTCTTTGTCTATTTCAATCTTTGCTCACTTTAACTTGTCTTCTCTTTCCTACTGCAATCTGCTTGACTTTCTTAGTAACTGGCAAAAATCCTGAAAGGTGGTTAGGTTAAAGCTGAGTGGCAAAGGTTCTCCACACTACAGAAAACAGTCATCCTAGAGAGAAATTGCCTTGGCTTTTATATCTCTCCACTGGCTGAACCATTCTAATTACCAGGGACGACAGATCTATTAAAAAAATTACTTATAACCTGGAGGTTGTAAGTTCAATCCTTGTGCTAGGCAGTACATTTCATTTTTTTTCTTTAATGATATAAACATAATTTAATCTATTGAAATATCAAACAATTGTTGAAGTTCCCTTTTCAGTGTTGTTACATTTAAAGAAGACTGGAGAATGAATTAGTTGAAATAATGTTAACAGCAACAAGAAGGCCAAGAAAAGTTTCAGTTGTCCAAATAATTTCTCGTATAAAAAATAATTTAAGTTCATATTTTCCCGTTTTAACAGGATAATTTCCACTTTTCTATTGTTTTTATGATGTTTAGACTATCTAGCATTCAGTCTAACAATTTTAAAAGGATAAAACAGTAATTGTATTTGAATTCTAATAAACATTAATAGATGCTAACTGCCACCAATTGTATAAATCCAATGCCACAAGTAGATCAGAGTACGCTTAGATAGGAGGAAACAATATGATTAAAAGAAATAGACACATAGAATAACTTCAATGCTTCCAGAAGAAGGCTGGAGGGTATGCAGCCAAAATGTTGTAAATAAAAAGATCATCAAAGTGTGCTAACAGCATGGATTTCCTCGACTCTCTCTCATCAACCATCTCTGTCGGTCTATTAGACATTGCTCTCAGCAGATCCTCTAGACAACATCCATTGTCCATACAGAGTTGATGAATGTAAGTTTTTACTAGTCAGGCAATGTTGGTATGTTTATGTGCAGGAATCCATAGGAGAATGTCATAAGTTTGTCCTTACTTCTCCAGCAATGCCTAGCATGTCTTAATTAAATGGTTTGTAAGATGGGAAGTAAGTGGCTGTACAGCTGCTGTTTTGTAGAGTATTGCTTCCAGGATTTGTTCAAAACAACATGTAATATCCTTGTGTAGTTCCTATTTAGTTTTTCCCCAGGCATTTTGTTAAAGTCCAAGTGATGCAACCATGCAGTAGTACTGACATGGCTATAACTTGGAAGAATTTCTATTTTATTTTATCAGAGGCATCAGATTTCTAAATGGTTGTTAACCTGTCAATGGCAGTCCATGCTTTACCTCTGGATATGTTTGCAGTGTTTTTAGTAGTTGAGATATTGGTTCTGAAATATAATAACTGGTTTACCAATTTCAGTGGCTTTATAGCTATTGAAGAAATGATCCCATCTTGATTAAAAGACAAGGGAAATTGTCCAATTAACAGAAAAAAAAATTTGAATAAAATCCCTGTTTAAGAAGAAACCATTTAAATTATTCAAATAAGACTCAATTTTCAGGTGTACTGTACCAACCATTCTGAAATCACATTGTTTTGAAGGTCACTATCAGGAAATGTCAAATTATCCCCTTTTCAAACTTTAGCTGTGATAGTGCTATGTCAATTAGATTCATAACGATAGTTTTTACGACTTGAATGATCCGTAAAGTGCAAATGGAGTGAAAGGTTCAGGGTGAAATTCAAGGGTGTAAAATTTGCCTGTTAAGTTCATACATTTGTATAATGTCATCCTCATTCCAATATGGACCTACATGTTCCTATTCATACATCTTATTAAGGAGGTGCTCATGGTATAACAGTTTTCGTCGTAGAAAATGGACACAGTGACCTAAGTTCAAACACTGGACAAAGCTGTTTGCATTTCATATAGCACTAATGCCATTGGGAAAGGTATGCATTTAACTATTCTTTCTCTAGTTATAGGTAAATAGTTGGGAAGACTGAGCTCTTTAACTTGGTATGACAAAGGAGAAGGAAAACTTTGAATCAAAATCTGTTAAATACCACGTAAAAATTGACCCTGTCACATCCTGCTTGTGGCAGAGGGGTTGGGTGTCACATCCTGCTTGTGGCAGAGGGGTTGGGTAAATACATATAATCTTCTTTTGTGTATTTCATAGTCATGATAATCTTTAATGTTTTGCTGTGACATTGAAATAATACTTTGAAATTCTCTTCTGCATTAACTCTTTCTAGTTTTTATGATTTTTATAGAAGCAAATAGAATTACATCAATAACTATTATTCTTGTATCATAAAATTCATATTGCCAAGTCAGTTGAATATATGAACTGCTGCCAATATTTTTTTTTCAAAAGTTTTTTTTTTTTTTTTTTTTTTTTTTTTTTTTGGCAACTGTGGGCATCAAGTAGTTCTCACTGGGAATAAACTTACTATTGACTGGTTTTAAAAAAAAGTTGATGTGGTTTTATATTCATACAAGGTAAAGCAGTACTTCTAGCTAATGTTGTTATTTTTAAAACTTATGACCAACACCTCTCCCCAAAAAGGTTCCCTCTCAGCTTACAGTACATTCATTTATTTTTTGTTTTTGAATGGTCATCTTTAAAAGTACTGAACCAGTTTAATGTTTCATGCATTATAAAATGAATAATAGAATTTTAAACATTTGTTGCACATGTAATTCTGATGGACATAACCATTTTCTATGTGGGTTGGTTGATAAGTAAGGTTTCAAATGGTGTGGAATTGATAATAGTGGAATTAGAAATGTATTTGAATATTGTAAATCATTGTTGAAACTAGATTGTTTAAATTTATTCTATAGCACAAAGCTAAATAATCGTTATAATTAGTTTACTCATGTTGTAAAAATTGATAACATATATGAAATGTATATAAATGTTCTTTGGTTGGATTATTTAATGGCATGTAAACCCCCTAGGGTTATTGAATGTCAAAATTTGACTCAAATAATTATTACACAGTTATATGGTTTCAAATATTCTAATCTACTACTAATAATTTATGTACAATTATATGGTTTCAAGTAACTATTCCTATTTAATAATGATAAAAACAAAATAATTTGCAAACAGTTACATAGTTCGAAGCACTTCCATCAGGTATGATCACACAGGGTCACAGTAGACCTGCGAGTAATGGCTATAATGGAGTATTCTACACTTCTCAGTGTTCCTGGACTGGTGCCTCACTACTGGATGCATTTTAGTGTCATATCAAGAACATTAGTCCTGGTTATGACAAACTGCATCTGATGGTGACACTCTAGTTCTGTGAAGTAACACTTCATTCTAATTACTCTCAGGTCCACTCTGAACTGGAGTGGTGGTACCTATTAGGGTCCTAACTAGGGGTCAAATAGAACTGCTCAATCATTTACTATGTTGAAAACCATTTAACTGTGGCAAATAGAACTATTAGTGTTAGCAATATTTGAAACCATTTAACATTGTGCAAAAAGAATGAACCCTGATTTGTGTAAAAAAAATTGTTACCTACAAATTATTCATTTACAAATCATACTTAATATATATGTATAAACAGGATTTGGTATTAAATAATCAGCTAGAGTTAATATGCTGTAAATCACAATCAACCAACCTCCAGGACTGGAGCCTCACTATCAGGTGCAATTCGGTCATACCCAGGACACTCATTAGGAGAGTCAAACCCCTCTGCAATGGTGCAGTTGGCGTATTCTAAGTCCCAGTTGACAGGGCGGGTTGATATGCTGTTCAAATCAATCAATCAACGAAAAACTTTGGTCCAGAGTACAAACATGTTTTTTTAAAGCTGTAAATAGTTTCTGTAGTAAGTGTTTTGTTATCTCCTTGTACCGAAGATGTGGGCTTATAGTGTATCATGAAATATTGCCAAAATATTGGACTTACAGGTTCAAAGGGTTAAAACTATTGTCTGTTAACTGGATGCTATCCTATGTTAAAGAATTCCAATGATATTGGTTTTGATGTTTGTTTTTTTTTGTTTTTTTTTTTTTAATTTTTGGATAATTAATTAAAATATCAATAACAACAAAAAAGAAATTTCCCAAAACTTGTGAGGTGCAACCAGTGGTGAGATATAAGTACTGAGTTGTTTGTCTCTTTAGTCTGTATTACCTGAGGCTCTGTTTATTTTAAGTACATTTTGAAGTCTGGTCAAACATCAAAGTTAATATATTTGCTGAATAACATTACTTAAAGCTCATTCTTTGAGTATGCTCTTGCTTTTATATGCTGGTGTGATAATCTAATTGGTAAAGCATGGTGTAGGTGTTGAAGTTTTTGACCATTATTGCTATTTTTGTCAGTGTTGACTTTCATCAGTTTTATTACCTTGTTCTGCTTGAAGAAAATAGGACCCAACAAAAAATAAAAAAAACATACAAACTCTCTTGTAATTGGTTTTCGTCAGTTGACTACAAAAAATTTAAACATTTACTTTATATGATATGATATGATATGAAGTATATCTATTCTAGTAAAAACCAATGATCATCTATTGGTTTGTCTTATTAGACCTTGGTGGCTGAAAATTAGTTTATAAAGTTGGTTGGTTGTACAGTATGTCAACACTTGGGTTATTTTATGCTCCGATTATATACAGTACAAAAATACAATCATCTGGAGGTTGCAGGTGAGTAACAATACAGGAATACTTAACACTTGTACCCGGTTATGGCTAATGGAATCAGAACAGGCGACCCCTGTAGATTCAATAAAGGACATAGTTGGAAGTTCCATGTAGGTTCTTGAGTTCAACAAACACCTGAAGAAAGCCAGAAGACATATCAGCCGAAATGTACTCTTACTTTGGGTCAGAGTGGACTTGAGAGTATTTATTTACCCAATCCCTCCACTACAGGCAGAATGTGACACCAAGTCAATTTTTAAAAAAGAGTACAGCTAGTTTGAATTCTGTTTTCCTTCTAAAGTGGTTGCCATACCAAAGCTAAAGAGCTCTGACTGCTCTACTATTTACCCATAGCTGATGGGAGAAGAGATGGATTCTTGCCTTTCTCAAGGATATTAGTGTGAAAGTGAAGTGTAAACAACCTTTTCTGGGATTTGAACTTGGGGCGCTGCATCCATTTCCTTTACAATAACTGTTATGCTCGGTGCCTCCAGGATGTTGATCTGGGAGTAATGGCAACAAAAAGGTGACTCCTCACTCCCCCAGAACTGCAGTCTTGGCACTGGATGTAGTTTAGTGTCATATATATATATATATATATATATATATATATATATAATTTTTTTTTTTTTTTTTTTTTTTTCTGGTGGTAAGGGAGTCTCATCCCTTTCCAAGGGATGCTGTCAGTATATTCTAGGCCCTGTCGACAAGACCATAGTCTATAAGGATAACAGACTTGTACAGGGGATAGGTGGTAATGACCTTTGAGGTTAGTGCATTGATTTAATGTCAAAACTGCTATTTCTGACTAAATGGAAAGAGATAATGAGTTAAGTAGAGAAATAGTTGTTCAAGAATCTCCAAGAAAAAAAAACTGTTTATACTTGCCACTGAAGGAAAAACTAAAGCTAATGTTGTTTATCCAGACGCATTATCAACATAAAAACTCTTTTTGCATTTTGCCAGAATGCTGTTTGCTATGTTATCTTCTTTTTTTTTTTTTTTTTTTTTTTTTTTTTTTTTTTTTTTAACATGTTAGAATTTACTAAATAACCTTTAAGTCTTGATTACTTTTTTCTTTTTTTCTCTAACAATGCTGTGTGCCAATAGCTAGTACTCAAGTGATTCAAAAGTTGTGCAAAATTTTTATGTGAGGAAGAATTTGATGGCTTTGGATGCTTTTGCTGCAGTCATGAAGGTGACAAATCACACTAGACTATGAGATACCCAGCTTTCTTGATACTCTGAGTCCTACTCACTGGATTTGCCTCTATGGTTTGGAGACCACAGTTTTAGGCCTATTTGATCTTGTCTGATCATAGAGCTTCCTGTATTGTGAACAACTGCACCTTCATCTTTTGCATAACAAATATTTTGGGTTGCTTCTACAGCATTATGGCTAGGTGTGAACTTGTAAATCTTAAGTTCCTGTATTAGACTACACTGCATGTTCATCTATGAGTCTTTTAAATCACATATGAAGCAATGCATAATGTATCAATGCACCAAATACCATGATACTATCACCCACAGTGTCTTGAAGTGCTTCAGTCATGTAATATGTGCTGCAAACTAGTACATATCATGTGGTTTCATTAGCTGATTTTTAATAGTCATAAATGTTAATGGTCATCATGTGTTCATGAGAAATCCATTATGGTACAAAAATATTATTGTTCATATTTTCTCTATGCTGAAATGGCAAATCACGAAAAACTGCTGATACAAGTCTTTGTAGATAAGTTTGAAATCACAGTTTTTGGCTTGACAGTCATTATCATTGCTTCAAATAGAATAAACTCAAAATGAAAACCATATCAATTGAATTTGCCTCAGCAGGTACAAAACCTAATGGATAAAAGTATCATATCCATGACTGCTATTTCTGAAATTAGTTTGTTTTTATTTGTAATGGTTGAGGTGGTAAAAAAACATCATTTGTTTCTTATCTGAATTCGGGTAGTGACTAATTTTATTTTTGGACTAGTTTTGAATTTTAATTTTACTCACTTGAAGGATGCTTCTGGTGACCATTAAGCTTGATGTCAAATCATGTCCTGTTTATGGAATTTATAATTAATTCCAAATAAATAAAGAAAAGCACTGTACTTAGAATTTTATTATCTGCTTTTAGAAATTATAATGCTGGGGTGAGCAAGAATGCAGTCCTCATACTTATTGAGTTTGAAATTGTATTGGAAATAGTTTTATTTTCTAAAATCATATTAACACTAATGCATTAACTGAAGTCTTTTGCTGTGTTACATAGAAATATGGGATGAATATAATATTTGATGACTAACCTTTGAACAGTTTATGCACTACCTACCTAGATGGCATGTCTCTTCTGTGTGTGCATGAATGCAAAAGTATACATATTAGCAGAAGAACCTGCTATTGTTAGTTAGAAATAATATACTAAAGCTGTTTTAGTTAATCAAAACTTCATTCTATTTACTTTTTATATAAATGAATCTTGTCTTTAAAAGAAGCCCTAGTCTCAACCCCTTGTGAGGAGAATGGCCCCTGAAGATGGCAATTTTATTTGCCTTCTGGATGAATTAGACCTTCCTGATTAATTTTGAACTAAAATATTTTGGTCATCTATAGGAGTTGGTGGGGGGGTGTCCACTGCTCACCTTACCTCATGTTCTTTCCCTTTTCAGATATTTTTAAAACCTATCTTAAAGTCAAGGGATTTTAAATGCCAATTTTCAAGATTTGTCTATTAGCCGAGGAGTAAAATGAATCCTTTTTGAGTAAACCACCACTGCAGGTGTAATTTGTTTTTTCTATTTTGATGAATTAAATGTTTCTGATCAATTTTATGCAAGAACCTCTGTCTCCTACCCAACCAACAAATATCAAAACACTCCTTGAAGTGAAAGGACTTCATCCAAGTTTCATCAAGATTGGTTCATTAAGTTAGGAATTCATAGGTAACAAGCAAGCAAAGAGAATTAATTATAATGGTCAGATTCCCTGAACTTCTGGGTAGCATCCTTTGTCTTTTTGACATTATAAAAAAAAAGTATTAGTATATTAGTAAAAGATAAAAGATTATGGAAAAACATATGGAGCCTGATTTTTTTTATTTTTTTATTTTTTTATTTTTTTTAATGCATGTTAAAGATGTTAGCTGATGAAAAATGTAGATTATTAAATGGGTATTCAGGTAATCAGGAAATTCATTATAAACAACTTTTCCTCAAGTAATCTAAACTTCCTACTAATTATTAGAGGTGAATGTGGAGAAAGGAAATCTTATCAATTTTAAGTTAAAATGTTCCAAGGACCTCTTTACCCACTCCACTAACATATACCAATAAAACACTACTTGAGGTGAAAAGACTTCACTTGTCATGTTGTACCAAGATTAGCTTAGGAGTTTATCATCACTAAGTTCTAAATATTTTGCTTTTCATTTTTAAAGTGTATAGAACAGTTAGTTTAGATTTTTCAGTAACTTTTTATTTTAGTTGACTTTGTCTTTTTGAGATTATAAAAAAAGTATTTGCATATTAGTGAAAGATAAGATTATGAAAAATCATGCAGGGGCTGATTTTTTTTTTTCTTTTACTTTTATTTTTTCAAGATTGCAAACAGACAAATGTCTTTGCCACATAAATAGAACTTTCATTGTAATAGTGATGATTTGGCTTATGACTTTCTATTAATTCTGTTATCTATCTATTCACTTTGACTCACTTTTCACCACTTCTCTCCTTACAGGTGACAGGTTTTTCTGCCTCATTGTAAGCTTTGTCAACCTTTGCCATCTGGTCTGTACAAATTTTGCACAGTTTGTCTATGAGGCAGAAATCTTTATAGACCAGATTTTCTTCCTGTTGCCCAGCTTTCCTATGAAAGAAAGATTTTTGTATTGAATTCAGTTTTCCTTCTCATGGATGACTGGTGCCTTTGTTGGTAGGTGTGACATTAAATGGCAATACAGAGAATAAATTTGTAAACCCACAAATGATTGGTAACAAGTTCTGACTCAGATTACTTGATTCAGTTCAGCATTAAATCCGGAAAGATGTTCCTTCCTAGCAGGAAAACATAAAATTAAATGGCCTATATGAGTGAGGGTTTTTATGGTAATTAAGATTCATTTTTAACCGGGATGCAATGTCAATGGCTATTTATTTCTGACAGGAAGTTGTTTATGGCTTATACCCAAAACATAATCCAATGCCTATCCTATCTTGGTATGAGTGAAATTGCCTTGTTTCCTTTAACTATTTAGACACTTATTTTTGGTCAGACAAAAATAAAATTTCAAAATTCAAAGAAAAATGAAACTTACTTATTTATATTTAAAAAAGTTATAAACAAGAACCATATGCAGGGTATTTTAATCATAGCTGAGACTCTCCACTGGTATTACCAATCCCTAGTCAGAATAGGCCCAGAAGCAATGATTTTTTATGGGTAACAACCCTACCAAGATTAGAGAGCTTAGTCTACTTTACTATGTATCTATAGGTGAGGAGAAAAGAGATAGATATCTGCCTTTTCTAAAGGCATTAGCACAAACTGAAACACAAACAGCTTTGTCCAGAATTTGAATTTGGCTTGTTGAGTCCATTTCTCTAATGATAATAATTAAGCCATAATCACTTTGTAATCTCTCTCTACTCATTTTATTAAAATTCCTGTGTAATTGGAAAAAAACATGTAGAAAGAATATGCTTAAGTTTTACAATACTCAGATTGAGTTCAGGTAAAAACTAACTTTTTTGACCTTATTTAATTTTTAAAAAATTTCAATTTAGTCTTTTTTTTCTCCTATTCTTTAGGTAGGAATATTTACACAGCTTGATGGAGAGCTATGCCACACTAAAAGCTGACAGCTGTGTTGGGGATGAGGATGATGGTGATGACAACTTCCTCACAACAATAAACTACTCGGTTTCATTCATCTGTAGGGAAGCTTCGCGTTGTACTCTGCTACTCTGTTGTCAGGTAATGAATACAGCGTTTAAACAGACTAATATAGATTAGTTATTCTGTGACCATTTTAGTCCTCTGTCTGTCTCTCTTTATCAGGTGTTATGGTTTCTCTGTATTTTCTTCTATCTCTTTATCCTCTTTGCTTATCTTAATTTTAAAACTGAGAATGAGGAATCTTGACAGTTTTGTTGGCTATACTGACTTGTTAGTGCTGTCCTATTAGAATAAGATAAGTTGATACTTGCAGGCATAGATCATTGGTTTGGAAACTGAGTTTGGCTTGAAGAATGGAGTTAATTTTGTAAACTGATTTTCAAACTCAAATACTAAAGCTTTTTACTAAAATGGTGTTGAATATAACTGAATTGATCTAAACATTTCATTTTATGGCAGACTATTGATTATATGATGATAATGACTTTGAAGAGAAAATAACTTTTCGTTAAGTATTTATAGTGAGTAATGAGTTATAAGGAAAGCAGACATTGTCAGAGATAAATTTTGGGTACTGTAGCCTAGATTTTGTTTTGCTTTTATTATGTAATGATATTTGTATTCTGAATGTGATCAGATGAAATGGATATAAAAGAAATACTGTTAGTAATTTGTTACAGTAACATAAATTTATAGAGATTTGGTCACCAACCAGATTATACTTTTACTAATTATATATATATATATATATATATATATATATATATATGCAAATGAGAAAATTTGCTAGAAAAAGTGCTCAATGCTATTGTTGCAGATAGATATATAACCCCTCAAAATATCAAATTATGAACACTAGAAGTCTGTTATTTTAAGTTTCAAGTGGTGTGCACAATAATCAGACAGAAAAAAATATATTGCATTTCTGATGGTGAGTCTACAAGTGACACATAAACAATCAGACATCAGTTGGTTCAATAATATTGGACTGGGCTTGTACCTGTATAATGAAAAATAATGGCCGGATTTTACTATAGATTGGAACTTAACAGCTTCTACAGTTATTTGCAACAAACCTTTCTAATTTTGATGTAATGAAATACATAGCATTGCCAGCATTTTGTCTACATCTGGTATTAAATTGGTCTCTGACTTGAAATATCTGTTCAAGTTTGAAAATCAGTATTGCGAATGAAATTTAGTAAATCTAAAGTTTAAAATGAACATCAAATTTAAACCATGTCCAGGATAGAAATATTTCACCATAAAAAAAAGTCTTTCAAATTTAAAAGAAAGCCTCATGGGTATTTGCCTATTGTAAAAATCACATGCACTATGGCTCATAAAGAAGTATATCCTAAATTTTTCTCAACCAAAGATTTCCTGTTGGAACACTACACAATAAAAACAGGTTTTATTTATTTCCCAAATCTACAAGCAATGGGACTATATGTATTTACCCAACCACTCTGCATGTCTGGGATATGACAAGGTCAACTTTTCAATGGAATTTAACAGGTTTCAATTCAGTTTTCTTCCTTAACCATTTGCCATATTAAGGTTAAAGAACCCAGTCTACCTTACAATTTACCCATAGCTAGAAGGAGAATAGTTGGATTCATATCTTTCCCAAGGGTATTATCACTATATAAAATTCAAACAGCCTCATCCAGGATTTGAACTGAGTTTTGTTTGCTTTGGTTTCTTTGTTTAATGGCATATCAACCTTTGTGGGATATTCAATGCCAAAGCCATTTTTATAAAAGAATGGTAGTGATACTATTTAACCTATATCTGTAAATTTAGTTTTACTTATCCTTTCTTGTATTACATATGTATTGTTAGGATAAAAAGGGGGAAACTTAGAAAAATAACCTACATTTTTGAGATTGACACATTCCTATAGGAGTAGAATGTGACACATGGTTAGTTTAATTTGTGGCAGGGTGGGTGGTGCTCACCATACATATATTTAAGCAAGAAAAAAATATTTGGTCCCTTTAATCAGTGATATAAAGGTTTCAAACTGCTCAGATACTGTCTTTTTGAGTGATAGAGCGGTACTGCTCTAGGGTCAGAATTCATCAATTTTCTTCACCCTGCCTGACGATAAGAACTGTGCGCCACATAGCTGAGGAAATGGTAGTTTATTAGCTTAGCTTAGTTTGGCAAAAAGCCAGGTGTATGGGACACCTTGTGAGAATTGAACTCATGAGCAATGGTTGACTACTCTGACTTGCTAACCATTGCATCATTTCAGATGCCCAACATAGCTATGGAACTAAAACAGATACCTCTTTCAAAGTAGAAAGTTGGAAGGCTAGTTAAAAGAGATCTGATCCTTAACATCATAATGAATAAGCATTTTAAAAAAGAAAAAAAAGCTCAGTTCCTGTACCTGGAATAAAATGATGCCATGATATAATATATTAAAAAGTAAAAAAAAAAAAAAATTAATGACGAACAACTTTGAGTTTTATGATGACTGATCATCAGCTAAGATTCATTGAAACACTACATCTGTAGCCAATGAAATGTATGGTATGTATTTACCTAACCCATCCACCACAAGCAGGATGTGATATAAAATTATTTTTTAAGCAAAGTAAAGCTGGTTTGAATTCAAAATTTTTCTTCTAGACTGGTTGCCTAACCAAGGTTAAAGAACCTAGCCTGCTCTATTACTTACCCATAGCTTCAGGGAGAATAGATATTCAGACTTTTCTCAAAGTTTGTTTGGGTTTTATGGCATATCAACTTTTGTAGGTTATCTGATGCCAAATCCATTTTTATACAAACAGTTCTATTTCAAACAATTCAGTTTTGCATAACTACATAGTTTAATTGTCAAAAATATTTCTATTTCAAGCTATTCAGTTTAATTACTTTTAATTCAGTTTAGTATAAGTATAGTTTTTGTTTACACACAGTTAAATGTCAAAACTGTTCTTTTTCAAACAATTCAGTTAAGTGTAAGTACAGTTTCAATGTCAAAAACAGTTTTATTTCAAGCAATTCAGTTTAGCTTACAAAAACAGTTCCATTTCAAACAATGCAGTTTAGCATAAGTACAATTTAATTCTATTTGACCCATAAATAGGACCCTATCAGTGGGCCAGAGTGGACCTGTGAGCGATGGCAATGAAAGGGTACTCTACATTTTCCAAAGCTCCAGCATTACTGGAACCTCACCCTCAGATTGCTTAGTGTCATATCTAGGACACTCATTGTGGGGGTCTTACTCCTCTGCAGAGATGCAGTCGGTGTATTCTACAGCTCCAGCCAACTGGGTAAGGCATTATTTTGGAGTAAAATACTGATAGCTTTGTCCAATATTTGAACTCTGCCAAATCCATTTCCTACAATGATAACTGTATATAGTACTCCTTTTACATGGACAGTACAAAACCTAAGTAATAGGATAGAATATATGAATGTGAATGTACCTGATAGTGAACAAATTACCATGCAGAATTTCTATAAATAAGTTTCAGTAGCTAAAATTGATAGTAATAAAAATTAGATTTAAAAACTTATGCTATATGCTTGTATTTCTACTTATGATTAATTTTCTCCTTGACATTGTAAAATGATCCCTGTTAGTTCACTGTTCTGAATGATAATCCTGTAAGCCCAACATTTTATGGTTTGCACTATTCTACTATACATAATAATTTTGGTATTTCAAGTTCAGAGATCAGATATAACTAATAAAAAAACTTAATATTGTAACTATTCACTCCCCACCCCCAACAATGAAATGATGGGATATCTGTTCCCAGGAGTAAAGTTTTATGCTCAATTGTTTTTGTAAGCTCACGTACAAAGTATCTAATGGCCCAGGACCTAAGGGTTCAAAGAGTTTATCGTTTGAGCCTTGGATGAATACTAATAAGTTCTTGAGTTCAATTGATAGAGATGTGTTGGTATAGATCAATATAAAATATAACTAATCCTTAATGATATTCCTATCCAAAATTGGCTAAAAACTGACAGCTTTCCAACTGAAATATAAATTATATTATGTAGTGTCGGTTTTCTTTCCCACCTGTAACTTTTTGAAAGGAAAAGGTGCATGGGGTGATGCTATTGAAAAGGATGTTGGTTCTTCAATTCACTAGCTTGAGTTTATACCTATGGGCTTAGCTTTGCATGTTCACACTTTTTTTCTAAACTGCACTATTAATGTACTTGTAAAATAGTAATAAACATGTCAAAATGAATGAGAGAAAACTATGGAATTAATTGCATCATGAAAATTGAAAATGAGTCTTGAATCTCTGCATGTATTGCATTTGTATTGTAATATGAAAGGACTAAATGAATGGATTTTGTTACTTTTATTCTACACTTATGTACCCGGATCAGTGTCATTGTCTTGGTTGTTATTATAGTCATATTATGCTTTTGACCATTGTCTGTTGTAGTCAGTAAATTTTAAACCAGACTCTTTATTTGTACCATGCTTAGAGAATATTTTGTATCTGTTAATTCCTCACTGACAATGATAGACATTTGAAGAAGGTCTGATAGTACCATAGCCAAAACATTGTGAATATAACAACCAAGATGAAGACATTTGTCCAAGTACATCAATGTATAATAGTGATAATTTTTCATCCAAGATATTCAGACAAATTTGTAACTTTGGTCCAAAAATGTCTTTATGGTCAAATATCTTCTTTTTCACTCTACTGGGATTTTTCTTTTGTTTCTCTATTTTGTTATTCTCTTATCTATGGATGGGTTTCTCACCTCTACTGACTCTTCTACTTGTCTTTTTCTTCCTTTCCCACCCACAAAAACATGAACTTCTTTTTTGCATGTCATTGATACTGCACCTTGCAATATTCAACTGCCAATTATAGCAACCCTTTTTCTTTCATGAGAAAGGTGTTTTTTAAAAAAAATTTTTTAATGTTTATTGCCAGTATTCAAATTTTAAATTAAATTTTTCAAGAAAGTTTTTTGACTAAAAAATTGCTTTTTCAGAAATTTTCTGACTTTGATAAATTAAATGTAAATATTCTGTTATTGGTCTTTTGTCTATTTTCAGTAAAAAAAAAAATTGTCTGGGTTAAAAGCGCAGAGGATAATCCAAAGTCAGACGTTTTTAGACCTTATTCTTTTGATGCATCATTGGGGAATGAGAAGAGTTTTGGTAAATGGGTCTGTTTACCAAAACTTTTCTTGTTTCCCAATGATACTTGCATCAGAAAAATGAAGTAAAAAAAATGTCTGGCTTCTGGTTAATTTTACTGTACTTTTAACCTAGGCTAAAATAACCTTTGTCTAATGATTATTTATTCATATATTATATAAAGTATTGTTACTTTTATTTGTAGCTTTATTACTTTTAAGTAAGAGTTTATACTTATCAATTTCTCCTTTTATTTCTTATAAATGTATAGAAATAGATTTGCAAAATCATTATCTTTTTATCTTTTGTTTTAAATTTATTGCTCAAAATGTTGAAAGGATTATTTTGAACCGAAGACAATATTGTCTCTAATTTTTTTTTCTACACATCATTTTACATTTTAAGGATAAAAATATAAAGTTATTAAAATTTAAAACTTTTCTGAATGTTTTTAAAAGAAAATCTTGTATCTTTGAATATTTGTGTTGGACAAAGTTAAATATACCAGATACTATTCAAATGAATTTTGTATTCTTGATGTTTTTAGCTGAACATTTTAGTTGATTCTTTCTTCAGCTTTTGTCTGATATATAATCGGAGAGGGGGCAGAGTAAAAAAGAAAAAAATTCTTTTTTACAAGAAGTATACAGGATATCTAAGAAAAATTGATCTCATTTTGTGATTTAATAACTTGACCACTTATCTTTACAATGATCTCAAATTTTAACAATATGTGTTGAAAGAATTCAAAATTCTATATTTAATGAAAGCTGAAGAATGGATTTGACAAAACACTGTCAACAACATCAAGAAAACTAAGCTACTACTTAATTGTCTGAATAGTATTTGATATATCTAAAATTAAAAAATCTAAAACTTCAATCTTGATAATTTGATCACAACTCATTGTATTTACCATGTATTCCCTTTATCTCATAATTGTTATTTACTTATATTTCATATGCTAAATGCAACAACTATTATAGAAAAGAGGTAGTATTATATCATAAACTTCTAATGGATGCTACAACTGACATAAAGAGGAAGAATACATTTTGTAAGATTAATAATATCCTTCTCTTATAGTATGATGAATTTGGAATTTTTAATGTTAATATAAACCAAAAAGGAAATCACTCTTCTTTTGTACCTGTTCATTAAAACTTTCATTGGTATTTTTCTATTTTCATCATGTAAAGCAGTTAGCTGTTTTGCTTTTAATGATTAGGAAAGTTACTCCTATGTTGGAATTGACTTGTAACATAAACCAAGTTATTTTATGGTTACAAAGCAAGTGTAGGATATAAATAACACAGAGTTAGGAAGACACAAGCTTACACACAAACGAAGACATAGACGAACACAAGCCTCTAAGCCAGTAGCCGATACTATGTCCAACCAATTCCTTTCCTTCCTCAACTAAAGTTCATGACCTCTTTTCAAATGGCCGAGAATTATATTCAAAAGGAAAACCCGACAAACTTTCTTTCATCAACGAGACACGCTGTCGCCACAATCGTAAAACCCGCTATAAACTTAATGTAAGTAAGAAAGACTTATTTACGGACTCTGATAACATGAACATACACACATCTTTCAACAAATTTATTCTTTTCTTCAAACTTTATTTTCCAAAAGGCCATTTACACATCATGTATTTTGTTTTTCATATTCTGTTATATGCATATTAAATTGTTTGTTATTTAATGTTCGTTATGTTCTATTCCATTTCTTTTGCGCGATTGTAATGTTTTGTGTTGTATTTGTGGTGGGAATAATTTAGAGAGCAATCTACAGAAATAACCAAATTACATACTCCCCCCACACAAGTCAAATAAAGAAAGATTTGGAATAAGTATGTGTATAGATAGTGGCATATGCATTTTTATTTAAATTATTTTTTTACATAAAATTTAAACTAGGTCTTTTTTCACCTATAAATAGTTTAATGCTCTTGAAATGCAAATTTTCATTGTACAAATAAAGTGAGATGTGAATATGACTATTTTCTGAAACTTAATATTAAGTGGTAGTATGTGACACATACAAAGACAAAGGGCACAGACCTAGTAACCAGTGCTACAAATGTATTGTTCTCTTTGGTGTATTGAGGAAGTAGTGCTCTAAGGTGGGACTCCACAGAAACAAACTCTTTTTCCCCTTGCAAAGACAAGAACATGGCTCTGAGAGATACAGGTGCTTCAATTTAATATCAGCCTTATATCTCCGACATTTGTAGCATTCATCAAATGTTTATATAATATAATACTACCTCTGTCCTATAATAGTTGTCATTTAGCATGTTATATAAACAACCATTATGAGTCAAAGGGGTTATATGATGGTAAAAACTATAAGGTATGATCATATTATCAAGATTGGAGCTTTAGGTTAAGTTGGACAATCTTCATAAATAGGTTTTTAGGGCATACTGTTATCTTTTACCTGTTTGTAACAAGTAAAATTCCATAATTGTCACTTGTTATATTATGAATACATCAAAATTAATTATCCATTGAGACATTTTTGGCTTTAATGATTTTTCAATGATGACTCTTGTACAAATTCTTTATTTAGGTCTCTAAAGTAGGGTATCAGAAACAGTGACCAGATATAAGGTTTGACACTTGCATGCTGCTGGATTATAATTATTCATGATCATCCATAAATAAGATATTGTCTATATTTGTTTGGAATTTTATGAGTATTATATAGGAGTCAGTAGGTAACAAAACTGTTTATTCATGTAGTAATTCATGGTTAACTAATCTCTATTGACTTATTTTGCATGTGATTTAGTAGCATTTAATATGCACTTTTGTATATTAATTTTTTTTATCAAGGACTTTTTTATATAATTGCTTAAAGATCCTATTCATCCTTGGGTATGATATCCAATACTGTACCATTTTAACAAGGTGCCCCATGCTTAAAGGCTGCTTTTAGCAACAATTAAGCTTTGTCAACTCGAATCCTATTTATAGAATTTATATTATTGCAAATAAAGTATTCTATAATTAGCATTTAAAATTTCTCTCTCTTGAGAAGTTATAATGGCTGTATTTAGTATGAACATAACCTCACATTAAGTTGCAAATTGGATTGGAAATTGATTTATTTACTAAACTGTCTTCTTTTGACATGCAAGTCTTAGGTTGTTTACAGTACCTGCTGTTAATAAGTAGTCTTCCAAGTACTGAGCAGGTTCCTTGATACTTCAGGGATCTAACTGAAAGTACTGATTGACCATTCTTGCACCAACAAGTCTTGCTATACTGGGACATTTTTGTTGACTTAGGCATTATGAATTATCTACATATAATTCTAGAGAATTTTTTTTTGTGTAACAAGTATCATTGATAAAGATCTTTAAAAATTTACAAGTGTTAAAAAAGTATTTTGAATACTATAAAAGAAAAAAAATGGAACCATGTCTATTTTCACTAAATTATAGCCTATATTTACTGCAGAAATATATTTTGTCTTGTATGGAAAATGATTCTATTATAAACTATTGTGGTTTAAGTCATCAATTCTAGTGGTAAATGTGTGTATTTATATTAAATTTTGTCTACATCACAGAAACTCAGCACTCATGGCACAATGGTTATCCTCATAGGAAATGTACTTGGCCACTCATGTTTAAATTCTGAGCAAGGCTGTTAGCATTTTTCATACGGTTGATATCATTGGAAAAGATATTAATCTAATTCTTCTAGCTATGAGTAAAATAGTAGTGCAGACTGGTTTTTTTTAACCTGTATATGCCAATCAGTTTAGAAGGAAAGCACTGAATTCAAACCAGTTACACTTTCCTTAAAAAGTTGATTTTGTGTTGTATCTGGCTTTCTTCATGCCAGAAATATTGAACTTACAGTATATAGTAAAATAGTGCTCAGCCCAAAATATCGGTCATAGATTCAAAGTGTTATTATAGAAATTATTTATTGACAGGTTGAATGCTTTGTGTTGTTTGCCAAAGCCCCCCAAAAGGTTGTTCTTTCAACTGTGCACATATATCCCCATGGAAGCAGTAGAGAAGATTGGAGCTATTCTTGACATCTCATAATAAACAGCCAATATTATTGATAAGTCATCAGAAGTACCTCTCCTCTAATATGAATCTTGATTTTGATCATTTGAGTATTTTAATTAACTCTGAGTACCATTTAGTGCTGGTACTAGATTTCCTTAGATATTTTGTCAAGGCTCATTCTGATACAACTGACAAGAGAAAAAATGTTATTGTATATGTTTAAGTGAGGCTAGATAGTCAGTTTTTATTTCTTTATTCATTTTTTAAAAGATAGATTTTCAGATAAAAATACATTAAAATCTTTTGATATTAAAGTCTTTTTGATGCTTAGTGAAAGGGGAAAACAAAAAGCATGGATAAATGAAATATAAACCATCAATTTGCCTTTATTTTGAAAATTGTCTGGTAGTATTGACTTTAGTTGAGTTATTTACTCTCTTGTAAATAATATTGTTTAACCCTTTGAACTCATAAGCCCAATATTTTGGGCTGAGTGTGCTATATACAATGCAGGGATTTTCAATAATAAATGGCTTAATATAGCAACCACTTAATCTTAGTTTTAATGAAATGAAACAAAGATGTTTTCTTTAGAGCACAGTCTGAATGCATTTTGTGCTCAATTATTTTGGCTGCTGTGTTGGCTAGGGCTGTAGGATAATGGTTAAGTAACTTTCAACACACTACTTTGGCCCCTAATGAGCTAGACAAGCAGTTGGACAGATCAGATCTATTGGCTGGTTGTCTCAAGCGCAAATACCTACATGTTTTGTCCTGATCATATTTTTCATTTTTCACCTGCAGCAAGCTCCCAACCTTTATTTTTTAGGTGCTAGAAAGCAGTGGCTGAGGGTCAATTGCATTGAGAATAATTCTTAATTACTATAATTGATAATGTTTACTGAAAACCTGAAATAGGCAAGGGCTTCAAAACCTACTCCCAGCTTCAGTATACTGGTAGTGTATCTCTGTCTCAATCAAGGCGAATGGGTTTCCCTCTTGGTACATTCCCAACACAAATTGGACTCTGTGGTGGGTGGTGGCGCACAGTATGAGCAAAAAATAAACATCACTTATGCCATTTTCTAATGAAAAAAGCCAAAAGAAATTTATCTAAATCAAACTGGTGGCAGACTTTTCCAGATTCATTGTCTTGAATAGTCAGAGGAGGTCTGCCTTGTTAAATTCTCCCTTTTTCTAATAGAAAAGGTTATTTCAATGAGAGCTACGCCTAGAAGAGTAAAAAAAACAAAACAATAAGAACTTGCTTACTGAGGTGGACAGCTGGAGACGGGCTGAAAACATCCTCAAGATGAAGGGGGTTCCATATGACCAAAGCATATCCCCATGAAAAACTGAACACTTCTAAAGGAGTTATCAGAAGTAAGGAGTTGGCCATGGCTACAGAAGAGTAGATGACAGCAGCCCTGGGAAAACAGGGCATGACAAACCTCAGAATAATTACCATTAGAAAGGGTGGAGAGCAAATTGAGACCAACACCTACATCCTGGCATTTAAATTCCCAAGGTATTGAAAATCAGGTATTGTCTTGAGAGGGTTGAACAATATGTCCCAGCACCCCCTGAGGTTCTTCAAAGGTGAAAAATATGGACATCACTGGGAAGCTTGCAAAGGATGATGTAAAGGGCTCATCATATCCCATCATCATCTGGACAAGAGCAACTAAAGGCAGTGAACCTCCCAAGCCAAACCACAGATCCCTCAACAATAAATATACATATAAAAAATAGATTTAGCTTTATGGAAAGAATAGAGACAAAAGAGCCTACCATCAAAAACGAATCAAAACAAAAAATAACTCCAATCCAAGCAAAATTCGTTGCTCAAACCTCATACAGTGGAACTACAGAGGAATTTGGGCCAATTACAAAGAACTACATCCAGAACCCCAAAATAGTTTGCCTCCAAGAAACATTCCTCAAAGAAACAAGTTCTATTAACTTCAAACACTACCAACTATATAATCATTTTAAGAAAAACAAAAACAAAGCCTCTGGAGGTGTATTGATCCTAGTTAGGAAAGACATATCTCAACACCAAATCAACATAGACTCTGAACTCCAAGCAATTGCTGTTAAAGCAACACTAGACAAGCTAATAAACATTTACATCCCATCATATGCACCTATAAGCAAAACCAAAATAAACTAATAGAACAGATACCTAAACCCTACTTATTGCTGGGTGATCTAAACAGTCACAACACTGTGTAGGGATGCTAGAAAACCAACTAAAAGGGCAAAGATCTTGAAAGTGATCAATACTAATAACCTCTGCATTCTAAGCAACAAATAAAATACCTAACTCAACCCATTCGCAGGCTCATACTCAGCCATTGATTTAACCATATGCGATTCTGTAAGCTACATGGACTGTGAATGGAAAGTCTATAATGATCTCTGTGGCAGCGACCACTTCCCTATCATACTGAAAAATCTACAATCTCTCCATTGGAAAATAAACAAACCCAACTTGGAAGTCTTTGAAACCTTCTGCAAACAGAAACTGTTACAAGACCCAAACATCATACGCCAAACAAAACACTTCACTAAAACTCTAATCTCAATAGTAAACTAAACCATAGCAAAAACCTCAACTTCAAACAAACACCACTCCTTGGTTGAATGATGACTGCAGAACAGCAATTTGCCTGTGTAAGTCTGGCTTATGAAAATTTAACAAAGAGCCTACTACCATCAATCTAAACTCATTTAAACTCCTCAGGGCAAAAACATGAAAAATTATCAAGGAAGCCAAGAAGGAAAGTTGGCAAAACTGTCAACCAACTTGGCTCCTCAACCAGAACAAACACTATCTGGAGGAGGATTCAGAAAATCTCCAGAAAAACCCAACCAACCACTCTCAAACACCTCATGAAAATCAAAACAGAAACAACTACCAAGAACGACATAGCAGACACACTAGATGAAAACTTTTCAGCAAAATCATCTCTCAACAACTCCAATCTACATACAATTCCTTAACTTCAAAACCAATGCAGAGAAGTAGAAACTTAATTTCAAGTCTGAAAAATACAACCAACCCTTTACACCAGCAGAACTACAAGAAGTCATCCAAAGATCACACAACACAACAGTCAGCCTTATATGAAATTTATTATGACTTCTTAAAACACCTACTAAAAAATAAATACTGAACTACCTTTTGACAATATCTAATGATAACTGGATTAATGGTAGATTCCAAGAATCATGGAAAATAGTAACTATCATCATTATACCTAAGCCAGAGAAAGACAGCTCAAACCCAACTAACTACTGCTTAATAGCACTAACAAGCTGTGTCTGCAAAACCATGGCAGATATGGTCAACAAGAGGTTGGTTTGGTTTAGGAATCCGACAACCTTATTACCAATACCCAATGTGGTTTCAGAAAGCAAAGATCCACCATGGATCATGTTGTCAAATTGGAAAACTTCATAAGAGTGGCAAACATTCCAAAACATCTTATAACAGTTTTCTTCAATCTAGAGAAGACTTACAAGACCACCTGGAAATTTGGTATGATGAAAACCTTACATAGCTTGGGGCTGTGAGGCAGATTGCCCAATTTCATAAAAAGTTTTCTCTCGGACAGGAAATTCTGAGTTTGAGTTGGATCAACCTTTTCTAACTTTGACAAGCAGGAAGAGGGAGTCCTTCAAGGGAGAGTATTCTGTCAGTGACTCTATTCAATCTGAAAATCAACATCACTAAGTGCTTCAATCCTGGAATTGATAACTACTTCCATGTTGATGGCTTCTGCATTACTGCCAGATCAAAATACATGCGCACAGCAGAGCGTTAATTGCAACAATGCATCCAGAAAATCAGTTTATGGGCAAGGACAAACAGTTTCAGGATCTCCAAAAGCAAAACTCAATGGATGAATTTTTGTCACTTGAGAAAAATGTGCGATGACCCTCCACTCAAGATAGATGGAACAGAAATTCCTGTTATCAATCAATTTAAAATTATTAGTGGTCTTTGATAAAAATTTAAAAAAAAAGCAATATCCATCCCCCACCTGCAGTACTTGAAAGACAAACGCTGTAAAGTGCTAATTCTCCTCCTTATAATAGCCCATGCAGCATAGGGCACTGACAGCAAACATTCCTGAAACTCTACAAAACATTGATCTGATCTAAGATCAATTATGGTTGCTTTGTGTATGGAGCTGCCAGGACTTTGCACAAAAACCTCGAAACACAATCCACTACATAGGTCTAGGTGCCTTCAGAACATCACCAGTGGAAAGCCTAAATACTGAAGTTCATGAACCGCTTCTCCATCTTAGGTTTGAAAAATCAAGTCTCTAGTACTACACCAAAATAATGTCTGTTCCTGCTAATCCAGCTCATAACTGCATCTTCAGTTCAAAATATTTATTCCTCTTTAATTGAAAAGAAAAGGCAAAAAAACTCTTTGGCCTCTGCATTAAAACTATACTAAAAGAAGCATGACTCACTTACAAACACCCATCATTCTGTACAATTCGGCTCCCTTCCCTGGTTACTTAAATAACTAGTGGTAATACTTGAACTAGCTAGACCCACCAAAAGGAACACTCACCCTTCAATCTATCAAGAGAAATTTTCCAATATCCATGAAAGGTATCCAAACTACTCCCATATCTACACAGATGGCTGCAAAGATGGCACTAGAACCGGATGTGGAGCAGTATACAAAAACAAAACTTCCCCCCAAAATTTTTCCCAAAGGAGGCTTCTGTCTTCACTGCTGAAACCTACGCTATAAAATTGGCTTTTAACATTATCTTAACAAGCAACTCAAAAAGATTCATCATCCATTCTGACTCCTTTTCTGTACTGTCATCCATCAAAACCTAAAAAGTGGATAACCTTCTCATCACTAATCTCCTTAACACTCTAATCTCAATAACTCTTTACAAAAAGGTTCTATTTGCTAGATTCAGAACCATATAGGAATCCAAGGAAACCATAAAGCTGACTCAATAGCCAAATCTGCTCTCTACAAGGTACCAGACAAAAAATCTAAAATCCGATATATGGATGTGAAACCTCAAATCAGGCAAATCGTCACCAAGAAATGGCAACAGCAGTGTGAAGAAAATCCCAATAACAAGCTCTACCAAATTCAGCCCCTCATAAGAGAGGAAACCAAACTGTAGTAAGACTAGAAGAGACCACTCTAAACTGACGACGCACAAGTCACTATAAATTGACCCTCTCTCATATACTAAAATGGGAACTGGTACCAAAATGCTCCTGCAGAAATCTACACACACTGAAGCATATATTGATTGAATGCAAAGACCTCTCCCATATCCGAAAAACTTTCTTCAAAGCCACAAATGTGAAAGAATTACTTGAATCTACTGACCCTACCAACTTAATCAAATATGTGAGAAAAATCTGCTTTCTAACAAAGATATAAGTTCATGGACCTTCCTTACAACAGAAAAGACACCTCAACAATGTGAACAAACAAACAAACAAACTCTTATTTGAAATATTACCCACAATCTATTTGCTTACATATACTTAATGTGTAAACAGGATTTGGTGTTAAATAACTTACAAAGGTTGATATGCCATAAAATCCAATCCACCAACCAATCAATTATTTTTTATTTTTTTAAATAATCTCTTTCCCTGCTGTGGATAAATAGTAGAGTAGAATGGGCTCTTTGACTATGGCAACTTGTTTTGGTGAAGGAAAACTCTAACTTCAAAGCTGTTGTAGACCTCAAGAGGATGGGCTCTACCAGGCAAAGACATCTGCATGAGTAGCACCCCCATTACCAAACCTGGTTACAGTACCAGTGAGTGAGGGGAAATAAAAGTTAAAATTTAGTTTCATGCTATTTTATCTATTTTTAGTGCTCTTAGTAAATTTCATAGCTTGTTAAAAAATTCAGGCATTTATAATTTTTATTTAAGATAAAAATGGTTATAACATTATCTTTCATGTGACTTGATTGTAAGTTTTAATTGTTTAGCAAAAGTCAAGATGTCTCTTATCTTTATTTCCTCATTACACTGACCTTGGTTGCATGATTACCTTACAGTAAATGGGGTATATTACATGAGGAAAAATGTAACAACTCACTTTTGGTTAGGTATGAAATCTTTTTATACTTTGTTTTAAATGTGTGCATTTTAAGAATTGTCTTCAAAAATGTTTTATAGTATAATCTATTTTTTGTTGCAAGTGTTTCATTGTATAAGAGTTTGAAAATTTAAATGATTCTAAATTTTTTATGAATTTAAAAATATTATTAATTTAATCTTACATAAATTTATAAAAATACATATTTATTTTAAATTAACTTCAAGTGTTTTCAAGTTGTAATTATTTGCTCAAACGTGGAAGTCTTTTTTAAAATATTCATTTCACTTTCAGTATTCCAGAGTAAATTTTTATTCATTGCTTCTAATTTAACATTTACTTTTGCCAGCCTATAAGACATGCTTTTCAAAAGCCTTACCCAGGTCAGAACTCCAGGTCAGCCATGGCTGGGGGCAAAATAAGTATGTTGCTCAGCTTCAAAGGCCTTCCTCTCCTGAGACTATACCTTCCTTACACTTGAGACTATACTGAAATGGGTAGGGTAAGAGTCTGTCCTTGATGCCCTCAAAGGAGAATGCCAATGAAGCTGTGTAATTTGTCCCCACTCTCATGTATGTATAAGGGGCCCCACATTAAACTTGACCCCTGTTGAATCCTGCCTTAATGACCTTTTTTTAAAATCTATCTTATTTATTTTTGATTTGATTTTTTTATTTTATTTAAAAAAAATTTTTTTTACTGCTACTAAAATGCAGCTTTGTGATCTCTGGATTGTACTACTTGCACTTGCAGCACTCGGCCTCCTGTTTATTATACCAGTACATTAATTGCAAAGAATATTTCCATACTTTGTGTAAGTGTGTATTATTGGTCAGTAAATAGTTACTAAGTGTGCTTACAAAATAACTAAGCTTATTATCGAGTTCTTCATTTTCCTATATTTTCTCAGTGAATACTTTTTACTGGGTACGATTTTTTTGTTTTTTTGTTTTTGCAGTGCCCACTTTTTCAATAAATTTGAGAGTCTCATAGCTATTGGCTCACACTAATTTTTTTCAACAGCACTAACTTTGTCACTATTCCTTTTCTCCTGAAAGAAATTCCATAGCAGCATGTGGTTTAAACTGCATATTACTCCATCAATTAAAATAAACCCCAGAGCATATGTGGAAAAATATTACTTCAGGTGTTGCTGTGATAAGTGGGAGGCTCAAAATTAACCACAGAATAAACTGTTGATATTACCTGTTAATTTTTTTTAAAGTGTTGCTGAACTTTTGGGGTTTATTACTATTGTGTATAGATGAATGAATCTAAAAGTTAACTGTCAGAAAGGCTTCAGTTTACTACGTGTACTGCAAATTTTTTTTCTAATTGAACAACACTGGCCATAAGACCAAAGTCATATAATATTTTATTGGATCTTGTAATTAAGGTAGAGCACTTAGACCATCTTGTGTGTTCATGACATGAGCAATTCAGTCTGAATTGGAATTAAGCCATGACTTATCGGAATATTAGCTACAGATTAGTAAGTATGGTAAAGCTTGTTGATCATAATTCATTACCTTATCGAGCCACAAGCTCTTAAAACCAAACTGATCAAATGTGACTTTTGTCTGCTTTTTTTAAAAAAAATTTATTTATTTTTTATTTATTTATTTTTTATAAATCAGTCTGCATTACCAAATTGATTTATATAAGGATTCAGCAGGTTTTACAAGTAAGACTGACCTAGGAAAATTTTTTATAGATGAATTTGGAAAATAGGCTTTAAATTAAAGCCTATATTAAAAAAAAAAAACAACAATTCAATGGTCATCAGTCTGAAGTATCTTCAGTATGGTAGTGCTCTGTTGGATCTTAATAACAAAAGTATATTTTATTGATACCAAAGTATGAAAGAGCACTGATACAGACAATAGTGTTGATTTTCTAAGTGAAAATTTTTGGACATATCTCTTGTATGTGGTTCCTTATTATTTGAAGATTTCATCATGAGTGCGTCTTGAAATTTATCTATTGTGGATAAGTTTCTGTTGTACAATCATTTTATTTACCTGCCCCCCCCCCAAAAAAAGCACCTTGCATTTTTTAATGCATTTTGTATGCAGGAAGATCTTTATAAGATTTCTGGTCATTTTTAATGTTTACTTGAAGAGGAGGACAGATATTGATATTTAAGAACACAAATTCAGCTTAGTGGAAAATTTTACAATTCATTTCTTGTTCATTGATAAAAGAGGATTGCTGACATTTTCTAGTTTACTGATGCAGAGAGTTTTAAAATCAAGGAAAGTTATATTTAGTCTCTGACTCAGTATTGGTATAATTGTGCTTTTAATGCTACAGCAAAAAAGTAAAGTTTGATAAATTGATACTTTTTGTCTTGATTTGATTCAAATAAACTTAGGGTTTTGTTTTGGAACCATTACTTATATAGCATATCTTGAACAAGAATAGTCTGGCAGGGTTAGGGTTAGCCCATCACTTTCCAGGTCTGGTTTGAAGTCTGTTTTTCTTCTCTTAAGAAGATTAAAGAGCCTAGTCTGTCCTATAATTTACTGATAGCTGGAGGGAGAATTGCTGGATTCATCTTACCCAGTGGGTATTAGTGCTGGGACCTGGGCCCACTTCCTATGATCATAACCATTATGCCATGAGTGCTTTCCAATGTCTTTTTACTAGGAAAATTATTGATACATTATTAAAATTTTCCTGTCTGTAGGTATTTATTTAGCACCCCCACAAAATCAAAATCTAACATAAGGATTACACTACAGGAAGCAAGTCTCCTGAGCTATGGGTACAAAAATTGCTTATGTTCTTTCAGCATTCTCTTTCAGGCATGCTTCAGTCACTAAGCAATAAACCCAGCCCTTACCCATTTTTATATGTATGCATATAACTTTAAAAATGGCACATAATAGTAAAATTTTCATTACAGAAATACACTCAAAATGCTCTTAAAGAATAAAATAATTTCAAATCCGATTTGCAACTGAATGATTTTGTTGGATCTGCATTTTTCAAACAGTCTTTTATTTATTTATTTTTTCTCTGTTTTTTTAAATTAAAAAAAATTTTTTTTTAGAATATTTTATCTTTTTTTTATTTTTATTTTTTTTAACAATTCAAATTCTAAATAGAAGCATTAATATCATCATAGATTACTATTATAAACAGGTTCACAGGTCTTGTGAAGTTATAAAATCACAAAACAAAGTGAGTTAAGTCTATTGAACTTAGTTTGAGAATTTAAGATGCGGTGTAATTGAATAGTATTGTCCTGAAATATATATGGGTATTATTTGGTCCAGTTAAACCGGAGTTGGGAGTAATTCCATCAGGACAAGAAAACTATTCAAGAGTGAACATTTAAATTTTCCTGGTAAAGAGCTCAATGTAACAGACAATACAGAGCAATAAATTCTTTAAGAAAAACAACAAAAAAGTATATATATATATATATATATATATACAACTAGCTGAAGTACCCTATTTTGTTTAAAGGTTTCAACTCGGATTGAAGCTGGTTATACTACAATCTTTCTCTCAATTAAAAATTTACACAATGGCTACAGAGAATTATGAAAAATAAATCCATATAAAAGAAAGTTACCAAGTATATTTTTTGTATTATGAACATAATATTGTTCTGTAAAAAATTTCAGTTTTTTAGAGAAATACTGTTTAAGTGAATAGCAATTAAGTTTTATTGAATTTTTTAATATTTTTATTTTTCTCTGGATCATTAGTCCTAAATAAGCAAAAATGCTATATGATTATTTATAAATTATAAATGACTTCCTACTGATCATTATTTTCAGAGAGTCTTACCTCTTGGTAATCTCCTCTTCCTTTTTACATGTAGAAGAAAAATTTCTTTCTATCAAAACTTTCCTCATAGTCCTATAAGTATGCTTACCAAATTTGGTAGCTCTTTATTAAACTATTTGCTATCTGTTGAGAATAGACAATCTCTTTCCAATTGTTACTATAGATTTCAGGTACTTATAATTATCATCAAAGCATCCTGACAGCAAAGATTCTTTTGATTCTCTTTCTCTTGCTATCTCTCCCTATCAGTCATCACTCTTGGTTGGTGCTCTAGATGGTATCCAGTGTCTGCACAAAGATTGTTGACATAAGTTTTTGCTGGTTAGCCAACACTAGCATGTCCATATGTAGAAGTCCATTAGAGAAAATCACATGAATTTGTTTTTACTTCACCAGTAGTTTCTAGCATGTCTAACTCATTTTACTTGGATGGTTTGTGAGATAAGAGGTAAGTGGCCATAAAGCTGCTATTTGTAGGGTGCTACTTCCAGAATTTGTTCAAAACAGCATGTAGCATTCTTGAGTAGTTCCTATCTAGCATTTTCTCCAAGTGTTTCATTAGAGCCCAACTGGCACAGTCATACCATAGTTCTGACACAGTTACAACTTGGAAGAATTTTAATTTTATTTTATCAGGTTTCCATATGGTTGATAACCTATCGGTAACAGTCTGTGTTTTACTTATGAACTTCTTATAATACTGGCTTTATTTTGTCAGCTATTAAGTCCATTTCAATGATTTAACAGATATTGAATGTTTATCATAAGGAATATGAAGTGCAGTTTTTTATCGATTATTTTCTTTTTGGATGTTTTTCATTCATATAGTCTAGATAAGCTATTACTTTTAATATTCTAGATAAATCATTACTAACCTCCTATGACATCTCTTACTCTGGTTTTGAAATCAGATTTTTTATTTATTGTTAATGTACCTCTCTTGTTTAGCACTGGATATTAAGTCATAGGCTTTTGTTGACATCCAGTCTGAGGCTCTAACCAGTCAACTACTAATAATTTGTATTGTATCAAATGAATAAGTTTAATCTGACTTGTTCATTTGATACAATGCAAAGGTTAGAACCTTAAACTGGATGTCAACAAGCAGCTATGGTTGAATATCTAATGCTAAATATGAGCAATTGGCCTATCCTTATGCCACCAATTGGTATTAACATTTTAGTTTTATTTATATTAAGCCAAATAACCCCCCCCCAAAAAAAACAAGTAAAATCAAATTTATAGCAGCTTTATTCACTAAGTGGATATTTATAAACTTCATTTTTAAAATCATATTATATACGTTATTTTCATTTACTGGCAAGTGAAAAAATTCATAAATTATCCTTTGAGAAAATGATCACAATTTAATTGATGTTGAAACCATTTGGGCTGGGTCAATTTGCAGTCTTTAGATATTATTTTCATCATTTAATGTCTCGACCAATAAAACCAATCCATCTATCTATGGTCTGATGATGTATCAGGGATTTAGAGCAATTTGATATCATTCTACCTAAAAGTTTCTAATAAAAAGTCTAGTTTTTTACTATTTAACTATCATTTTGTTTTGTACTGTTTCATACTGAGAATTGGATATTATTTGCAGTCTTGATGAATTTGGTCTGTTATTTTTATTAATCAATAAAACCAATTTATGGTCTTGATGACTTGTCGGGCATTTAGAGCAACTTGATATCATTTTACCTAAAAGTTTGTATGAGGTACTGCTCAAAGATTCAGAATTTGAACAGTGATCCATCTGTTTATCTGTCAAATTTTCAATATCTTGTTAGATATTCACACATCTTTTAAATTCATTATACCAGGAAGGAATGAATCTTATTTTTCATATTTTTTTCTTTGAGGAACCTTTCAGGTTTTGAGTTCCCTAAACTTTTGGTTAGTTGATTGATTTTAATGGTATGTCAACCTGTCTAAGGTTATTTTATGCTTAGAGTTTAGGGATTATATTCATTGTACATTTATATTTAAATTTTTTGCATTGTCATTTCTTAAGTTTTTTTGCACACAGTTATATCAAGTTTTCCTATTTCATATAAGGGATTTGCACTCAGGAATACTTGAAATCATACAACAATCTAATGCTAATAATTATATTGTTTCAAGTAATTATTTCTATTTAATATTAGTCATTTATTTGAATACAATTATATAGTTTCAAGTAATTGATAATAGTAATTATCCTTAGTAAACAATTATTGCTTCAAATAACTATTTTTTACTTATATGGCATCAATTATTCTTATCCAGTGTTAATAATTCTTAAACATGTCTATTTGACCCATAGATGAAACTTTAACAGGTTCTATCACTTCAGGTTAGAGTGGACCTGAAAGTAATGGTAATGAAGGTGTACTCTAAACTCTCCAGATCTTCTAAATGTAGTTTAGTGTTATACCCAGGAAACTTTTTTTTTTTTTTTTTTTTTTTTTTTTTTTTTTGAGAGAGGGTGTCTACCCTCTCAGCTAGAGATACTGTCAACATATTCTAAGCCCCAGTGAGAAAACAAATCCTAACCAAAAAATAGCAAATAGTCTAAAAGTAAAGTCATTCCAAAATGAATGTGAATATTAGATTTTTTAAATATTTGACAGTGCTGCAGAAGAGTATGACTTTAATTCTGATAGACTATGTACATTTGCAGAATGTTTTGAGTGCCTAAAAAAAAACAAGAAACGGAAAAATGTGTGAAGCTTAGTAGTCAAGCATACTCTCATATTTCAAGTCGTCTAAATCAGATACACCAGATGTTAAACCTTGATCTTCAAAGCAAGCAGACATAGAAAATTATTTGTGGGGAGAGGTGCTAGGAATACTAAAAAAATTTTCCCATGTAAAATAATGCTAATTGGCACTTTGCAATTTCAATTTATGAAAGATTTCGTACAAACTCTCTAGTTTTGGATATTAAGGGAATGTGCAATTCCAAAGTATTTTTGATAGATTTCCTGAGGCTTTGAAAAAAATACAATATTAAAGCTAATACTAGTAAATAGAAATGGAAAAAATTGATAATTAAATTTATAAAAAACAAAACAAACTGATATTTCTGGCTCCCATACCAAGGAGGCATGAATGGTGTAAAGTAGGGGTCTCCAACCTGCCACCCACATGCTGCTCTCCATCTAACTTTCAAAATTTTTTCTTCGCCTTTTGATGTTGACTAAAGAAGTACCATTACAACTGTAGATGGAACTCGGTGATCTTCAGTGTTCAGAAGTCAGTTTCTTGCTTGCCACATCCTTGATTTCTATAAGAAACATGTGCTTCCATCTGGATGATTCCCCAACCTTATCTCCTACACCCAGCAAGTAGTGAACATGTTTGGCATTACATACTGCTGTGAATGGCTGGTCTACAAACACAACAAAAGTACACTGGGTTTGCAGCTGTTAAATCATCACTTGTCTGATGTGTTTCTTCTGTCAACCTCTTCATTTAACCCTGATGTTATATCATCTTATGATTACAGACAGCATCAGATGTCTCATTAATAAATTATGATTGTTATTTTGTGAATTTAGCTGTCTTTTTTCTCTGATCATCTTAAATTAAGCTTTCTAGTTTTTTAGCCAAAAAGGTTGGGGACTGCTGTTGTAAAGGTTATCGTCATAGGAAATTGACTTAACAAACTGAGTTCAAATCCTGGATTATTCAATCTGTGGAGTGGAGTGTTCAGAGAATCTATGACACACTGATGTATTCTCTTTCTGCTATCACCTTGCCCAAAAAGTGTGGTTTTACCACTATAAAGAAAATAACACATGAAAGCAGTCTAGCAGTTCATGTTTTTAAGTGATTTGTTTGGCACTTATATGTTATGTTTAACAGAAGAGCCAACTTCTCTTTCTACAGAAATGTTGGCATTGTAGGAACATGCCCATTCTTTAACTTGGCTTAAAAGAAACCAGTAGGAATATTAGAAATTAATGTTTACTGTTAAAACATTTTGATAGATTTGTCTGAATTTCCAAGATGAATAATTATAACTATCATATAATGATATACTTGGATATTAATATACTAGTATTGGTTATTATATAGTTTGTCTTGGGTGTTGTACTCTTCAGTCTTTTTCAGGTGTCTGTAAACCAAAAGTCATATCCTTCTCTTCAATGGAAGAGACAGAAAAGTAACATCTCAAGGAAGAATTAAATTGTATAAGATATCCTCTAAGCATGGTAAATGGAATGAGAACAATCTACCTCTGTTGACTGTTTAAAAGATTTGGTTTGAAATCCCCAGAAATTTACCAACTACCACAGACAACTAAAGAAAGCCATTTGAGATATGTTGAAGGGTTATGACCTTTTTAACAATTAAGATGAAGACATAAGTCTGAATTCACACTGACATAGCAAGCATTCACAGCACCTGAGGGTATAGATATTTTTGGTATCCTCACCCTTGAAATGTTTTGCTTATTTGTTTTCCAAGTCATTGCCCTCATAATGAAAATAATCTGAAGAAATAAAAAGCATTCAGAATGTGTTTATATTGCCAATACTATTGTGATTAAAACAGGAGTATCTATAGAAATTCATTGATCTCCCTCAAATTTTTATCACTTATTCTTAATCATTCTTCTACCAAATTTCATAGAAATCTATTAAAATGTTTTTGAGATATTGTATTTTGGACATGTATACGTTTACCCAACTCCTCTGTTACAGGCTGGTTAAAGTTAATTTTTTAGTGGAGTGCAGCCGGTTGAACTCAGTATTCCTTCTCTAAGACGAGTTGCCATACAAAGGCTAAGAAACCTAGTGTACCTTACCAGTTACCCATAGATAGTGGGAGAACAAATAGATTCATGCTTTTTCCAAAGGTATTTGTGCAAATTGAAATACAATCAGCTTTGTCTAGGATTTGAACTCGGGTCACTGAGTCTATTTCCTAGAATGAAAACCATCATACTACAAGCCTGTCCATATTTTGGAATGTAACTAGATAGGGGAGATAATTGTGTAGGTACATAAGTATCCTTTCTCTTGGTAGGGGAAGTCCTCATGGTGTAGTGGCTAACATGCTGGACTGTGACATCATAGTAAGCAAGTTTGAACTCCAAGTTTGAAACCAAACTAAACCCTTCTCTTGCTACTTGACACCCTGTGCTATTACCTGTATTTTTGGTATTATAGGCCAGATTGATTGAGTGCTTTATTCTAATATAATGTCAACCCCCCTGAGATTACATACTTAAAGGTTTGGGTATTCTTTATATTGTACATTTGTATTTAAATTTTTTGTGTATTTTTTTCTTCCCTTTTTTAAAAAAAGTTTTTTTTTGCACATGATTATGTGAAATTAGGTATTTCTATCTAATACAAATAATTTGCAAACAGACATATTTGATCCATATATAGATCTCTAAAAGGTACTACCACTTCAGCTCAGAGTGTAGCCTTACAACCAGATGCTACTTAGTCTCATACCTAGGATACATTTTTTTTTTTTTTTTGATTACAAGTATTCTTACCCCTCTTCAGGGGATACAGCCAGCATATTCTAAGCTCTGAAAATGGTAGATTATAGGCCAGAGGAAAATCTTTGTCTCTTTCACACCTTTACCGAGAGGTGATTGTCCTCATTCTTACTATGCCATTGTGAGTACATAAATGTTTACTGATGATTATTTTATTTTTACAATGTCCAATTTTTAATCCAATATCATTTTGAAAATGTAAAAGCTAATCAGTGTCAGAGTATTTTTAATCTTTTTTTTATATTATCATTTTCAAGATTACGCAATTGAATCTTTGCAGATGCAGTCCCACTTTGTGGCAGAATGTAAATATCAACTCAAAACTTTTACTTGTGACATTTGACAGTAATTTTTTTATATTTTATAACTATTTCAAATGTTAGGGTTAATAAGGTCAATTTTTTTTTTTTTTTTCACCCCTATTTTTCTTTTTTCCTCTATCCCTTGGTAACACAACTTGTTTGCTCTCTATCTGTGAGGCCAAACTTGTTTTCAGTGAGTTAGTCATTTATTTCACTTGTTCAGATTGCTTATAATAGTCGAATAAGGTTTCAGCATTTCACCTAAGTGGTTACATCTCTCTCATTTCCTGGTGGGTGGATGTTGAGTTACTAGAACCTGTTTAGTGTGATTCATTACTTGTTTCAGTGCAGTATGCTTAGGAGGAGAGCCAACAAGGAAAATTAATTGGCCTGCCATTTTATTTTATTTTTTTTCCATTTTATTTAAAATTTATTTAAAGTTTTTATAAGGCTACATTACTTGACTAGAATTAAGCATTAGGTTATTAAAGTAGTCTAACAATGCTTTCTGGATTCTTTCCCTTGTTCTTGCTCACAATACAAGTCCCACTTGTTTTCTTCCCAAGAACAACTGAAATGTAGAACAAATCCTTTCATGAGTTTGCCAACAGCACATAACCTTGAGTTCTTTAACTTCAAGGTTGATAATTATCTTATTGGTCCCTAGGTGCTGAATCAGTTTTCATTGTATGTACATTTATATTCCTATTATCTGACACTTTTGAATCATTTTTCTTATTCTTTTAACACATGTCATTGCTTTATCAACATAGCTCTTTGCTCAGTTATGACCAACTTTGTTTTGCTTAGGGTGAGACTTATTGACAAATACCCTATCGATGAAGTTTAGAATATGTTAACTATATCTCCTGTACTGGGGTAACCCCCCCCTAAAGGGGTTTCCTGGATAAGATGCTAAACTGCATCTGATGGTGCTCCAGATCTGGGGAGTGTGGAGTACCCTTTTATTGCCATCACTTCCAGGTTCACCCTGACCCCGAGTGGTTGTATTTGTTAGGGTCCCATATATAAATTAAATGGATCTGTTTCAAAACTATTTGTATTAGATTGGAATACCTGATATCATATAACCATCTACTAAGAAACTAGACAAAAAATGTGAATATAAATGTGTGCAAATTTTTAGGCATAAAATAATGTCAGATGAGTTGACATGTTAAAATCAATTCATCAGTCAATCTTGGTGAGGTGGGGGGAAGTTTTATCTGATAAATCTGGTGATCCCCCCCACTTCTTATCTGTCGTGATTAATAATGAAAATATTGACAGTTTGTTGAGTTTTTAAATAATGCTGGATCAATAAGTGTAAAACTTGATGTATGCTTTATTAGCTGAATTTTGATCTGAACTTCTCATATAATAATATTTGATTGATGTGATTAATAAAAAAGCATTGGGTTTGAGTGCATTGACAATAAAGGAGATTATTTTTTGTTTGAATTGTTGTGTTGAGGAATTATTATTAGACACTAATATACTTGGACTAGTGTACTCATCTTGGTTGTTAAGTTAGTCACAATTTTTTGGGTGTTAAAATGAATGCGAATGGTTTGGTTTGAAGTTCCCTGAAGGTTATCAGGTATAACATGCATCTAAAGGCAGCTAGAGAGTACAATGGCTGAAACATTACTGTAATAACAACCAAAATGAAGATATGTCAGAGTACATTGGTGTATAATCAAGTAGATTATGTTGAAAAGTAAATGATATGCAAAATAAATGCTTTTCTTTAGCCTCATCAATGTATGTATATGTATGGGAGAGGGATGCTGAAAACTTCTTTGCCAGTCAAGAAAGGAACAATGTAGAGCCTTCAGATGTACATGCAATTCCATATATTCATCTAGCAATTCAACACACCTCCCATATTGTAAGTTTGTTTGTTTTTATCATTTTAAAAAGATCAGTAAAAGATTTTGAAAATAAAGTAATTCCCTTCTTGGTTGGGACAATAACTTTTCAGCACCCTTCCTGTGGTTGCTTCAGAATATTGGTTATTGAGGTGCTTCAGTACTATAGCTCTTACTATATCTGAATGAGTATCTTTGCAGCTTAATTGCATCCAAAGGAGAATTTCATTAAATCTAGTGTTACTTCTTTTTAACATAAAGTTGGCTCATCTTGACAGCTAATCAGTGATACATGTTGTTCAGTTCAAATAGTTTTAAAAAAATTAGTGTGAGATCATCAACTGAAGTAGTCGATTTTATTGTCAGAAATGTTCATGAGTTAAATAATTCAATAACTCTCTGATTCCAGTTAGTTTTCAGGTGAATATAATAACTGATGGTTAATCTTAAGAGGCTTTATTTCTGCTTATTACTAATCTTGGATTTGTTGGTAATATTTTTTTCTATAGGTATCTCTATTTGCTCCCTTCTTCTCCTAGAACAGGATGTTTGTGTAGACCATCTTTTGTATAAGTGGGCAGAGATAAAAAAATTTAGTTCCCTTAGCACTCCTTTTTGTGATCAGGGGTTGACTCTGACCTTACTCTTAGTAAGTGCAATGGAGAGATACAGTTTAACTGTAACATTCTACTGGAGCCAAGCTTATGTTCCTGGTCATTGGAGACTGGGGTGTTCTGGCATAAGAATCACTTTTTTTTTTTTTTTTTTCTGGATTATAGTATATGCCTTTAGGGTACTGCCTTCTACATGATAGTTCTCTTTGATGGTATTGTAAGTTCTGACTTAATTAGCTTGCAAATATTATTGTAGGGTCACATTGTTCTGGAGAGATGATGATATTCTCATCTTTTATTTATGTGATCCTTTATATCTGGTTTCATGGTTGAACTGTAGTCAGTGTTGCATAATGTCGCTGTGAGTTTTTCTTTTAATTTTCTATATTTTGAATTTATTTGTTCTATTTACTCATTTGCTCCACCATGGACAGGATGTGACATAGTATAAATTTTTAAGCAAATTAAAGTTAGTTTGAATTAAGTTTCCCTTCTCCTAAAATGGTTGCCTTATCAAAGCTAAAGAATCCAGTGTGTCCAAATATTAAACCATAGGGCATTTATGTAAACAGCATCATCCAGGATTTGAACTTGGTTTACCAATTCCATTTCCTCAGACAATAACCGTTATGCTAAGCCTGATGTACTCTCACTAGTGTCATCTGAGTTGTTATAATAATATCTTAGCCATTGTATACTTTGACCATGTTCAAGTATCTGACATAGTCTTCTGGGAATTTCAAACTAAAACTTTCATTCAGTATATAATAGTAGATTGTTCTCATTCAACTCTCCACGGTTAGTTGGCATCTCTGACCAGTTAATTCTTTGTTGAGATGTTGCCTGTATTTCTTCTGAACCAGAATGACATTGAGACTATAAGATGAAAGCCTGTGTTTGAGTACAACAGTATATAATAATGATAATTTTTCATCTCCAGAAGTTCAGACAAAGATAATTATACAATTGAAAGTAATTCAAACTTTAAGAGTGTGTTTTCGTAAACTTTAAAATTTTTAATTTTGAAAAAGGTAAGCTGGTTGCTCAAATCATTGACAAACATAAACTGTAGATTAGGATATTTGCAAACCTTTAAAAGATATATATTTTTTAAGGATTCAAATAAATATTCTGTCATATCAGATGCACTGATTTTAGGTTGTTGTACAGCTCAATGTAAAAGTGAATTTTGGTGAACTGATTTTTTTTTTTTGTAAACTCTTGTAAAAGGTGTTAGTATATTCTGTTAAATACAGTGATTAGCTTATTAGGAATTTAAATGAAAAATGAATATAAGTTTTTTTTTTTTTTAAATTCTCTTTTTAAAATTATAATTATTATATCAGTAATCCTGTCAGTTTCATCACCCATTTTTCTTTTAGGTGAATTGCATAAACTTAAGTTGATGAGATTTATATATAAAAACATATTCCATGGAAGTATATTTTGAGAATAAGATATTAAATCAATGCAAGACCACTACTACTATTTGACCTTTCAGTTGGGATTAGAGTATAGTATGTTCAACTTTCATGGCTATAGCACAGTGTTCTTGTCATTGGACATGATATGGCAAAAAATGAGATGAACCTAGTCTTTGGGATTCTGACTAGAAACAGTACTTCATGTTGGAGTAGTCTGATGCCTTTGTGAAATTGGTTGCAGGGACTTGGCAATGTTTGTTCTTGTACACATAGATGTATTTACCCAACCCTTCCACAAGTTCAATTTTTAAGTGGTGCATGGCTGGTTAGAATTTAGTTTTCCTTCTCATATACTGGTTGCTTGACCAAGGTGAAAAGAGCCCTGTCTGCCCTGCTATTTACTCAAGCAGGTGGAGGAGAGGCCTCATAAACAAAATATGCCTCTTGCCTTTTCTAAATCACTTTTGTTTCTTGATGAAAGATAAAAAAATATTGCTTTATGTTGTGAAATGGGAAAAGAAATCTAATTTATATCTAAGATTATTTGATACCATTCCTATATGGCATAAAGGGTGTCAGTTTTCTAAGTTTTAGTAAAGATGATGGGTAATGATTTACATGCATGTAACCTATGTTCAACACTTTGTGGTTCTCTGATTATGTATAGTAAAATTTTGAATAATAAAGTATTCTGTGTTCATGCGTGTAATATATATATATATATATACACACACACACACACACACACAATAATTGATCCATAGTATAACATAGAAATAAGTTATGAAATTTCCATTGTATGTTTGGTCTATGATTAATTCAAGTTGAATTAACTGCATTGACAAGGAGATCATGCTGAAACATTACTTGCATGTATGGTGGGTGGTTTTTATATGCATGTGTAACTGGTTTTTTACATATATATAGTTATGACCGGTTATTAAGGGTCAATAAATAAATAACTCAACATGGAGATATGAGTGCCACACAAATGTATCCAAAAGTCTGTGAGGAGGGTCTACTTGGTTCAACATACATGAAGACAGTCAAGGTGCTTACTACAGCTGCTGCTCTGCGCTCTACCAGCTTAGTTCTTGGTTAATGTTCTCTTTGGGTAAGTCCATTATTCTGGTCATAGGCGAGTCACCTACAACATATATATATATATGTGTGTGTGTGTGTGTGTATCAGTTGTCATTTATTCATATGAATACCTAGATGATGTTACTTATGAGTTAATTTATATAAAAATTTCTGTGTTATTAAAATGTTCACATTGGAATTTACTTAATAATTAAAAATATAGGTGAGCAAATACATTGAATACTTTCCTCAGTCATTAATACATTTATTTTCAATTAGGCAGTGTGTAACTCATTAGGGCTATAGTCATTGGAAAAAGAAGACCTAAATCTATTTCCTAGTAGCAAGTAGAAACATAGATTATTCAGAGAACTAATCTTTTAAATTGAATGCCTTTACTTTTGATAGGAGTCTCTGAACAATATCTGGCATATTAGTTGTTGGGTTTTATGACTTTGTAGTAGAATGAATTGGTTATTTGTATTTTTTATTTTTTTTAATCTTCCAACTCAAAATAAAAACCTGATTTCAATTAGATTATCACCAATTCCATTCACTGAAACTTCATATATTAATCTTTATTTCTTTGATTAATCAAACATGACAAATTATTTTCTTTTGATATATGATAGAAGAGAGACTTCAAAGAATTGGATGTTTTGGCTTGGTAAAGATCCAATCCATCTATCACCTGTCCATCTTCTCTCATGTTAGAGATAGAAGCTTAAAACGTTTGTTATGAAGGAAACAAAATCAACAAGAATGTATTATGTATTTGAGATTGCATAAGTACTGTTTGGTATTTTGTGTCGTGATCTCATCATTCTATTAACAATGATTATGACATAATAAACAAGCTTGCAGGATAGAGGATGTGAGTTCCGATCTTGTCGGAAGTTACTTTGCATTGGTTATTTTAAAGGTTGGAAGTATTTTACTTAGAAAGTTGGGATAAAAAGCAACTGTGTAAAAAGGTATATTAGTGGCCAAAAAAAAAAAAAAAAAAAAAAAGGTTTTGTGTTATCAATTAAAAAAAAACAAAAACAAACTATTATTGTATGGAAGCTACTTAACAGAAATAAGAAATGCAAAATGGAGTTTTGTGAAAATATCTTAGCACAACTTGATGATATAAAAAAAATCTGCACAATTCCATGTTTGCTTTATGCTCTAAAGACCAGAGTTGAGTTCAATCTTGTTCACCTCCTTTCTCATGAAATATCTCATCCAAACTTAGTATTGAATTTTTTGGGAAGTGTAAACTAGGGAAATTTCATGTTAAGTTTGTCTCTCACTCATTTGTAAGATGTGAAAATATGTGAATTCTTGGAAAATGACCTATTTCACATATAACATTAAGGAGAGCATGCTGGAATGAGGTTAGCACATGATGCAATAATTTCAACTGCTGAGTACAGTGTTGTCCGTTATGAAGCACCTTGTGCATATAGTTTTCTCTTTACTGAGCCATTGATCATTCTATATCTTGTTTCAATAACTGTGCATGGTGTTCTTTTGAAATAATTTTATCTCTGATTTTTCTTATGATAAATTAATCTTTTGAAAAGGAAGTGTATTTATCAGTTATCTGCTTGTAAAATCTTAATGTTGTGAATTAATTCTAATCCAAGTCAATTTGTTTGAGAAAATATTCAACAATACATATTCTAATATATTGATATGGTAAATTTCCAGAACTTCTGGAAATTTGATTTCTTGGCACGCATTTTTCTATTAACTTTCTGTCATTAACTTAGGGTTTTCTGTAAGCAGTTATTTATACTATACATAATGTTTGAATAGCTGTTATTTCGTTTATCCAATCTCATATAGCAAGGTGACAAAATTTTATTACTTTTAAAGAATTCTCTTGAGTTGGATAATTGCCAAAATTTCTCAATCCTTCAGAGTATGTTGAAATTATGGTTCTGTGAAAAATTGTGTAGAAGAGATGGCTTATCTAGTAGAGATGTAGATTAATACAGTTTTACAAATGCTATTATTTTTTTAATAACATTGTAATTTTATCAAAATGGACCAACAACTGCTTCAGGTAAGCTATCATCAGTATGTAGTTATGCAAGATGTAAGAATAAAAAAATATTGAAGACTAAAGTAAAATTAAAAGAATGAAAAACTAGAAAAATATCTTGGTTTCACTAGGAAGCTGAAAAAAAACCTGTAGAATATGAAAATGATTCTTGTACTAATCATCATTAGTGTACTTGGAAGAGTTCTAAGACATTGAAAGAATAGGAAATCTGTGAAAGAATTGAGTTGTGATCAAAGAATATTGAGACAATGTTTAATTCTCTTTTTGACATTTAAACTTTAAATGAAGACTTAAGAAACATACAACAAAAATTGTTCAGACATCCCTAACAGGTACTACCATTCCAAGTCAGAGTGGACCTGAGATTAATGGCAACAAACTCCCCAGAGTTCCAGCCTCTTCTGGATGCAGTTTAGTGTTATACTTAGCATACTTCTTGGGTGGGGTGAAGTCTTACTTCTCTGCAGAGAGTTTATTCTAAGCTCAATAGTAACATTAATAAAATCAACTAGGATACTAAAGAAAGTACTCAAAGTTAGACTCGTTATCATTTGATCTCAAGTGAATACCACCAGATGCTACTAATGTTGAATATTTGAACATATAATAATAAAAGTTCAGAAATTAGCTATGAAATTATCTAAATCATTGTATGCATTTTATTTATCCGATCCCAGGATGCAATATAAGATGAGGGTTTTTTTTTTTTGTTTTTTTTAAAATTAGAGTATAGCCGATTTGAATACAGTTTTTTGTTTTTGGCTGGTTGCCATACCAAGTCTAAAGAGCTGAGTCTACCCTATTATTTACTCATAGCTAAGAGAAGAGATGGATTCATTCCTTTCCCAAGTATATTAGTGCAAAGGGAATCATTGTAAAGACATAGTTATTATAATAGACTAGTGTATTTGTGATATGAAAATGTTATTATTTTAATAAATTTGCAATTGTATCATACTTATGATATATCAAAAACATACTGTTACTCTACCATCTAAAACTAATTTAAGACAAATTTTCTCTTTCCTCCCCAAGTTTATATAACAGAAAATTCTACTTCTAATCTGTCATATAACATTCCACATTTACCATTAAATAGTCAGTTTTATTTATCAAGTTAAATTTTTATTTTTGTTATACCATCAGAAGCACCTATTACAAAGAGATGAATAATTCAGAAAAAGTGAGAGAAAATTGAATTTTATGGAAATTTCATAAGTGATTCATAGATATTGCTTAATTAAAGTGTGATAGATTTTACTTGAATGATGAGGAATCTCTTTAGAATCTAAATCAGATGTTTCAAACATACAACCTGTGAGCCATATTTGTTTTGCAGACTATTTTTCAATGGTCCATAGTAGGACTGTTTTTGTAGCAAATATTCTCCTAAAATTTTAGTATTTAATTAAGTTAATTTTTAAAATTTTATTTTTATTCATGTTAGATTTCTTTGTACTTTACAAACTCCTAGGTACTTACTGTCACATGCATGTTTATTTTGATGAAGAGTCTCTTTAGCTGCCTATTAACTATATTGCCGTTTAACATCATAACTGGTCAGAATTGAAGACCCTTTCACCTTTTTCACCTCACTTTTGGCTCACTTTTTAGGCTATGATGGCCCTTCTGCATCCTTAAGTTTGAGGTTCATTTTCTAAAGGCTGTATAGATAAAAGTAACTAGAAAATTATGTAGCACTCAGTCACTCTATAGCAGGCCTCTATAGTGCTCTTTGTAATTGTCATGTTTTTCTCTTGTACTAAATCATAGGCTGGTTATATAAATAGATCTAAATAAAACTTAATTCACTGAAATTTTATTAAGCTACTTTTTTTGTTTGTTCAAATTCTTCATAAAATTATTGTCAAAACAACTAATTTTCTTGCTTTAATAAGTTTGAGTTACCTGCTGTATAGCTTGAGAAAGGTAACAATTTTTTCCTTATGAAATTAGCTTATTTGTATATTTTACTTTTATAACTGCCTATTACCCCCCAAAAATATACTGGCTCATTAGCCTAGTGGGTAGAGTGTTCGCCAATGGTCTGGGTTCAATCCCAGGTCGCGTCATACCAAAGACTTTAAAAATGGTACTTGATACCTCCTTGCTTAACACTCAGCAATATAAGGTACATATAAAGGGTAAAGTGGAGCTATCCAGGGAAAGGAGTAGTGCCCTCCCCTACATCTTGGTATAGTAGCTATTGAAAAGTGAGCCTTCTGGTCTCCCTCGACTATGGTTACCAACTTTACTTTACTTACCCCCCCCCAAAAAAAAAGAAACACAAATTTTATTAGGAAAATTAAGACTGAAAATGAATTACTGTTTTATTTTTTAAACTTTTTTTTAAAGATAAGCAATTGTTTTATTAATAACTTATAATTATTCTCGGCTTGTTATCAACATTGACCTCATGAATTGGCAATGATAGCTTTTCGGCAAATTGAACCGCAAACTTAAAAAGTTGCTAAATTTTTCTAAAAAGATAAGATGTATATATCTATAAAAGTGAGGGTCTTACTTCTAAAATTTCAAATTTCCCATTTGTTTTGTTATTGTTAGGTTATGTTTAATTTATTTTTGAGTATGTTTTTTTAGGGGGAGTTTTGTGGTATAATGACATAAGTGCAGCCTTGAAGTAAGGAAGTTTGAACTTTAGTTGTGCTATGGTGATCACTTTTGGACTAATACCCTTGGGAAAGGTATGAAACCCTTTATTCCCCCAGCTATTGGTTAAATAGTGTCACTGCTATTCCACAAGTATAGCTTTGGCATTAAATAACCCACAAAGATTGTAATATATCATCAAACAAAGAAACCAAACCAATACAAGCATATTTTTATTGATTTACAAAATTTCAATATAGAAATTGACAATGATTTATCTCAGAATATTATTTGTAGTTTAAATTCTTGCAGTTATTATATAGTTTTCATGAGTATATAGAACTGATTTTTCTTTCTTTAGGTATTTCACACATTTTTGTGGGTCAATGTGTTCCCCTTTCTGAAATGTTTGGAGACCCAGAGTATAGTCTTGTCCTATAACCAGAAAGTACTGTACATCATTTTGTCTGTCTTGTTTTTCTTCCATCATTACTAGTTATTTTTTCTTCATTCCATCTATCCTGTCAAATCTTAATTCAATAATTTTATTTGACCTTGGCTGCTCCACTCTTCAATCACTTTTTTCTTCATTTGGGTAGTCATCATCATCATTGTCATCTGTTTGCAAATCATTCACCTGTAACCTTGTTCTTGTTGACTTGCAAATTTAATCCTTTCAACAACTTATAAGCCAACAAATTTTCACTTTTGTGCTTAGATGATCAGCTAATTTGTGCATGGTTTATTGTAGCTTCTACTCTTATCCTTATTAACCTTGTTTTATATTTTCCAATGCAAATAATTGTTTGCAGCATGAATTAAAATGAGTGTTCTTTGTTTATTAATATTTCTGTCATAATAAGTAGTAAATATCAAAAAATAAAAAAAAGCTTCTGTAAATCTTGTTAGGTATTTAGATGATTTGTACTTATATGAAAGAGAAAAAAATGGAATAATAGCCCGTATCAAGCTAGGCATATTTCTGTGTGTATGTTCAAGTAAAGAAAGACTCCAAATTTTTTGCCATAAAAGGTTTTTTCATCATGTATTACCTGTAATGAAAGTCATAATCTTCTTATTCAAAAGCATACCCTTTGTTTTTGAGGTGAAAAATTAGTCTTAAAAAGTTGTTCATTTTATATATATATGTATATATATATATATATATACACACACACACACACCTGGTGTAATGGTTAAAGTTGAAGAAAATGGAAGCCAAAGACAGAGTTCAAATTCCAGCTTAGGCTAATTGCATTTCACTTTGCGCTCATGCCCTTGGGAAAAGACATAGGGGGTGTCCTTGTGGTGTAATGGTTAAAGTGCTGGACTGCAGAATCATTGGAAGTGAGCTTGAACTCCAGTTGCGCTATTACATTCACTTTCAGACAAATACCCTTGGGGAAAAGTTGATATGCTGTTGAACAAGGAAAGAAAAAAAAGCATAAATTTAACTTTCCTCTTTCCAGCTATAGGTAATTAGTAGGGCAGACTGGGCAATTGTGGCCTTTGTCTGGGAAGAGGGTATCTCTGAATTTAAACCTCATTACTAACTTTTCCTATTTTAGCATGGCAGGGTAAATCCTTTTACTCCCCATGTCTTGTAGACCTTTGAAAAGTATTCACTTCTGCAGTAGACAGAAAAAGGCTGACTTTCACTCACACACATATGCAGACATACACACTGGGTGCTTGGTATGTTTATCAAGCTAAACTTGTAGTCATTAGTAGTGTTGTGCAGTTGATTCTCATGGGTAGCTGTACAATTACACTTCTATCTATCTCTCTCTGCTTATATATATATATAGCATAGCACAGCACCTATCAAAAATGGTGGGGTTATTCATGTATGAATAATCATCATTTTTTACATTTACTATGCTAGTAAATCTATTAAAGATTTTTTAATCGATAAAGTTTGAACTAATCACAAAACAAATGCAAAAATCAAAAAACGATATTAAAAGAAAAAGATTTGTCTATCAATATTAATCTTTGGTCCAAACACATAAACACTTTCTCTTTTCTCTGTGGCAAAACCAGAGAACACCTAAATAAACAAATCGCTGACCAAGCAATCACAGCTAATTTGAAACCCACCCCATTCATACTTAACATATATCTTCTATATTGAGAGCTCAATGCTTGGTGTCTATGATTGCTATAATTATAAAGGTCAGTTGAAGACACTTGGATACCAGAAAATAATTTTCATTCAACAAATGAATATGCTGTGTTACCAGTTCATTTTTTGTTAGTTTTGTTATGAGAATTGGTCGAAAAGTTTACAGGCTCCCCAAGATGCTCTCATGGAAAATGACCAAATGAGGTTTATTTTTCAACATAGTCCCTCTTGCAGTCCATACTCTTCTTTCATCAGTGTTATAGTGCTTGGATCCCATTGGTCAAAAAAGATATGTAGTCTCATGGACTTTTCAGCCCACCCTTATAGTTACATCAACTCTCTTAAAATCTTCCTAAAATAAAATTTTTCTGACAATGACTTGAGAACAATAAAAAATAAATAACACTAAAGTATATCTATTTGTCTTATCACTTATGTTTATCTCTATATATATATATGTTTGTGATGTTTATGCAGAGCCTTCTCTAATGTGATATTGAAAGTATAATTGTAAATTAATTTATATCGGCAATCTAAAACTAGTCTTTCCTTCTCTCATTAATTTCTATCATCAACTTTACTTGACCTGTCTGCCATTTTTCTACACATAGAATTATATAATGTGTGCCTGTACCTGACTATACAAGTAATTTCTCTTTGTGTGTGTGTGTGTGTGTGTTGATATGCATTATTGGATTTTGTGAATATAAGCATTTTGTAGCATTATTGTGAAAACAGGCTTAGAGATGTTAATATAATTATTTGCTTTTGAATATTTTTCAAAGGCCACCAGCAATTGCTGCTGTTATGCATCTTGCCACTGTTGTTTGGTCAATAGTTCATAATTGCATACTCACACTTGCTAATAACTATGTCCCAAGCAGTGTTTGTGATTTGTGGTACTAAAACAACTAGCACTAATCAATAGTTCTATCTGTTTGATGTGTTTTTGTTACCAACTCTACTAATTTCATTTTGTAGTTTATGAGCTACCATTTTATGAGAAAATTGTATATTTCTAATGTTAGAACTTGTATTTAAAGGGTACAGCTTTTTATTATTATTTAATAGTTTTGTTATTTAGCTTATAAGTTTTTTTTCTCTGGAAATATAATAGTACTATTTTGTCAGTAATGTGAGCCTTAAATCCTTATCTCTGACAATTCTGTTCTTCCTGATTTTAATGCCCAACATAGAGATTGATTGTTGAAACTTAAACTTAGTTAGTGTAGAAAATTATTAAATGTAAGTGGAGGAATAGCAAGAATTTTGATTTGTTAAATATATTTAATATCATGAGTTATATAGATTCTGTGTGTAAGGTCTGCCAGAATGTATCCAACCATTTTTAATATATTGAGAATTGGTTGTACATCTTTGATGTACTTTGGCATCAAATGAAAAGGAACCTTTTGCCTATGCATGAAGACACTCTCATGTGATTACTCAGATGAAATTAATGAGCTTGTGGACTATGTGACCATTCCATTCACTATGACAGCAGCATAGATATTTCATATCTTGTAATGTTTTGCAGGAAGCCTTATACATTACCCAAGTCTAACCTCTAGCACCATGATTTTGCACTCTGTAATCTCTGGTTTTTAACAAAGTTAAGGTCACAGTTGAAACACTCTAGATGAGATTAAGGAGAATATGATGAGAACAACTGCTGGTTATTTCAAAATAGGACTTTGTACACTGTAAAATTACAAGGAACTATATTATCATTGCTTTACACATACACACATTGTTTGCCAATGGTTCGGGGGACTGGGGTTCAATTTGAGGTTGAGTCATACCAAAGACTCAAAAAAAAAAAAGGTACTTGATACCTCCTTGTGTAACACTCAGTATTATAATATATGGATCAAGGGTAAGTGGATCAATCCCAGGAAAGGAGTAGCACCCTCCCTTACACCTTGATGTAGTAGCTATTGAAAAGGGAGCCTTCACGTTGCCCTCAACTATGTTTGATTTATATATGTAAAAAGTGCCAATACTTTTTGACCAGCAGTTTTTGATGAAACAAGATTGTGAAAGTGCATCACCCTCCATACTTACCAGACCTTTTGATGTATTTGGTAGTAACTGTTAATACTATATAATAGTGTTTAATCTTTTAATCAATTTAATAAAAATTGTCTTAATTTTGACATTCATTCTTGGAGTACTCTCTCATATGTAGATCAATATATCATTACATTTAAAAAGTTAAAACTTTTTTAATGCAAGACAGAAATAAGCTAAAAATGCTAATCTTTTTTATCTCTATGTATTTTGTCATATTTTTCTATGGCACCATGTGATGACATAGTAAAAATAGAATTTTATGCTCTGATGATGTAAGATCCTGAAAAAAAATAGTTATCTTTTTAAAAAAATTTTATGAATTCAAATATAGCTATGAATGTTTTCATAATATATTTTTATTGATTATGTTGATGACGATAATATTGAATTATTTATTTATTTTTTTTAAAAATCTGTTTCTTAGAAATAAATACAAATTAATAAAGCTTTTGATATGTTTATCATAGCAATTTAGAATATTTAGATTTTTTTTTATTATGTATAATAATGAAATGGATATTATACTTTTGATCTCTTTAAAAAAACAAGGTTTTTACTCTAATTGTAGTCAGTCTGTTGTATTGGTTTTTGGCTCAATTTTAGTCAATTTGTTGATATAAATCGCTCAGTACCAAATAAACATTTAAACAGAATTTTATGATGTAAAACAATTCTCTTTGAAGCAATCTTGGGTTTTAGAGGACTAATTGCTGTTGGTATGATTAAAGCGTTGGAAATAGACAAGTAAACTGAGTATCAGCTTTCTTTTTAATTTACTGAAATGGAATGGAACAATAGACTTGAATAAGATGGCTAACAGGAGAGATTTGCAGAATCTTGGATATGTAAACTTTTGGTAAATTTAAATTTGAAATAAAATCAAACTAAAAAAAATAGTTGGAAGGATGCTAAAAAAATTCCATTAAAAAAATTTTTTTTTTTGGGGGGTTTCTTATTAGTTTTAATATCAGTTTTTAAAGATTTTATTTTTTTTACACTAATTTACTTAGATTAAAGTCCTCAACTTAGTAACAGTATTTTGGTCTTTTTCAGATGTCTTATAGTTTATAATATTCTTCAAATTTCAAACCAGATTCAATCCATGGAATAAATTTACATTCTGTTGTCCATATGATATGCTTTTTTATATTATAAACTTTGAACTATGCAGGAAGATCTACATGTCTGTAATTGGAATCAAAAAGACAAATATATAAATGAAGATGAGTAGGGTTGAAGGCTTCCATATGACCATTAAAGAAGTCATTGTCCTGGATAAGACACTAAACTGTATCCAGTGACAAGGCTCCAGTCCAGCAACTCTCTAGTGTGTAAAGTACTTCTTTATACCCTTTACTCTCAGATTCACTCTGAATTGAATTGTTTGAAAATTATTAGTATTAGGTAGGAATACTTGATATGATGTGACTCTATGCAAACTATTTATATTAAGAATAGTTACTTAAAGCTGAAATTGTTTACTAAGGATTATTAGTTACTTAAAACCATATTACTTGCAAATTATTGGTGTTAGGAATACTTGAAATCTTAGAATTACATGCGAACAAATGATTACTATTGAAATGGAAGAGTCATGTAAAACAATATAATTGGGTATGAGTTATTAGTATCATAGGAATACTTGATACTATATGACTACAAACAAATTATTATTGTCAAATTAAAAATGTGACTAACAATGAAAAATGAATACAATGGAATGTTGAAAATATAGTTATGATTATAATCAAACATTTACAAATGAATCAAATTTCAGCATCAAATAACCTATAAGGAGTCGATATGCCATTTAACAAAACTAAATTAAAGTCGGTATGCCATAAAAATGCATTAATCCTTTATAATTAGGATTGGTTTTGAAATACTAGAAAGAAAAAAATTGGAAGAGAAGTGTGTGTTGCACCTTTTCTATTGTGGTATAACTTTAAAAAATTTCTATTTAATCACTGATTTCTTCGCCAGATTAAGTGTTGAATGAATAGAATAAACTAATAGCAGAGTGAAGTTTGGATCCACCAAAAGTTAATCAGACAATTGTTTTTGTCAAATTGTCTTCAAGACACTTTTGAAAACAAACTGTAATAACTCTTCATGTATGCTTTTACCCAGCCCCTATACCACAGGCAGGATGTGACATAAGGTCAATTCCATGGCTAAAGGTTTGAGTCTGGCCTACTATTTCCCTATTGGAGGAGAAGAGAGAACAGTTTTCTCAAGGACATTGATGCAAAAGTGGAATGCAAACACCCATCCAGAATTTGAACTTGATTTGTTAACTCCATTTCCTCACATAAACTTAAGACCACATGGCTCTTCATAATTCTTCATGTATATCTAAGACATTGTCTAATATTTTTTTCTTGTGTGTGTGTATATATATATATATATATATATATATATATATATATATATATATATATATATATATATATATATATATATATACACGCACTCAGATATTTTTGCCTGCTACCATAACATTGAAAATGGCACATTATAGCAAGGTTTATTGAAAATGTATTGAATTGCTTTAACTTTGAAAAAAGCAGTTTCCCATCTAATTTTCAGCTTAATAATAGGGTCTATGTTTGTACTTACCCAATCATTATTATTTCTAAAAGAAGATAACTATCAAAAATTCAATTATATTCTACTTCCATTTACAATTATAATATATATTCTATGAATAGAATATAAATCTACATTGAATTTAATGGTCAACAAAAGTATCCTTTAAGTATTAAAAATCTTGTACTTATATATATACATATATATATATATATATATATATATACACTTTTATTCACTTTTGAAATAGATGAAAAAAAGCTGTACAATTTTAGTTTTATTCCTTTATTTATTTTAATGTCAGTATAAGCTATATTCTAGAACTGGTCTTGAATGAAATTTTCCTTCTAAATTTATTATAATTAACTTCACTAACCCAGCTTTGGGGAGAAGAGATTGTTAATCTGGTAGTTAAATATTCTCAACTAAACAAATGTCTCATCAACAGAATGATAATGGTCATAATCACCCTACTGTATGGTTTGACTTTAAAATATATTTTGTCTTCCATAAAGAACTTTGATGCAACCATAGATAATTATAAACAGCTGACATTAGCACTAGACTTCCTAATCTATATATTGATTTGAATTAGAAATTTTTATCTGCTGGAGCCATTTATTTGCCTGGTAACAGCTGGTTCATCTATCACAAAAGTAACAATCCCTGACCCACCACTCAGGTGATTGTGGACATAGTTTACTTGGGTGAGTTAGGGCCTGCTGTATATGTGGAGGTAGGATGGAAAACTTAGGTTGGTAAGAAAATCCTTGAGATTCTAAGCATAAAATGCCTGTGAACCTTTTTACTTTTGGGTGTGTAAGCTTTTGACCCTCATGATTATCAGTTTCACTTGCATAAAAGCATTTACAATATCAGGAAAAAATACTTGCAATCAGTTGACAGCATGTCTGCTATGCAATTTCTAAGTGGGTTTCAGTTCAGCTGAATTGATGTAACCGAATCAAACAGATGTCGAAAGAAAGGACTCGGTGACTGTACAACAGCTTGTGAATGGTTCACCAAGTTCCAGTGCAATAAATTTGGGACACTGAACCTGGTTGAAGAAGCCAGCTAGTTTAATACTATAATTCTGAGTCATAAGCCTGTATTCGGTAAATTCTTTAAACTCAGATCACCCTGTCAGAGGGGCTTAGAATATACTGACTGTATGCCCTGCAGAGGGTGAAACTCCCCTCAAAATGGGGTGCCCTGGTTATGATCCTAAACTTCATTTGATGGTGAGGCTTCAGTTCTGTATATCCAGAGAGTGTGGAGTACCCCTTCATTGCCATTACTCCTAGGTCAACTCTGACAGGGAGTGGTAGGACCAGTTAGGGTTCAGTTTATGGGTCAAATAGATATGTTTGAAAATTATGTATTTGATAGGAGTGTGTGCTCTCCCCACCAATCCCCCCACAAAAAATTCAAATATGAATGTACAAATGATTCCCTAATCTCTAGGCATAAGATAACCCTAGACAGGCTGACATACTGTTAAAATCAATTAATCTAAACTTGAAAATTTAATGTCAGTATTATTGATAGGTGATAATTAAAATTGTTACTCTTACAGGTGAATGAAATTGATGTGTGTACAGCAAAACAAAATGCTACTAAAGTTAGTTACAGCAACTGTACCCTTTGTCTATCTATGTCAAAGTCAGAATTGCTGAGTTTGATGAACATCATATGTAGTTTTAGTCTTGTAAAATCTGTTATTTTTAGAATATATTTATTTCTTCTGTTCTCAGTTTATTCAATGGACAGCTAAAGATGAAATTGACTTTCAAAGAGTAACTGGATTTTAAGGATATAGGCCAGGTCAAAAACAAGAAGAATTTGTTGGTACAGATTTTTATTTACTATATTCTCTGAAAAGGTCATTGTAGTAATTAACAGAATTCTTTTAAGAATGTGGTCTTATTTTTTTATTTTTTTATTTTTTTTTAGTTTGATGTTTATGGACATAATGGTTGAACAAAGTTTTAAGATTTAGCTTAAAGGCTACTTGTAGCAGTTCAGTATCTGGTCATATCCTATTTATAAAATTTACATTTAATTGCAAATAAAAAAAAAGGCAAAAGATTGTAAAATTAGCATTCAATTGTTATCTCCATTCAGAAATTATGATTGGAGTGAGAACAAACACAAAACCATACTATTAAGTTTCAAACTGGATTGGAAATGGTTTTATTTTGTAAGAGAATTTTAATGATATTGTGATACTTCTACTTGTCCATAAATTCAAGATGACAGCATCAATTAAGTTGATAAAGGGAAAATCCAGAAGTATTGGTTGGCTGAAATATTTCCAATACATTTGATTAAACAAGGAAAAGGGGAGTCCCATGGCATAGTGGTTAATATGCTAGACTGTAGCATCATAGTAAGTTTGAACTCATTGCATTAATATGTTCAATTTTGGACTAATACCCTTGTGAATGATATGAACCCTCTTATTCTGAGCTATGAGTTAAATAGTACCACTGCTGTTTTTCAATAAGGATGGATTTAGCATTAAATAACCCACAAAAGTTGATATGCCATTAAACAAAGATACTGAAACCAAGAAAAATTGAAAAACAAAGTGATATATAGAAGGGAGAAGACTGAAATATAGAAAGTTATAGGAAGAGAAAAAAGGAGATTAAAGTAATCACCTTAATTATCTATGAAAAATATTTATATATTTGAATTTCTAAAAATGACTTTTGTTACCATGATGAAACTTGTCAACCTGTAGTATGGCCGAGATATAACTCGGATTGTTTTACTTACACACACACATATATATATATAATGCAAGTTTTCACACCAGTTTTAACTGGTGGTTTTTCTTTGAAGTCTGAGTGACAGCAAATCTTTTCAAAACTTTCTTAAACTTCTCAGGTCCTGGTATTTTTCTAATTTTCTTTTTCTTTTTTTTTTGTCATCACCCTGTCCTCTGCTAACACAGCCATGTTTATGATTTGTCCAATTCTCTTTTCTTTGTTGACAGTCATCAAATCTGGTTTTCTCATTTAGATGGAGTAGTTGATTTAGATGTCAAGGTCACAGATATTGTGGTGGTGGTGGTGGTGGGGGTGGTGGTTATGGCACTGATGAAATTTCATGATTAACTAAGGTCTCTTTATAAATTTAACTTTATACTCACTCAATCTTACCACTTCTAACAACAACCAAAATTAGAGATTTTTCCTGCAGAATGTTAAGATGCCCCTCCCCCTCTCTCTTAAAAAAAGATATCCTAGGTATGATATTAAACTGCATCTGATGTTGAAGCTCCAGTTCTGAAGCTCTAGTGAGTTTGGAGTATCCCTTTATTGCCATTACTTCCTCGTCTACTTTGACCTGGAGTCATAATGCCTGTCAGGGTTTCATCTATGAGTCAAATAGATCTATTTGAAAATTATCAATATTAGGTAGGAATACTTGGTGCCATGTAACTGTAAATTATTTCTATTAAGAATAGTTGCTTGAAGCTATAATAATTTACTAAGGATTACTATTAGTTTCTTGAACCATATAACTGTGCAAGCAAATGATTATAATTAAATAGAAATATTTACTTGAAACCATATGATTGTGTATAAATTATTACTATTAGATAGCTGTATGGTTTCAAGTATTTCTATGTGCAAATTATTTGTATAAGATAAGTATAATTAATATCACAACTGTAAAAAAAACTCTAGAAACAACAGCATAAAAAATATAAATTTACAATGAACACACTTCTCTAATCTCTAGGCATAAATTAACCTAACAGGTTAACATACTGTTAAAGTTAATCAATGGTAAAAAAAAAGATTTTCCTTGTGCATATAAACTTTCTACTTTGTTACTGCCTCCCAGTCAAGTGTAAGGGTTAGCTATAGTTAGTCTCTCAGATCAATTGCTACTGAATAATGAGTTTAGTCCTCATTGGATATGCCATACTCATGGCCTTGTGCCAAATTTGGGCTACACTTAATAAATAACTATTATTGCCTTGTTAGCAAGGATTAGAATATGCTGACTATATCCTCTGCAGTGGGGTAAACCCCACCCCCAAGATGTCCTGGGTATGACTCTAAACTACATCTGATGGTGAGGCTCTGATCTAGGAAGTACGAAGTACCATTTTATTGCCATTACTCCCAGGTCCACTCTAAGAATTGTAGTACATGTTAGGATTCAATCTATGGGTCAAATAGAGCTGTTTAAAAATCTCATGTATTTGATACAACTGTGTGTAAAAAAAACTTTCACAAAAAGTAAATATTAACGTACAATGACTGTTTCCCTTACTTCTTGGCATAAAATAATCCTAGACTGGTTGACATGCTGTTAAAATCAATCAATTAATAACTGTTACGGTCTTTGTGTAGTGTAATGATCAGTGAGTTAGGCTAGCAGACTGTATTGCTAATGTGTTTGAATCTCACTGAGTACCCTTATGCTTCTGACCTTGTGTCAAATTAAGTAAAACTTAGTAAATAGCTACTTTGCTATTATCATTTTAAGAAAGATACAAACTGTTTAGCTTGAAATGTCTATTGACTAGTGATCTCTTGTTGTTTTAGTGTAATCTTAATTTAAATATGACTTTAAACCTCTTTTTATTATATACTTAAATTGTTTGCATAATGTAGTTTTGTAATATTTCTCTCTGTGACTAACATTCCTTATTTAAGCATATCTTTGCTAAAGGGTAAGAAATAAGTTCACCTTGAACTTATAATCTCTTAAGTTAGTCATGGGTAGTAATGAAGATCATGGTTGTTTAGTGACTTTTTTAAAAATTTTCATTCCCAATTATTAACTGAACACAAAATGCCACATGGTCTACCCCTTCCCCCTATTCTTTGGATATTTGTTTGTGTGGATGACACAATTACCTGGTAGCAAGCAGAGCTGAATTGCCTCATTTTATTGATTTGTCTTAATTATCTTTGCAATGTCTACTCAACTTGCAATATGTGATGAGCTTATTTCTAAATTTGAAGGCTAATCTAATCTCTCTAATTTTTTTTTTCTTTGTATAAATACAGTAAAAGCTCTAAAAATACAAAATTGCTTTTTTGTTTTTCATGTTGGATGGGAAAGTACCAGAATATCTGGATTTTATCTTAAAATATGCTTTTTCATGTGTTAATTTAGCTTTTTACTCTCTTAATGTTTAGGTATTAAACTTTGTTTATACTTTTTGTATTCCATATTAAATAAAATGTATTATACATTGGTTATTATAGTTACAATGTTTCAGCTCTTGTGCTCCTCGACTTTCTTCAGATGTTTCTCATAGATAGTAACATGTAAATTTAAAAATAAATCTCTTATTCCAGCAGTTTGGGAAGAGGAGTAAATTACCTAAATTAAAATTGTTCTTTACAATTTTATCATCTTCAGTTTCATTAAAAAAAAAAAAATCTGCCTTATAATACACTGATTGCATCCTTTGTTGAGGGTGTAAGAAACTCCTATCTCCAAAGGAGCATCCTTGTTATGACACTAAACTACATCTGATAGTGAGACCCTGGTTCTGGTGATCTGTGGAATGTGGAGTACCTCTTCATTGCCATTATTCCCAGGTCTACTCTCTACTGGAGTGATAGTATCTGGTAGGGTTCCATCTATGGGTAAAAAATTATTCGTATTCAATAGGGATACTTAATACCATATGACCGTAAATTATTTGTATTAAGCATAGTTAAGCTATAATTGTTTACTAAGAATTAGTTTTAGTTACTTAAGACCATATATTCAAATAAATGACTATTATTAAACAGAAATAATTACTAGAAACTATATAATTATAAGTATTAGATAAGAATACTTGAAACCATAAAAATATGTGCAAATTATTTATATGAGATAGGAATACTTGATTTATAATTGTGTGCAAAAACTCTACAACAACTACACAAAAAAATGTTAACAGAAATATACAATGAATGTAATTTCCTAACCTCTTGACAGGTTGATAAAATATTAAAATCAATCATAAAAACCAAAATGTTCTTAAGTCTTATTTAATTATTTTGGGGGGAGCCTTTAGTTAAACTTCTTTCCAAAACCTCTTATGGCATCCCCAAATGTTAGTGTGATGGCAAAATGTATTCCCTCAACTGTTGTTTTATTCAATCCATGTAGGTAGATTGTTTTCATTCTGTTATTCAGGCTTAGATGATATGCAAGTTCTTAGTTGTGATATCACTTTTCTACCAAACCAGTTAAATAACAAAAAAAATTAAACTCTGCTTCAGTGGAAGATACAGATAATTAGCATCACAAAGATAAATTAACTGACATGAGATATCCTATAAGTATGTACAGTAGAATGAGAACAATCCATCTCGGTTCACCGAATAGACAATTTGCTACAAAATTATCTAGAGGTTACCATGTATAACATATCTGAAGAAGGCCAGCTAAAACATTGTAACTATGACAATAAAGATGAAGATACAAATTTGAGTAACTTGGTGTATAATAATTATTTCTCATGTCAAAAATTCAGATAAAAATCAAAAGGTACTTGGCTTTTAAAACTATGAATAAGGATTTAGTTCAAGATTGTTAAAACTAGTCTATTAAAATTTTCATTGTAATTTCATTTTAAAATATTGCTATTTGGCTCACTTTAATGGCTTGTCCAGTCGGCTGGTGCTGTAGAATACACAGTCTGCATCTCTGCAGAGGAGTAAGACCCCTACCTTCCTCACAACAAGTGTCCTGGATATGACACTAAACTATCTGATGGTGAGGTTTGGGGAATGTGGAGTACCTCTTCATTGCCATCACTCCCATATCCACTTTGACCTAGAGTGGTAGCACCTGATAGGGTCCTATCTATGGGTCAAATAGAACTAAACTACATACTAATGCTAACCTGAATTATTTGAAATAGAACTGTTTTTGACATTGAAACTGTATTTATGTTAAAGTAAATTGTTTGAAATAGAACTGTTTTGACATTTAACTGTATAAACAAAAATTATATGTATATTAAACTGAATTGTTTAGAATTTAATTCGGTGTTAAATGACCTGAAAAGTGTTGATACGTCATAAAACAACCAACCAACCAACCAAACTGAATTGCTCAAAATGGAACTATTTTTGTATGCTAAACTGAATTGTTTGAATTAGTACTTTTTGACTAAACTGAATAGCTTGAAATAAGTTTTTTTTGTACTTATGCTAAACTGAATTGCTTGAAATGGAACTGTTTATTTGTATAAAAATGGATTTGGCATTAAATAACCTATAAAGGTTGATATGTCATAAAACCCAAACAAAATTACCTTGCTGGTTTTTATATGTATATATTAGTTTCTGAAAGAAAACCCATACTTTTTTTCCTTTTGAAAATAAAGGTTTGTTTTTCAGTATAAAATAAGTTTTTGAAAATAAACCTGCATCCATCCAATGTGTATGATTAATATTTAAACACTTGGGAACAGCTTATGCTTTGCAAGTAATTTTTTTATCCTATGTCTTTTAACTCTGACAGTGAATTAGATAGTGATTTAAGACAATTTGTACTTGGTGATGAAGGTAGTAAAAGCATAGTCCAGGTTAAAAATGTGGTAAAAGTTTTGGTAAATGGGCCAAAGACTAGTCTGTTTACCAAAACTTTTTCATTCTCCAATGATACTTGCATTGGAAAAGTTAAGCCTTGCGCTGTTGACCTGGACTACAATAATTGTTCAAAAGTAGCTTATGAGATATTTTGTCAATATGTCAACTTGAAAAATATCCTGACTCCAAGTGGTTAAATAAATTGCTTTTGTTAAAATGATTATATGATATAGTATTTTTGTTTTTACTTTAAGATCAGTTATTTGAAAATATAACTTTTATTTAAAAGTATATTTTATCACTTTATCTTAATTGACACTTATTTTTATTTTGTTTTAGGTAAGTACAGCTTATTGATGCTTGGCTGAAGATAGTTTATCCCTTGGAATGGTACATTGTGCATACAAATACACAGAAGCATATTTGTATTAAACTGCTGATGGTTGTCAACTGGCAAGTTTTTGCATTACCTTTTAAAAAAAAAAAAAAAAAAAAAAAGATAATTTGTACTGTTTCTTTTTTTAGTATTAATCCTTTAAACTTGTAAATCTGATGTTTAAGGCTGAGCCCTATTTTATTACACACTGTAAGTTGAATATTTCAGACTCAGATACTACTACCAATAAAAGGCTTAATATAGTGAACATTCACAGCCTTGTTTTTTTTTTTTTTTTTTTTCTTATAGGATGAAGGGGTAACTTTAATCAAAGATATTTGCACTTTATAGCAAAGTCTGATTTTATGTATTGTAATTTCTAATAGGTATTAGAATAAATTCAAAATATGAAGTTATATTCAATTAGTTAGGCTGTTAGTAATTTTAAGTGTTTCACTTTTGTAGATAAAGCTTATTTGAATATTTTGATTGCATTGATAAATTTTCAGGATTGGGAAAATGCAAATTTGAAAAAAAATAAAAAGATAATTCTGAAATTAAAACTCATTCTTAATAAATGTGTATATTTTAGTTTAGAGATTCAACATCTCTGCTAGTCACTATATTTAATACATAGCTAACACTTTAAGAAATACATTCTTTTTCTTTTTTTTTCTCCCCCATATTCATTTAATTGTAAATAATTACTTGGTGCTTCAAACATGTTTGTAATATTAAGTATAGTAAAACAAGAAACATACTATTTTACTTTTCAAAAATTTAGCTTTTTAAAACTGAGTATAAATATTAAAGATAGGTAACATTTAAGAAAATTACTTCCTTTAAATGGGGATATTTTATAGATAACATTATCTAAAATTAGTTCTAGTTTCTTCTAGGTATCTTGAAGTGTTTCTTTGAAGATGTTTGTTATTGATATTATACTTGTATCGTATCATATGCGCATTTTAAAAAAATTGTTAAAAAAAAGTGTGTGAAAAAAAAAACACTCATTCAGTTTATTGAAGTGAAACAATACTTTTATATTAAAGTATTATAATCTTTGACTTGTTAACACAAATATCTCTAGTTTTGCTTTTAAAATGAATTAAATTATTCAAGGCTTATCTAGAATGTATCCAGCTATTTTTTGTATGGCCTCAATGTAACTTGGCAAATAATCAAGAGATTTTATTGCATATGCATGACTAGGTATTTTCCTGTGGAATTACTCAATCCACAGTGAAATTCCAGTAAGTGTGTTTGAGTACTGTGTGACTCATATTCAAAATAACAGAGCAAGTAGATTCTTCATATCTTGTTCATGGTTTTTTGGCAAAACATTGCATCATCTATGTCTGTTAAGAAACCCATCCCTAACAAATTTGACTCTGTAAGACTTCAAGCTTCTAAAATTTAGATCATTGTTAAAATACTGTAGATGAGATTAAGGAGATTATAATAAGGCAGCTTGTATGGCAGTATTGATCCATGGCCTGTCCAGTCTTGCTGACTAATCAATATCTTTTCCTTACATTGTGTCTGTTTTTAAAAAAGGTAAGTCTTGTTTTGGTTAAAATAGAAACTACTGGTCAGGTCCACAAAGAAAGAAAGAAAAAAATAAATAAAAAATAACTCAAAAATTAATCTAAGAATACAATAACTTGGCCATCTTTACAGGATTGTTCCTCTTCAAAACAATCCTGATGGTGAGGTATGTGTGACACTTAGTGTCAACTAAACTTAGGCTGAAGAACTATCATGATGTAGACAGTGAATGAAGTTTGGGCACTGGTTAGTTCTCTATTCGATTGTGTCTAATGGCAACTGCTCACAACTGCTTTCAGCAAACAACTACTCCAGTGATTTTCCTTGAACTGTTACTAGACCTGAATTCTTGGAACCAACTATAGAAATTTGTGGGCAGGAAAAAGACCTCAGCTGGGTAGCCCTTTCTCCCAGCAACTCCTAACTTATTTATTACTAAACTTTACAGCATTGAAACTGTAAACAAAAATATAAATATATAGCAGTCCAATAGACATTTTTTTTTTTTTTACTTACAGGAGTATTGTAATGCTGTAGAATTTGGTAATAAAGAATATATAATGATATCTGTTTTGACTGAGTAATGTTTCATTAGAAATAATAAAATCCTAGCATCTTTAGTTTAGAAGGAAATTAACTTTTTATTAAAAAATATTGTTGGGGTGTACTTATTTATGGGTAATTCTGTAAGTGTGTGGAGAATAAGTTAGGCCGGAAGTGAAAGCACTTATTTTTCTTTGTAGTCAAATATCTCCAGTGTAGATTTAAGAAGTGGCCGTGTGTGAAATTAGTTTGGATGTGTTTTGAAGTTTAATGGCATCCTGTTAAAGGCTCATATTCTCTAATATTCAATAAAGCTTTTTGAGCAAGTCTTGTGTATCATTACAAAGTGAATATACCTTTTTATTATTGTGCATTTTTACTTTTATATATAAATGTGTGCTGATTAGGTGGGTGGAGAAAATAGGAAAAACCTTGATGTATTCATAAATTTGGATGTTTATATAAATCATTAATCAACTAGCCTCTTTAATACATGGAATATTTTGATCCTGTTTAGTTCATTATCTTCTGTGAATAAAATATGACTTGCTATTGACACAAGGTTTTTAGTTAATGGTTTCAACCTGGATTGACCAGAGTCATTGCCTACGACATCAATATTTCAGAACTAGATTACTTTTCCAGAAAGTAATGAATAATTTGTGTTTTAATATAGTGTTTAGTCATGTGGCAAGATCCATATTTGTAGCTTGATACCATTTTGTTACATGTTATGGTGAGTCTAAATTTGTTTTTTTCCTTTTGGAAAGGAGTTTATAGCTGTCTAGTGTAGCAATTTAAAATGGTTCTTGTGAAAATTCCAGTTGCCACAAGGTGCTGCATTGTCAGGTCCAAGTTCCGGATGAAACTGTTTATATTTTGCTTCATAACAATGCCCTTTGGAAAGGCATGAATTCATCTCTTCTTCCCCAGCTATGGATAAATAGTAAGGCAGACTGGGCTCTTTAATCTTGGTACAACAACTGGACTACAAAGGTAAAATCTGAATCCAAACCAACTGAACTCTGTTTAAAAGTTGTCTTTGTGTTGTATCCTTGTGACAGAGGAGTTATAAATATGCACACACATGTTTGTGTACGCATGCATAGACATTCTTTCAGGCAAAATGAAGTAAACGCCTGTTCTAAAAAGAAAAGAAAAAAATGTTAGTGAGAAACATGTATGATTTTACTTCTACTTGGTAAATGACTACAGGTATTTATTATTAAAGGTTTTAGAAAAATGATTTCTAGTTTGCAAAAAAATAAAAATGATAGATTTGTCTAATTATAGCTTCATAATTATATTTATAATAGCTGTATTTTAATGCTTGTATTAATTTTACTAATCATTCCTTTCTTCCTGACTTTTACTGCACAATACAGATTAAGAGCAGAAATTTGCTAAAAAAATTTTTTGGTAAAAATTGTAATATTCAGTCTTTAATCTTTTATTTTTTAAAAATCCCTACAAACATAATCCTTAACTTTGCTCATTTTCTACAAGAATAAAATTTTGCTATGATATAATTGGGTATATAAACTAGTGTTTAAAGTTTGCATTGTAAAAGCCTATATTGTTTCACAATATAGCTTTTCTATAAATAATATATTTTAGTGATATTTGATATATTTTGGTGATATTTAAGAAGAATACATGTATTATTTTTTTATCTATTTGTTAGTGTTACTGTGTCAGACAAATGTAAAAAATTAGATATTCCTAAACATCTTGTCAATAAATAATTTACACTAAATAGTTACAAATGGTACTTATGATAAAAGATAATTCTACATAACAAGAGGTTTACCAAGTATATTTTTAGATTGTTTTTAAGTTGATTTTTTTTTTTTTTAAATTCAGTTTTGCAGAGAAATATTTTTAATATTTAAAAGCTTTATTGACTGAAATTTGTATTTTTTTGTCAGAATTGTTAGTTCAAACTAAGCAATAATGTTATATAATTATTTTACAGAAGAACTACCTACAAATCTAACTAGTAATGTTTAAATAAATGTGTATAATTTAGTAAGACAGATAATTTGAATTTTGTACAATTATTCATATCTTGCTGCAATATGGCTTCCCACTGATTATAATTTATTTGAGACCCCTTCTGATGAGAGCTCAACTTTGGTTGGTCTCGCAAACAATTAAAAATGCTTGTTAATGTTATTTAAAAAATGACAACCACTTGAGAGATTAAAATAAATTGAAATATAAAACTTTTTTTTTTTTTTTTAATTAAATCTTCAGTTTTGCCTGGTTACAATCTGTCACCTTTTTCATTTATAAAAACAAAACAAGACAAAAAGACTTAAATGATTCATCAATCTCCAGATGAACTGACTCATTATTTCCATCAAAACTTATTCTAAAATTGGACTTAGTTCCAAAGTGAAGCTGAATAACCTTCGAGCTTGTCGGTACTTCCAAATTTCATATTTTTGCATCTGCCTGAATTGGTTGCTGGCATTTGTATCAAAATATAAGCCATAAGTGGAATTAGTGGGTAGCAGCAATAAAACAAATGGATTAGTAGTTGTTCAAGTGGTAGGTGTTACCTGTGTAAACCCTGATGACATAATTTTTTTTTTTCTCTTATGTACTGAAAAAAGAAATGACTAATGGAATTAAATGAAAATGTTGATAAAGTCACTGTATAGTTTTCTTGATAATAGAACTGTTAGTTAGAGAAGCCACTGCATTCAAACGAGTTTTCCTTAGGCAAAGCAGATATGAGTTTGACTCTCACTAAGAGCTTATCTTTCATTATTTTGTTTCCTTGTCATAGATTGATGGTTTGAGTGAGTTCTGATAAAAAGTAACTAAAAAATGAAAGAAAATACTAATTGAAATTAATGGTTGAAAAGGTTTTATTCAAAAATAAATGAAATGAGCTATTTTAGAAGTTCTGGAAGTTTTTTGCAATTCTTTAAAATTAGTAGGTATACTTTGCATAACAGTTATCATTTAAATGGGATTGGTAACCAGATTCCAAAAACTGAATGAGGCTGTTTGCATTTTACTTAGTGCTAATTCTCTTGGGAAGGCTATGAATCCATCTGTCCCTCTTTCCAGCTTTGAGTAGATAGTAGGGTAGACTTTAAAAAAAATTTTTTTTTTTTCCTTGGTTCAGCAGCTAGTCTAAAAGAAGGAAAAGTGAATTCAAACAAGCTTTATTCTGCTTAAAGAATTGATTTTGTGTCACATCCTGCTCATGGCTGAGGATTGGGTAAATACATACGATTTTTCATTAAAACCTAAGCATTATTACTTCAGAAATAAGTTAATTTGTCTTGGTCACTATTTTTCTCTGGTATCTAGAGCCAAATATTGGTTGATGTAACTGTTTCAAATTAAAATTCCTATAAAAAAAAAATATTAAAGAAATCAAACCTGAAAAAAAATTGAATATTTACATAATTTCAAAAGCAAAACTTCTTAGAAGATTTGAATCATAAATGGGGGGAAAAAACTCAAAGCAACTCTTTCTCTTTTCTTTAAATGCTTAGTTTAAATCAGTTTACTAAAAATGTCAATTCAGTCTTATTACTCTTTGAGAAACATTGGATAGTATATATATCAGTGTTTTAAAAAGATCACATTAATTCCTTTTAATTTGGCTAGTTGATTTTATCATAGAAAATTTATTCATTTTGACTGAAATATACTGCTTATTAATTAGTTTATTATGAAGGAAGGACGTGCAAATAAATCAAAATGCCTGTATTATATATTCTGACCTAGAAATTAAGTATTGGATGGTTGTACTGTTGCTTTAGTTTTTATTTTTATTTATTTTTTTTGTGGAGGAGGGTGTATGTTTGATTCATTTATTTTAATTGGGTTGTCCAAGTTTGGTACAAGGATATCTTGATGTTACTCTTATAAAGGATCAAGCTTAAAAGAAGTAAAATAAAGCAAGCAAACAAACAAAAAACTGTATATTGCTATTTTCACTATTTAGCTTAGTTTCATAATTATAACTGACTATAATCATTAATTTTACTCACTGAAATCTTGCCCTGTGGTACCAAACTATTTTCATTCTGATTTATAATAAATCTTGTCAAGAGGTTAATGTTTATGGTCTCTAAGTGGCCATTGCTATAACTGTAAAAGTAAACATGACAACACTTTAAAAAATTTCTTTAAGTCATCTTGATTTTAGTAGGGTAAAGTCAAATAAGTAATGGAAACCAGTCATAACTTTGATTTCTGGTTAGGAAATTTTCAGTTAGATGTCTTCTATACATGGTTAAACAAAAAGATAAAGATTTGGTTTAACTAACCTTACAAACTCAAAATAAGGCTCCTGTTTAGCATATTTACAGTGGAAATTTAATCTCATCCTAAAAAGTTAATTTTAGAATTTTCAAAACCTAATATGCTAAAAAAAATGCTTAGTTTTCATGAAATTTGGTGGCCATAGTTGTAGGTTTTGAGTTATGATAAAATATAAATGGACAAAAGACATCTGATTAATTATAGTAAGATGGTAAAAAAATTACTTTGTATATTTTTTGTAAATATGTATTTGGTTAGGTTAAAATTTATATATAAAAAATATATTTATAAAAAATCTGAACTGCCATTACCTATTATATTTTAACTAAATCTGACAAATATTTATGAAAATGAAATAAAGAGATGAAGTGAGCAGAAGGAAGAGAACTGCCAAGATAAACTGAAAGTTACCAGCCAACAAGATCGAATACACCAGTGGAAACAGCATTTCGAGAATTTACTCAGAAACCCTCGGAAAGTTACTCATGAATCAATCAAAAGAATAATCATATGTAAGCAATTATACATCAAACTAGGACCATTTACTCAAGAAGAACTTGACTCGGTACTGAGAAAAATTAAAAATACAAAAGCAACAGAGCTCGATGAAATACCCCCAGAAGTATGGAAGACTAGAAAATTCGACTACATACTGCTCCGACACTGTAATGCTGTAGGTGACTCACCTATGACCAGAATAATGGACTTACCCAAAGGGTATATTAAATCAAGAGCTAAGCTGGAGAGAGCAGTAGCAGCTGTAGTAAGCACCTTGCTTGTCTTCGTGTATGTTGAACTAAGGAGATCCCTCCTCAGAGACTTGGATACATTTGTGTAGCACCTCATATCTCCGTGTTGAGTTATTTATTTATTGACCCCTAATAATCGGTCATAACAGTAGCGACAAGGTTTAAGAATTCTTCATGGGCCCCTAAGACAAAACAAAAAGCGTTTGAGGTTTTAGAAGGACCTACTCAGTACTACAGTCATGGTGCAAAACTGGAGAAAAAAAAAACTCCAGCAAAAACAAAGAGTCTCAAAAAGACCTTATCTGACTGCATGACTTGAGACAGTACCAAAAAAAAAAAAAAAAAAGGTGTACCAAGACACAGTACGGTCTTAAACCACTGCGTAGGATTACGAAGTTTGTACCCATTAAAAACATAAAAAAAAGAAAGTTTCTCTTTTTGTTGGAAGGACAAATTTTTTTGTTCGTATGCGTGTGTTTTTTTGTTTATTCTTGCAAGTAAGTGAAATTCTAATTTTTTTTTCTTCGTATGGGGGGGGGCTTTTGATTTCGGTTGAATTTTTTTTTTTCTCTCTCGGATACAAAATATGGATATCCAGTCTCAAATTTTGTAGATGTTGAAACTTTAACAGCAGCAATTGGAATTTCAACAAAGATTGGCTGAAATACAAATTCAATCTGACAAAAAAATTGAAATATTAACACAAGTCATAAATAAAAATATACAAAGTTGTGACGGTGAGGACTCATTCACTGAAAATGCAGTTTGGTCGGCTATTGAAACTTTTGAATACCAACCGAATGAAGATATAAGTTTTGAAGCCTATTTTAGGCGTTACGAAGATATCTATGCAAATGACTGCAAGAACTGGTCAGACTCTAAAAAAGTCAGACTACTAACTAGGAAGTTAGATACCGCCAAACACACTAGGTTTATAAACTACATTCTACTTAGAATAACGAACGAACCAACATTCCAAGAGGCTGTCAAGCTTCTAACTGATCTGTTCTCTCCCAAAACATCGCTTTTTCATAAACGATGGAAATGCTTAAATTTAGTCAGGGAAGAAAATGAAGATTTCACAGTTTTTGTGGCGAAAGTTAACAAAGGCTGCAATGATTTCAAATTGATTGAACTATCTGCAGACAGCTTCAAATGCCATGTTTTTTGTCAGGGATTAATTTCACCAAAGGAGGCAGAGGTCAGAAGGAGAGTTTTAAACAAACTTGAAAGTGAGCCTAATTTGACCCTACAACATTTGGCAGAGGACTGCCAGAGGTACGTCTACATAAAAAAAAGACTCAAAAGATATAGAAGAGTCAGGGATCTCGCATATCCAAAAGGTACATTACACGAAGAAGAAATGCAGCCCCCCCCCAAACGAAGCAAACCTGAAAGAACTCAGAGCTCTCCCAAGAAACAAAATAAGCTGCCCCTCAGTCCCTGTGTGAGATGTGGAGCATTACATTGGTCTACTGACTGCAACTACCAGAAGTGGAAGTGTTTTAATTGTAGCCAAATGGGTCACAAGTCTTCCCACTGTAGAAAGAAAGCTGGTAGCAATTATATTAAAACGACCGAATGGGACAAGCAAAATGAAGACAACATCAGAAAGTATGTACCAGTACAGATACTTGGAAGAAAAGTAAATCTCCAATTGGATTCTGGTAGTGTCTAAACATTAATCAATCTTCAAACGTGTTAAAGGGTTGGGAGAACTACGATGCTGAAAACAACCAAAATAGCGAGATCTGTAACTGGCGAAAAAATACACTTTGAGGGGAAAATAATTGTGAATGTCACCCAAAATAAGAAAACAAAAAAAATGAAGATATTTGTATTAAAAAATACAGATAATCTTTTTGGGAGCGACGCAATACAGGAGTTTGATCTTTGGGATTCGCCAATAAGTACTCTTTGCAAAAAAAATTCAAAGTTCAATGGCAGAATCAGAGAAGTTACTAAAAGACTTGAAGAAGTCATTCCCAGATGTTTTTTCAGGTGGTCTGGGTCGATGTAACAAAATGGTTGTAAAACTCTAATTAAAAAATGTCGCTTATCCACATTGACAAAGAATTACAAAGATTGGAGCAGATGGGTGTAATCTCGAAATTACAATACAGCAAGTAGGTTACTATATAAAGAAAAAATCAAACAAAATTCGGGTCTGCACAGATTTCTCTATGGGCCTAAATGCGGCTGTAAAAGAATATCACTACCCACTTCCCAGTCCTGATGAGGTATTCTCCAAGCTAAACGGAGGTAAAATCTTTTCAAAGATAGACCTGAGCAATGCGTATTTGTAGGTCCCCATGGAAGAAAATAGTTCTAGACTGCTGTGTATAAACACACACCGGGGCCTTTTTAAGTTCGAAAGATTAGCGTTTGGAGTCAAGTTTGCACCGGCAATATTTCAACAGGTAATGGATACTATGCTGGGCGATCTTGATTTCATAAATGCATACCTTGACGATATACTAATCAAGAGTCGAGATAAAGACAAACATAAAATGCATGTAAACCAGGTTTTTAAGTGCATACAGGATTATGGTTTCAAGATCAAGGAATCAAAGTGCGATTTAAAAAAAAAAATTTAAAAAAATTTTTTTTTTTTTAAAAGAATTAAGTACCTGGGACATATAAGAACGGAAGGAAACCAGACTCTGAGAGGTCTACAGCAATAAGAGAGATGCTGGCACTGAATAATGTCACCTCGCTGCAAAGTTTTTTGGGGCTCACGAATTATCAATCTTTCGTACCCAAAATGCATGATTTGCGAGCACCATTAAATGAACTTTTGAAGAAAGACAAATTATGGGATTGGTCTACCAAATGTCAAGAGGCGTTTGATAAAATTAAAGAAGCCCTAACTTTGGATTTGTTCTTTACTCATTTCGATACTAACCTGGAACTAATCGTTGCCTGTGACGCTGGTTCATATGGTGTAGGAGCGTGCATCCTACACAAGATGCCAGATGGGACAAATAAACCTATTGTGTATGCCTTTAGGATCCCCCCCTCCCTGCTGAGAGGAATTTCTCGCAGATAGAAAAAGAAGCTTTAGGAATCATATTTGCCATTACTAAATTCCACCGCTATCTACATGGTCGACATTTTGTACTCCAAACAGATCACAAGCCATTACTGACCATCTTCGGCTCGAAGAAGAGCCTTCCAACTCACACAGCCAACAGGTTGCAAAGATGGGGAGCGATCCTTCTTCATTACAATTTTAAAATGGAGTTCCTACCATCGCAAAAACTCAGTCATGCAGACGGATTATCTAGGCTAATTCCTAAGATGCGAGAGCCCCTAGAGGATACGGTAATTGCATCCCTATGTACTGAAAGTATCATGAGTACCATATTATACAATACAGTAAGGGAGCTACCAGTCACTGGAGGAAATCAGAAAGGAGGCTGCGAAGGATGAGTTCATAACACAAATAAAGGAAAGAATCGCAAACAAAGATGAACAAGTTACTAACACGTACACGTTAAGTGATGAAGTATTGCTGTACCGTGATCGAGTGATCATCCCAGCCACTCTCCAAAGACGGATACTAAAAGATTTTCACATTGGACACCCAGGGATAACAAGGACAAAAAGTCTAATGAGGTCCTACGTTTTCTGGAAGAACCTCAATAAGGACATTGAAAATATGATCAGGTCTTGTATGGGCTGTGCCCTGACTGCAAAGTCCCCACCAATTAAATTTAGTCCTTGTCCAAAAACGGTCATGTTGATACTGCTATATGGATGCACAACATCGACACTGACTAAATGTATGGAGAAAAAGCTTGACGGCAACTACACAAGAATGCTGCGAGCAGTATTGAATAAGTCCTGGAGGCAGCACCCCACAAAGCAGCACCTGTACGGCCCCCTACCATCCATTATGAAAACTATCAAAATTAGATGAACCAGACATACGGGACACTGCTGGAGAAGTAGAGATTAGTTCATAAGTGATGTACTCCTGAGGACCCCTTCAAATGGACGAGCAAAGGCAGGATGACCGACTTGAACCTAAATACAGCAACTCTGTGCTGATACAGGATGTAGCTTTGAAGACCTACCGGAAGCAATGAATGATTGGGAAGGGTGGTGAGAGAGGGTCAGGGATATCCGTGCTGATAGCACGACATGATGATGATGAAAACAATCTATATAAATAGTGTAAAATAAACATTAGTTGAGTAATGATAGTTTGTTAAAGCTTGAAATTTCCTTTTTAGTATTTTGATTGTAAAGGGGTAAAAAGTTTAATTCTATTGTATTGATTATTTTAGATTATTTAATTTTGTTTTCTTGTGTAGAATATTTTTTCTACAATTTTTCTATCATTAAAAAGATCTTTTTATTTTTTGTAGAGACTAGAATAGACTGTTCTTCAGGTAATTTTATATATTTCTTCAGATGCTGATATTTATTCTTTCTCAGAACTGCACTAGGCTGCATGTTTCTGTTGATTCTGCACCAGGCTTTTTTCTCCTTTTTTGTGCTTTTTCTCTTTTTTTTTTCTTTTGATGAAGTGATTGAAGAATGTATTATTCAATTAATGTTGTTCTTAATTAGCAAAACAATATAAGACAATCTTATAAGAAGCTAAACAAGGATTGTTTCATTTATGAAAATGATCCCAATTATATTTAACTAGTTGACACTGGACACCAGTGTTTTTAGTTTCTAAATCATAATGATCTGATTTTTGTATGTTTGTATTTATCTAACCCCCTGCCACTGGTAGGATGTAACACAAGGTAATTTTTTTTAAAGCTGAATATAACTGGTTTGAATTCAGAATTTTTCTTCAAGACTGGCTATCTTACTATGGCTACAGAAATCAGTCTATCCTACTATTTGTCCATAGATAAAAGAAGAGATGGATTCATGCCTTTCCCAAGGGCATAAGCATGAAGTGAAAAGCAAACTGCCTTGCTCAGGATTTGAACTAGGCTAGCTGATTTCATTTTTTACGATGATAACTGTAACTCAAGTGTGCTTCTTTTTTTTTATACATGTTATCCTAACGCTGGAAAAATTGCATATTATAAGATTATTTTAGTAAGTGTAATAATGTTAATATACTTTAGATATGAGAATAAATCCAATTTGCAATTTAATAGTGCGGAAACTATCTTCATGCTCACCCTAATCATTGTTATTTCTCATGGGAGAAAATTATCAAATGCTAATTATAGAATACTTTCCTTATTTATTTATGATTATGAATTTTATAAATACACTATCACTCATGAATATGTGCACCCTAGAATTTTTTTTTCAATAAAGTTTCTTCTAAACTCTGTAGCAAACAAATTGTATAAGTATGAGAATAACTTTTCTTTTTTTGATGTTCATATTTTTGGTTAGTTTCAGTGGTGTAAAGTTTGTTAATGATACCTAATATCTGTTTTCATTATATAATGTCCACCTAGAAATAATAGAATTATAGTATCTTTGGTTTAGAAGAAATTAAACTTTTGTTAAAAAAATTGTTTGGATGATACTGTAAATTGTGACTCAACATTAAGCTGAATGTGGCGTCTAAGAGTTAAAAGTAAAGTGAGAAGAGTTTCAGCCTCGAATAGTGATAGATAAGTTATTATAAAAGTAACAGTAAATTAAAACTTGTCCGACATTTTGTGAACATAAGAGATCATCCAAAATATTGTTCTATTAAATAATCAAAATTCAACTGGATAAAGAATTGAACATTTTTTTGTAGAATGTTTCTTTGAACTATCTTCATACAAAAATTTTACTATCCTTCTACCCACCTCTCTTTATAACTTGGAGTAAGAAATTTCGATTCCAATGATTAATCAGAAGATATTTTAAGGTCCCACATTCTTCCTCCATGTAAGCAGATAAAACCCGTAATTACAAATACTTATGGATAATATTTTATAAAAATAACACTATCACTATCTTATAATAGTTATATGTGTATATAAATTCATACACTAAATGTAATAACTATTTTGGGACAGATGGTAATAGTGATAAAAAGCCATGTTATTCTCTTAGCCATTTTCAGCTCTTTTAGCAAAACAATTTTTTCAACTTTTATTTTAGATTTATTCTTCAATCTCTCTGCATCTTAGAGATCTTTAAGCTGTCATGCATGGCAGATAAAAACTGAAATTTTTGTTTAGAATAAAAATATAATTGGCAAGGAGAATCCCATCTTCATATAGACCAATTAACCTTTTCCATACAAGTCAAGAGAAAAACCTTTTTAAAGTTCTCATTAAATTAGTCCAAAATCTCTTCAGTAATTTATCTGCTATTAAATTTTGTTTAAAAAAAAAATCAATATTGATTTAATTTTTTTATAATGATTGAAAGCATTTTTGACTTAAAAATGGTTATAAATCAAGAAAAGTTACAAAAATTTTGATAGTGTTGAAATTTTCATTTGAGGAAAAAACTAGAAGAAAGCTTACTTTCAAGGTTGTGTTGTTTAAAACAAGATGACCTTTATAGATAAAATTCATTAGATGGAATATTTTCTATAAGTAATATGAGGTGAGGGCTGGAAAGTTTCAGGGTCTGACCTAGTGATGAAATTAATTATACATGTTATCCCACATTTTGACACACTTGGCATGTTTCTGAAATAAAAAACAAAACAAAAAGTATTTTCTTCTTGGTTGGGCTGAGGACTTTTCAGAGCCCCCTCATATAATTAAATGATGGTATTTATTTTTTTTTAATGAAATTTGAGTTATAGATATTTTCTCTTAAAATTAGAAACACTTAATTTATATTTTGTAACACTTTTTGAGATGAATTCCTGAGAATTTTTCCATATGCAAAAATTGTATCTTGTCTTTTTAATAGCAGTAATAATTTGCAAACTGAGTGGAGAATATGTAGCTGATGATGGTTAATTAAAAATTAATGCAATTTATGATCATATAATTATTGCTGCTAAACTGGAGGTTTTCACATTCTGAATCCCATTGCTTGATTATGACGTCAAGCCTTGGAATGAAATGCATAAAGTGATAGACCAATCAACTTTCATCCCAGTAGCTATTCACCATATATTCCATTTGGATGATGAGAGTCAAGATTTGATCAGCCCTAGTTGAGTTGCCTGAGCTTGTGGGTCTGATGTGAGGATACTCAAAACCTCCAATGTTTTTTTAATTTTTTTATATTATATTAAATTTTTTTTAATCTATTAAATTTTAAATTATATTGATATATCTTATAATATTTTTATATTGTTAACATGCTGTATATTTCTAATGTTCTTGTAGATTAATATGTTAATATATAATATTCATACATTATAATATGTATTATAGATTATAATGCTGTTTTACAACAACATAGAAACATACAAAATTTGTTAAAAAGAATTGAAGAATAGAATTCCATGATTATTAAATGATGAATATAATGTAAATTTGTTGGTTGGGAGAGGAACTTTTGTGGTGGTGGGGAGAATAAAAAACAAAAATAACAACTGATATGTATATAAGTGTATACAAGTATATTGTAATGAAGAAATTCTTAAATTACAATTGGTTCGGCAAATAAAGAAACTAAAAAGTAGGATATATTTAAGTATGTGTTTGTATTAAAATCTAATTTTTTATTTATCCAAAGGGTATAAAACAGAGGTTCAATTATTTTTACTTTTTGGTTTAATATTCAGATGAATATCAACAAGATTTGTAAAACACCATACAGTTTTTGATATTTTATTAAATGAGATTGTAAATTTACTTAAATATTACTGTAGAAATGTTAAGGTTGTGTGGTTTATCAGGAAGAAATCTAAGATAATTATAACAACTCTATTGATGTCTAGCATAAAAGGAATGTAAATGCAGAAAGATGTGTTATTGAAGGTGTTTATGTAATGTTCCAATTTACCTACTTGACAAATGTATTCCTTTAGTTATGGTCAGTTATTTAGACCTATCTGTGATTTATGAAAGTTCTTTTGCCTTCTGTTCTATAGACTAGATATTTCAGAAGTATCCAAATTATATACTGTGCTGACAGCACAAAACAGCATTTTATATTTAGAAAATGGCACAAAAGCATACAGTTACCTGAAGGGGTTCTTTATGAATGAAACTCATGTCTTCTTACTGTGTGCTGAGAGAAAAAAAACTATATTTTTCTTGACTATGACAACTACTTTTGTTGTCATCTAGTGATTGGTTTCTAAAACTGAATAAGAGAAGCAGTTAATGGATTTTAAAAAATATTTTATAATTTCTTCTTACAAAATACCCTTTTCATGAATACATTCGTTCATTCAATTAGTGCATACATCTCATCACAAACAGAACACAATATATGCTGATCAATGTAGCTCTCCCTTCAATCATTATTTTTGTCACTTTCCTAATACTGAGCCATCCATTTAATATCATATGATACCACTAGCTATGGAGGTATGCAGTGCTATTTCAGAACAACTGTCAAAAATAAAATTTAGGAAAATTAGTTTGTCATTAGGATCCATGCTTATGCAAGTAAAATTGATATTTATGAATTACCATCAAGAATTACCTAGCATACCCAGAATATATATATATTCTTAATAATTATGTAAATTTATAAAATTATTGGATATTTTTTAAAAACCTTGTACCGTGCAAATTGTAAAATTATTAGAAAATTCACTTGACATTTCAAATCAAATTCAGAATATCCCATGACCAGTAGATTGACATTGTTATGTTAGGTCCTTCATAGCATTTCTCTGAACAGTGAGGGTTTACTTAGCTATGCCCATCTCCTCTTTATGTAACCTGCAACATGTATTTGGTTACATTATATCAGAACTTAGTAATAGTTACTGACATGACCTATTGGGATAGGTGGGTTCATGTTTTTGTTAAGGGCAAAGTGAACACAGCTGGAATTATATTTTCTATTAGGTTAACTTTGCACTTCCTACTTAACATTTACTGATACAGGCTACTATAGTTCCTTATAAAAATAGTTTTTTTAATATTGCATCTGTCTCATGATAGGTGCATTTACATATTAATTTTATGCAGTAAATGTATCAACTATTATGGAACAGATAGTACAAAATAATGAACAATTAAAAAAATTTTTTTACTTTGTGGATGAAGCAGATATTTGCACAAACTTAGGATTATTTTAACTATTCTAATTCATTATCTTTAATAAGTATATGTTCCTAATGTCAAACTTGCATATATGTGGTTGGATCCTGTAATCTATATAACATATTTACCCAACTCCTTCACCATAAGCAGGGTGTGATACAAGGTCAATTTTTAAGTGGAGTGCAGCTGGTTTGAATTCAATTTTCCTTTTCCTAGACTGGTTACCTGATTGATGTTAAAGAGCCTAATCTGCCCTACTATTTACTAATAACTAGAGGGATAGGAAAACAAATGGATCTATGCCTTTACCAGGGGTATTAATGCAAAGTGAAATGCAAACTTCATTCCTGGTTTGAACACTGGTTGCTGATTTCATTTCCTATGAAGATAAATATAACGCTAAACACACCTTTCTATATTTATAATGATCCATATCTATAATTTATATTGTAATGATCCAGTTTTTGTGTGTATGTTGCTGTGGTACAGTAAAAATGGCATGTTCCTGTGAGATTTTCGTTATCACAACAGAATTCAAATGCTTTTGAAGAATAAAACAATTTGAACTCTAATGCATTTGAGATCATCCTGGAGATGATAATTTTTCAAGGAAGATAATTATTAAATGATGATTTTAGAATACTTTCCTTCATTCTCTATTGAAATATGAATTTTATAATTGATATGTGACTTGATATTGAGCTTAATAACTATTGAAAGTACCTTTTCAAGTTGTTCTGCGTAATAAGTGAATCTTCTTCATATTAAACTTGCATATGCATGAGGTTAAAGGATCCCATAATTCCTATATGCTCATTAGTTTATTGAATACTTTCTATCAAACATCTGGTGTGCCTGTATTGATAAAAAAGAACTGTCTGCCTTGTTTGCTCTGTCTAGGTTTGGCTTTGTGCCACTTGCTTTCAAATATCTTGGTGAAAATTTCCTCTTTTTTGAATAACAAATTCTGTGAAGATGTTGCTGTGTAGGTGGGAGGGTTTTTTCTTTTTAATAACTCATTAAACATTTTTAGGTTATCAATAGTTTATCTAAATACCATTTGGTATTGATATGATACTATAATGATAATGATGCTTATTAAAAGTATTTTTCATTTTTTGATTGACTTTATTTTTTGAGGCTAATGTAATGCTCTACACATGTCTTTTGTTGCCCAGTTGGCTGAGGTTGTAGAATACACAGACTACACCTCTGCAGAGGGGTAAGATCCCTCCATTGAGTGTCCTGGATATGACACTAAACAATCTGATGGTAAGGTTCCAGCAATGTTGGAGCTTTGGGGAATGTGGAGCACCTCTACATTGCCATTGCTCCCAGGTCCACTCTGGCCCAGTGTGGTAGCACCTGATAGGGTCCTATCTATGGGTTAAATAGAACTAAACTGTGTACTTATGCTAAACTGAACTACTTGAAATAGAACTGTCTTCACATGTAAACTGTGTACTTATGCAAAACTGAATAGTTTGAAATAGAACTGTTTGACTCAACTGAATAGCTTAAACTGGGTACTTATGCTAAACTGAATTGTTTGCAATAGAACAGATTATTTGTATAAAAATGGATTTGGCATTTAATAACATACAAAGGTTGATATGCCATAAAACTCAACCAACATATCTTTTGATAATCCTAGCTCTTAAGGTTTTCAATTGCTCTTGGTTTGATCATTGCATTTTAAAATATCATGATTAATAACTAATGCTTGTTCACTTCTGGGATTTATTTCAATTGACGAGTCAGTCCATTTAAAAGGTTTAAGCCAGTTTTGGGTTGCACAGTTAGAATCTTAATACTTGTATATGCCCTTATAACTTGCAAGAAAAGGTACAGCTTGATAGTATTGATGATGATATATAAAAGTTGTTAGTGAAGGCTCCTTTTTCATTAGCTACTACATCAAGGTGTAGGGGAGGGCGCTACTCTATTCCTTGGATTGCTCCACTTTACCCTTGATCCTTACTTTATAATGCAGAGTGCTAAGCAAAGCAGCATTAAGTACCATTTTTTTGAGTCTTTGGTATGACTTGACCTGGGACTGAATCCTGGTCTCCCGGATCATTAGTGAACACTCTATTTATTAGGCCAATAAAGGATATCTAAAATAATTTCAACGATTATAAAAAGAAAAGAACCATTAAGATATTGATACCCATTGTAGATGGTTTTATAGAGTAACACTTGAAGTTTACTATGAAGGTTTTTTGACACTACCAGGTATTACATGTCAGTCAAGGTACCAAAAACTATAGGTGTTGGGAAAGCATTTTGTGTTTTTAAATCGAATAAAAGGAATTCTCTTGTTGTATAGTAACATTTTAGAACACATTTCTACAAATCATCACTGATTAGACAATCTGCCTATGAAATAAGACAACAAATTCTTGGTATAAGAAATTTGAAACAACAGGATGTTTATGTAATGGCAAAAATCTTGGAAGATCATTAGTACCCAAAAAACGTTTGTTGTGTATGATGTGTCATAGTTATTTATGCTGCCTACAGAAATTCCCAAGGAAGGCAGGTCAGTAAGTAGCAGGTATTGAAAAGTCTTTTAATTGACTTGAATAAAACTACATGTCTTGATTTATGTACAGAAATGCATTGTTAAGATGGAGAAAGTTTTATGAAGTGCCTAGTTTTCACCAATGAGTTGACAGCAAACTTAAATAGTTTCTCTACAAAATTCTTGTGATTTTAAAAAAAATTAAAAAAAATTTTTTTTGAAAGTTATTTCTTTTGTCTCCCACTTGCAAGATATGACATAAGGACAATTTTTTTAATCAAAGTAAAACTGGTTTGAATTTAGAGTTTTCCTTCTAGACTAGTTGCCCAACTAAGGCTAAAGAAACTTGTCTACCCTATTATCTACTCATAGCTGGTTGGAGGGATTTATGCCTTTCCCAAGGGCATCAATGCAAAGTGAAACACAAACAGCCTTGTCCAGGATTTGAACTTGGGTCAGTAATTCCATTTCCTATGAGGATAATCATTACACTAAGTGCACCTTCTTTTAGAGAAACCATGTAGAATTGTAGTTGTTGAATATGTACATGAAATTATAGCAAGATGATGTTAAAAACATGAAAAGTGCTAATCTATAATGTCATGGGAAATCTACCTGAAGGAAAGTTATGTAATAATTTTATTAATCTTGCTGATTAGTCTTCTACTTCAATTGTTAAGAATGGTGGAAGACTTTGTGTACATTCAAGCCAAGGCCTTTACAGTCTTTGTACAAAATGAAAGTACTATATTTGATATGATCTGATTTAAAAGAAAAGCTCTGAATATCTTCTAGATCTTCTCTGCCAAATATTGGGTAGACTAATGTTTGTCTATAATCATAGACAAGCAGCAGTTATACCTAGACTAATTCTAGGGAGGCACTTGTGGTGTAATGGTTATTACTGTAGGAAATGGACCCAGTGAATTGAGTTCAAATCTTCGACATGACTGTTTGCAGATCATACATTACTTATAGCCTTGGGAAACGTATGAATCCAATTATTCTTCCCTCAGCTATGTGTAAATAGTTGGGCAGATTGGACTCTAACTGGTCTAAGAGAAGGAAAACTCTGAATTCAAACCAGATATACTCTGCTTGAAAATTGACCTTGTATCACATCCTGCTCATGGTAGAGGGTTTGGGTAAATACATACCAAGACTAACTCTGTAATATTTAAATGTTATGTGGGAGAAGGTTCTTATGCTATCAAAGATGGTAGTTATTTCAACTCTGATTTTGTAAAATCTTAGATCTTTGATAATTATCCATTGACATGGATGAATGATTTAATACAGTTTTCAATAAATGGTTATTAGTTCTCAATTTAATAAATCCACTCTTTGGCTTAGGGTGAGTAAAATCAGCTTGAGAGGGCCTTTCTTTCAGGCAGCCCCTGTCTCCTTGCCTAAAAGGATTAAGGAATAGGTTTATTGCTTATTGACTGAGGTGCCCCTGAAGAGGAATGCCAACTAAGCAGTTTTGCACCTGACCCATGTAAGGTTCACTTCCTGTAGGGTATTCTCACATTAAACTAATCTTGTATCACATTTTGGCCTTGTGGGGAGTCAAATAAATATTCCACTCCCTTGTCTTTGAGCTTTGATCAGAGTGTGGTATTTGCTCATCTCTCAACTGTTTACTTATTTTTGTGCAGAATGTGGCTGAGAGAAAGAAAAGATCCTGGTTCTGGGAACCCACCTCTCTCTATTGTGCCAAAGGCTCGGGTCAAAGTAGTGATGCTTTTGTGACATTGATTGCCTGGACTGGGCAAGTTTTGTCCTTGCCCACATGCATTTGTGTGGACCATATGCTTAACTGACTATTACTCCTGTGGGTAGATAGTAAAATTCTAACTCCTTAATAACCAAGGACACAAGCTTTGGATTCTTTTTTTATATTTTTTTTTCCTGACGTATAAAAGTGACATAAATTCTACTGCAAGGTGCCAGTATGAGGTTTAAGTTGGATAAAAGAATTGTTTGCCTAAATTTTAAGCAAAGCAAGGATATTTTTCTTGGGATTTTGTTTATTAAAGATTATTATAAACTGACTTTTCTTTATTCATAGTCTGTATACAAGTTATCTTGAGAATTGTAGGAAACCTGCATAAATTGGAATATATTAGGGAAATATATATCATAAAAATTATACATGTACATATAAACAAATCTGATACTTATATTATCTATTTTATTTTATTCACATGGTTTGGTAAAAAAAAGCAAATGGAAAGGTTTTAATGTGAACATAATAGAAACCCATTGTTTGCATGAAAAATTATTTTTTACTTCTGATGTAAAATTTCACAATCAACAAATTTTTGAAAACTGGTTGACAGATTAAGTTTACGACTAACCAATGAATGTATGCATCTTGTAACATATATATTGCTTCTGATGCATATTGCACATATATGTCCATTCTATGATGCACATATAAAAAAATCATTATCCTGACACAAATATGTAACATAGCCGTAGAGATTAAAAGATAACAAAGTCAATGTCAAAGACACAGCATTATTCTTTTTATAGTTTAATGAATTTAATTTTGCTTACCAGAAATAAAGCACAAATAGTCTTTTACAGTAATTTTTATTGGTAACTCTAAGAACATTGATGGCATTGTATAAGGTTTCAAACATCTAAGGTAGCAGTGAACATGTAACAATAGTTTCTATTTTAATTTCGTTTTGATTAAAAACACAAATGTCTCAAGAAATAATTCTTTCAGAATTAAATCACTTAATCCTTATGATTCAATTGCTTGCAGTTTCATGAAAATTTGTTTAGCAAACATTTGAAGACATCGTTTTCCATATTTTGTAGAAAGTAAGACATCATTATTTAGTTAATGTTCTTTATATATATATATATATATATATATATATATATATATATATATATATGAGGTCCAATGATCACATAAGTCAGAAAGTGACAATTACCAAATGCCATTGACTATGTCTATGCTATCCTAACTTAGATATATATACCTGATCACTGATATTGAGCACTCCTTATTTATAAATATAGCAAACATATATATATATATATATATATATATATATATATATAGCAAAAATGCTACATCATATCAAGATTTTATTAAAATAGGATATTTAGATTAATAATTATTAGAGAGGAAATCAATTTGATAATGACAATTTTGTGGGTTCTGCATTTGTACTGAATGTCATTTTTAATCATCCAAAATTTGGATATAACAGATAACTATGAAATGTTATTTAGAATTCTTTATTCTTTCCTAAAAAGAACCATTAATATAGTTATAGATCACTTACAACTGGGACTTAGTGTTCACCAGTTGTCTAGTTTAACATTTAGCATAATCGTATCATTTTGCAGAAAATTCAATAAATTTTGTCGATATTCATTTTTGCTTTTAGTTGGAAATTTAAATAATGTACAGATTTACAAGAGATTTATTTTTTTGTAATTTTTTTCTTTCACCTCTCAGTAGTGTTTGCATGTTTTATCTTAAAGCAAAATTTAAGGGGAGAAAAAATGAAGGTTGGAAAATATCATTCTGCTGATTTTTCTACTGTCGTTCAGTTTTGAATTTGAGATATAGTAATAATAAAAAGGCAGATGACTTTTATTCTTTAAATGTTTTTTTCTTGGTTAGTTTTTTTTAAGTGTCGCTTTCAGAGATGCTGTGAATATTGTGTAGGATTCATTGAAAATTTAGAATGTCAGCTTCCTCTTATTTTTGCTGATTGAAATGCACTTTTCTTTTTAGCATCAATTACCTAAACCAGTTGCACAATAGAAAAAGCTTTAGAAAATATTCTTTGCTTTCTTCTATGGTTGCTTTCATATAAAACAAACAAACAAATGAAAGTTTTATGATTGGATATTTAGTTAACAACTTTGAGATGCAATTTGTATTATCGAAAAATTTGAACAAAGCTGATGAATCATTTTGTGTTAAAAAAAAATCTGTAGCCTAATATGATCTCTACTTGCTTGGAATTTTGAAAAACAATGGAAATTTTCATTGAATTTTGAGAGATGTGAATTTCTACTCTCCTCCTTTTTCATTTGAAGATTTTTTTCTTTTTAGTCTGTACTTTTTTCTTTATCCTTGTCATGTAAATTTTTATTTTTTCAATAATAGTTTTTAATATTAGCTACATCCATATTAACTGGGTTTACTTTTAATATCCTGATGGTCAGCTATAAAAACTGATTAAAATGCAATTTAATTTTATAAACATAAAACAGACTAGATATGCCCATCTATGATGAAGCCCTGTCAATGGGACTTGGAATACACTTATAGTATTCTCTGCAGAGGGGAAAGACCCTCACCGTCTCACTTTAAAAAAAATGTGTTCTTGGGTATGGTACTAAACTGTATCTGTTGGTGAGGCTCCAGTTCTGGAGATCTGGGAAGTGTAGAGTACCTCTTCATTGCCATTAATCTCATGTCCAATCTGAACTGGATTGGTAGTGTCTGTTAGGGTTCCCTTACCTCTAGGCATAAAATAACCCTAAACAGGTGACATGCTATTAAAATCAACATGAAGTCAAGACTTGGATTTTTATTAAGTTATTTTACAATTTTTATCAATTAAAAATGTATACCATGTTGTTACTAATGGTAATTATTACTATAAAAAGACAAGCTCACATAACAGAAAAAATATTTGAGAATTATATTTTTTCAGATTATCTTAATGATTATAGTTCTGAAAAAAAAATTGAGTTTTGTAGAGAAATATTTTGGTCCAAGTTAGTTGAGATTCATTGATTTAAATATATTTTTGTTTACATTGTTAACTTGAGCAATAATGCTATATAATTAGTTTACATCTCTAGAAAAACTACCTATTAGCATAATTAATAGTAATGTTTTATTAAATATGAATGATTATTTTAGTAAAATGATTCATTGATATTTTTTGTTTTGAAGTTTGAAAACCTAAATTCTGTACAATTTAGTTATTTCATTCAATAGCATGACATCTTGCTGATTATAATTTGTTAGATGCTTCTCAATGAGATCTCCCTGCTTCTCCCTACTAGGAACAAAAGACATTCCTTATATTGAAACCTTCTCCTCTGTCCAATAAGCATGAAATTAGGTAGCTCTATATCAAACTGTTGGGTTGTTTATAGAGGATAAACAAACAAACCATTTTCAATTATAAATATAGATTTTTAATCCCTTATCTGTCATTATGATATTTGCAGGTTTGTGTTTTATTTAGCAATGTTAAATCTTCAATTTCTTTGTGAGTCAATCTTTTTATTTCTTTCCATATTTTGCCTTTGTTTTCAAGTTCTTTTGACATGGAGAAGAAACATTGTTTGATTCTTATTTAAATACTCTCACCCTCCCATAGTCTCCATGCAATGCAACAACAACCAATCATTGCAGTGATAAATATTATTCATCCAATCACAAGATGTTTATAATAAAAGAAAAAACTGATTTAAGGTTTTATTCTGAAGCTTTTTTAAATTTTGAAGTGTATGTCTAAGAACTGTCAGAAATTAGTTGGGTGGAATTTCTCAGTCAATGTCATTTTTGAATAAAAGACTGCTAGAGAAGTATGTGAAGTTTAAGACTATCACACTTGTTATTACTTGTGTATGTATATATATATATATATATATATATATATATATATATATATATATATATATATATATATAAACAAGTAATAAGGCAAATATGAATATTAGTGTTTATTTTTTTTATTATCAACAAGTTACGACCTTAAGTCATCGTCAGAAGAGTTTTTATGAAAGCTTTTAAGAGTTGATATGCTATTAAAAATGAACTGGTGATATAGCATATCCATTCGATGATTGATTGAAAATTATAGATATATAGCTAGGGTTTAGAATATAAAAAATTATTAAATCACATTTTAAGCAATTGAGTGTCTTTTAACTTAATTGCTTAAAATGTGATTTAATAATTCTGTGTTTTTATGTAATAATACAAACACTTACTTAAAGACTATCTTTAGTGGGCATTAAACTAGATGTTGTATCACATCCTATTTATAGAATATTTATTATAACTAATTGTAAATAAGTTGAAGTACTCCATTATTAGTATATACTGATTATCTCCCTTGAGAAATTGTGATTGGGTTAGTGTTCCTGCAGTTCCGCATAATTATTATTAATTTGCAAACTAGATTAGGAATATTTATCTAACCCAGGTCAATTTTTAAGCAGAGTATAAATGGTTTAAATTCAGCATCTCTTAGACTGGTTGCCACACCAAGAGTAAAGAGCCTAGTCTACCTTATTTACCCATAGTTAAGGAGAGAATTTCTGGATTTATACCTTTCCCAAAGATAGTGTAATATGAGAGGTTGACATTTTTAAAAAACTAATATGCTAAAAAATACTATGGTATTCCTTTAGTAATCATGGGCGATTTGAGGGTTATATCTCTTGCTGTATTTGTGACCATAGGTGGACAAAAACAGCATTTAATGACTTGTATTGTGAGATGAGTATCAGAGTATTGTTCAATTAATTCTTTTATGAGAATAAGAATGGCTCTCTCTCTCTTTCATATATATATATATATATAGTTGTTGGCTGGTGTTATCATCATTCTTACATTACCCTGTATGATGATGCAATGGAATTTGCATATTGTACGTGTGACTTGGGACATTTTAGAATAGTTTTCAATGATTCATGAATTCTTTGATTTTGATAATACTACTAGGATAGTTGTTCCTTATGTTTTTTTCCCCTCAATATTTCAAAGTACTTTTGTTTTTAGGTATTGAATTCTTTCAATAATTTTGCCGACAATCAATTTGAAGATTGGTCTTTGACATGCTTTATTGTGTTTATATTTGAGAATATTAATTTTCTTGGGTCTGACATTGTATTAATCATGAGCTAAAGTCTCAATTTATATAATCACCAGTCTCTTAACTGAAAATAAAACAAAATGGAACCCTTCAAAAGAAAAACAAGATTTATTTAAAAAAAACTATTAAAAACAATGACTGTTTTAGTAAAATAGAATAACAGCAAAAAGGAAGTTTGTTTTAACTTTGCTTTTTTTTTTTTTAAAAAGTAAAAAAACAAAACAAAAAAACTAACATTTTCCATTACATTTTGTTTAAAATTGAAACTTTTATGTAATGAATGCTCTTGAGTTTTAGTAATATTTACCATCTAGCCAGTCAAAGGTTTTAGCAAAATATGAAAGTAAATTAGTTTAGCATATATACATGCAAACGTTATTGAATATCTAAAATTTAGATGGATTTAAAAAAATCTGAAATGGACAAGATATGTTCAAAAAGGGAAACTGAAGCTGTATTTATCAAGACGGACATGATCAATTAATGAAACATTAATTTTTTTTAGAATTGATCTCCTTCACATTCAACAAACTTATTATAATTAATTGGTAGAAGCATATTTGAAACTCCTTTTGATATTGTGTGAAGCTATGCCTTCATATTTCTTCTAATATTCTCTACATCCTCGAAACTTGTGCTTGAAATGAATTTTCAGTTTAAGAAACAAGAAAAAGATCAGATGGAGCTAGGTTTGGTGAGTATGGAGGGTGCTGCTCTTGCATAATGTTGTGTTCTGTTAAAAACTGTTGAAAAAGTATTGAGAGTTAGCACTGACTCATTTAGATAAAGTTTACCTGTCTTGATAGCAGTCTAGATATCATCACTTTATCATATAAATTTCTAAGCTATATGCACATATAAAGATGAAGTTGCTATACTTCTTGATCACACTGCATATATTGATTTTCTTAAATGTCTTTATAATAGAAGTAAATTATCAAATCAAACTTGAAATTCATTAATTTTATAAAACCGACATTAAATTTTGGTTTTTCAAATAGGAAAATTGATTGTTATAGTCATGATGTTTTGATTGTTGTACCTTCTGGCTGGCTTCATAGTTGTTAACCTTCTGGGAATTTTAAACTGAACCTTTTATTCAACCTATGGGTGTAGATTGTTTTTAGTGGACATCTTTTTTTAATTAATTCCTCTTACTGAAGTTATTTGCCTAGCATAGACAGTGACAAAGAGAACATTTCTCTGTATTGAATAATGGTTTTGAAATTCACAGGTTGCAAACAAACATTGAAGAAGAATAGAAACTTAAGTGTGTGTATGTGTGTTAATTTCATCTTTTAAACAATTGCCTGCTTATACTAGTTCATTTATTCTTATTTCAGTTTACTTTTAATTCTTCAAGTATTGGAATCTTGTCACTCTTTTAAGTTTTGCTATGATTACCTATTGGTAATTTGCTGAATTATGAATCTTCTGAATTTGAAAAGTACTTCACTCCTTGTTTCTGCAGGGAAAATCAAGAAAAAAAGTTGTTGAATGGTTCATCTAATGCTACTAGAACTTTATTCATGTTCCCTAGTTGGCCTTGTTCAAGACTAGTTTCTTTTTCTATATTTATTATAAATTTAGGAAATTCCATATTGGGTGGGAGAGTGGGTCTCTTATGCTATCAAATATGGTTATCATCAGTCTTTTAATCCCAGGTGGGGTTGTAGAAGCACCACATATGACCCTCTGACAATCACATGCCATCTATCTTGGTTGTCAGTTGTACTCTACAACCCTGTGAAAAACAGGCCTGTCAATTCCTGAATCTTCCTACCTCCTCTTTTGTCAGCCATTTTGTCTTCCTCTTGGCACTATGCCTAGCAGAATATGGTTTTTACTATATTTGGATGCAAAAAAAAAAAACCAATATGGTAAACCATATTATAAAACTGGTTATCATTTTCATGGATAATTTTTGTAAACAAAATGGTCATTTTTGGAAATTCTCTTTTGAACAGTAGGTTTGAAACTTTAGACATAAAAGATAGCTGGAGAATTTGTGTTCCCTGTCATTATTTAAAAAAAAACCCAAAACAACAAAAACAAAAAATGTTCCTCTTAATGGCTGCCTCTACTTACAAGTAAATTATGATTTTTACACTTAAACTGTATTATGCAACTAAAACAAGAGAAATCAACTTCTTTTCTCCTCCTTCCTCTAAGATCTTTTGATCTCTGGCCAGCCAATCAATATAACCAACTGATTGACTGGCTTTCATTGAGCACATGATCAACCAAATATAGAAATTATTGATTCAGCTCAATTTGTCTGGGCAATTGGATTTAATTTTCTTCCCTTTTCACTTATGAACAAAAGAAGCTTTTAACCTTTTCCTTTTATATATTATTTAAGAAAAGCATTATGTAACAATGTAAGGTTACCATTAAATCTATTCAGAAAAGAATGTCATTGTTTGGAAGGAATTAAAGTTCAAATCTTATTTTGTTCCTTAATTTAGATTCGCTTTTTAGTCATACCTACAATTACTTTGAACACTTTTCTTCTAACCCATATAGTAATCTTCAGCAACTTGTTAACTGTTTTGGCTGTTGACCAGGTAATATTTTGAGTATTCTTTTATAACTTGAAAGCCCTTTGGGATGAAAGCAAATTTAGCACTTGACTGGGAAAAAAGTTACTATCAGATTAGAAATAGTTAAACTTGTAAACTTAGTTTAATTTAAGAATTTCTTAAGTTTTCTGATCTTATAACCATCAGGATCTTGAAAGGTATTTCCTGTTTGAGTTTGGTCAGAAGTGTTTGGTATTTCAAAATTCTAATATTAGGATATGTACATAGCATTATAATTATGAATGGTGTTCCCTCTAAGCTGTGAACTGCTTTGTTTGTGGGGTTCAGAATATGCTTACTGTATATCCTGCTGAAGGAATGAGCCCCCTCTTCCCGAAAAAGAGGGTGTCCTTGGTATCACACCAAACTGCATCTGATAGTGAGGTTCGAGTTCTGCTGATTTATTCTATAGTCTTCTTCAGGTGTATAATTTGTATTGAAAGAAAAGTTTACTCTCTGTTTTTCTTGCTAAGCAAAGAAATCTATATTGTTTTGTCTTAGATATTTATCTGCAAAGCTAATATAAACATTTTTGTAAAACGATTTTCTCACCCTATGCAGCCACATTTTCTATTATTTGTACCTTATCCTAGAAGGAGCTGTGAGTTCCCTTTTCTTTTCTCTCTGTAAATGACATTTTGAATGAAGTTACATTGATGAAAACATCTGGAGGATATATATATATATATATATATATATATATATATATATATATAAAATATAACTTTTTTCTTTTTCAATATCTCTATTTTCACCCTTGGAATGTCTTGTCTTATCTTATTTTCTTCAAATTTACATATGTCACAGGTAGTTTCAAGTTTGTTAAAATTGGATTTTTTTTCTTTTTCATCTCAAGCAAAGAAATTTAAACTCATGAAAAATATTTGAAATTTAGTATTTTGTATTTTAGTCCAGAAGGAAAGAGTACCATGGTATCATAAAATACCACTGTTAAAAAATATATTGTGGAATATCTCCTAGGTCTTAATGCAAAATTGAGGTATCTGGCATGCTACCATCAAATACAGTAGTTATCTGTTCATGTATATGAAAAAGAAAAAATATGTAATAGTTGATTTTAAAATCAAATTTCCATTCCACTTCTAATGATCCATGAAGGTCATTCAATAAATAAGGGGAATTTGAAAAAAAAATTTTCTCAGAATTTTTTCTGTAAATGTAAACTCTGCATTTTTTGGAATTGGTTTATAGCAAAAATTATTTTCATCTTGCAAAAATATTAGTTTTAAAGTTATTCAAAAGGGTGGCAAATCAAACCATGCATCAGGCTTGGTTTTTCATGAAATTTTTGATGGCTGAGAAGTGCAAACTATATGAAATTTACGGAAGAATGTGTGATGTGTAAGGAGAAGCATGTTTAAGTAAAAGAAAAAAAATTTTTTTTTACAAATGGGTTAAACATGGGTTTGCCACTATGAGCCTGAATTGAAAAGATGGTCCATGTAGTAGAAACGGCTTTCTGTTAAAGAAAAAGTTCCAAGCATAGAATTGAGTAAAAATGTCATGCTGTGATAGTCTTTTGGGACTCGAAAGGATCCATTTCTATTGATTTCCTTGAAAAAGGTGCTACTATAAACAATGCTTCCTATTGCAAATTTAGGCAAAATTTGCTTTATTAAATGACCATTGTATAATGAAGTTAGTTATTCTCTGACCAATATTTGAAATTTACAAGTGATGTTGAGTGACTTGGTTATTTTTACTGCTTTATGGGATACAAACAAGAATGTTTCATAAATTAAAAAGCCAGATATTATTTGAAATATCTCATCTTTTACCTGTTTTTGTCTTGCTGTCTTAGAGCTATCACCTCTAAATTTTCCAGAGTATGTTTATTAGATTTTCAAAAATATTTTACCTTATTGGGTTTTTCAGAAAGATTTTGGCAAATTTACAATGTAAGCATAATGCAAAAACTGGAAAGTTACTTTGTATCCCTCAGATTAGCTAAACTGAATCTTTATCTTTTAATTTAATCCTATAAAGTATACATTTAGCTTAAAAGTTCCTAAGGAAACCAAAGTTATTACTCTCTCCTGACATTTTTTTAGGTCACTGGAAAATAAAAACTTTAAAAAATAGTGCATGTAATTATCCAACTCTTCCATCACAGTGAGGATGTAGCACAAGGTAAAATTTTTAGTGGAGTTCAGCTGGTTTGGATTTAGTTTTTCTTCTCTTAGACTGGTTACTATACCAAGGCTAATGAACTCATTCTGCCCTACTATTTACCCATATCTGGGAGAAGAACAGATGGATTCATACCTTTCTCCAAGTGAAATGCAAACAGCCTAGTCCAATTTTTGAACTCTGGTCACTGACTCCATTTACTATGATAGTAACCATTTTACTAAGCATGCCTCCTTTACAATAGAATATTGCTGTATTTACATTTGTAGATTAAGAAATGACTACTTGGGAGCAATAAATGTTAACCTATTGACAGTATTTATTGACTTATAAGTGCTCACAAAAACATTGTTTAATATTATACCTGTATTGCTGCAATAAAACGTAGGATACATAATTATGGTCAATTTATGTAATTTAAGGTCCTACTGATTGTGAGTTTTAGCTACTTTGCTATAATCTCAATAAGTTTATGATTACAAGTATTACTAGTGTCTTATGGTATAGAACCTTACATCTCTTTACAATCAGTCTATTGCTTTCTAATCATCAGGCTAGAATTTAGGATATTTGCTTGTGTTGATAAAGAAAGAAAAAAAAAAGTATTTTTAGTTTGAACTGAAAACTGAGTCCTGTTATTGCACAGCATCAACAGTTCCCATGTTTGTCCCTTTTGGTTTCAGGTAATTTCAAGAAAGAATATGTGGACAGGCAGAAAAATAGTTGCTGAAAATAACTTATCTGTTTAGTAAATTTCCAATGCACTAAGGCAAGGTTAGTATGACAGATTCACCCTAGAAATTTTGTGCATAGACTGAGAGTTAGGAAGAAGTTGGTTGTAGGAGGGGGATCACAGAAACTTGGCTTTGCTTTCATTCACTCTTATGATTCCTACTTACATTCATTTGTATATATTAATTTTGTTTCATAATTGTTGTAATTGCAAATAAATCATATACACTACATGTAACAACTATTATGGGCTAGAGATAGTATTTTCTTGAAATGCACTCTCTCTGATATATATACAATCTCTTATAGTTTGGTATGCTGGAAAGTTACATTGAATTCAATATTTTAAAACTATGTAAACTTACATGCCAGAAATGGATATTGAATTAAATCTTTACATTCACATACTTATTAATTTTAGACTGATCTTTCTTTCATATTATTTTTGTTGCTTTTATCGTGACTCTAAAGTCATTTTTATTTATTCTATTACCATTTTCTCCTGTCAGCAAGCCTTAAAATATGCTGACTGTATCCCTGAATGAGTGGTAAGATCCCTTTAAAAAAAGTTTGTATCTTGGGTATGACACTAAACGGCATCTAATACTCGGGTTCAAGCTTTGGAGCTTTAGGGAGTGTGGATTACCCATTCATTGCCTTACTCCCAGGTCCAATCTGATCCAGTGTGGTGGTACTTGTTAGGGTCCCATCTATGGGTCAATAGGAATAAGTAAAGTAAAGTTGGTGACCATAGTCGAAGGTGACCTGAAGGCTCCCTTTTCAATAGCTACTACACCAATGTGTAGGGGAAGGTGTGACTCCTTTCCCAGGATTGACCCACTTTACCCTTGATATGCACTTTATATTGCTGAGTGTTAAGCAAGGAGGTATCATGGGTACAGATTATTTGTATTAAGAATAGTTCATTGAAGATATAATTGTTTACTAAGGATTATTATTATTATTTACCACTTGAAATCATAACTCTTAGCAAACAAATGATTATATAGAGATATTTAACTTAAACCATATAATTGTATATCAAATATTATAATTGAAACCATACAACCATGTGTAAATTATTTATGTTAGATAGGAATACTTGATATCTTATAACTGGAAAAAAGCTCTTTAAGTAACAACTACACAAAAAATGTTAATATTAATGTACGATGTATATGATTCCCTCACTTTTAGGTATAAAATAACCCTACACTGGTTGACATGCCATTAAAATTAATCTATTACCATTCTATTAAGCAATCGGGGGAAAAAATAATGAATAAGCTTTTAGTGAGATTTGATCATAGGAGTCTCTCATTGTGACAATGCCTTAACCAATTAGCTTAAAGTTAACCAGTAAGTATTATTCAAATTAGCCGCTTAAAAACAATTGCTTATTAAAAAATATCAAAAAATAAGACTGAAAAGGAATAACTGTTTAAATTGTAATTATTTGGGTGCTTCATCTTTTGTAATCATTAGCAAGTTAGTCAAGTTGAGCATTGGTAGTGAATTTAATTCTCACTGAGTGTCCCATACTTCTGACCTTGTGCCACATGTAAGCTTAGTAAATAACTAATTAAGTTATTCATTTTCAATCTTATTTTCCTAATAACCTGTATTTTTGTTTTCTTCCTTGTGTGATTTTTTAAAGCAAAATACACAAATGACCTAGCCCTTGGGAAGAATTTGCTACCTTTCCTAAGTTATATAGCTGGCTACTCAGAAACTTGATACAGAAAGAAGTGGTTGTTTTCTGGATGCAAACAAACAAACAACCTGGCACAGCAGCTTATATATATTAGGTGCTGCAGGAACGCCTCCTGCATTTTAAAATGTCACCTGTGTGGTACGAGTGAACATAAGCAAATGGCAATGTCTTACCTCTGCCCAAAGATACAATCACTTATGACCATGGCTTGGACTGGTGCACATGGTGTATTTACTGTTGAAATGTTTTTAAGATTGGTGAATCTATAATTGCTACACAGAACTTTTTATGCTCATTTCCTGTCATGTTGGAACGATGCCGTTTTGGATAGAAAATTGATTCTGCTATGAGTTGGGGGGGTGGGGAACCTCTCTGTGGAGCAATTACAGATTCACCAATGTTAAAAAATGTTTTAACAGCAAATGCACTGTGTGAACTAGCCTAAGCCATGATTATAAGAGATCATATCTGGAAAAAAAATGGTAAGGCATTAGCTGATTGTAGCTACTATTACCACTTGCTTGAATTCACTTGCACCATACAGGTGACAGTTGAAACTGTGGGAGGTATATCTGCCACACCCTCTGTGTACAGGCTTATTTATATCAGAGTACAGCATATGTGGGTGACCTGAGTGGTGTAATGGTTATTGGTGCTGAAAAATTTTAATTCCAGCTTAAGTTGTTTGTGTTCACTTCATTCTACTGCCTTTTGTAAAAGGCATACATATACCTCTCCCTTCATTTGTAAATAAAAGGCTTACTGGGTTCTCTAGCTATGATAGTGAGCAGCCAGTCAAAGAAAAGGATAATTCTGAATTTATAACCAAAGAAGGCAAAAAAACAACTCACACTTGAACCATCATGGTGGTTTAATTTAGTGATAAAAGAAGCTGCGTGGATCCATGATTGATCGTCTCCAATGGATGAATTTAAACTACACCTGCTATCTTATCATTTAAGTGATGGTGATTTTTCTCAGGATTCCTCCCTAAGTGATATCATCAAGCATGGTCTGGATACAACTGGTTTTCCATTTCAATTGAAGCCAGGTCAATGGGATCAAGGGAACAGTAAAAGAGTGGATGGCATAATGTGTTTTTTTTCCATTCTGATGTGGCAAGTCTCTTATACAGGATGCTACCTGCTCCTTTATAAATAACTTAATTAAATTGGTAGTAGATCCAGGCATTATCATTAGGCAGGGTGAGTATTGTAAACTTGGATAGGTATGGATTGCCTTCAGATTTCTTATAGTTCTTACATCCAGTGTCCTTGGCCTTCAAACACCCTCTCAACTCTGCCACATTGGTTCAAAGACTGCTGGCTGTAGGTATGAGCTTTGAGATATTGAATGGTTGCTTTTAGAAGAGTTTCTTTTGCCATTCTTTAGAGTAATACATTTTTTCTTTTGGTTAGAATTGTGGATTGGAAATGACTGCTATCTTCCCTCCTCCTGCACTCTTTAAAAAAAATTTATGCCATTTATATCTCCATCCATTATGTATTTAAGCCTAATGCAAACAATGTGTGAAATAATAAAGAAATTGTATTCTTTTTTAATTGATGCCTGTAAGAAAAAATTATTTGTAACATGTAATAAATATTTAAAAAGATGTTTATAGAAAGGGGGAAAGAAACATTGTTTACATTTTTTTGTTTTGTTTTGGGGGGAATCCTTTATTTTCTAGTGTAATAATCTTTCAATGTATCTTAATTAGATCAAAACCTGTGGACAGACATGGCATAATGGTCATCATCTTTGGACATGGGGAACTAAGTTCAAATTCTGGACAAAGCTGTTTGTATTTCACTTCAAGATAATGCCCTTGGGAAAAGCATGAATCTATCTGTTCTCCCTCCCCTCAGCTATAGGTAAATAGTAGGGCAAACTGGGATCTTTAGCTTTGGTATGGAATTTGATTGAGTAGAAAGAAAACTTTGAATTTAAACCAGGTGTACTCTGCTTACAAACTGACCCTGTATCACATCCTGCCTGTGGCAGAGAGTTGAATAAATACATATGTAAAAAAAACTAGCACTATTCAAGATATTGCTATATTTCACCAAAAAATTTCTACTCTAACTACTTTATCAATTACCATTGAGTAGAATTTGTATAGAGTACTAGTAATGGGATAGGAGTACAATGTTTGTATTACAATTATAATGAATGTGATGTTTTAAGTTCAGATGTTTAAGAACAAATAATGAGAACTTTCACCAAAACCATCTCATCACTACTGTTGAGATATTTACATTTTGTTTGTGTTTTTATATGCAGAAACATTAACCTACTCATCAACTATTCTTATTATACCACCTTAATTCTTATTAATAATAGAATTATTTATGTATGGATCTGCACTTTTTGTCTATGGATTTGAGATGGTGTCAATTATGTTAGCAAGGCAAAAATGCAAGTGCATCAGTTGAATGAAGTCCTTTTAAATTATTCATGTAAACTAAAGAAACAAAGCATCGAAGAAGGAAAGTGAAGAGACAATAAGTTAAAAGGAAAGAGAAATTAAGGGGGACTTGGAATGATACAGAAGAGAGAAAACAAAAGTATAGAACATTATATTGAGAGAGGAAATGAAGAGAAATATATATTTTGTAATGTAGTCTATATCCTGTAAAAGAAAAATCATAGATATATTTGAATTTTTGAAATACCTCACATTAATGTCTCAGTTTGTATTGTGGTCAGGTTGCCTGATTCATATGTAAGCAAACAAACAAAAAAATTATAGATATATAACTTAGCATTTTATATAAAAATAGATGTTTCTCAGTTATTAATCTTTGGTATGTATTAAATAAGGCTTCAAATTTACTTACAGTATCTGATGTTCCTAATTGGTTACCCATCTAAGTACTGATCAGGTTTATCACTACTTAACTTCAATAATCAGGAAGGAATGGGTGCTTTCAGCATGGTTTAACTGCAAGTTCAGTACATGTCTTATGGAAAGAAAACTAATCCTGTATTTAAATATGTTCAGATGTCTCTATATCATGGACAGATGTATAAACATACTTGTTCATTGCTTTGCATGAATAAATTAAACAAACAAAAATCTCATAGCCACTGATAAAATGTTGGGAGAAGCAGTCCAACTGAAATATGTGCTTTCCTCAGACAAAAATAGGAAAGACAACAGAGAGCAAATGAATTAAGTTTTTTTTTGCTAAGTACAATTTAAGAGTATCTCTAAGAATTTTCTTGCTTTGTTTCTATAAGGTACAAAACTTGTTTTTGTGGGAGCCTTTTCATATTTATGAGAAATTAGACAAAAATTGTCCAGTTTTCTTAGTCTTGATTTGGACATGCCTAAATAATGAATAACCCTGACCTTATCCTTTTAAGTGAAATAGAAGGTATAACTTGGGAGAACAGGTTTTATGAAACTAAAGATAGTTGTTAGTGGTTCTTGGCCTCATAAGGATAAGGCAACATAAGTGGGAAGTCATTCAAACTTACTTTTACGGATTGCATATAACTTGTAATTTTGTAATTTTCCTCTTGAATAAATTTTTCCAATGATCATTAGAATCATCAGGTCTTGCTGTCAGCATGGATTTCCTTGACTCTCTCTATCCATCCATCCATCCATCCCTTTCCACTGGTCTTCCAAACTACATCCAGAGCTGATGTAAGTAAGTCCTTGCTGGTTGACCTATACTGGTGCATCCATGTGTAGGTGTCAATTGAAGAACGTTACTTTTAAGTTCATCTTTGCTTCTCCAGCAGTGCCCTGCATGTCTTGCTTATCTCTGATGGTTTTTGAGATGGGAGGTTAGTGGCTGTACAGCTACTGTTTTGTGGAGTTTTGCTTCCAGGAATTGTTTACAACAGTATGTAGCATTCTTGCGTAGTTCCTGTCTGGCTTTTTCTACATGCATTTTGTTAGCATCCGTATGGTACATTCATACAATAGTATGCCACAGCTTGGAAGAAATCTTGTTTTATTTTATCAGAGTGATCAGATTTCTACATGTTGATAGTAGTCCATGTCTTCGCTAGGCATATTTTGATATCACTGTAGGTAGATGAAATATTCCTGCTGAGGTATATGAACTTGTCTTGTAATTTTAGAGGCTTGTTACTTAGTGAAGATGGCGCTTTCTTATTTATAATGCATGAACTCGGTTTTATTTGCATTCACATAGAGGCCAATGCTTCCTGCTGTTTGCTCCAGGCTATGTCATAGAGATTCAGTTTGGGTAGGTGTATTTGCAAGAAGCACTAGATCATCTGTGTAGTCTGTGTCTGTGATAGTTTCTTCGGGATATCATCTGTTTCTTGCTTTTTTTTTAGTGTAAAGTTATTTTCTTTTATTAAATCTATTGACATTCAAAGTATGTTGGCAGATGATAAACAAATATGGTCCTAATCTACCTCCTTGAAAAATTCCAGCTACAATGTAGAAGTCAGTGTAACCATCAGGTGAGCAGACCATTGTCTTTGTATTTTTGTAAACCTCCATTATAGCTGCAACAATTTTTTTAGAGAGACTCTATGCTAGTAGTATTGCTCCATCTTTACTCTATGTATAGAATCAAATACTTTGAAGAAATCTACGAACAATGTTACCTCGAGATTTTTTTTACATATACTCCTTTGATGATTCAGCAGATATTCAGAATCGGAAGTGGTGGGTTGATTTCTTTGAAACTATTCTGATTTTTTCTGAAAAATTTTCTTGTTAAAATTTTTTATTCCTTTTTCTTTTTATTCATACCACAAAGTATACTTTAAGTTGAAAACAAAGGTAAAATCAAATCTAAAAAAAAAAAAAAAAAAAAAAAATGGCCCTAAAAATTTGCAGATTCTTATTTAATCTTTTTTTTATTTTTCATAATTTATTTTTTCTGTAGTATGTTTGTATGAATTAGAGTTGTCTGAAAAGTTCATAGGCTGACCAAAATACTCTCATGGAATGTAACCAGATGAAGTTTATATTTCCATATAGTCCCCCTGCAGTTCATGCACTACTTCTATTGGTTTTGCAGTGCTTGGATGCCATTGGTCAAAAACCTATCAACAGCAAATCCGATATCATCATATGAATTTTTCATCCTACATTTGTTTACTCTTGTATACATGTAATTACTTAGTCACTTGTGGTAAGGAGCATTACTACTCTTATACAAAAATGCAAGCACATATATATATATATATATATATATATGTCATCCACAGACTTTTGTTGTATCACAACTCTTCAGTGTGGCTAGACATGCAGGACACTTCAAGTTGGGATTGAAACCCACCCAACTTTACGTTAGACTTAGTATCTTACCTCTCAGCCATTAGGCATATGTCAGTTCGAAAATTATAAGGCATTATGTATTAGCTTTTGTTTGTTTATATTTCACCTTACCGGATACCAGAGGCTCAGTTCACTAGAAGAGCTTTGCATTACGCAAGTGGCAGCCGTTAATTCCTTTGCCAGAGTGCTCAACTCCCAGAAAGGGAGCGTATATATTGTCATCTACAGACTGTTTGTTATTGTATCACAACTTTTCAGTGCAGCTAGACACAAGACGCTTCAAGCTGGGATATAGAAAGTAAAAGGTTTTCTTCAGATTAAAATATTGCTATCTCTGATCCATAATAATTGTAACACTTAGGGCATGAAATGCACCCATGTGAATGTAGTGACTATTATAAGACAGAAGTAAGAGTAGTAGTTTATAAGAAATAATCATGATTCGATTAACTAAAGTTAATTGGAAAATTTACTCGTATCACAATGTATTGATTTGTATATTGGAAAGTAATAACTAAAATTTATTCATCTTAAGGTGCTATCAAAAAGTTTAGGAAATATGAATAATGTAGTTTAACAGAATTGGACAACAACAAAATGTGCAAACAGCAAGTAAGAGGAATATTTAGGAGGAGGTAGGAGGAAACTAGGTGTTAGGGGAATTGTTTTTTCATGTTTAAATTTCCCTAATGTTTTGCTAGTAAAATAATTTGGGATTTTTCTAAATCAGGCATTTTTTAAATTATTAAAAAAAATTTTTTTTTTATTGAATAGATTGTTGCCACAATAGTTTTCATATAACTCTCCATGTGAACTAGAATAATTCAATTGTTATTATTTTGAGAGGTGATCTCCTTTATATACTTAGTTTAATAAAGAAAATAAGACTTTGTGTGTATTTGTTTTGTATATAATTTAGGTTCATTTAAAAATAAATTTTTTATTTTATTAAGTGAACAGTTTAAACATAAAATTTTAACTATATAGATTTTATTTTTTGATTAGAAAGACATTATCTAGCAGATTTAATTCCAGTATGTCTTGTTGTTGTTCGCCAATGGCCCGGGAGACCTGGGTTCAATCCCAGGTCGAGTCATACCAAAGACTTTAAAAATGGAACTTGATACCACCTTGCTTAACACTCAGCATTATAAGGTACGGTTCAAGGGTAAAGTGGAGCAATCCAGGGAATGGAGTAGCGCCCTCCCCTACACCTTGGTGTAGTAGCTATCGAAAAGGGAGCCTTCGGGTCACCCTCGACTATAGTCGCTAACTTTACTTTATGTCTTGTTGTTGGCGACCATAGTCGAGGGTAACCCGAAGGCTCCCTTTTCGATAGCTACTACACCAATGTGTAGGGGAGGGCGCTACTCCTTTCCTGGATTGCTCTACTTTACCCTTGATCCGTACCTTATAATGCTGAGTGCTAAGCAAGGAGGCATCAAGTACCATTTTTTGAGTCTTTGGTATGACTCGACCTGGGATTGAACCCAGGTCTCCCGGGCCATTGGCGAACACTCTAACCCCTAGGCCAATGTCCAGTATGTCTTGTAGATATAAGCAAATATTTTGTTTGTGTAAATGTTACTCTTATGCTTTAGATGTATATTATTAAACCTATTGAATCTGCCAAGTTGTCTTGAGCCAGAAACAAATCAAGTTATGCTGTTTGGACCTTGGCCAAGCTGATCTTAAATAACTTTTTAGAAGATAACTGAAAAAGATAAGGTTGGTAAGGATTTTAAATCTTGATTAAATTTTAATCTGCTGTTCTTAGGAGATAATACTCCAAATTCTTGTGGTTTCAGAATTTTAAAACTTAAAAACTGTTGTAAATTAAAGAATGTACCTGTCTATTGAAATATCTTAAATGTTCACAAAATATAACAATCCGGTTCTTGTATAGATATTAACGTAAATGACTTTTATTTGTGAAATAGTAATAAAATGGAGAATTGGGCAATTCCCAGTTTGAAACCTATTTTGGTGTCTGTATTCATGTTCATCCTGATTATTATAATATCACAGAGGAGATAACTAGTAATTGTTAATTCAAGCTGACTCCCCTTTATTTGTAATTTATAATATAAATTCGATAGTGTGAATGGCTGCCCAAGGTGGTTTTTAAGAATTAAAAAAAAAAAAAAATGAAATTGCTTTCTTTCATGTAATAATGTTTAATAAGCCTTTCCAAATCCACTACAATGCTTTATTAGATGAACTTTTATTAATTTTATGTATTATATTTTTATATTATTTTTAAAAATTTATTTTTTTTTATATATTTTAAATATCTATTTATTTTTGAACAAAAAGGTAGAATTAAAAAAAAAAAAATCTGGCTTATTTCTATATGAGGGTGTGCTGAAAAGTTCATATGTTGGCATCATATCATAGTTGATGACTTTTTGATCAACTGGATCCAAGCACTAGAAAACTGATGGAAAAAGTGGGACTATTGAAAAATAAACCTCATTTAGAGACACATTTCATTGAGAGTATTTTGGTTAGTCTGTGAACTTTTTGACTGACTCTTATAAATCACCTGTTTAGCAGCATAAGTGTCTGAATCATATAGTTTGCAATTGTCTGTCAATTATGCTTCAACTACTGATTCTTCTTTTGATTTTAATTTTTCATTCATTTGAAGGTATAACAGCTTTTGTTAGTGTTTGAATTTGAAATCAACTTTCTATTAAATTTGGGGTTTTCAGAATGTGCCCAAATTTGAAATAGAACTTGAATCTTTTTGTACTTTATTCTGTGAACTATCAAATGATACCGGACTGGAATATTTGATATCCAAATCAAACTTTCGTTCTAAAGATATTGATTATATTTCACAGAAAAGTTACAGTTAGCATAAAATTAACACTTGGAAAATATTGCTGGCTTTCAGATTGATTTTGTTAAATTTCTGATTCCAAACAGAGAAGATATGTTATTTCTCAGGTGCTGTTTATTAGCATTGTCAGGAGGAAATGATTGTTGAGAAAAATGCTTTTGTATTAGTACTAGTTGTATCCTATAGAGGTAATGAGTTTTTCTCCTTTTTCAATTCCCTCCTCCAATTCCAAAATGTGAGAGAAAGGTGCTTGTTTGTATCAGTATCAAAAGCACTTTGTCTTCTGGGTTGATCCCTCCCTCTCCTCCTCTTTGATTTACAACTTCTATCATGTCAAATGTAAAGACTTGACTCATTTCTTGCACAACTGTGTTACATAGTAAGTATCCAATAAAAATTATCCCAACCCCGACCCTTAAAATTTTTTATTCTAAAAGAATAACAATCTTTATTTTATTTTTATTTTTTGTATTTCATGATCTTTTTTCTCTTTCTGAAAATGAGTCTACATTTACTCTATAATTTAAAGATTTTTTTTTATCAGTGGCACAGGATCTGGGTGAATTCTTTTGTTTCTATACTAGTGATATCCTGACTCACTTGAGTCTCTTCCTTACAAATTCTGTGGGCTTCTCTAGATCTGCTTTCCTCCTTTACCATAGTTTTTAAGGACACCTTTGAAACTGATAACCTAATCATTTGAATTATTCTGTTACTGTTGAATATCTGGCTGCACCTCTTGTGAGCTTACTCATGCAGCATTGAGCTTAAAGTTTCCTGTCTCATTCAGTTAAGAACCACAAACTTCTATGATTCTCCTGACAAAACTTGTGCTGTTAATGATGACTAAGTTAGTTTGTAACTGATAAAATTTGGGCACAGATGAAAATTTTTTATTCTTGTGTAATTTTGAAATCATTTGATTAAAAAAACAAAAGACAAAGCTTCTCTATTGTTCTGCAAAGGAATTTCCTTTTGTAATAGAACTTTTTTTAGACACATATATCTAAGATAATTTTGATTTCTTTATGAAAGAGTATAAGAATTTCTGTCTTAAAGTACTGTATATACTCTTGTAATGAACAACTTTTAAGACCAATTTTTTATCTCAATAACAAAGGGTCATTCATTTCACAAGCTGTTTTGGGGTTAGAATGCCAGATTTAGATTAAGGTTTCTTATTTTATTAGAAGTTTTATGTACTTGTTAAAAACCTATCCAGTAGGCAGGGATGTTAAGCTAGTTTCTGTGGAAGGACTAAATAGGAGATTTGGTGGCAACAAACTATACACTTATTAAATCATTTTATTTGAAAATCATCACTAACATTAACTTTTGAATCACATTTAATTTCAATATCTTAAAAGATTTCATTAAATATTTTTAGTACCCCCTCCTTTTTTTTTAAAAAGAAATCTAGATAGACACAAAGGGTCCAGTTTAACATACTGAAAACTTTAAAATAAGATAAAAATTCCAACTTAACTTCAATCACTTTCAGGTGACAAATTACTTTAGTCTAATAAGACTTGATTTTATATAAATGAGCTTACCCCCAACCCCGCAAGAAAAAAAAAAACGAAAACAAAAAACAACAATAAAAAAACGCTCTATAAGAAAGATTTTAAGCTAATTCTTATTGAATGCCTTTTGGTTAAAATGAGAGCATATGGATTTGAACTATATTTAATGAATCGAATCTCATTTAAAAATCTTTGCCAACATAAAGATTTTAAGTACTCGCATGTTTTTTTTTTTTTTTTTTTTTTTTTTTTGAGATCTAGATTTTTTTTACTAAATTTCTAATTTTGAAATATAGAATATAAGTAAGTAAATGCTAATGAAATTGATGTCTGGTGGCCACTGCATATATTACAAATGTAAATGTCTGTAGTGTAATGACTGTAGGAAATGGACGTGGCAACCTGAGTTCAAATCCAACTATTCTCCCTCCAGCTTTGGGTAAATAGTGGGGCAGACTGGGCTTTTTAACCTTGGTATGACGACTGGTTTCGGAGAAAGAAAACTCTGAATTCAAACCTGTTAAAATTGACCCTTCTGTTAACTAGGGAAAAAGTCATTGTGAAAAGGTCAGAGGTATTTTTGTTTATTTATTTATTTTTTTCAGGTGTTTACTTTATATTGTTAAACAAGAAGAAAGATTCAGTTGAGCTAATCTGATGAACATAATAGGTCCAATTTAATATTATACTCAAATCTACAATAAGGTTGTCTGTATTTCCTTTTCTGCCAAGGCCCTAGGAAACGCCATGAAACCTCTTCTTTTTCTCACCCAACTATGGATATATAGTAGAGTAGACTGGATTCTGTAGCCTTGATTAGGCAACCAGCTTAGGAGAAAGAAAATTTTGAATTTAAACCAGCTTTATTCTGTTTAAAAAGTGACCTTGTATCACATCCTGCCCATGATGGAAATAGATACTTGGTAAATTTGAAACCCTTGATAACTTTGAAAAGTTTAGGAATTTACAAAAGGTTATTTGATAAAGCATGCTCCAGTGTCCAATTAGTAATCAGAGAAAATTTAGCAGTCATAACTTTAGATCTTTAGTCATTTGATAATATTAGTTAAATTATTATATTAAGTGTATGTGGGGGAGAATCTCTGGGTGAAATGGCTAAAGTGCTTGACTGCAGCCTCAAAGTAAGAGTTTGAACTCCTGTCACTCTATTAGATTCACTTTTGGACTAAATACCCTTGAGAAAAGTATAAACCCTCTTATCCTCTCCACCTATGGATTAAATAGTATTACCGTTATTCTACAAGAATTGTTTTGGTATTAAATAATCCACAAAGGTTGATATGACATTGAACAACCAAACCATAATAAGGAAAAAGGTGATTTAAGCATATTTCATTTTGTAGGCTGTGATTTTTAAAATTATTTTTGACTTATCCCATTACCTGGTTTGTTTGTAGGGGATGCTACTCATATAACATGTCTTGGGTAGAAATAGCCTGGTGAAGCCCTTCCCTGTCCAGGTCTAATACTAGTTTAAATTAAGATTTTTTTCCTTCTCTTTGACTGATTGCCATACTAAAGAACTGGGTCTGTCCTATGATTTACCCATAGCTTGAGGGAGAATAGTTGTATTCATATCTTCCCTGAGGGTATTTATTAGTGCTATATGAGATGCAAATAGCTTTGTTCAGGATTTGAACTCTGGTAGCTGAGTTCACTTCCTATGATGATAGCTGCTATGTCACATGTGCCTCTATGGTGGTGATAAAAGTGTTATAAAATGAACACTGTAAGGAGACTGTGCAGATACAAGCAGAAAAAGAATAGTGTATTGACTAAATAGTATTCTAATACTTGAAAAGAAAGAAGAAGAAAAAAAAAAAACGAAACTGCACTTTGACAATTGTTAAGAGGTTACTTTAATTTGCTATCTTAGGTAAAAGTTCTGTGTTTAAGTTAATGTTAATTGTATCTTTCAGTTACTAAAAGCAATAGTCACAGTTTGTAATTTTGAGAGTTTGTTAGTTCTAACATGTTAAAATTAGTCATTTAAACTTAATGTGAAATTGTCAGTAAATTGCAAATATCAGCTTTTTTGCTTGTGTTTATTGTTATATTTTTTATTACTACCTCTGTCTCATAATTGTTGCTGCATTTACATGTGATTTTCATACATTAAATGTAACCTCCATTATGAGTTGTATTTTCTTAATTTTCTTTATCTAATCTTTAAAGAAATATATAATATATTTACATACATATATGTATTCTTATAAATGGATGATAATTACTCAGTTATTAAGTAGTGGTCGGTTTAATTAGCTCTTTTGGACAATTGATTAATAATCTTTTGAATTTCTTTTTTCCATCACTATGGTGCCAGTATTAAATTTTATTTTTTACTGTTACTTCAAATTGAAGACATTTTTATGCCGTTTTGCTGTGTTTTTCTAGTAGTTTACAAGAAGAATTTTCTCTACTAGATATTCAGTGATTGATTGATTTTAATACCATGTCAACTCATCTAGGGTTATTTTATGTCTAGAGGCTAGGGAATCACATTCTTATATTTTTTTTATGTATTTTTTTTCTTCAGAGATTTTTTTTTTTGCACATGGTCCTATCAAATATAAATAACTTTTAAACAGATCTACTTAACCCATTGATGGAACCCTAACAGGTTCTACTACTCTGGGTCAGAGTGGACCTGGAAGTAATAGCAATGAAGGGGTACGCTATATAACCCCAGATCTTCAGAACTGGAGCTTCATCATCAGATAAAGTTTACTGTCATTCAGGACACTCTTTCTTGGTTGGTGAACATATTCTAAGCTTTGCTGACAGAATAATATTCAGTGTTTTTAATAGCCTTTTCTACCTTTTATCTCCGATAATTGAATGTTATTTGATATGAAGTAATTTATGATTTTTGTAGGGTTTTTCCCCATCTTTGCAATTTAAACTGAAATTGTGACCCCCAAAAGTTTACTACTTGTCAATGAAGAAAATGATTCCTGTCATGTGCAAGGAAATTGTTCATATTCATTAGCTATTATAAGATTTAAGATTAATGTAAACTTGGCTGTTTTACAAAAAATAAGGTAGAATTTACATGATACAAATTTTCTGCAACATTATTAATCATATGACAATGTTGTACTCAGAGATAACAATAATTATCTGTTGAAATGATTGCATCATACACTAGCCTCAGTTGTGCATCTATTTCTTTGCTTCAGCTATGTCATTTTCCAAGCAGTATGTTCCTTATTGAGTTTTGTTTTGCATATAAATCTTCCAAATTTTTTCCTTTTTGGGGATTTTTGAAATATGTACTATTTCAAAACAATCCTCACACACTTGAAGAACTGAAGGTTAATATTGAAAGTACTATTTACCAACCCCTCCGCTCGGGCAGGATATGACACAAGGTCAATTTTTAAGCAGAGTTTAACAGGTTTGAATTCAGAGTTTTTCTTCTCCTAGACTAGTTGCCTCACCAAGGCTGAAGAACCTAGTCCGTCCTACTATTTACCCATAGCTGGAGGGAGAATAAGGGTATCATACCTTTCCCAAGGGTATTTGCCCGAAAGTGAACGTAATAGCGCGACTGGAGTACGAACTCGCGTACTACGATTCCGCAGTTCATCGCTTTAACCATTACACCACGAGGACACCCAGGTTAATATTGAAAGGGACATTTTAGATATAAGTGGATAAATATAGAGATAGATGGTTGCAAATATAATGAAATTGGTATGAATCTGCATTCAGGTCCTTTTCATTGTTTAATGTAAAAATAAAAATGTATATGATCAGCATCATTATGTAATCTGTGTCTTTTAAAATAGTTTAAATAGAACTTGTCCAAAAGGTAGTTGTTTCCTATTTGAAATGCCTCTGTTCCATAATAGTTCTTACATTTGCATATCAATTTCATACACTAAATGTAAAATTTATTTCCTTACTGAAGTAGTATATTTTAGTAACTTGAAAAAATCTGATTGTTGCAGAAAATTTAAGATTTTGAATGAATTGAAAATATCAGTATATCTAAGCTTATTTGGAGTATGGCCATCATTCTTTAGATTCTGTTTGTGGGTGATAAAATAGTTGCTAATTTCTCTGCAACAACTAAATTTGTTTCTAAATGATCTACTGTCAGTCTGCAGGAAGCCCTTCCTTATCTGACTCCCTTCACTGAAGGAATAGTGAAACAAATGGCCAAGTGTTCTGATGAAAATTTTAACTTTTTTTTTTCTTTTTCTTTTTCTTTTTCTGTGCTCCCTAAAAAAAGAGTCAGAAAAGAGATAAACTCATTTATGTCTCATATCAAGAAATCTTATATATCTCATTTTAACATTTTGTTTGTGTCTGATAATTGGTTTCATGGAAATCAGAATTTCCAAAATATTTTTGTTTGCTGATCTTCTAAATGTAAATTATTTCACTTTTCACTCAGAATAAACTGATTTACCTTCTTCTTAGAACATTTTTTTTCTTTTTCCATTATGTAAACTGATATTTAGTGCCAACTTCATCTTCTTCCACCCTTATACTACCACAGATTGCACAAGTCAACTGGCAGCTTAGGATAGAGAACATAAAATTCTTGTCTAGAGTACAGATGCCTATCTAACTGAACAGGGTTGGTTAAAGAAATATTTTAGCCAGAAGAACCATGTTCTTCCTTCCTTCCTTCCTTCTATGTACTCATTCAGTAAGCTTAGCTTAATATAGAGTGCTCAGTGAGAACCAAACTTTCTTACAATTGTCTACTAGCTTTTATTAAACTAAGTATAGCTTAGATTTGCCGCATACTCATAAGTATGGAGAACAAGTGAGGATCAAGCTCATGACTATGTAATGGTTGATCTGTAATCTCTTTGACAAGTTCGGTAGCCATCACACTATGGGATGCTCTTTCCTTTTTCCTGTATAGTTTTGTTCATTAAAGGTAAAAAGAGAAAAAACTGAGATGTATGCTTTACAAAATTATCTTATTTTTTTTGCTTAAAATATTTTTTACTTTTGTTCATTATAACTCTTGAGGCACTATGTTGAGTTTTTAAAGTTCACCCTCCTATCTATAATACCAGTACATTGAGTACAGTGTCATATTTAAATAATTAGCTGGTAAATATACCAGTTGCTTGTGATATTTGTAATTATGTACAAACCTATATTAAAAACAATCAAAATGCTTAATCTACTTATGTATAAAATGCAATGTGACTGTATTTATTGGTCACCCCCAGAGTAATGAGAAATTCCATTGTTGACAAGAGACAATTTAGAATTTCAAATATATCCATAATTTTTTTAATTTTTTATTATAGATAATAACTAGGTAGACTATACTATTTAATCTTTCTCTTACTTTTTCTCCTTTTTCTTTTCATAACTTTCCAGACTTCAATCTTTTCCCTTCTCTATATTACGTTCATGTTCTTTCTCTTTTTTTTTTTTTCAAAACACACGCACAAGTTGTGTTAAAAAGTATCGAGATTGAAGCTGTAATTACTAAAAGAGAAATCAACAATTTCTTCAAAATAGTTCTTGTACCATTCAAAACACTTATTCCAGCAAGCTTTCTATTAGTTGAAGAACCTTTGAAACTCTTTAGATATGGTGTGAAGCATATCCATGTGTCGTATTTCTTTTAATATCCTCTAAATTCTTGAATCTTCTTGTGATGAATTTTCAGTTTAAGAAACAAAAAGTAGTATATAGCTAGGTCTGGTGTGTCTAGAGGTTGCTGCACTTGCACAATCCTGTGTTTCACCAAAAATTTTGATAAAACACATGGAAATTGACTTTGTGTATGTTTGTTTTTTTTTTTTGTTTTTAATCAAAAAACACTGACTTGTCTAGACAGTAGTGTAGATGTCTAGACATTCTTATATTGATCAATTGTTGGTCACTTGTGCAAATATCTTCATTTAAAATGAAAAATGAAAGCTTAATTCTTGAATCTTTTTTTATTACACCTCATACATACATACATACATAGTGTGTGTGTGCTTCATATAATTTATATACAAGTAAATGATAATTCTTGATATTAGGATGGCTTTTCACTCCTTTTGATTTATAACCTGTTTGTCTATTAAGTTGAATTTAATAAATTTGTAACTTGTTATTGCTTGTTTTGAAAGGGGAGACTGCCTCTCATTTGTTCAATCTTTTGATTTATATTATGTGACAAAAGGAGTAGTCGTGTTATCTAAATTTTTAATATTTTAAAAAAGATACCTGGAGCTACGTGACCTGTATTTGTCATGAAAGTGTGTGTTTAGTAGAAGAGAAACAAATGTAAGAGTTTCAAAAACTGAAGGTTAATTGAAATAGTTGATACTTATCTGTTCTGTCTCAGAACCTTAATGATCCCTTTCTTTTAAATGGATGTTCTTAATTAATTGCCATGTTAAAAAACTGGATTTGTTTATCAATTAGTAACTTTTGAAAATAAGGAGCCCTAATTATAAAAGCATAATTCTGATAAAAGCATTTAGATAATTATTGACATGTTTGCTTGGCAAAAGTAATGTAATAAATTTGATATTTAACTCCAGTCAGATAGTAGCTCCTGAAAAAGTTCTACCATTTTTTTTTTTATTGACAAATAATAATAGTGGAACTGGTACTTTCATTTTCTTAAAACTTAAGTACCAAATTTCAACAATTATAATTATTTTTTTTATTTTTTATTTTTTTAAAGATTCTTTAGTTTTATCAACTCTAGTGGGATCATTCATCTGATGTTTCTTTTCAATTCTAAAGGTAGTTCATCAATATTCATAATGACATCTCTAATTCTTTAGAGGAATGGTAAAGTAGCTTGAAAGAAGAGATTAAAGTGCTGGAGGGTTTCACAGACAACCATCAGAATTATTTGTGTTGCACATTGAAATTCAAATGGCGCAAAAAGTCTGAGACAACCTGCAGCTGCACCTTGTCTGACTCGAGTCACTAGTTGGTATCTGTGTTCATATAGATGCACTCTGGTTTGTTTTAAGATTGTCTCCTGGAGGCTTCTATCTTCCATAAAGCAGTATAATGTAGGGACTATCTCGCACCATTAGTGACCTTGGAGCCTAGGTGTGTGACTAAGAAAAGGCCAATCTTGAGAACTCGTAATATTGGTCTGAGAGTCAAACATGAGACTTAGGAATTTTAAAAAGAGCCAGTCAGTTACCAGGAGAGTAACAAGTCACAGTTTAGATTTGGGAGCTAAGCAAAACTTTCCCTTCCCTCTCCATTGGAGGTGGGATACAACTCATCTAAGAATAGATCGTTCTTTGATTGACTTGAAAATACTATTTCATGTCTTCCTGTTATTGAGACCAATAGTACAAAGGGAATATAAATAGCTTTTGCTGGAATTTGAACTTGGCTCAGCACTTTTTTCTGTACTGTAACCACTATGCTACTCCATTGTATAAAGTTAGCATGAAATAAAAATACAGTTAGATTTTATTAAAGTCTATATGTAAGCTTATTGATTTTTGAAGGTTAATTTTAGAATGATATATTTTAAGATCTTAAACTAAATTTATCTTCTGTAAAAACTTAAAACAGATACTGAAGGAAATGTACTCTAATTGGCCTCCAATAGAACTTTGTATTACTCTTTTTCTACTTAGTTTACAAATAGCTTATGGCTGTTTCTCTTGGTGCTAACAAAGTGTATCAGTTTGAACTGGGGGAGTCTCTGTGACATGGGGCTAATTGCTGGACTGCGATATTGTAGTGAGTTTGAACTCTAGTCACATTATGTTCACTTATGGGCTAATACACTTAGGAAAGGTATAAACTACCTTATTCCCTCCAGTTATAGGTTAAATAGTACAACTACTGTTCTACAGGGATGGATTTAGCATTAAATAACCCATGAAGGTTGGTATGCCATTAAAGTAAACAAACGAAACCAAACCAGTTTGAGATGCTATATTGATTAGAAAACATTTTATTTTTGAGGCCTATTCTTTTGTAGGTATTAATGCTGGGTAACCTGATTGATGATGAAATTAGGGGTGCGTTAAGTTATTACCAAGAACTTACTTAAAGTATTTTTTACTTTGGATTGTTGCATAAATTTTTATTTTTATTTTTTTTCTATCAGTCAGCTTAAAGATTAAAAGAATATGATTGCTGTATTATATGATTTATACAATTGAGGAAAATAAATCAGTTATTAACCAATAAAATTCAGTATAAGTGCTAGGACAAGTCAAAAGTTTTATATGCTAATTTATGACATGTATATTATGTAACCAAAGCAGTTCAAGCCATGGGAGGTACCTGCTATGGTAGGTAGCATTGTGGTAGTTTGTGCGGTGACATGTTGTGCATGGTTTCACTCTGTGATTTGAAAGCTGTACAGATAAATGTGCAACATAGTCTAATTTGGAAACTTATGCTTTACAAATTTGAAATGGGCCATAACAACATGGAAACAACCAAAAACATATGTTGTGTTCAAGGTGAAGATGCAGTTGATCACAGTACAGTAACCAGATATTTTTGCTTTTAATCCAGATTGTCAGTCTTAAACCAGCAACAATATTATGTAATTGCTTAACACTCAGCATTACAAGATAAGGATCAAGGGTAATGTGGAGCAATCCAGCGAATGGAGTAGCACCCTCCCCTACACCTCGGTATAGTAGCTATTGAAAACAGAACCTTCAGGTCACCCTCAACTAAAGTTACCAACTTTACTTTCTTACTTAAATGTAAAATAAGTAAGTAATTGGCCTAATGAGTAGAATGTTCGCCAATGGTCCAAGAGACCAGGGTTCAATCCCAGGTCAAGTCATACCAAAGAATGATACTTGATGCCACCTTGCTTAGCACTCAGCACTATAAGGTAAAGGTAGTGTGGAGCAATTCAGGGAATGGAGTAGTGCCTTCCCTACACCTCAGTGTAGTAACTATTGAAAAGGGAGTCTTTAGGTCACTCTTGACTAAGGTCGCCAACTTTACTTATTTTACATTTCAAATATGAAGAACTATCTATAAACCTAATTTGTAATATTTAATTAAATGTGCATTTAATATAATGCTGATGGTGGTCCGTGTTACACTCCAGTACTTTAATCTCTTCTTTCCGCCAATTTTTTTCTTTTGAAGTTTAAAAATTTAACTTATGATGAATTGTCTTGAAGCAACATGAATCCTGCTTGATTATTATTAGAGCACTTCTTGATGAGCATCTCTTTCTCTATGAGGGGGGGGGGTATTTAAAAAAAAAACCTTTCCCTTAGGTCCAGTACATATGCATACCATATTTTGCAGCTTTATATGAAACTGTTTGGCTGTCTATATAGACAAATTCTTTCCAATTTTTATTATGGATTTTCAATACTTTATTAACTGAAGTTGATTCTGATTTAAGGTGCAATACTAAAACATTTTTTCACTAAACAGTATTAATACATGAGTATTTTATTTATATATGAGAGAGAGAGAGCACACAGCTAGTTTGTAGTAAGAAGGTACAAAGCCATTTGGGAATAAGATGAGTTGCATTCAACTTCACTTGGAAAATTTATCTCTCACAAAAATCTCTCTTTCTTACTAAATAGTTTATGATCCTATATTCACATCACTTCTCCTGAAGAGCAAGAGTATTTATTTGGCTCCCTACAAGGCTAAAATATGACACAAGGTCAATATAGTGTAGAATCAAAACTCCTTCTCGGCAAACTGCAGAAATTGCTTAGAAAACAATAGAATTGGATATTGATGCACTTAGAAGATATGTTGATGCTTAATAGATTTTTGTATGAGAGAATCCTTTTATTTTATTCATTGTTATGTAGTAATGATACTACTTATCTTAATATTAAGATGAATTTTTATGTCTCTGTTACTCTATTTAAAAAAGGTTTTCATACTTATCACTATTATCATTCATCCAAAATATTAAAAAAAACATGAAATAATATCATCTGTCAGTTGTTAACTTAGATCTTTTTTTCTTTTATTGTATTCTTTGTTGCTCTTTTTAAAGCAAAAGAATGAATGTATTAATATTTTAATTTACTAAGTTAAGCTTATTTGTGTCTCAAGATCAGAAGTATAGCACAACTAGTGAGAATCAAACTCTCTTGTAATGGTGTGCTGGCCAAGCTTGCTAACTACTACACCACATCAGGTGCCTAAGAAGAATATATCTATCAGACTAAATTCAAATGACATCTAGTTTGCTTTTGTAGTCTGTTTGGTCAGAGGGCTTGGGTAAAACTCAGAAATCTATATTCAATCTCATTGTAAGTTTGGTAACCTTTCCTCTTTATAACATGAATAATTGTGTAAATAAAAGTAAGGCTTGACAAATTAGGATTTTTGATAATTATAAAGTTAGGTGGTACTGGTGACCTTGAGACTGTAATGCTCAAGGGTGGTAATTTTCAGGGAATATCAAGTGGTGTATTATTTACATTGATTTCTGGTGACAGTACCTGGATTTATTAAAATTTTAAGGTCACTGAGATAAACATTGTCCAATCAGACAATTTCTTTCTTTACTTTTGGGTATGAATAGTCTTTTCATGACAAAGCAATCTGTTTAGTTTATCAATATCATAACTCAATCAAAGGTAACTGATAAATATGCCATTTATGCTAGGTTCACAGTTTCTTTGAAAAGTCTCTTTTATAAATCATAACTATCATGGAAATCCTTATAATTGCTGTTTAGGCACATTGTTCTTGAGAAATTTGTTTTTAATTTAACATTTTTTTCTTTAAAAAATTTTGAAAATTTTAATTTTCAAGATTTTTTTGTGTGTGGATTGGTAATTTAGTAAAGTATCTATGTGTCCTGCCTAGAATTAGTGTAATGTCTAAAAAGTACAAAAAGCATGTCTCTCTCTTTGTGTGTGTGTGTGTGTGTGTGTGTAAATGATACTTGTCATAAGTATTTGAACAAACAGAAAATTTATTTCTAATCACTTGAGTTTGAGAGTGACAAACAGGAGTATTAAGCCAGAAGCAAATTTTTTGATCAACATAAGATATGTATTACTTATGTTTTGTAGTTAATTTCTAGATTTAAAGGGGGTGGGAAATAAATAAATTGTTAAATGAAAGAAAAAATTTCTTTTTATCCTTCCATTGTATTCCTGCTTTTCCACAGTTTGTTTGTACACCAAATAACATATGACTTATTAACAGAAGGTAGTACGCAGCTCATTTCTCGTAAGATGAAACAACCTCTTTGAAGATGAGTTACACTTAGCTTCACTTGGCCAATTGATCTCTCGTGAAAATCTTTCTTCCTTATTTAATAGGTCTTTTTATATTCTGATATTCACATATGGTCCACTGAATAAGGGGTGATACTCAACACCTAAAATCTTGTTCAAAATTGATCAAAGACATTGAAGAGGTGAACTCACATTGCTATTTGAAGCATTGCAAAATTAAGTTAATTTAGATGCTATTGCTCAAAATCCTTAATAACTCCTTTAATCTTCAACTGTAAAAAAAGATTGTTCTTTTTCAAATATTTATGAGCAGAACTTTCTATAGGATACTACTCATAATGTTTAAAGTCAAAATAGCACATTTTAAAAATTTTTAATCAACACTTGCTATTCATTTTTGTATGTGTCAAGAAACTGTAATTTGATAATTTTTCTGTTAGAATTTTATACCTTAATTTTCAAAGTTAATGTAATCTGCAAATAGAATTAATAAACCTGAATCTCATTTGTGGGTATTGCACATACATTGCAGATAGGGAGAAAACTGAAAATTTTATGTGCCTTATATACATTCTGTATATCCTGAGATAGAACACTTGTAATTTCCAATACAGTCAATTCATTTCATTTCTGTGTGTGTGTGTGTATATATATATATATATATATATATATATATATATATATATATATATATATATATAATGCTTGTATGTATGTATGTTTCTTATTTCTAATTAAGTCTTCAATAGAGCCACTATCTCTGAAACCTCTTCTTTCCCTAATCTGATATTCTGTAGCAGTTCTTCAAGCTCTGCAGAAATGGGCTTAGTATGTGATTTCTGATGGAAATGTACATTTGCCACTGGCTACCAAATCCAAGAATCAGGAATGGAACACTTAAACAGCTTCTTTTATTCTTCTCATTCCACTCTATTATCTGAGCATCTACTTCTTTCTGAACCTGATGTGCTACTGGGGAAACTGTATTGTTTCCTTAGTTATTTTTTTTTCACTTTATAAAATCTAATATTTATTAGAATTATTTTGTGGTTGCTTATTTTTAAAGCAAGATCTGAATACTTGAGAAATCTTTAAATTTTTGTTCCAATGTTGATAAATCCTCTTTATTTCTAAGTTTAATGAAAAAAAAAACAACCCCAAAACGGCTTTAATGCAACTTTATCATGAATAGGAATTGTAGATCAATACAGAATTAATAGAATATTGATGACAGTTCTGGAGACACATATTAGTAGTGAGGTTGGATTTATTGCATGAAGGTGGTAGTGATGGTTGTTACAAGCGCAGGATTTATTCAGTTGTGGGTGCTGATTTCAGTTGCATGCCTGTATACTTGGGACAAGCACCACTAATCCATCTCTCCAATCTGTTAGCCTGCCATGAATCTCAAAGGATGTAGATTTGTGACTTCATTTGAATCTAATCAAAGAGAAAGTAAGTAATCACTGTCCTCTTCATTGACTTTATGGGGAGGGAGGGAATGTTGGCTGAACTTATTTGATGAGATTGACTTTGCTAGTAGACCTTTTGTCTTTTTGTACTGGCATCTTTTGATATATATCATTTAGTTTTCCTATTATTTTTTATAAAATATGAAAAGGCAATGGAATTAATATTTAATTGATGTTTAATGAATGTATTAGAGATTGAATAGTAAAAGTTGATATATTTGGTCTATGTCATTTAAAAAAAATCATTGATTACTTCAAGTACCATCTAACCCAGTATAACCTGTAGTATATTACAGGGAAAGATGGATACTACCAAGTAACCTCTGTTTCTATGAGAAATGCTCATCACCACTGTTCTCATTACCTGGTTTGATTGGGGGGGGGGTCCTTACTCATGTAGTATGTTTTGGGAAGGAATAGCCTGGTAGAGCCTATCCCTGTCTAGGTATACAACTGGTATGAATAAAGTTTTCCTTCTAGACTGGTTGCTATACCAAGGTTAAATAGCCCAGTCTGCCCTTCTAACTCAAAGGAGAATAGTTGGATTCATACCTTTCTGCTTTGTGAAATGCAAACAACCTTGTTCAGGGTTTGAACTCTGTTAGTCGAATCCATTTCCTATGACAATAGTTGTTACGCCATGAGTGCCACTATGAGGGATGGTATGCCAGCTTATAAATATTCTGCTCATATGACTTTCTACTTTTTTACTGGTTTGCGGGTACCTCCTGCTGCTTTTTTCCTTGTGATTTACTCTTGAGGAGCTTTTTGATGTTTGTGTGGAGCAAGTACCAAGTGATTTCCTTAGAAAATTACAAAATAAACTTGATAATTGTTCTCTACTCATTTATTTGAGGCTTTTGAGAATATAGATTAGAAGTAAGAATACTTTCATCTATCTCATTTGCAAAGGCAAGAGGATTATTTTATTTGTAATAATTGTTATATTGTCATTGTCTTTTGTATTTGCATTCTTTTGAATATTGGCAAGAGGTGCAAAGTTATTTCATTTATCTTTGTCAAGTATGAAAAAAAATTACTTGGCAGAATTTATAAATGCATCAGTGTCCCATTTTCATATATATATATATATATATATATATATATATATATATATAAAAAGAGAGATAGACTTATTGTTTCTCTGGCTGTTTTTTTTTTTATAAAAAGAAAAAAAAAGGGGGGGAAAGTCCTTCCCCCCAAAAAAAAGGGACCACTTATGTGCTGTTAGATTTATAATATATAATTTAACATTTAAAATAGACATACAAATAAGTGTACATAGCTTGGCTGTAAATAGTTGCTATAATTTTCTTAAATTTGATTTCTTAATTATAAAATTTAGAGTAAATGTTATGAGTAAAGATATAAAGACCTTACAAGCCAATTTACAGCAGAAGCAGATTTTACAGGGTCTGATAAAATGTGTATACTTATTAAAAAAACCTTCTTTATGTATGTGTGATATATAGACATTAGTTATAATAAGAGGCTAATTTTCATCTGGGAAGAAAGAAAGAAAAAGACTTTTTGGTAATTCAAACTGACCATTTTATTCAATTTATGAAAATGTATTCTCCTTTAACTATCCACGCTTAGATTGATTTTGTTTAATGGCATATCAACTTATGGTTTATTTAATACCTAAATTTGATTTATTTGAAAATATTTGTAATAATTATATTTTCAATGTTCTATTTTCGTGCAATTTTAAAAAAATGCAATATGTTTAGAATTATTTATTTGCACACAATTATAGTTTTACCTATTCCTATCCAATACTAATGATTTTCAAAGAAATCTATTTGACCCATAAATGGAACCCTAATAGGTACTACTGCTCCAGGTTCAAATAGACCTGGGAGTAATGAAAATGGGAGTATTGTACTTCCCACTAGCTCTAGAACTAGAGACTCTTCACTGTATGCAGTTTAGTGTCTTGTCCAGAACACCCCTAGCTGACTAGGCTGGGGCTGTAGAATACACTGACTGCATCTCTGCGGAGGGGTACCCCCCCAAGTGTCCTGGATATGACACTAAACAGTCTGATGGTGAGGCTCCAGTAATGCTGGAGCTTTGGAGAATGCAGAATACCCTTTTATTGCCATTGCTCTCAGGTCCACTCTGAACCAGAGCGGTAGCACCTGATAGGGTCCTATTTATTGGTTAAATAGAATTTTGATATTTAAACTGAGTGCAAACAAATGACTTGTGCTAAATTAAATTGTTAGAAAAAGAATTGTTTGATTATTTAACTGTGTGTAAACAAATGACCGATGTTTAATTGAATTATTAGTGATACATAATAATCCTTGGAACCATTTAACTGTGTGCAAATGAATGAGTAATGTTGAATAGAATGATTAGTGTTGAATAGCAATACTTGTAACCCATTCATTGTATGCAAAATGATTAATATTGAATAGAATTATTAGTGTGAGATTGTAATAATTGAAATCATTTGACTGTGTAGAAACAAATAGCAATACTAGTGTGCAAACAAATTAGTTCTAACTCATTTAAAAATGAAATTACTTACAAACTAATCTCTTACATATCATGTATATCTATTTAAACGTGTTAGCAAATGACTGATGTTAAATTGTTGCTGTTACATAGCAATATTTAAAATCAATTTAACTGTGCCCCAAAAAAAGCTCAGGCACATTTAAAAATCTTATCAACAAAATGTGTTTACAAATCATTTATTTTTAATATATATGTATAAAGAGGATTTGTTATTAAATAACCTACAATGGTTGATATGCCATCAAACCAAACCAAACCGCCCCTTTTTGTTAGGGGTCTTATCCCTCTGCAGAGGATGCAGTTAGCATATTATAAGCCCCTCTGATTGGGGGATTGATAATTTACCCTATTATGATTCAAAATAACTAATGATAATCTTTTATAAACAAATTTTGCTTCAAGTAACTATTAATTCAAATTATTTTCATACTGTGAAATAGTTTCATGTATTCCAATCTAACCTTAATAATTTTATTTAATGATAATCATTTGTGCATAGATATATGGTTTCACATATTTCTGTTTAATACTAATAATTTTTAAACAGATCTATTTGACCCATAGATAGGACCCTGATAGGTACTACCAATCTGGTTCAAAGTGAACCAGAGAGTAATGGCAATAAAAGGGTACTGCACACTCTACCAGAGCTCCAGAACTGGAGCCTCATCATTGTGTGCAGTTTTGTGTTATACCTAGGACACACCTGTAGAGGATACAGTCTGTATATTCTAAGCCCCACTAACATGGTGGTTTCTATGTTTAGAGTATATCTTCTCTTAGTTAATTCTTCCTTATGATATTGGTGTGGATTGAATATAAGGTTCAGTTAAAAATTCTAAGAAGGTTGTTGACTTAGAGAGACAATTGAAAAAGGTTATAGGGTGTAACAGCTGAAATATTTTAATTATAACAGCCAAGATAAGAACACTAACAGATTACCTTAATATAAATACCTTGCCTCTGTAATCAGTCTATGAAAATCTTTTTTTTTTCTTTTTTTTTTTTTTTAAATGTACTTTACCATTTTATAGGAACCAATGTACTATAAAAATTGTCCTTTCATAGACTATCATTTTTTAACTTTCGTTGTGACAATAGTTTACAGGTTGATAAAATAATTGAAATTTCCAAATTGTAAACCAGCCTTGTTAGCTGGCACTGTAGAATACACCGACTGCATCTGCAGAGGAGTAAGACCTCCTCCCTCCAATGAGTATCCTGGATATGACATTAATTATCTGATGGTGAGGCTCCAGCCTTGAAAATTTGGAGAATGTGGAGTACCCCTTCATTGCCATTGTTCCTAGGTCCACTTTGACCAGGAGTGGTAGCACCTGATAAGGTCCTATCTATAGGTCAAATAGAACAAACTACATGTGCAAACAAATGACTGATGTTGAATTGATGGTGATGTACTTGTGATTAACATGGGATGTATTTACATCATCATCATCATGAACAAGATGTGAGACAAGGTTAATTAGTTAAGCAGAGTACAGTTGGTTTGAACTCTTTTTTTTTTTTTTTTTTTTTTTTTTTTAAGACTGGTTGCCTAAATAATCCATTCTGCCCTACAATTTATCTTATAACTGGGGAAAGAACAGATAGATTCATGCCTGTTACAAGAGCATCTGCACAAAGTGAAGCATAAATAGCTTCATGTAGGATTTGTACTTGGGTTGCCAATTACATTTTCTATGATAATAACTATTATGCTAAGCATGTCTTCAAAAACTAAGCCTTGCTTAGATATAGTGCATTAGCCTCAGGTTTCTTAAGTGGTCAACCATTTAAGTATTGAACAGGCTCATTGCTGTTTAACACTCATCCAATGGGTACTGGTGCTTTCAACATAACTTGACTGTATGTATAGTGGCAAATATTAGTCACATGACTGAAATTTACTCTTTTCTTCATTGTATAGCAAGCCATGATATTGAGTGGTTTTATTAAGTTCTCTTTTCTTTTTTAAATTATGACCTGATTTTGTGAGGTCTTTGTTCAATAAATTCACTTAAGAGCTAAAAGCAAATTGTTGTAAAATGTTCATCCAACATGAGCCAGTTTAATCATCCCTATTCTTATTTCTAGGTTATATAGATTGAAAGATTCAATCTTATATGTAGCCAGAGAGTTTTGTTATGATGACTATGATTATTACATTAAATTCATTAAATTACCTTTCAAAAAATATAGGTTTGCCAAAAGAACGTAAACAGAATGTCTTAATACATTTTCAATAAAATGGTTGTTGATAGTACCACATATGTAGTCTCATTTTGTTGAGTTGTAAAAATCCAATTGTGTTGTGTGCAGGAAGTAATTTATAGACAAGTTTAACAAGAGCAATCATTTATTTTCTACTAGTAAAGTCTTTGATCAGTATTAGGAAATCAGGGTTCACTTGTGTGTTTTTCCTTGCTCATGTATTTACCCAACTTTTCTACCATAGGCAGGATGTGGCACATGGTTAATTTTTAAGTGGAGTATAACAGGTTTAAATTAAGATTTTTTCTTTTTTTTAGACTGATTACCTTATCAAGGCTAAAGAATGCAATCTACCCTTCTATTTACTCATAAGTGAGGAGAGAAAACATTGATGCATGCCTTTCACAAGGGCATCAGTGTGAAGTGAAATGCAAATATCCACATCCAGGAATTGAACTCTGGTTGCTGATTCCATTTCATACAATGATAATTCACACTAAGCACTCATGTAAAGTATGTATAAAAATACTGTTTAGGGCTTAGCCAGGTTACTGTATCCCCACAAAACACACACACACTGTCAGATCTATCTTATTAAACTAGAATGTACATTTTATATAAGGAATTCTAGAAAGTGATGAAATGATTTTATTAAGGCTCTATATTTGACTAAATAAAAACTAAGACATGAAGATTGCACTGTATCATTAACATTCATTTCTCTAATTTTATCATTCTTCACAGTAGCAATCACTATCCTATTCACAGGTTAGTCTCTGTGGTGTAATGGCTAACATGCTGGACTGTGACATTGTAGTGAGTCTGAACTCTAGTTGCACTATTATGTTCACTTTCAGATTAATACTCTTGAAAAAGGTATGAACTTCCTTATCTCTCTAGCTATGAATAGTACCATTGGTGTTCTTCTACAAGGATGGCTTTAACATTAAATAACCCACAAAGGTTGATATGCCATTAAACAAAGAAACCAAATCAAACCACTATCTTAGTCACTTAAAGATTCTGTATGTATTGTATATAAGCATCACACTAATATCTTGTTGAATGTTTAAAAACAGTGTTTGATCTTTAAGGACATTCTACTGATAAAGTTTAAAATTTTTACTCAATGTAAAATCTTAAACTCTTACAATGTAATATTTCTAAATGTCTGTGGCAATGTTATAGTTGGTTTCAGGAAAGTGTGGTGATGACTCTCATTATAGAGTTACTGGGCGGAGACTTCCTTTTATCTATATTAAGTGTTCTTATGTAATTATTCTCATGTGCCATAGATTTTTTTTGAATACTCTGCATCCTTATAAGTTGAAATGTAAAGATAGCCTTTTCTTCAAGTAGTTGAATGTTCTTTTACTGTTCAAAGGTCATTCTTGTATCTTTCATTTCCTTACTGATATATGAAGAAGACCTATAGGTTTACTCTATCTATGCCACCCAACTCTATTGGCTGGACTGTAGAATATACCAACTGCATCTCTGGAGAGGGTTAAGACTATCTTCAGACCAGTTTTTATTATATTAGACCACCCTGTCAGTCTGTGCATTATATGCCCCACTGTTTCCCTGGAGGAAGGGGGGGATTTCCACCGTGAAAAAGGGTTATCCTGTATCTGATGGTGAGGTTCCAGTTTCAGAGGTCTGGGAAGTGTGGACTACTCCTTCATTAGCATTTCTCTCAAGCATACTCTGAATGGGATTGGTAGTACCTGTTAGGATCCTATCTATGGGTTAGATAGATCTGTTTAAAAATTATCTGGCTTAGTCTACATGTTAAAAAATACTGTAAGAATTAAGTATATTTATATAAGGGGGAAAATTTTATCAGTGACTTTACTGTGAGTTGCATGCACTTATGAAGAGCTCTTATCTTTTAAGTTTGAATTCTCAACACTTTCAATCAATTGTTAAAAGATAAAAACATGAAAAACCAAAACAAATTTCTGCATTACTCACTTGTATGATAAGTGGATTTTTGGAGGGTGTTTGACTTAGTTCTCCTTCAGGATATAAAGTTAGGTTTTTTTGCTGTTTTTTTTTTTTAAATTTTTTTAGAGTAAACTTTTGGCTTGGGTTGGGACAATTTGAGTAGAGTAGGCTAGTTTTGAGTAAAAACCATACAGGCATTCATCTAGGAAGACAATCAAACTTGAATTATTTGTGCTTTCATAGACCAGTGATATGAGCTGAACACTTCCTTATGGTCTGATCTCCAATGGGGGAGTTGGGAGGAATTGTGAAGTAAGTATGGGCAGGGTGACATTTAATGACTCAATGATGAATTGGTGTTAGCTGAACAAAGAGGTGTGTGTATATATACATTGTACTCATAGGCCACAGTGTACTGATAAATATCTACTTATAGTGTGGTTAAAAATTGGTGCCAAATGCCTTGTGTATACATATGGCCAATACTTAGCTGATTGTAGTAACTTATTTCAGTAAAGGTATTGTGATGGCCATAGTTAGAAAAAGAAAAAAAAGCCGCTTTGTATATATATAAGATATAGAAGAGCAGTTAGAGTGACGGCTGCAGTTATCAATTACCCAGTAGTTGATAAAATCTGCATTAAAAATGTTGATTTGGGTGAGTAGAGAGAAGCCATCAATGATTTTTTTTTCCTACACAAGCTGTTCATATAACACATCACAGGCAGAATTTCTGAAACAAATATTAAAACTTTGATTTACTAAAATGTTTTTTTTTTTCTTTTTCTATCACAATTTTTTTCTACATAAATGTAAACTCTGCATTGATGGAATTGGTTTATGGCGAAAATTATTTTAATCTAGCAAAATATTTATTTTGAAGCTATTCAAAATGGCAGCAATCAAATGGTGTTCCAGGCTTGAATAAAAGTCTTGTGAAATTTTTGGTGGCAAGTGCAAACTATGTGGAATTTACAGAAGAATGTGTGATGTGTACAGAGGAGCATGATTACAAATGGACTTAGCATGGGTTTGCCATGATGAGCCTGAGTTAAAAAGACAGTTCATGGAGTAGAAACCTGCTGACTCTACAATAAAGAAAACATTTTTGGTGCATCAGTCAATAAAGAAGTTCATGTTGGCAGTGTTCTGGGACATAAGTGCAACTGTAAACTTATTAAATAACAACTACCTATACATCTACCTAAAAAAGAAAAAGAAAAATCACTTAACTCAAATCACTATATCAAAACCCAGACAAACCAAAACTGCACAATTCAAGTAGATAAGTTTTCTAGCAGGGCATAGATATTATATTATGTAAAATATCAACTTCAGATGGTATGCTAATTGTATTCCCTTCAAAAGTTGGCTGGCGGGGACTGTAGAATACACCAACTGCATTTCACCAGAGAGGTACCTCTCCCTAACAAGTGTCCTGAATATGACACTAAATCTGATGGTGAGGCTCCGGTAATGATGGAACTTTGAGGAATGCAGAGTACCCCTTCATTGCCATTGCTCCCCAGTCCACTGTGGCCCAGAGTGGTAGCACTTGATAAGATCCTATCTATTGGTCAAATAGAACTGTTTAACATTTAAATTGAGTGCAAAGAAATTACTTATGCTAAAATGAATTGTTTGAAATAGAACTGAATATTTATTTAACTGTGTAAACAAATGACTTGTGTTTAATTGTTGGTGATACATAGCATAAGTTGGAACCATTTAACTTTGTTGTCTTATGTTTACAAATCATATATATCTAATATATATGTATAAACCTGATTGAGCATTAAATAATCTACATTTGATATGTTATAAAACTAGACCAAACCTAACAGACCAAAAAAGGGAGTCTTAGTTATAACTGTAAACTGTATCTGGTGGTGAAGCTCTAGTTTAGGAGATCTAGGGAGTGTGGAGTACTACCCCATTATCCCCAGGTCTACTCTGACCTGGAGTGGTTGTACTTGTTACTGTCCTGTCTATTGGTCAAATAAATCTATTCAAAAATTATTTGTATTAGATAGGAATATTTGTTATCATATAATTGTATGCAAGAAAATTCTTAAGAACTTACAAAAAATATAAACATACAATGTACACAATTCCCAAACCTCTTGACATAAAATAACTTCAGACAGGTTGACATGTCATTAAAATCAGTTAATAATTTCAGAGATGTGCTAGGCAGTAGATAAGGAACATTTTTGTTGTCAGCCCCTGGAAAAAATGTTAGCCTGCTATGAAATTTTTAAAAGTTAATTACAATAAAACATTTGCAAGACCATCAATAAATGTCCTGTAGTAACATGAGAAATATAGTGAGATTTGATTAACCACTGAATTTTGCAAATTCATATCTAAAGTTTGGTTTAATGAGTAACAGTATGTTATAGATTAAAGATGGGTAGGTGGGGGAACTCTGTTTTTGATCAGGTATTCAATGGTTACTGAATGAATGTTGTTCAACTGCAGGCATACACATAACCATATACTCTTCAGTAAGGATATCACCATTTTTATTTTTGAGAAATCGTGTATTTTTTTAATCTTTAGTGCATTTTCAACCTGAATTATTTGTTCATGTGGTTATGATTAACTAATCATAATTGAAGCCCAGTTTAGGTTGCAACTTAGTTTTGTTGATAAGAAGTGGTGTTGCTCTCCCCTTCATTCCTGTCAGACCAGAGATTCTCTGTGTCTTTCTTCCCACCTACCCATGTTTCTCTCTTTGCTGCCACTGCAACTTTCCATTGTTGGCTGGTTTGTTGCCAACAACTGGCTTGTGTCATTTTCACTTAGCATATATACTATAGTTGACTTGCTTATTTATAGAAGGAAGAACATCACTTACGGTATTTGCAATTAACAGGTAGGAATAATTTATTTTCTCACTTTATTCTAAGGAGGAGTAGGGAGCTACCAACTTGCGTGAATAAGCTCATTGCTCTTTCTAATATTACACAGAAAAAGAATTTAAAAGAAAATCTAACTTCATCTTGGGCCTCTAAAAAGGCAGGGCTGTCCATTTTTAGTTTTAGAGATCAACTTATTTAGGGAGAGTTAATTTTTACACTTGATTGATACTCTTAAATGGAAAAGATTAAAGTCTGATAGATTATTCCTTGGGTGGTGGTTCATTGTTAAGATAATGATATTCGAAAAGTGAGATCTGATCCAGATGTAATGCAGGCTAAGATCTTTGAGTACAAGTTAATAGTAAATGAGAGGATTAGGCATGACGAGGTGACCCAGTACTAGAGATGCTTGATAAAAAAATTAAGATTAAATGTGTGGTAAGAGGGTTTTTTGTTGTTTTTTAAAAAAATATTTTCAATTTTTGCATAAATGATATTAAGTCGAAAAGATTAATGAATTTAAAATTTGTTTCTCTGTAGAATTTTAAGAAAACTACGAATTATTTTGCAATTATTCAATAAATTATGTTTATCCACTTAGATGAAACATTAGTTGAACAACTTGTCACTATTAGTAAAAGTAGTTTTTATTTTATTACCACCACCCATCAGATGTGGTTAGTAGGGGATGTGTGGTCTTACATTCAAGTGTTTTTTTTTTTATATCGCCTGGTCCCCGTAGCCATTATCACAAAAGTCTACTCTAAGCACACTAATTGGTACAATGGGGAAGTGCTGCCATAGGGTCAGAATCTCCAGAATCAAGATTGTTCACCCCCTTCATCCTATTCAATAACATAAACATGACTGAAGTAGATGAACAGATACCACAATATAATTCTAGGCCAGGGATTTGTCTGTCTGGATTTGAAAGAGTAGTTTCCGTTTCATAACACATACTTAAATGGGAATGTAATGTTTATTTAAATACTTAGAAAATTTCCGTGTATAATTTCAATATATGATTTTAAATCAAATTTATTCAACACAAATTGCTATAAGTGTTGGTGTTGAAAATGTTGATTCATCCCCATCCTCAATCAACTAACACCACAAAAGATAGCTATCTTTTCTTTTTTATTTTTTCATATAAGATTTGTATTATACTTATAACATCTGATGCCGATCAGTGGTATCAATGTCACAGTATAACGGTTGTTATATTAATTTTTACTTTCCATTTTTATCCAGGATAGGGAGACATAAAATGAAGTAGCTTGAATTTCTATAAAAGATTTGTTTTTCAAGGAGGAATGCTTAATCTTGGAGATAAATTTCGTCCAGAAATCTAAAGTCATTTGCCCAATGAATAAATATCCACTTGAATTGACCAAATAGGATTGGGGATAATCTTCTCTTTCTCTTCCTCTACCTTTTTGTCACCCCCTCTTCCTCTATTCTTGAGTTTCCTTTTTTTTCTTCCTTTAGACAATCCTATTTCTTATTTGTCGTAAACAAACCAAGGATTACTTTGCTGCTCTGTTTTCTCTCACTATTTGACTGGAAATGTTATATTTCTGCAAGAAATTTTGTTGGTACGAAACGTCTTTTGATGTGTCCCTTTAAAAACATTGGTGTGTATTTTTGTGCCTTTATCTGTTTATATGTAAATCTATTTTGATATTGTTGCTTAAAATAGTTGAGGAAAACTATATTTAACAATTAATGACTTAAAATATTATTCACTCAATTTTTAAATTATAAGTTAAAATACCAGTGAGATATAGACAAGTATTAATTCTTCTAGAATTGGTTTGGTTTCTTTGTTTAATGGCATACCAGCCTTCGTGGGTTCTTTAATGCTAAAGACATCTATAGTAGTGTTTTTTTACCTCACATCTTGAAAGATAAGGGGTTTCACACGTTCCCCAAGAGTATTAGTCCGAAAGTTAATGTAATAGCGCAACTGGATTTTGGAGTCCAGTACTTTAGCCATTTCACCACGGCAGCTCCCTCGTTTAGAATTGTTTTAGAATAGCTTACAGAAGACTAGATTGTAGGAGTCTCAGATGTTAAAAATCCCAACTATTTCCCCCCCCCCATATATATATATATATATATAAAACGCGATATATTTTTGAGCACGTTGAAGCTTACCGTTGTTTTATTATGTGATATATATATATATATATATATATTTTATGGCTAGAAATTAGGGGTCGTTCATCCCCCCCTCTCTCTCTCACTAACGAGTATTTGTTCCTTTTATGAGTTTTACAGTGAGTCAAGAGTCAATTTTTGTAGGGTAATTTTTCAAACTTAGGCAGAAGTTTGCTGTTTTAACATAATTTACAGAGGATTTAACTTTTTATTTTAACGCTCTATTGGCCTAGCGCCCTCCCCTACACCTTGGTGTAGTAGCTATCGAAAAGGGAGCCTTCGGGTCACCCTCGACTATGGTCGCTAACTTATTGGCCTTTTCATACACAAACTAGTAAAATTAGTAATTGAAATCCTCTGGCTTTCTAGAAGAGGCAACTAGAAGTTACATGTTGATTTAGAACTATTAAGCCAAGACATTTCATATACCTGCACAAAAGTACTACCTCTGTCTCATGATAACTTCATTTACCTATAAATTTCATACTATTAATGTAACAATTATTATAAGGCAGAGGTAGTAATTTTTCTAAGTGCAGTTTAGCAGAATTAACTGGTATTAAAATATTCACCTCCTTTATTTCAATTGAGCATAAGTTTTTTTCCTTTTATTCTCTTGCATGCTTGATGATTCATTTAAATGAATTGATGTTTTCGGATGAAAAATTTACTGTTCCACATCAGTGGGCTTTTCAGGATTATGAGGGCTGATAATTGCAAATTAACCAAAATTATGCACGTAGTGACACAGGGTGTGGATTACCAGTTAATCCTTTGCTAAATCTCTTTGGGGATGAGTAATGTTGATGCCATTGATGTTAGGACTGTAGTTCTTCATGATTATCATGGAGGCTTTGTGTTAAGGAAAATCACCTTTGTGTGTGGGAGGCTGGAAAATTTTTTTATGTTGATTCTTTCTCCCACTTGTAGACAGTAGTTATTATTGATAAATTCAACAATTCTCCACAAAATGGATTTGGACCAGTGATTTTTATACTTTATCAGCCGTTAATATAATCTTTGCTGATTTTTAATAATTTACAAGAGTATCTATTCCTCCTTGGCCTGGGAAGTTTGTGATATGAGGTTAAGTATAATTATAAAAGAGTTTTATCAAAAATAGCTCAGTTTTGTTGGCATTATCACTTTGGAGGTGCCTATAGTATAAAGGATTAAAACTTGACCCTGCCCACTTTTAATGCTATAGAGGAGGTACTGCCTTGGTTGAGTGCATCTAAAGGGAAGCTAGGTAATAATTCCAAGCCTAGGATGACTGATACAGATAAGTTTTAACCTGTTATGTTAATAGAAGTCATAAGAAACTTAAATTTGAAAAAAAAAAAAAAATTTTTTTTTGTGATTTGAGTTAAAATAGGAAGCCATAGAAATAAGTTATGAAGATTTAAATTCTAAATTTACAGGAATATATTTTTGAGAATTTTTTATAGATTTTTTTAGAAGATTCATTTTTTAAATCTGATCACTGTATATTTTAAGGATGAAATCATGTAAGAGGTGTATATAGGTATCACTTAATGATAAAAAAAAAGCATAATATATCATGAATAATTATTTTTCAGCATAGTCTTTTTGTCATTGTACTTAATATAACACTTTTCCATTAATTACACTGACTGAATTTATTCAATTAGTATTTCAGATTAGTACTTGACTAATTATGCTACAAACATATTGATCCCTTTCTGTAAATATTGGGCTAAAACTCTATGAGAACCTCCCACTCCCTCAGCTCTTAAACTTTGTTTTGACTTTCTCTCTCTCTCTCTCTCTCTCTCTTTTTTTTTCTTTTTTAAATTTTATTATTCATTCAGAAAGGTTTTCATTCACTTTGTTTTGGGAATAAAATTGAGAATCTTTTGACTATTAAACCACTACTCATATTTAAAGTAATCTGATTTTTGTATGTTACCATAACATAGTAAAAATGATATTGCTGTGAGATTGGAGTGGAATTAAAATGCTCTAAGATTATAAAGCAATTTCCTGTACAATTTGCAACTTAATACTATATAGTTTACATTTATATTCACCCAGATCATTATCATTTAAATGCTTAAAGAGTATTGCTCCTTATTAAAAATTATAACTTTTACCCAATTGGCTGGGGCTGTAGAATACACTGACTGCATCTCTGTAGAGGGGTAAGACCCCCCCCACGAGTGTCCTGGATATGACGATGAGGTTCCAGTAATGCTGCAGCTTTAAGGAATGCAGAGTACCCCTTCATTGCCATCACTCCCAGGTCCACTTTGACCTGGAGGAGTAGCACCTGATAGGATCCTATCTATGAGTCAAATAGAACTAAATTGTGTACTTATGCTAAAGTGAATTACTTGAAATAGAACTGTTTTGACATTTAAACTGAATACTTATACTAAACTGAATTGTTTGAAATGGAACTGTTTTTGTATGCTAAACTGAATTGTTTAAAATAGAATAGTTTTTGACATTGAAACTGTACTTGCGCTAAACTGAATTGTTTTAAGTAGAACTGTTATGACATTTAATTGTGTGTAAACAAAAACTATACTTATACTAAACTGAATTGTTTGAATTAAAACTGTTTGACTAAACTGAATTGCTTGAAATATAAATATTTTTGACAATTAAACTGTGTACTTATGCTAAACTGAATTGTTTGAAATAGCACTGTTTATTTGTATAAAAATGGATTTGGCATTGAATAATCTACAAAGGGTGATATGTAGATTATTTTATGCCATATAAATATAGAATTTATGAGTTCAAAACCTAACCCATTAATATTAAGGAAAGATAAAATTTTGTTGTATATTGTAACTTATGTGCTGATTTTCATAATGTTCTAGTTAGAATATAAACCTGAAGGCTAAGTCAGCTGAGGTTCTATGTTCATTTCAGTACAAGATGAGTAATTGTTATTTGCCTTGAGAATTAAAAATGTCAGCCTGATCAAGCATTTTCGTTCACTCTATCTTATAGCAATCAGTTTTGTACTCATAAATTCTATATTTGTAAATATCAGCAATTCTCTGTGCTTCAAAATAAAATATAGAACAATAGCTTTTTTTTTCTAGTCTGCTTAGAATTATTTTTGTCAGTCTTTGAATAGTGAAAAAGTTTAAAGCCTTTTCTTTTATTGATTTCAGTTGGGTTTTATTTGCAATTGTATCACTTGTTAACCATTTCTTGAATGGTACTGATTTTTTTTCTTTTATTTTGTGCTCTGTATTTTCAAATTCTATCAGTCATTCTATCAATTGTTATGCATTAAAATCTCTCTCCCCCATTGTATTAGTCTTTTTCTCTGTGGTGAGTTGGTTTTATATAATGACTGGTTTTGGACTATTTGATGCTCATTTGGTTATAATCTTGTGAAATATACAAGAGTATCTAATACTCTCTAATTTTTTTAAAACCTTGTCTTGAGACTTGTGAAAGTAGGTGGAGAAAACAGTTGTTTGTTAAACTTAATATTTGCTGATATTGTTGGGGTATTATTTTCATACTCACTCCTACTTTTGATATTTGAACACTTATACAATGCCATCTGTTTTTTTTTTATTTTTATATTTTTTATTATTATTATCATTTTGGTTTCTTTTGTTTAACAGCATATCAACTTTTGTGGGTTATTTAATGCCAAAGCCAACCTTGTATAAGAACAGTAGTGGTGATATTTAACCTAAAGCTGGGGGGATAAGGAGGTTAATGTTTTCCAAGAGTATTTGTCCAGAAGTGAAAGTCCACTCTGACCTGGAATTTGAACTTGCTTCCTCCAATGTCATGGTCCAGCATATTCCACTACACCACAGGGACTCATCTTAATTGCCATTAGACATTGCAAGAGATTATGGATACCTTTTGGTAAATAAAATTAACTCAATAGTTGCTGGAATTGAGAGGAAATTTTTTTGGTCTTACTGAGATAATGTATACACAATTTAACCCTTTCACAGACAGATAACTTTTTAAAAATCCTTTTAGACTGGGCAAATTATTTTCTATACATTAACATTGAATTGGTCAATTAGCAGCCAAAAGGAAAATGCTATCACTAAAATGATGAAAATGTCCCTCTGTCTGGAAAAAGGTTAAGATAGGTATGAATATTTATTATATGTAAAAAGTTGTAGTTCATTCATGAGACATGAGAGTGGGAATGTAAAATATAAATATAGCAATTTTTATAAGTAGCTAATAAATAGGATGATGGTTCTTATTGGGTTAAATTTATTAAACTATAAAGAATGAAGCTAATGTTTGTCCTTGGAACTGGCTTCTTTTTTTCTTCATGTACCATATGATGCATTTATGTGTCATAGTTTTTTGTTTTTTTAACTAGGAAACAGCTCTATAAATAAATTTAAAAAAAAATGAAGCACTGATAATAGATATGTTGTTGTAGGTATTTATATTTGCATAAATAACTGCTGAATGGGTGCACACATAAGAAGCAATATACAAGGTGATGCATATGTGCAATATGCAGCAATAAACACACCGTGCATGACCCTTTGATGTTTCAGGAAAATTTTTCTTGGAATACTTGTAAAAGGAAAGTATCTCATCAGGACTTAGCAAGCAATCTATATCAATTATTTGGAATCCAACTATTCTTTTTCCAGTTATGGGTAAACTGTAGGATAAACTGGGTTCTTTAATCTTGGTATAGCAACCTATCTAGAAGGAAAACTCTGAATTCAAACCTGTTAAACTCTACTTAAAAATTGACCTTGTATCACATCCTGCTTGTGCAGAGAGATTAGGTAAATAAATATATCAATGATTGGGAAGAGTTAGTTTCTCTATATGGACAAACAATTTGAATTAAATCTATCAATTTTGGTGTGCATATCTATTGGACCCAGATGAAACTTAATATTGAAAAAAAAATCCCATGTTGAGAAAATGAGAAATTTCGAGAGATGACAGGTCTTTAACAATAAACAATCAGTTGGAAACCATGTTGCTGCCAGAGGTAACTGATGATACAGAATTTAAATTTCCAAATTTCAAAAGGAGGTAAAAAGGATAAAAAATAATTTTAAGATAATTATTCACATTTACTTAATTAGATTTGATGTTTAGTTTTTCAAATTGGAGATGTAAAATAATTATTTAATGTTAATACTTAGTAAAAACTAATGATTGAAAAGAAAAATGTTTAAATAGGTTCAAGATGGTGGCACCAGTCATGTTGGTAAGTTGAAAATACAGAAGCATTGATTGATTGAAATCTTTTCAAACCACTAGAGTAAACAGAATGGAAGATAAATAACCCAAGTAAAAGAAGTGAAAGGCTAAATTGAAAGGAAAGAAAAATTAAAGAAGAGAGGAAAAATGTGAAGTGATATAGATGCAAGAAGGCTGAAGTATAATGATAAAAGGGTGAAAGAGGGATATTAAATCATGTCATCTACTAAGTTATTACCCTTTGAAAATAGGATTTGAGTTTCTAAAATGCTTCATGTTACCATAACAAAATAATTTTTCATTATTCTGTAGTGAGACCAGGTTCTGTGATTGAGGAATAACCAAAATATGTCAAATTGTGTTTTAGATATTAAGTAAATATTTTAAACTTAAAAAAAAAATTTTTTTTAAATATTGAAGACAAATCCAAGTTTTTAGTATTTACTGAAAGAAAAAGGAAGCAGAAAATTAACAATAATAACTGGAGATTTGTTTTCCATCTGCTAAGTAGTTCTGTGTAGTACCATCATCTACCACCAGCCTATTTCAGATTGGTGTTAGCTGATTACTCTTCTTGGATAGTTGCTGTAAGATTTTAAAATAGCTGTCTGGAAGAAGATAACCTATTGAGTACAAGCTTAGTAGATAAAATATTTTGGTGAATTTAGATGCTTTTTGCTAATGTGCCTCTCTTAGATTGCTCCTTAAACTTTTTCTCATGTGCCCAAGAGACCTTTTTGGTTAAACAAATTAATCATTGGTTCTAATGGATGAAAAATATGAAGGTCTTTTTTGTTCACTTCTATTTAACATTGCTGTCCATAATTTTAAAGGGCAGAAGCTTAAAAAAAAAAAAAAAACAACAAAAAACATGGCATTTTCTTTTTCTTGCAAAAAATGAAACCTAAAATGTTGGGTCATTTTTTTTTTTTTGTTAGCCTCCACTACAAAATTCCTTAAAAATCTGTCAATTAAAAGCTTGTGTAGGACAATTACAAATATAATTGTTACAATAAAAGATAAATCTACAAAATACAAAATAAATTTCTCACATTTTCCTTTATATTATGTAGTTAAGATTTTAAAAGCAATCAGTTTTGAGTGACACCTAACAGATTTAGCAATTTTATTTTGTTTATTTTTTGTCCATATTATTAGTCCTAACTAAGCATATATATAATTATTTTACATTTTCTGGTTTGAACAACTACCTACATAACTAATTAGTAATATTTAATTAATTGTGGATAGTTTGCGAAATTTAAATTTTGTAGGATTAGTTATATCTTGTATCAATGTGGCTTCCCACTGATTGATTATTGTTAAAAATACTTCTTTAAAGAGAGCATCCCTTTCCTCATGAAGGGGCAAAAAGGGTGGGGTGGGAGAAACAAACCTTCCCTTGAGTATAAGTATTCTTATCAAATTTGGTAGCTTTTATATCAAACTGTTTAGTCATCTTTAAAAGGCAGACAAACTCTTCCTAATATCGATGTTGAGTACAAGGTGATATATAAGAATGGTTCATTAATTTTTTTAAAATTGTATAAAAGTTTCTGGCTAATAAAACTAATGTTGAAATAAAGTAAATTTTGGCTTAAAAAGGATTAATTTGATTGGAAAAATAATGTACTGAAAAAATTATGCAAAGAATTTTTGAAGTTTTATATAATAGATTTTATTTTTAATTTTTTTTCTTTAGTTCCAAAGAATTACATGTTATTTCAATTTGATTTTTGACATGTTGATTACCCAAATAATTGTAGTGAAATTATTTGATTATGTGTAAAATAGTAATTCTATGCACTTTTCTATTTTACATATGACTTAAGATGTTTTTTTTTTTTTTACTTGTTAAATTGTAATGCAAAATAAGCAACAAAAATGCTGTAATGTTTATTGAAGAAATGTTTATGGTTGGTGTCTTTTCAAAATTTTTTTTTGCTGTTAATTAAATGTTATTATTTTGTGGTTTAATGCTCACTCATTGTTTGATATTTTTTAACTTCTGATTCATCTTAACTGTGATTCGTTTTTTCTCTAGTATAAATTACAAGGTTTTTAAAAAAAAATTTTTTAAAACAATTTTGTATTAAGTTGTTGATTCAACAACTACTTAATTTTTTTCTTTTATCAAAACAAACACTTTCTTGAAATCATAGCTATAGAATTATTTAAAATGTGGACTGAATTCTGTAATTTCAAAGCTGTTTTCTATTTTGTTTGAATTTCTTTGAATTATTGACATCATTGTTAATTTTTGATTAGTTTTTTCTTTCATTTTTGTTACTTCACATGTATGTATTTACTCCTCCACCACAGGTGGTATATAACATGAAGCAAATTTTTAAGTAGAGTACAGCTAGGTTGAATTCAGAGTTTTCCTTCTCAACTGGTTACTTTATGAAGGCTAAAAAAACTTGATCTGTCCTATTTATCTATATCTAGGAGAAAAGATAGATTCATGCCTTTCTTAGTGCAACGTGAAACCAAAACAACCTTGTCCAGGATTTGAACTCTGGTTACTGATTCTATGATGGTAAACATGGCTAGTAGCCTTGTTAATTTCAGACTTGTTATCTTCTATCATATTGTTGCATTTTTGATATCAAAACAAATTGTTTTATATATATATATATATATATATATATATATATATATATATATATATATATAATATAAAAATTTTTTTCTTACTTTTAGCATAAATTCTGTTGCATCTACATTTGGTAATTTTTTTTGTTATTCCCAGTGTCACATTTTCTAACCCCCTCCCCCCCCAAAAGAATATTAAAACTTTAAAACCTATTTAATTATAGTTACACATGGTATGGTGTGCTAAATATTGAAATTACTTTCAGAAATTTCCCTGTGGGTAGAAAACAGATCAAACTGAAAGCAGTCTGAGATTTGACTGTATTTGCATATGACATGTTAGGAATTTGACTATAGTCACACATGGCAGTGAAATGGTAAAATAAGTAATAGTTTGCCTTCCCACAAGGGTGAATGCAACACAAGGTAAAGAACTTTTATGCATATGTGTGGGTAGATACAAAAATTGTCTATTTATTGTGGCAATTCCTTTTGGGGTAACACCTTAAACATCAGGGATTGATACTGACCCCACCACTTTAAGTGCATTGAAGTTGTGTATCCTGTCAGAATGGCCTCCTAAAACTAGATGTTCACTACTTTTTGTTTGCATCTAGATGACTGGAATTTAACAATGCTTCATTCAAGGAATTCATACTATTTAGCATTATTGCATTTACTTTAACTAGTTGTAAACAAATAATATAGCTTGGAGAAACTCTGATTAGGAAAAGTGTAGGTATCTGATTAAAATAGAAATTTTGACTGGTGATTGGTTTCTGTGACCTAATCAATAAGCCATCATTTATGTCAGATGGGTTTCCAAGGATGCAGGATAAGTGTTCAAATCTTATCAGTTATCGATCCATTACTGGTAAAATATTTTTGTACATTAGTCATTTAAAAGTTGCCATCAAGTTATATTGTATTCATAGTTTATATTGTAATTTATATCAAATATTATGAATAAGAGGAATTACTCAATGATTAACATTTAATAGTTATTTCCCTTGAAAAATTATAACGAACAAGGTGAATGTAAATGTTGCCTTCACACTATTATGAAGTTGGAAATTGCTTTATTCTTTGATTATTTTAACACTATTGCTCTAATAAAAATCATGCTATGATGTAATTTTGCTGTGTTATGGTAAAATGAATACAGGAATTAGGTCCTTATATATGCATGTTTTCCACCCCATTGCCATTAAGCTTTTTGTCATTTCCCTATGAACCTCAGGTCTTTCTGAAAATCTGTAAGACATGGAAGTAATGGGTTATACTCTTCATAATGTATTGACAGAGGGTTTGAATGCAGGCCCTACTAAGGCAAGACAGCCCAGACTGCTCTACTATTTTACCCAAGGCTTTGTGAAGAAGAGATGGAATTATGTCTGCCCTAAGATCATTAGAGTGAAGTGAGCACAAACAGAATTGGGCAGAATTCAAACTCAACTTGCTGATTCTATTTTCCATGCTGATAACCATTATAACTCATATATAAATGAATAAAATGTGTCTGTGTTTGGGTGTGTCAAAATTTGCGTAATATTTTGGTGTGGTGAGGCACAATTCAGTAGCTTTGGATGGTTTTGCTAAGGTTGTGAAAGTGGCAAACCACATTGGACTGTGAGATGTTGAATTCACCTGATAATTTGAGTGCTACTAACTGTATTTGACTCAATGACTTGGAGCATGGCTTTGGAATCCACGGTTTTATGTCTATTTGACATTGCAAGAACCTCAAAGATCAGGCAACCCGAGCAAAATTTCTTAAAACATCTGGTTACTGTATTGTGATCAACTGTGCCTTCACCTTTTTTCATACAAGATATTTTTGTTTACTTCCATGGTGTTATGACACATTTTGAACTTGTAAAGGATAAGTTCCTGAATTTGATTATGTTGCACATTCATCTTGTGCAGCTTTCAAATTATGCAGAGTGAAGCAATGGCTTGAACAGAAGTCTGTCATGAAATTTTTTGGTGGTTGACAAGTGCAAACCATATGAAATTTACTGTGTACAGAGAAGTATATTTTAGTCAAAGAACTGTTTACAAATGGTCTAAACATGGGTTTGCTATTATGAGCTGGAGCCGAAAAGACAATCCATGGAGTAGAAGCACACTGACCCTCTGGTAAAGAGAATGTTCTAGGTGCAGCAATCAGTAAAGAAGGTCATGCTGACAGTGTTCTAGGACATGAAAGAACCTATCTATATTGATTTTCTTGAAAAATGTACCACAGTTAACAGTGGTTCCTATTGCCAACTCCTTAGGCAAAATTCACCTTATTTATTGACTGACTCCTGTATATGTACTGCAAAGTAGCACATACCAAAATATTACAAAACTTTTTACTCCTCCTAGTATATACCGTTTTAAAAGTGTAAATTTTTTTATAGTCTACTGTTTTGTATTGTTATAATAATAGTTAGAACAATCTTAACCTAGTCCAAACTGGTATCTTGTTGCTGACATTTAAAAGAAGATTCTAGAGTCTATCTTGAGTGGAATCTTTAGTTTCTTCCAAAGAATTTGTAGTCACCTTTTAAAGGTTATTTATGCTGAACAAGATAACCTTAAGTCAAGTAGAAAATGATATACAATTACTATGACGAGTAATAGATCTTGTTTGTTTATTAAAAATTAATGGCAATTTAAGTAGAATTTAGATTTATTTACAGTGTATATGGCTGAATTGAGTTTACCATTATCATAACCAGTTAAAATATATAATTTTATTAATTCATTTTACTCTAGTTAATAGGATTCATTCTTTATGACTTGTCAGAAGATTGTTAGTGGTGATAAAGTCTTGTTTGATGTATATGGGTCAGTACAAGAGAATAATTCTTGGTGTGCACAGTGGTCCTAAATGCAAATCAAGTTGTATTTATAATACATTCATTACTTTAAATGTTAGTTTATATTATGAAAGATGCTCTTAAAGTAAAGCCATATATCTATTTCTTTGAAAACTACCACAGGTATAGGGGGAACAAGGATATCATTGGATTGAGCAAATTTTCAATTACAAGACTGTTATTATGCTACTAATGAAGTCATTCAATTTAAAATCTGAAGCCCAACATTTTCCCTCTGCATTATCCTCAGTTTCTCCTTATAGCATGATTATATATCTATACCATTCCTTCAAATGAAAATGTACTCTCCGCTGATAATTGAGTGTCTTGAGTATGACACTAAATGGAGCCTCACTGATCGTACTCTACAATCTCCAGAACTGGAGCCTCACGATGTCATTGCTATTACTCTCAGGTTTGCTTTGACTCGGAGTAGTAGTATCTGTTAGGGTTCTATCTGTGGGTCAAATAGATCTATTTACAAGTTATTTGCATTCTTTGTATTCAAAGGGAATACTTGATGCCATATAGCTGAGAATTATTTGTATTCAGAATAGTTTAAGCTATAAATTGTTTAATTATTAATTACTGGAAACTATATAACTGTGCAAACAAATGACTGTTATTGCTTGAAATGATATGATTATTATTAGATAGGAATACTTGATATCATATAATGATGCAAAAAACACTACATAAAAAATATAATCAAATAGTTACATCTCTTTTCACCAGCGATGAACAAGATTTTTCATGCCATTCTAGTAAGTGGCTCATTCTGAAAGCAATGCCTATCTTTGGTTCTCCTACAATTTTAGAGGTGGATGTTGGTGATATTGCAGTAGAAATTTAACCTTCTTGTCAATAACCTGTAACATTTTTTGACTTTTTACTGATAGCAGCTGAGAGTCAGGTAGAATAGCATCTTATATGAAAGTAGTAGTGTGTCATTGAATTCTTCCATACAGGAAAAAATTGCAGCCATTGATATTATCAATATTTACTGGGGATTTATGATGACCAAACAGTCAATGGGAGCACAATAAGGCAGTGGGGTAATATGAGTGGCAAGCTATGAAATGAAGAGCACCTTCATCAATTCATCCACCTGATGGAAAATGCATTACACTGACATTTTTCTGACATTGACACACTTATAACTGCAGTTGGTTGCCTTCACTGGTGCAGATTTTTCAGTGTGGCATGTTCTCTTGTTCAACACTAAAATAAATGTATAGTCACTAACATTGACTATTTTCTTGTTGAAAATTTGCTCTACACAATGTTATTGCTGTATCGGTTGTAGTTTTTTGTGAAAATAATCAACATTATTTGTCAGAGTATCCAGAATAGAATAATAAAAAATATTATAATGTTAACTTGAAAGTTTTAAAATGACTGAAATTATTGATAATTTAACATTTTTTTGGACCTATTCCATGGGGTGCCATGAAAGCTTAGTGGTGCACATTACTTCTCTATGTAGCATGCAACAGATTCTACCAGATTACATGCTAACAGCATCAAGGAATGATTCTTGACCTGACTTATGAATGTCCAGATGGATTGCTTTTACAAAGGTGAAGGATCCAATTTCTAATAACTTAGGGAATAAGTAAATTCATGCCTTTCTAAGAGTATTAGTGTACAAACTGAACTCCAATTTAATTATCATTAACTGTTAGATTACCCCTCTCTCTCTCTCAACAAATGTACTTTGAGGATTTGTGTTTAATGTTTAAAAAGAAAATTATCATTATGTAAAATATTATTTCGTTAAAATTGAAAAATTTTATTTTATTTTGTCTTTCTAGGTGAGTGAACCTTTTTGGACTTTCATAAAATTGAAGAATGACATTCCTATATGTCATTTTTGGGGTCTGGTATGTATAAAAGAGAAATTGTATTATTGAATAATACTTCAGTTATATTTGAAATATGACAACTATAAAAGAAGGAAGACTGAATAAAGGCTTTAAATTATGAAGAAAGAAAATAGAAATGTTTGTAGGGATGTGAATGATGGAAAATAAAGTTTGGTGACAAACAATGCATTTTAGTATTTAATTATACAATAAGAATTTAAACTGCAAAGGAATGTTGTGAATTAAAAAAAAATGACCTTCATTATATAAATGTTAATTGTATATAGATCCCATAGTGTTAAAGTAAAATGGGACAGGCAATTGTGTTATATACATATAAGTATATGCTTTGTTTTCTTTCCTTTCTCTTTTTAACCCTTTGAAACCAGTAAGCCTGATATTTTTGGCTAAGTTATATTTTACTATATAGCATAAGCCTGATATTTCAGACTAGTTGATAGTTTACTAAACACGGTGAGTCCAATATTTTAGTTTAAGGAGATCACATTAATATTAATAAAAGTGATCATTAAAAGCTATTCTTTTAATAAAGCATAAAGATGACTTCAACCCTTTTTGAATGTTTATATAAATTTTGTGAGCTCAGGTACTGGGTATTTGAGCACCAAAGAGCTCAGGGTTTAAAGAGTTAATATTGTTTCTTAATTGGAAGATAACCCACACTAGCTGTTTACTTAGATAATTCAGGTTAAAAGCATGATAGGAGCAACCTGAAAGCAAACTTTTTTAAAGCCCTTTTTTTCCCAATGCAGGTATCATAGGAGAACAAAATTTTTTTTGGTAAGCACACCAAGATTTGGCTCATTTACCTAAACTTTTTTGTTCCTTAATGTATCAGAAAAATAAGGTCTAAAAAAAGTTTGACTTCAGGTTGCTCTAATCACATTGGATCAAAATACAAGTTAACTCAAATGCATTTATTTATCTTTATTTTTGTTTGTCTTTAAAATGCTTTGTAGGTGTATTTTCCCCTTGTAATAAAACTTAAAATCTCTAAGATTTTCTAAACCTGGGTATAGTGGAATTACTCACTTATTTGAGAACACTGATACTTGAATTTTTGATTGTTGCCTTTTCTGTTATTCTAAGAATAAACTCAGTTTTTATATCCTATGTTATCGAATATCCATGAATTGTTGTCCTTAGTTTCTTTCCAATTCAAATGAGGATTGTTAAATTCAATTGTTACAAAAGGACTTTTCATGACTAATTTTTATTGGTTTTAACACTAAATAGGAAGTACAATTTTGCTTGGTATGTAATTCTTATTTAAAGAATAATTACAAAATAAACTCATTTCAAGCTTCCTTTGCTAGAGCAATTGTTTATCTGATCTTAAAATTCAAACAGTATTTGTTGTTAAGACCATTGTGGACAGTTTAATTCCTCTTTCCTATAATAGTGGTTACATTTGTATATAGATTTAATACCTTAGATAGAACAACTTTGATAGAGGTGCAGTTAGCGTAATCGTTATCATCAAAGGAAATGGAATTGGTGACCCAAGTTCAAATCCTGAATCTGGTTGTTTGTATTTAGCTTTACGCTAATGTCTTTAGGAAGGGCATTAATCCACCATTCTCCTCTTAGCTATGTGTAAATAGAACAGACTGGGTTCTTTAGCCTTAGTTAAGCTGCCAGAAGAGAAACTCTGAATTCAAACCAGTTGTAAGTAAAAAGTAAAGTTGGCAACCGTAGTCAGGGTGACCTGAAGGCTCTCTTTACGATAGTTACTACACCAAGGTGTAAGCGAGGGTGCTATTACTTTCCCTGGATTGCTCTGTTTTACCCTTGATCCATACCTTATAATGCTGAGTGCTAAGCAAGGAGGCATCAAATACCATTTTTTTTAGTCTTTGATATGACTTGGCCTAGCATTGGATCCAGGTCTCCCGGGCCATTGGCGAACACTCTAACCATCATGCCAATGTCCAGTATGTGTCACATCCTGTCTGTGGTAGAGGGTTTGGGTAAATCCATGTGATTCATGCAACAGAAGTAATATATCATATTCTTAGGATTGTTATTAAAGTATATATTAGTAATTATTGTTGGAGAAGGAAAATGCTTTAAACAAGTTACCTAGCATACTTATGTTAAATATTGCTTATGTTCATGTTAAGTTTTCTGTGTTTTTAATGCTTTAGTAGAAAAAATTGTAATTTTATGTACAAGCTGTTACTTGTTTATCATGAAATTAGTTATACTTCTGATTTTATTTCAATATATAGTTTCATAGTGCATTAAATATAAATAAATTTACATGAAACCTACATTACCAAAGTCATCAATTGTTCTTGAGTAACTTTATATCACAAAACAGTGACTTTATTTACTCAGGTACAATGTGATAATAGGACATCAAGTTTTTGCTATTAAAAAAAAAAAGAGTAATATATTTTCTTTTATATGAGGGTTATGAAGGTCCTTCAATAAAAAGGTGAATTTTGCCTAAGGAGTTTGCACTAAGAAGTACTGCTAACAATTGTATCTTATTTAAGGAAATTGATAGTGATGGGTTCTTTCATGTCCCAGAACACTGCCAGCATGACTTTTACTAATTGCTGCATCTGAAACTTTTTCTTTACCAGAAAATCAGTATATTTCCACTCTATGGATCGTCTTTAGTCCATTTGTAAACATTTCTTTAACTAAAATATGCTTTTCCATATACATTCTTCTGTAAATTTCATATAGTTTACTCCCCGCCCCATTTCATGATAGACTTCTGTTCAAGCCTGGAACACTGTGTTTGATTTGCCACCATTTTGAATAACCTCAAAACAAATATTTTTGTAAGATTCAAATAATTTTTGCTATAAACCAATTTCAAACAATGCAGGGCTTACATTTATGAAAAACATTCTTTGTGTGGGAGGGGATTATTTTACTTTATTTTCAAAAATTTCCCTTTGTTTATTAAATGGTTCCCATAGAAAGGTAGATAAATTCCCCTTATTTATTGAATTACTCTTACACATTGTAACCCCTGAGTACAAAAACAATCATACAGTTATGTAAAAAAACAAACAAATGTAAGTTGTACTGCAAATTTTAAAACATCTTATTGTAGAAAAGCCCAAATCATGGTTTGTTAGTTAATTGTTGGTTAGTCGGTTATGGGGGAAAAAAGAGAGAATATTTATATATCCATGATGTATTTTTTTCTCTTACAAATTTAAAAAGGAAGTTGAAAGATAACCCATACACTTGCTTTCTGATCTTCTTCACCTAATACTCCACTCTCAGTACCCTTATCTCCCACCTTAGACTTCACTTCTCCACGTACCTGGCATTGCAATTATTATTAAGGTGAGCTTCAGAAGGCTGTCTTCCTCAGTCAGTACCTATCCACTTCTTCTAAAAGAGGTAGGGTCAGGTTTATTGTCTGATACACTCTGTTATGGGGTGTGCTGATGAAGCTAAGCTATTTTTGGCACCATTCACCTATATGAGAGTGAGTTCCTACATTAAACTGAGCTTAGTCATATTCTGTCCTGGCAGGAGGTATCTGCTACTCACTGATTACAACTAAGCAAAATGCTTCTGTAAAAGTTTTAAAAATAATAAAATAGGTTTAAAGAAAGAAATTTATCTATTTCAAATTGTTTTCTTAAATTCTAATTTACCTAATTTTCTATATAATAAAGATCCAAATGCTGTTATCATAATCCAACAAAAATATTGGGAGGTGTGATTAGCATAATGGTTATCATCATAGGAAATGGAATTGGTGCCCTGAATTCAAATGATGCTGTTTGCATTTTATTTCGTGCTAATCCGCTTAAGAAAGGCATGAATCAATCTGTTTTCTTTTCAGCTATCAGTAAATTGTTGGGCAGACTGGGTTCTTAAGTTTTGGTTTGGTAACCAGTTTAGGAGAAGGGAAATGTTGAATGCAAACCAGCTGTACTCCGTTAGAAAATTTATCTTTTGTCACATCTTGCTTTATAATAGAGGGGTTGAGTAAGTACCGTAAACAATTTTTTTATATAAGCACTTGAGTATAATTTTGACACTGATTTTTAATATAAAATTTCTTATACACTAATAGATGTTAGTTGATTAAGATTTTTTATGCATTAAAGTTTGGTTTCTGGTGATTTTTCAATTTGTAAATGCTAAGCATTTTTATTGTTGTTGTCCTTTTCCATTGAAACAGTTGTGGTTTGCCACATTTATTCTGTCCAAAGAGAATACTAGAAGAGCCTCATTCTGACATTTGATTCTGTTGATTCAACTTTGAATGTGTTTCATGTCTTTGTGGTAAGCATTTAGATCAAAAGCATCAGAGAAAAAGGTCATCAATTTAGAAGGGAAAAATCCAGGATGTATGCATTACAATAAAAGTTGCATTTTGTTCTTTTTCTATTCTCTCAACCAGGTTTAGTTTTTACACTTAATTTTCTGTAAGAATAGAAAAATTAACTGTAGATTTTACCAAAAAATATTTTAATATTGAATGTCACACACGTGCACATACAGCTTAGTTCTTTTTCCTTTCATCTTGATAATTTCTTTTTTAAATCTTTATTTTTGATAAGTTTTTCTTGTTTTGAATTGTAACAGGAAAAAAATAATGCACATCCTCTGATATTTTCCTTCATGTTAAGCAAATGAATAGGAAGTTTTTAAATTATCTTTGATTTGTTATGATACCCTGTTAGTGAGGCTTAGAATACTCTGACTATATCTCTTCAAGAGAGATACCCCCTCACCTCCAAAAAAGGGGAGTCTTGGGTATGACACTAAACTGTATCTGATGGTGAGACTTTAGTTCTGAAGATCTGGGGAGTGTGGAGTACCCCTTCATTACTATTACTCACAGGTCTACTCTGACCCAGAGTTATAGTACCTCTCAGAGTTCCATCTATAGGTCAAATAGATAGGTTCAAAAATTATTTGTATTCATTACAGTCTTGTGCAAAAAACCTTTTAAGAAACAGCTGAACTCCAGTCACACTATTACATTCCCTTTTGGACTAAGTACCCTTAGGAAAAGTATGAACCCCCTATTTTCCTAAGTTTGGGTTGAATTGTATCACAGTTGTTCTTCCACAAGAGTGACTTTGGCATTAAATCACCCATAAAGGTTGATGTTATTAAACAAAGAAACCAAAGCGAAGAAACTGTTTCACCAAAAAAAAAAAAAAAAAATGTAAATAGAAATATTCAATAAATACAATTCCTTAACCACTAGGCATGAAATAACCCTAGATAGGTTGACATACTGTTAGAATCAATCATTTTTTAGTAATTTTTTTTCTTTGCTTTTGTATTGTAATAGAAAAAACTAATTTAATGGATATAAGAATTCAATTTCACTGATCTAGTCCTTTGTGTTTTGTCAAATGAGTTGCAAGTTTTAAATCATATCATTGACATGATTCACATATTTTCTTTTAGGCAAGGTAGAGTAATTGTCAGCAATTTTTGGGTATATAGACTTGAATTATGATCATATAGAAGATAATAGGCAGTAAACTATATCCAATATTTTTTTATTTATATTTAATGCTTTTGCCTGTTTGCTTATTGCTGGAGATTAACTGACAACAAATCAGTAGGATCTTTCTAAATGTTTTTGCAGATTCCAGCAATGATTGTAATAGAAAAAGGCTATTACGCCCAGAGTCATCATGATAGGGGCCAATCAAGATTGTAGGTGGGTGAGCTTTTGGGCAAACCACTCTTACATAACTATATTACTTAACAACTTTTTGCTGCTACTTGCTGGATATCTCCATAGATGTCTTTGACATGTCAATAAGTTATTCAGTATAGTTCATACAGTTTACATATCTAATGGTTGCTGCTTACAGGTGGAAAATGAGTAACAACAAGTCTCCTGAACCTTTTTTCAGTATCCTTGAAGACCCTCAGTTCTTATAAAATTTGGTGCTTGTGATGTAATGGTTATTGTCATTGGATATAGACTCAGCGATCAGAGTTCAAATCCTGAAGGAGTGTTGGCATTTCACATAGTGCTAATGCCCTTGGGAAATTCTATTCTCCCCTCAGCTGTAGGTAAATAATAGGGCAGACCAGACTTTTTAATCTTGGTATGGAAACTCATCAAGAAGGAAAAGGAAAACTGAATTGCAACCTGAATGAAATTCCTTGAAGCATCTAGTTACTGTACAAGGGTTGGCTGAAAAGTTCACAAGATGACCAAGATTTTCTCATGGAATCTGACCAGATAAGGTTTATTTTTCAATATAGTCTTCTTTGCAGTTCACACACTTCTTCTATTGGTGTTGCAGTGCTTGGATCACATTAGCCAAAAATATCCTCAATAGTATTTATGACGTCATCATGAATTTTTCAGCCCACCCTCATACATTGATCAACTGCACATTTACCTTTTGCACTACAAATTTTTTTAGTCATTTTCGTAGTGTTATGGTCCAGTTTGAGCTTGTAAAACACGAGTTGCCAAATTAAACTGTTACACATTCATCTGTGCAGCTTCCATATCACACAGTGAAGCAATGCACAACAGTGTACTAACTACCATGATACTACCTTCCAAAACTTGAACTGCTTTGGTCACATGATACAACTGCTATGTAAACTTGCACATAAAATATTTCAAAACTTTTGAGTCATATGAAAAAAATAAAGGAAACCCCCCCCAAAAAAAACAAAGGAAGAAAAAAAGCACAAACAAGACATGTTATCTAGTGGTTGAATTTTAGAAATTAAATCTTAGGAAAATCAGTAAAATAAAAATGAATTTTGATGCTTATATGTTGTACTTGACAAAAAGTTGATTACAGATGCTTATAAGGATTTTAATTTTGAAAAAAAAAAGTTAATGTCAGCAAGTGCATTTTTAAGATACTGTTGTTTATTTTGGTAAAGTTTCTCATTGTAATTTGTGATGTTTCCTCTTAATTATAAAAAAAGAGCTTGTTGTAGTTTAGCCTAGAAATATGAATGAGCATGTATAAGATGTTTGAGAGTTGCTTGTCTGACAATGAAAACTTTTGTGATGAAAGTAGAAAAAGCATAGTGTATGAATTGTTGGTCTTGGACAGGCTGTAAATTTAACTTTTATCTTTTCACATTATTTATGTCCTTCTCACAAAACAATATTCCAGGATTAAATGATTTTCATTTATCACACTGACAGTTTTTTCTTTATTTTGTTTTGTAGAGATTTATAGTTTCTATTTTATGGATATCTAAAGTTTCTATGAAAATGGTCTTATCATAAAAAAAAGTGTTGATTCTTGTTTAGATAAAGAAATAGAAATAATGTTTAACTTTATATCATCCATACATTTTTTGGCTCATATATCAGAAAGTTGTTTTGATGATTTCTTGCTGAAAATATGATTACTAATTCTTGCTGGTCTAATAACCTGGTTTGGTCATCAAGGTGCTACATATGTAACATGTCTTAGGCAAGTATAGCTCAGCTGAGCCCATCACTCTCTAGGTCTATAATTGGTTTGAATTCAATTTTCCTTCTCCTAAACTAATTATCATACCAAGGTTAAAGAGCCCATTCTGTCGAACTATTTATCCATAGCTGGAGAGAATATAGTTGAATTCATACCTTTCACAAGGTAATGTAAAATGCAAACAGCTTCATCCAGTATTTGAACTTGGGTAACTGAGTCCATTTCCTGTGACAATAACTGTTATAACAAGAGCACCTGCTTATTGACACACACATTAGGAAAAAAATCAAACACTGTATTCAGTTTTTGTTTGTGAAATTTGGTAGGATGAGTCATATAGGCTCATGAGATTTGTTTGATGACTGAAATGATATTATATATTAAAGTATTGTACATTTTTTGAACTTGAAAATTCATTCTATTTATATATTTATATATTTGTGGATGTATGGAATTACCTGGTTTAAAGTTTTAAAAAAATGTTGTTGTGCACTCATGAAGTATTTTCCAAATAGGAAATTTGGACAAGGTGTGTGTGTTGTGCCATCTTTCTCCATTAACCCCATACCCTTCTACATACGCCTCCACTATCTGTTAAATTCACATTTTTATGAGCATTAAGAATAGGCCTCAATACTCTACATTCATCTTATCTACCACGTACACTCTATCCTTTTCTACAATAGCGCATAAATCATACAACATTAACACAAAACGTATAACTATTAAAAATAACCATCTCAACCACCCAACTATTACCCATACCTCCCAAACTGCCATCTATTTCCTTAATTTTATAATAACAACACTTTGCTCTTCAGTTATAATCATCATCGTACATAAAAATACTAACTTATTGTAACCCCTTCATTATTTTCATTATGCATGTACTATCACAGATAACTATAGTATATATAATCACGCAACATTTCATCAATTTATTATTATATTCTAGCTCAATTCTCTTCATTAAATATAACAACATTGTACTATATATCCCTACTTATAACCATTGAGATTCTGGTCTACCATACTATAACCGTTTAAATACGCTTACAAATCAAATCTTTATTCATCCCCATCAACATGCAATGATGATGTTTTATTCCTTAGCTATAGTCACAGAAATAAAACAATGTAGCAAAAATAAGATACACCAACGACTTTATATCTGGTTAAAACAACGCGCTGCGTTTGTACCTTCACATACACTATACACCACCCACACATACACACAATAATACACACACACCCACAAACTTACAATCACATGTAAAGATTTCTACAAAATCCCAATGGACTGTATTTTTCGATTCATTTCATTTTGTTAACTGCCTGATGATTGTTGTTTTGTGAAACAACTCCATGAAACCCAGGGGTTGCAGTAAATTCTATGGAATTAGATATATAAATATAATATTTATCTATTATTATTATGTAATAGCTCTATCCTAGATATTGAGCACTCTCCATATTATACTGCACTTGGATTGACACAAACCCACAAAGTGATTTAGTGATAACCAACACTGTTTTTATATATATATATATATATATATATATATATATATATATATATAATGTCATACAAGATTTTGTCAGTACTCTGTCAACAGGGTTTAGAATACAGTGACTATATCCTCTGCAGAGGAGTAAACCTGTACCCCACCCCAGAATATGACATTAAACTTCATCCGATGGTGAGGTTCCAGTGCTAGGGAGTGTGGACTACTGATATCACTGAAAGAGAAGGCCAGCTTGACTGTGAAATGACATTACTAAAGTAGTACATAAAGTTTGTGAGACAGGCTGTAATCATAATGAATGATTGTAAACAAAAAAATTTTTTTTTCAATTGGTTTTTGAAAATTTGTAAAATTACATTTAACAAAGAAACAGGATTGGTTTTTATACTGAACATTATGTAATGTTCATTTAAAAAAAAATCGTTGTTGCTGAATGCTTCGTTAAAGTAAATAAACTAAACATCATGTTAAATTTCATTAAATTTTAAAGACTGAAATTTCTTCATTTATTTTTTATTGTTTCAAATCTGAAAACAATTTTTAAAAAATCATAATCAGCATTATTTTGATTTGCATGTTTTTATTTGAATAATTCTTCTGCAAAGTTATAATATTATTAAGTACTTATTACTTAAATACAGCAACAACTGAATTATGAGTATGGGAACAAACAATAATTAAATCAACACATTACAAGTAAATGATAAATAAAAAAAAATAAAATAAGGAAGAAATGAATTGAATACAAACAAGCAAATAAATTAGATGTAAACAATAAATGGATTAAAAAATCAAATAATACAGGAAAATATGTTACTGATAGAAAATTTAGCTGAATGTTTAAAGTTTCTTTCTTTCTTTTTTTTTTTTGCTTAACTTGTCATTTTTCCTAGAACAAAAAATATTTAAAAGAGCATTTGTAGAGCTCCAGACAAATATTCTTTGTATTTTTTCTCTACTGTAACCTTCATCACAAGTGTCAACAGGAAAAAGAAGTTCATAATCTGCCAAAACATTCAATGTTATGTGCATGGTTAATTTTTTCATTTACTGAATGAAGAAAAGGATAATCTTTTATCAGTTTACCAATGACTACATAATTGTATAGAAAAAAAAATGTAGTTGTATCATTAAGATATAAAAGAAAACCTCTATTAATCCCCTGAAAATAAGTTTATTTCAGGTATTTCTTTTACATCATCTCTTTCAGATATTAAATTTTTGCAATTATTTCATTTAATTTTCTTAAAAACAATCCTAAGTATTGTATAATAGGAAGAACATCTGTATTTTTTAACATCATCCTAAATTTGTACATATCTAACCTTTGCTCCTCTGTCACTTCATCCCAGTTTGGTTCTTGTAAATTCTTCAAATCAATTTTAATCTATTATTGATTAAGTGGTAAATTCAATCTTAAAAGTGGTAGCATTCTGATGATTATTTTTTTCATACTCAAACACTTGCTCTATTGAGATATCACACTGACCCCCCACTAAGTCGCTGGTACTGACCGTGCTTTGCCTCTAGGTGATCAGTTTGAAATTTGTCAGATAATATGTATGACATTTTCAATTCTTCTATGCAATACTTAGTCTGTTCTAGTGATGCATAGGTTGTATGATGCAAAGCCATGAAAGTTTCTTTTGTTAGTTTTCTATTTCTTCCAGAAATGCTATTCAAAGATCCTAACTAGTCACTGAACACAGAGAAATGTAAAATTTTCATTTACTGAGTGGATTAAAGTATTTATTTCTAAGCCAGCAACCTTTTATATCATGTTTTTTGCATTTGGTATTGTCCACCAAATATAAAATGTTTATACATTGTACAACCTGCAACATTAGGTAAACTTTGTTTTTCTAAGGTCAATAATCCCTGAACAATGTACTCATTAAAAATTTGCAGAACTAGATTTACATTTTGCCTTTCAAGATTTGTAAGAGAAAGTGTATTTTAAAGATAGTTTATAACAATATTTCAAAATTGACTGAAATTTCTGGTAGTTACAAAATGGGGTATTTTGGATACTATTGAATTCATTATTTCCATTATGAGACAATTTTGGGAATAGCATGCATTTACTTGCATCCTTTTGGCCAAGCTTATTGTTTGTAATGCATTTTGATATATGGACTGAATCAAATAGGAAGAAAATAAGTTGAGACCTCATAAAAGGATGTGGATATATAATTACAAGCTTCAGTAGACTACAAAAGAAAATATAGCTTTTCTATTTATAGCTTTATTATCTTTTATGATTTATAATACTTGAAAGCCTATCTCCTCCAACCACCCTGTTAGCTAGGGCTGTAGAATATGCTGACTACACCTTTGCAGATGAGTAAGACCCCCTACCTCCAATGAGGCCACCTGTTAGCCATGGGTGGTGACATAATACTTGAGGAGGGGACCCTGGTGGTCACATGTCTTGTTACACTCCACTTTGACCCTTACTGGGCTAGACAGTCAGTTGTAAAGCCCTGATTGGATCAATTGGCTGGTCATGTCAAGTCTTGGCACCTATTTGTTTAGTCCTGACCGTATTCTTCAATCTATGCTTGTGGCAAACTCCCAATTCTTTTTATATTTATGTGCTAGAAGATGGTGGCTGAGGGTCAATTGCATTAAGAGAGTAGGACTTTGACCACTGTTGAATTCCATGGCAATGAATATTGTCTACTGAAAATCTGAAATTAGCAGTGGCTTGAAATCCTACTCCCAGCTCAAGTAGATTGGTAGTGTATCCTCATCACAATCAAGGTGAATGGGTTTCCTCCTTGGTAAATTCCCAACTCAAGTGTGACTCCATGGTGGTTGGTGGAGCACAGGACTAGTGAAAAGCAAAACTAAAAATCTTTCTAAATCTGATTCAGAAAATGAGATAGTAGAATTCCTAAGATTCTTTGGAAGAGACTTGCCTAGCCAAATTATTTCCTTTCCTAATAGAGAAAGTTATTTCAAATAGGGCAACTCCTTGGACTGTCAAAAAGACTAGAAATGGCAATAAAACCTTTTGGTCTCTCACTCACTAGTATCTATGATGCTATACCGCTAGGCACTTCCTCCTGGTTACATAAACAACCAGTGGTAATCCTCAACCTAAACAAACTCATTAAAAAGAATACTCACCCCTTAATCTATAAAGAGAAATTCTCCAACATCCTAGAAAAATATCATAACTACTCCCATATTTATAGAGATATCTCCAAAGGCAGCAACAAAACTGGATGTAGAGCAGTATTCAACAATAACACTCAAAAAATGCCTTTCAAAAGAAGCTGCCATATTCACTGCTGAAACCTGCAAAATAGAACTGTGTGACATGATGTTGGGCATTCATTGTGTGGGTGTAAGTGCCTGTCAGAAGATTCCTTTGTTTTGGTGCGAAACCCACACAAGACCGGAAGAGAACGAGGGAAGGAAGAACAGAGAAAGGTCAGTTGGCAGGAGACAGAACAGACCAGTAGACAGAAGAGAACAGGGCTGTCAGCAGGAGAGCAGGAGCTAGGATGTGTGGTCTCAGATGCTTGGTTGGCCAACGTGAGAAGATGAGTCAGCATTCCTGGTAACTTTGTGGGAGTTTCACTAGAATGCATGCTCGCAATAGCTCGCAAAATGCTAGGAAGGTGTCACAAACTTCTCTCTTCTTGCACTTGGAGCTAACTGAAGTTTGTGATTGTTTGTTCTTCTTTTCTTCCACCCTCTCAGTTGTGTATGTTGTGCGCACATGAAACTCTAGTCCCCTTCGAAGTAATCTCCTCTGGCTGCAATGCACTTGTACCGTTCCAACAAATTATGGAAGGCCCATGGAAGTCCTCTTGCGTGAACGTGTCAATGACCTTCATCACAGCCTCTTTCATCTCCTCAATTGTCTCATAACGACAGCCTCTGAGCTTAGGGAATAAGCAAAAGTCACAGGGAGCAAGGTCTCAACTATAGGGACGGTGACAAACTGTCTTCATGCCCATCTTGATCAAATAGTCTGTGATAAGGATGGAGTTGTGGACTGGTGCATTGTCCTGGTGGAAATGCCACTGACCCGATTTGAAAAGTGCTGGCCTCTTCTGACAGAATCTCTTCCTGAATTCCCTTAAAACCTCAACATAGTAACCCTAACCCTTTGGCCAATCAACTGTGGTGTATTGAGTTCCTTACTCCTCCCACACCTCTCATCATCCCTCACAGACTCCCTGCCTTCGTTGAATCTCTTATGCCACTCAAAAACTGAGGCTCAATTCATGCAAGATGGTCGAAAAGCACTCTGAATCATTCCATACGTTTTTGTGGCATTTTTTCCAAGTTTAAAACAGAATTTTATTGCATATCGTTCTTCTAAAGTGTTGTCCATTTTTATAATTTCCTATGCAGTGTGGTACAACGCATCTCTAAGGCATTATTTTTGTTTATAAATTGATTTAATATTTAAATGAAAAAAATAGATAATTTCAAACATTATTAAAAATCTTATACACTAACAACATTTTTCCTAAAAGTTGGAAAGACTCAAAATAGTGATATCAAATGTTTTCCTCACCTCCAAAAGCTGGCCATCTCTTTTGGTGGTTTTGAAAGTGTACTCCTTTATTGTGATCACTCCCAGTTTCTCTCTGACTCAGAGTGGAAGTACTTGTTAGGGTCCCATCTATGGGTCAAATAGATCTGTTTGAAAATTATTAGTATCACATAAGAATATTGGATAACATAACTGTAAATTATTTGTATTAAGAATAGTTACTTGCGGTTATAATTGTTTACTAAGGATTATTATCAATATTAGTTACTTGAAAAATATAGTTATGGGCAAAAAAATGACTGTTATTAGATAAAATTAATTGATCAAAACCATATTATCTTGTATAAATTATCAGTATTAGATAGGAATATTTGATACTGTATAATCATGTAAAAAAGCTCTTTAAGAAACAACTACACGAAAAAAATGTAAATATGAAATGTGCAATGAACATGATTCTCTAACCTCTAAGCATAAAATAACCTTAGATGGATTGATATGCCATTAAAATCAATCAGTTGATCATAACCTTTTTGAGCAGTGCCTTTGAGAGCAATGTTAGTTGCCATTATGGTCAAGGTAACAAAGTATGAGATATAAAAGAACAATTTTTTTTTGTGGATATACAGTCATTATACTTTGATTTATTCTCATCTTGGTTGTTGTAGTTACAATGTTTTGGCTATTCTTTCTAGATTTCCTCAAGTGTCTACTGTATTTAGACAAAAATATCTTTTTATGTTTAACTCTTACCTTAAAATCATCCTTTAAATTTAGATGATAGCTTCTATTATTAAAATAATTGCTTTAAATTCTCTCTGATTATTGATTTTGTTTTTAAAACAGCATAAATTATCTTGATAGGGGTGGTTTCTGAAATGAAAAATCTTGTCTGGAAAATGCTAAAAATGTGTGTGAAGGAAATCTTAAATTGGATATTTTGCATTTATAGAAATAAAGGGTCCTTGCACTCTGTTTACAAGTTCAATGCTGTTATTTTAATCTAAGTTAAAATTATAAAGATTCATTTGCTTGCTGAAAGTATTTTTAGTAATATTTTTCCGAAATTCCTAATGCTTGTGAAATCTGTATTCAACGAAATTTAATATCATTCAAGGAGTTCACATTAATCAGTTTTTTAAATTATAAAATTTATCTAAAAAGCAAATAAAGACAATTTATGATTACCAATTAGGAACACTTCATCCAATATATATATATATATATATATATATATATATATATATATATATAGTGTTATATTCATAAATAAAGAGGGCTCAGGATTGGTGATAGAACATATATATCTAAGTTTGTATAGCAGACACAGTCAATGGCACTTGGTGTCTCAGTTTCTCGCATTTGTGACCATTAAATTGAGTATGAGTGTGTGTTTATATAAATTTTGATTTAACTTACACATTTAATTATTGGTCCCACTTAAAAAATTAAATAGTATGAAGGTAAATTTAAAAAAAAAAAAGTAACTTTTTAGAAAATCTAAAAGAAATTATTTTAAAAAAAGATAAAAAGACGAACTATTAAAAAACACAATCCGTTTTAATAATTAAGTTACTATATTATCAACAAAAATTGAATATAAAATATACTTAATATGACAAATGGTCATATTATTAATTGATTAAAATGATAAAGTATCCAATATCATAAGATTTTTCTTATAAAAATTTTTTTTCCAACATAGATATTGGTAAATTTTAAACAATTATAGAGTTGAGTAAAATTAAATAAAAACAATGTTATGGTATTACTGCAGAATTATAAAAATCACATATCAGAAAAAGGTTTTTCAAGTTTTTATAAATAAATACAAACTTAAACTGATTGAAATGATGGATTAAGTATCCAACACCATCTGATAATTTTTAAAACTTAAATAAATGTAGATACCTCCAAATCTAAACACCTGATTAAATTTAAAAGATAATGAGATTATTTAAAAATATATATTTAATGGGAAAAAAAATTAAAAAAATTTTTTATAAATAAATCTAAAATCTAACTGATAAAAACAATAGAAAAAATATTCAATATCATATAAATTTTTTAAAATAAAAGTTAAATGATCATAGATACCATTAAATTAAAAAAAAACAAAGCTGAAAGAACAATTGAATAGAATTAAATTAGAATTAAGCTATATTACTAGAATCCTAAAATGATAGATATTAAAGGTTAAAAAAATTATAATAAATTCTATTAAAAAACTGAGAAATCAAAAATGTTTATTGATGAAAAAGATCAATACCGAAGAACTCGTGGAAGGATAGATTCAATGGAATCACTTATGCATTGGAAGATTTACTTATTGTGCATTATAGGTTTTCTTAGCAGGGATATATATATATATATATTATGGCCTGTTGAACTTAACATAAAATAAATGTATTCACCAGAGTTAATGGTCAAATGGAAAATTTTTTATTCTAGTCCATCTGAAGATTCCGTTAATGACAGATGAAATAAATTTATAATGGAATATACATATTGATTTTCTTGTTTCTTAATGATATATAGATGTTTGTGTAGTTTATTTGTTTAAAGAAGTATTGTCAGTCATTATCCTTTATTTTTCATCTTTTGATTAGTTTTACCAATTTCTCATTTTTTCCCCAGTTTGACTCAGAAAAAATAAGTGAGACTCTAATTCATGTCCGATTTTGTTCATCATGTGCACACAATACTAATAACATAATCAACTTTCTGGGAAAAAGCTTCCAACTAAAAATATTAGTCCATAGACCAAAACCTTGCTAGTAAATACACACATACACTTGGATGTACAAATCCTTGGCAGAAATCCTGAATTTATCATGTAGCAACAACCCATGCAACTATATTGAATATTCAATCATCAACAGATATGTCACCTGAAATAACTGCGCAAGTAACAACCCTACCCTGCCCTACAAAGAACAAATAAAACAAAAATGTCTTCAACAAAAAATAACCCAAAGGTTGACTTGCTGTAAAATCCAACTGTTACATACCCAGAATGAGGAGACAATAACACTTATTTATAAAATATCAACTCTTTTTATTTATGTAAGTCATGGTGAAATGACTGTATGAGTGAGAGTCAATCAGGAACTGCTTGGGTTCTTCTTTCATGGGGAAACTGATACAGAGCTAGTCTCTACACCCAACGCCTAAATGTCGTGACTTGTTTACTCTGCTGACTGCTCTCCCCAACTGACCTCTGGAGTTGAAAAACTTCTGTCATTATATATTTTCTGAATGCCCACACATTCTTCCTTCTGGTGCCCCACTTGCACAATTCTTCCCATGCAATTCGTGTAGCATTTCTGCTGTTCCTTGTTTACCTAAAGACACAGCTGCATATCCTGTTTTTGAAATCCACATTAACTGGCTCATCAAAGTCAACATGTAACACATTCAACCAACCATGCACACAATAATAACTTTACAAGTACAGTATATGCATAAAACCTTAGTGGTGAGGATGTAGCCCTTTTTTGGAGCTGGTGCATCTATTGTTTTGCATATGTGATAGCTTGCAAAATTCTGTTATGATACTATTATATTTAATCTTGATTAAATTGAAACATCTATTCAGGTTGTTGGAGCTATATTCTTTGTTTTTGATATATATAACTTTTTTGCTTTTGAAAATTTAAAAATTTGTTAACATTCTAAACATGGCATGTTTCAGAAAAAATTATGATTTCATTTTGAAATGGCTGGTGACATTTCAGATGCAAATATCTGAGTAACTAAATAATCTAGGCAAATGAAACTAAACAGGCTTAATGTTATAAAAAAAAAATTTAATCATTCAAATTAGAATGAGAAAAGAGGGACTAGGATCAATCCCTTCTCATAGCACCAAAACCCCCCCCCAAAAACACAAGTTTTCAGGTCAGGTGAACGTAGTGGCTAATTAAAAATGAAATGATATCAGTTTTTCCTAAACATCTTGTATCTCCATAATTCTATTAAAATCAGTTTCTTATCTGTTTTCTAAAGTTTCCATAATACTACCTGTAGCCAATCAAAGCTTTTTGTGATAAGAATAATTTTGCTAATATTGCCATTTTGAACTGACATTTCTCTTAGCACCAAGTTATTTACAGAAGATAAAGTGGTCTGGACTTTTGTTATTTAGGTTATGGTTAACAATCTTTTCTTACCACAGATTACCAGAGATTGTCATGATGGTTAGAGTGCTCGCCAATGGCCTGGGTGAAATCCCAGGTCGAGTCATACCAATGACAAAAAATGGTACATGATGCCCCCTTGCTTAACACTCAGTAATATAAGGTAGGGATCAAGGGAAAAGTAGACCAATCCAGGGAAAGAAGTAAAGCCCTCCCCTACACCTTGGCGTACTAGCTATTGAAAAAGAGTCTTCAGGTCACCCTCGACTAAGGTTGCCAACTTTACTTAATACAGGAATATGTTCTATTAATAGTACTACTTAAAATAAAGAAATCTGAATTACTCATACTGTCAAAAGTGATGGCAATATTAGTAATTCTGTAATTATATAATACTCATAAAATATCAAACACATTGTTGTTATGCATTTATGTCTCTTGTGTAAATCATCTTTCCATTTATCTGGGAGCTAAAAACAATCTAAGACAATGTTATTTTTCAAACTTAAAATAATAGAAAATTTTATTTCTAATACATCACCAGAACATTCAGCATTGAATAATTATGGGATTTTGTTTATTTGATTTAGTATAAAATAAACTTCTGTTATGTCATCTGAAGAATCCATTATAAAGAGATGGACAATTTGAAAAAAAATTGTGTGTGTGTATATATATATATATATATATATATATATATATATATATATATATATATATATATATATATTTTGAAATTTAATCAAATGTGGGGTTGTTTGAGAAGATATAAACTGTCTCCTATAAGTTGAGTTTGTTACTCCCCAGGTTGGACAGGCAAAATTTCTTCCTATTTTAAGAATAATTAGTTATACAGTTTAGTGCCGCTGTAATTTTCAGTTTTGCCATTGTAGCAATTGACACGAGTTTACTTATGATCATACAGTTGTAAATCAATATATTTCCATATTTGTCCTTTTTGTTTACAAAGTAAAATTCCAGTGAAAAGAATAATGTCAGTGATTTGTCTATTAAAAAAAAAAAAAGACATCCTGTTTACTTGTTATAATCGATGAGAAAGTTAGAGATATTGTATTTTGTTTGATAAAGAGGATCATGGGAGTTTCTTGCTGATATTTATGTGAGAAAATTTATTGGTTGGTTTCAGTTTATGATCATGAGAAATCTAGAAGGAAAGAAAGATTGAAGATGGCTTTATGAAAATGTTGAGATGAATGTTAGGTTTTTATTTTTAAGGGAGCTATTGAAAAACTATGGCAATTGAAAAGAAATCACTTCAATCAGGATTCATTAGACAATATGTTGATTTAAACAATAAGCTCTTTTTATGGATACTTGATTTTAATGAAGATATTTGTTGATAGTGAATTTTATGCAGATATTGAATTATATGAATACAAGAAAAGTTTCTTTGTGTATTCATATTTTTTCTCCAATTTACCAAACCAGTTTATCAGAGAATCAGACTTGTTTCTGTTTATTTTATGTCCAATTATTTGTTCGTATATTTTAAATAAAGGAGACTGACAATCAAGTTGAATAGTTTTTTTTGTCTTACAGGTTTTTTTAATAAATGTAAAATGATTTGACTTCAGAAACTGGAATGGTTTAGGCCTCTCATCTGTCACTGCTAGAAAAATGACAGGTACCTGATTTTTATAATTAATATTTTGTGAATTTTACAAGTAGTCTCATATCTTTAAAAAGGAAAAAGTCACTCTTAGGTCAGTTTGAACTGTCATCTTTCTTTTAAGCAAGCCAGAAAATTATGGTTTAAATACTCAAGTTTTATAGATATCAGCTTACTCCTTTTCTACATAATTTGTTTAAACAGGCTTGAGATGTCTGATATTTTGATAGGACCTGAAACTTTTTAGTATTCAGTTCATATCTGCAATTGCAAATATGAATATTTTGAGTTGTGATCATTGGTTAAATCACAAGGATTTCAAAATCACTGTTGGAAAGTTTCTTGATTTGAAGCTAGTTAAATAAAGTAATTTCTTAAATAAACTATTGTACCACTTATATATATATTTGATTAAAGAGGACAGACATTTCCTGTTTGCCTATTCTATCTTTGATCCATTCAAGCCTTTGTATGAGTGGTTTGATCCTAGGATGGAATGAATTTAGAATGTACCATGTTTCCCAAGTACTTTGTGCTTGAATTGAGAAATGATAAACACAATGACAAGTCATACATTTATATATAGTGGGAGGGGAATTTAAAAGAGAAAAGGATTTTTACTTGAAGTAAGAGGAAGAATTGGTGGGAAATATGTTATTGGCATTTTAGAATGTGACTACTATATTTTAAGTTGATTTTGTTTAAGGAAGATTTGCTAATCTTTATAAATGGAGCTTCAAGAATTAAGATTTTATTTTGTGTGTGGGGCACAAATGTAGCAGCCATATTATAAAATTCCTATACCACATTTCTTGCCACCTTTTTGTAAAATTCTTTTCTTCTGTTAATATAGAGTAGCAGAGGAAACTAGTTACAGAATAATTGATAGAGAGGGGAAAAAGAAAATAATGTTAAAAAGGGAGCAAATGTGTTTTAATTATTTTACTCCTTGTGCATTTTTTACACCAGCATTAGCTGGTAATCTTTCACTTGAGTCTGAATGACAGCAAGTATCCTCAAGTCTCCAGGACTCTTCTGAGTATTCTGACCAATCTCAACAATGTTGTAATCTGAATGATCTTGAGTCTTCCTCTGATTTCCAATTGTTCCAAGTGTGCCAATTACAATTGGTATCACAGTCACCCTTATGTTCCAAATTTTTTTTTTTTTTTAGTTCTGTCTCTTTTTTTGTCTTTTATTTTCACTCTGTGGTATGCTGGAACGGCAAAATCCACTAGACAGCAAGTTTTAAAAAACATTTTTTATAATTAGGTCTAGTCTTCCGATTGGGATTAGGTAATCTGTTTGTATCTCAGAATTCCAAAGAACTTTTTCTTTGTGTTTCATTCTCCAGGACCAATTTTGGTTTATACATATACCATTTGGTACTATGGTCAAAATTTAATCTCTTGCACTATTTCCAGTGGATTACCTTTCCCACCTTGTATCTAGTTTTGTACTAGTTCTCTTATGTGACTAATTGTTTCATCTTTTTCGTTGCATAACCTACACTTGCTATTCTGTTGTGTATTATTGATTTTCACTTTAATATAATTGGTCCTTATAGTGGTTTTTCGTGCTGGTCTTAGAGATTCATTTTTTTTTTTCCGCATTTTTTTTTTGAGATTTTCCTTTTCATTCCCATATTTACATCTTGTGTACAGTTTTTCGCTTGAAATATACATACGGGTGTTTTTCTTATTACTGTTTCCTAGTTTTGTTTTCTGTCTGTATTTAGTTGCCAATCCTGTTATAGGTTGCTGTGGTTAGTCTTTCTTTGCTCTTTTTAATGTAGTCCTTATATTGATGCATTTACACAATCTTTAATGCTGATGAATCCTCTTCCTCTATCTTTTCTTGACACATACAGTCTATTTCATCTCTTGGATGTAGATCCTTGTGCATCGTCATTGACTTCATTGTTTTTTGGTTCATTTGATTTCCTCTCTTGTCTATTCTAAGAATAGTCCTGAGTATCTTACAAGAATAACTGCCTAGGTGTTTATCCCTCTGATGAGATTTCTGCCACAGAACTTTGTTGCAAGAAGTTTTTTTTATTTTTCTAAGTTAGTCTTTTCTTTGTTTTTCCTTCATCATTACTTGTTTAATGGTGTCTATTTCAAATATTCTCAAGTACTTATAATTTTCCTTCTCTTCAAGTGTTCTAATGCTTTCTTGATTTGTTACTCTTTTTCCACTTTTCATTTTAAACATGGCACATTTTTCTATATCAAATTCCATTTGTACATCCTGGCTGTATATTCTTAGTTTTTATAAGAGTTTCTAGTTTTTAAAAAGTTTTGGCAAATACCTTTGTATCATACATAGGGGGATTAATCTTTTATTATGATTTTGTAAATTTGTAGCCTCTCCCTGCACTTCTAAAGTACGTAGTTAAGTGACATTATTGCTATAATGAATATCAAATGGCGCGAGTAAGTCTCCCTGAAAGATGCCTCTTTGGATTTTTACCTCTGCTAGAATTTGTCCTACCACTGTCAATTCTACCTAGTTTCCCATGGCATTCATGATGAAGTTTACAATTTCATTGGATATTTTGTATATTTTCAGATGTATAATATCAAGGTTTATGGGACCATCTTATAGGTTTTCTTGTAGTCAGTCCATGGCTACATTTTTTCATCTTGTTTTGGCTTTTTAGCAGATGTGCTGGTCTATATATAGTAGGTCATTTGTTCCTTTGTGTCATCCTGCCCGTTTTTCCAGAAATAGTCTGCAGTATACAAGCAAGTAATGGATTTCTTTTATTTGTGTGGTCAGGATTTTCCATATCATAGGTAAACATGTTATTGATTAATTAGTTGCTGAGGATTCTCTCTTTTTGGGGGTCCTTTTGGATGAGGGTTGTTTTCCTTTTTGTCATTTGTTTGGGAATAGTTGCTGCTTGTAAGCATTTACTCAGTTATAGAGCCAATCGGTCATGGATAGATGGGAATTTTTTAAACTAGAATCCATGTATGCCATCATGGCTTGGCATTTTCCAATCAGGTATTTTCTTGAGTGTTGCTCTGAGTGAGTCTAGGTGTATATTTGCCTCTAGGCCTTCAAGTTTTTAAAATTCTTTCTTCGTGTTATTTATCCATTCAGCATTTCTGTTCTTTCCATTTCCATATTTTACTCTGAAATTGTTTTGTTGATTTGTCCTTGTGCACTCTTCACCAATTTGCTGGTAGAATTTTCTTTCATTATTTTGGGAGGTCCTGTTTGATTTGTATTGCTTAACCCTGTCCCAGTACCCTTTAAGTCTCCTCTCTTTTACCAATATCTTTTGATATCTTTGTTAGACTTGTCTGAGGTTGTCTTTTGGGATCTTTTCATTCCATTGGGTTCTTGTGTGATTTACCTTGCTTGCAGTTTTCTTGTCTCAGTTTGTTTGTTCTTCTATCCTCATTTCCCATTCAGTTTTTGTATTTCTGTTTGAATTCCTTTGGGAAATATCTATTTTATCACTAATTAGTTTTGTTCTTGCATAGATTAACTCATTCAGTTCAGTGATGTTGTTCATGGAGATATGTTTCAATAATTTGTTTACTTTTTCAGTCTCTACCTTGATTTTTTTCCAGTTTGGATTCCTTAGGTAGGGTAATGTAGTCTTCTGTTCACTCATGATTTTTTAAAAATTAACTCTACATTTTCCTTGTCTTCTTATATTAACATTGATGTTGTGACGCTGGGTTCTATGATGGTTTGTTTTTCAATATTTTGTGTTTCAATTTGTTTTTTTTTTTGGGTGGGGAGCTTTCTTTGAGTATATTCTCCATGATTTACCTATCCACATATTTCTAGTATCTCAAAGTCAGAAAACCAACCTTCCTTTAAAATTAACCTTGCTTGGTTGGCTAAATTAAATTTATCGGATTCTGCCCAGATCTTCATTATCTGTTTTCTGTATTCTCTTTGTGTTGGATTGCTTTTAAAATAACAGTAGATTACATTTTTGTTATCTTCTTTAGTCCATTTTTTTCTTTGGTTTATCTCAGTTGAATTGCTGTTTTGGCTTTTGTGTACCTAAAATTAGAACAGTCAACATTTACAGGATGCTGATAGTCCCCCATGTTGGCTATCAAGGGAGTACCTGCTGATCATGACATCAAGACCTGTTGTTTAGGTCCTATGTTGATTTGGATTTGTCATTTTTCATAGGTAGTATGTGGTTATACCAGAGCCAGGAGTTGATTATTATCTGTGCTCCTGTCACAGATGTAACCTGGTATTTTTCCAAGAAAGAACCATCATCAGCAGGTCACCAAAAAAAAGTGTTTATGTGTATGTATATATTACCAAATTCATGCAACTAATCATTTTGATATTAAAAAATATAAGGGAAATTGAATGATAGTGAAAGGCTTAAGAATTTGATTGTTAACTTACAATTTGGAGTTTTAAAAAAAAAATTGTTGTCTCTGTTGCCTTCTCCCTTTGGGTTTTTGATTCTTTGGACTGCCTTCTGAATTGCTTTTACATACATTTCAGCCACATTAGCTTACAGTGACTGTAAGAGGAATTAATTTCTCTCTCTCTCTCTCTCTCTCTCTCCTTCTTAATATGTGTATGTACTGCTCTTGTTATTTTACTCCTTGAGAGTTTTTCACATCAGCATTAGATGATAGTCTTTCACTAAAGTTGGAGTGACCACAAGTCTCCAGGACTCTTCTCAGTATTCTGGCCAATCTTAATAGTTCTGTAGTTTGGACAGTCTCCACCCATCCCGTTATTTCCGAGTCCTCCTTCCTTGCACCAATCCTTTGATGACTGTACCTAGAGCACCAATTACAATTGGTATAATTGTCACTTTCATGTTCCACAGTTTTTCAATTCCCTCACAAGGTCCAGGTACTTATCTCTCTTTTCATGAGGGGGTGTTCTCGTGGTGCAATATTAGAGCGGTGGTCTGTGGAATCGTAGTAAGCGAGTTCATCTCCAGTCGCGCTATTACATTCACTTTTGGGCAAATACCTTTGCGAAGGTATGGACCCCCTTATCGTAGCTATGGGTTAAATAGTACCACTCCTGTTCTTCTCGAAGGATGGCTTTGGCATTAAATAACCCACAAATGTTGATATGCCATTAAACAAAGAAATTGACCAACCAACCCTCTTTTGGTTTTCTTTCAATTTTACTCTGTGGTCAGTTGTGACTGCAAAGTCCACAATTCTGCAAGTTCTCTCAGATCACAAACTCATCAAATTATGATCATCATGCAGTACATAATAATATCATGTGATTTCAAGAGTTTTTCAGAAGATAGAACTCATTGTTTGTGCTCATTTTGTTGTTAACACAATGTTTTGGTTGATTCATTCTATAGCCTTCTTTCAATATTTTAATATATAAGGATAGCAAGAAATAGGTGGAGAACAGAAAAGAAATGATGACTAATATAGCAACTCGGTTCCTTTCCAACAATTTAATTCATTCAGACAAGATCATTCTCTGCACCCAGTGTTAAAAAAGGGCTGTAGAAGGAATTTGTCAAAACATTGTGGCAATAACAAAAGGGGAGTACAAACAAAGAATTCAATAGCTTAAACAATTCTTAGGATGATCATGGTTCTTAAATTTATACAGTATTATTACATATGATTCTAATATTTAAGAATGGTGCATGTAATTGAAAAGATCTTGTAAAGAGATGGTTATCACTGGGTTATAAGATTCATCTATTTATAAATGGTTGGCATTGAAGAATCTCCAAATACTTGAAGCACAAAAAAAAAAAAAAAAAAAGATAAAACTGAACTGAAATATTATTTGTATTTACTTTTTATCTCTGAATAATCTTACTTAGAAAAAAATGTCTCTATATAAATAACTTCATTAAAAATAATTGCTTTTCTGAGAATATTTCACCGAGCACTAATTTACTGATTGGCTGACTTAATGTCACATGATCTTTGAAGATTTATTGTTTACAAGCAGGATAAGTATCTTGTTTCTTGCTCATTTTGCTGATGAATGGGCCCAGATGCAAACTCTTCTTTTGCTTGTGGGACTTTATGGAGATCACAAGTGGCTAGTGTTTCAGTGGTAAGATACCTGTTTGTTCTTTTTTTTTCTCTTTCTGTTTTGTCTGTACTTTATAAAATAACTGAAGTTTATTTTGGGATAAAGAAAGTTGGCTCTGCTCCTTGAGAAGGCAGTTAACTTGATATTCAACATGAATACATTTTGTGTTTCAGCAATTGTTATTTTTATTTATTTATTTATTATTATTACTAAATGAATTCTGAAGGTTTTAAGAATTCTATTTATTATATCAATGGTTGGTTGATTTTAATTGCATGTCAACCTGTCTAGGGTTATTTCATACCTTTAGGTTAAGGAATCATGTTCATAGTATGTTTATTTGTTTTTTGTGTAAAATCCTTTTTTTCCCCATAGGGTTCTATTAAATATGAAAGATTTTTAGATAGTTCTATTTGACTCATATATTCAACCCTAACTGGTACTACTACTGTGAGTCAGTGGACCTGAGAATAAGGGCAATGAAGGGATATTCCTTACACTTCTTATCTCCAGAACTAGAGCCTTACCACCAGATGCAGTTTAATGTCATATCCAGGGCACCCCCTTTTGGTGGGGTTCTTACCCCTTTGCATGGGATACAGTCAGTGTTTTTTAAGCCCCATTGTCAGGTGCTAATTTGGTGCTATGGTGTTTAGATATTTCATATGGTATTGTGATCATGGATTTAAAAAAAATGTACAGATGTCTAACTGAAGATTTATACACATATATGCCACTTTTTGTAAATAGTTACGTTCTGTTTGTTAATTTTTATGTAAAATGAAATCCTTTTTCAACAAATGAAATAAAGCTAGAATCAATAATCTAACAAAATAAATAAAATGCATTTAATTTCACCTCCAGAATATTTGCTAAAACTGAAAGTTAATCGGAAATGACAGCTATGAATTAACATTTTATAAAGAAAAACATTTGTAAGAGAAAAAAATCTTCAAAGTAATGATAGTTGTACTTAAAACTAGTTTTTTTTTCCTATTTATTATTTCTTCATATTTTAATTTCAAAGAAAATAACAAATTCTAATTTTATTTATCTGAATATTTTCAAACCTTTTCTGGTCAAACTTTTCAACATTTTTCAAAATAGTATTTGCATATTTGTTTATATGTAGCTTTTCTCAGAATGTGCAGGTTGTATAACAGTTATTGATGCAGAAAATGGAATTGGTAAGCTGATTTCAAATTTTTGCCAAGGCTTTTTACACTAATACCCTTGGGAATCCAACTCTTTTCCACCTGTGTAAAATAGAGCAAACTGATTTCTCTAGATTTTATGAAACAATCTGATTAGAAGGAAAACAACTCTGAATACATGTCCCCTACAAACACATTACAGGCCAGTATGGTAAAGTAAGACTCATTACTTTTCATATCCAACTTTGAGAAAGACTTGTTGAAAGGGATGCTGGGAGGAAAAGTATTAGCAACATACACTTATAAAATATTGCCTTGTTAATCATGTAAAAATTGGAAATTAGATCCACCTGCATGTATACAGCTATGAATACGACTTAAGTTTTTTAAAATTGCAGACTAGAAAAGCAAAACTGCAATTTTTAAGTTGCCCTATTTAATAAATAGTGTTGCGCTTGATCAGTTAATTTTGGATTCAAAGACTAAAGTTTCCAAGTATTTTCCTCATTTCAATAAACTTACCTGTTCAATCACTTCTACCAAGAAAGTGACACAGAATGAAATTGTGTAATGTTATAGTGCCACATAAACACATGCAACACCATGGTTCTAAATAGTCTATGAGTGTAGCACTATCCTTTATGTTGCAGTCAAACCCCATATTAACCGCCCCATGATAAATAGTGACAAACATAGGAAACACCATCTGTTTGTTGACTTGGCATGAAAGTTTATTTACTACGACTCTTTCCTAGTAGTTGCTGAAGAGAGAGAAATGAAGTATGAAATGTGTCAACTGCTTTAGACAGAGAAATAAACTGTCATGAGAGAAGAGAGGCAGACACAGACCTTGATATTATCTTCTTTGCCCGGGTCATTTTCTGTGGTAGTTCTTGTATATGACTGCCCAGGGTTTTGTCTTCACATATTCATGGCCAGTGTGAGACTCTTTTTATTCTATCTTCTATTCTACAACCATGTTAATGACTGCCTGGCTATGTGTGCTGGTGTAGGTTGGCTCTTTCATGAAACTTGCCCCAAAAAATGGGTACTGTAATTTTTGGTATACCTTTGGACTATGATAGTTGGTGTCACACTCCTGTTCAAACATGAGCCGCCCCCTTACTACCACCGGTGGTGTTGGGGGAAGGAAATGCAGAGCACCCCTTCATTGCTATTGCTTCCAGGTCCACTCTAGCCTGGAATGGTAGCACCTGATAGAGCCCTATCTATGGGTTAAATAGAAATAACTGCATACTTATGCTAAACTGAATTGTTTGAATTAGAAGAACTGTTTGACTAAACTGAATAGCTTGAAATAGAAATGTTTTTTACAAACTGTACTTACATTTAAACAGTGTGCTGAATTTTTTGAAATGGAACCATTTTTGACGTTGAAACTGTACTTACACTAAATTGAATTTTTATATGTAGAACAGTTTTGACATTTAAATGTGTGTAAACAAAATCTGTACTTATACTAAACTGAATTAGCTGAATTAGAACTGTTTGAATAAACTGAATAGCTATAAATAGAAATGTTTTTGACAATTTAACTGTGTACTTATGCTAAACTGATTTGTTTGAAATAGAACTAATTGCATAAAAATGGATTTGGCATTAAATAACCTACAAAGGTTGATATGCCATAAAACCCAACCAACCAACCAAGTTCTTCTTGACTGGTTCCCACTAAGGCAGTCTCTTTGCTATTTTCTTGAATCACTCCACCATGGCTATTTACTCTGGTGGTGTGTTGTTAGAGAGCTTTAATTTCAGTTTTTATTCTTCTAAACCTGTTGCTCTAACAAGGCTAAAGAACCCAGTTGGCCTTACTATAGCCGAGGAGAAAGTGATGGATTCATACCTTTTATCAAATGTTATTTGTGTGAATTGAAATGCAGCATCATCCAGAATTTGAACTTGACTCACCGAGTCCATTTTTTATTATGATAAACCATTATGTCACTTACACTTCCATATTTCAATAATCAATAGGAGTATATTTGCAGTGTGCTTTTATACATGGTCAAAAACAGCTTAAGATATTTTTCTGAATAAATATATTTTTAAAAAAATCTGCATTCTTATGAAATGTTCATGGAATTATCATTACTTGAGTGCTTGTATGTAAAACATTTGTTTTGCGTATTCACATGAATGGCATTCTGAAGTTAGAATTTATTTAGCTTTCTCATTGTTGTTTTCATTGTAATCTTTTGATGCTTTAGGTATGTAAATGAATAATACTAGACACTGGTTATTTAAAGAAAAAAAAAATCATACGAGGCAAATTTATTTTGACTATTATTTTGATTTTCACTTGGTTTTTACCACAACTCACTTGGATCATCAATCTATGGCAATAAAGAAATAACACACATAGTGTAAATTTGATTCTTGAATTTTAAGAAACCAGAAGTACCAGTTCTGCTATTGTGTAAGGAAAATAGAAGTACTAGTTCCACTATTGTTATTTGTTAATAAAAAGGTGGTAGAACACTTTCTTAGGAGTTAATGTCTGTCAGGAGTCTTGTGTTTAATTTATTACAATTGGCTGGAGCTTTAGAATACACCGACTGCTGCTCTGCAGAGGGGTAAGACCCCACCGCCACCACCACAAACGAGTGTTCTGGATATGACACTAAACAATCTGATGGTGAGGTTCCAGCAATGCTGGAGCTTTGGGGAATGCGGAGTACCCATTTATTGCCATCGCTCCCAGATCCACTCTGGCCTGGAGTGGTAGCACCTGATAAGGGTCCTATCTATAGGTTAAATAGAACTAACAGCATACTTATGCTAAACTGAATTGTTTGATTAAACTGAATAGCTTAAAATAGAAATGTTTTTGACAATTAAACTGTACTTATGCTAAACTGAATTATTTGAAATAGAAATGTTTTTGACATTGAAACTGTATTTACACTGAAATGAATTGTTTAACATAGAACTGTTTTGACATTTAACTGTGTGTAAACAAAATCTATACTTATACTAAACTGAATTAGCTGAATTAGAACTGCTTGAGTAAACTGAATAGCTAGAAATAGAAATGTTTTCACGATTAAACTGCACTTACATTTAAACTGCGTGCTTATGCTAAACTGAATTATTTGAAATTGAACTGTTTTTGACATTGAAACTGTACTTACACTAAACTGAATTGTTATATATAACTGCTTGAATAGTCTGAAATAGAAATGTTTTTGACAATTAAATTGTGTTCTCATGCTAAACTGAATTGTTTTAAATAGAACTGATTATTTACATAAAAAATGGATTTGGCGTTAAATAACCTACAAAGGTTGATATGCCATAAAACCCAACAAACCAAACTTCCTAAGCAATTGTGACATACATAAAAAAAAGAATGAATTATTCGTGACATTATTTCTGATTCAAACTGTTCCTTGATGGCAAATATATATGAAAAAAAAAATTAAATCAAAGAAAATTGCTAGTCAAAATTAATAATAATAAGAAAAAGAGAAACAACAGAACAAATATAACTACCCAATCAGGAAAGCATCAGAATGTTTATAGAGAAAGAAAGCTATAAATACCTTGGAATATTAGAAACAGACACCATCAAGCAAACAGATATGAAGGAAAAAGTCTGAAGGATCAGAAAACTATTGGAAACCCAACTCTGCAGCAGGAACTTAAAGGAGTAAATACCTGACTTTTCTCCCTGATAAGATACTCTGGATCATTCTTAAACTAGATGAAAGAAATATGGACCACAGTTTGAGAAAACTGATGGCTATATACAAGCCTTTTACATCCACAAGATGTTCTGGATAGATTGTATTACAAGTGAAGAAGGAGGAAGAGGACTTGCATGTGTTGAGGATTTGGCAGACGTAGCAACTCTGGGACTTGAAGAATGTACTTACAAGATGAAAGAGATTTATTACCTCATCCAATAACTTAAAAAAATAACTTGAGGTAGACAGGAATCACTAAAACAAGAATAGGAAGAAAAATATCTATTTGGACACTTCAAAAGACATGGCTACATAGAGGAAATCTAAAATGTGAAACTGAATCTGTTAATGGCAGCACAAAATAATACCATCAGATTGTCCAGTTGGCTGGGGCTGTAGAATACACTAACTGCACCTCTGCAGTGGGGTAAGACCCCCTCAACAAGTGTCCTGGATATAACTCTAAACAATCTCATGGTGAGGTCCCAGTAATGCTGGGGCTTTGGGGAATACGGAGCACCCCTTCATTGCCATTGCTCCCAGGTCTACTCTGGCCCCGCATGGTAGCACCTGATAGGGCCCTATCTATGGGTTAAGTAGAACTAATGGCATACTTATGCTACACTGAATTGTTTGATTAAACTGAATAGCTTGAAATAGAAATATTTTTGACAATTAAACCGTACTTACAGTTAAACTGCGTGCTCATGCTAAACTGAATTATTTGAAATAGAAATGTTTTTTGACATTGAAAGTGTATTTACACTAAACTGAATTGTTTAACAGAACTATTTTGACATTTAACTGTGTATAAACAAAATCTGTACTTATACTAAACTGAATTAGCTGAATTAGAACTACACTGAATTGTTTCATTAAACTGAATAGCTAGAAATAGAAGTGTTTTCACAATTAAACTGTACTTACATTTAAACTGTGTGCTTATGCTAAACTGAATTGTTTGAAATGGAACTGTTTTTGACATTGAAACTGTACTTACACTAAACTGAATTGTTATATATAACTGCTTGAATAAACTGAATAGTCTGAAATAAAAATGTTTTTGACAATTAAACTGTGTACTCATGCTATACTGAATTGTTTTAAATAGAACTGATTATTTACATAAAAATGGATTTGGCGTTAAATAACCTACAATGGTTGATATGCCATAAAACCCAACCAACCAACCATCAGAATTAATCTAAAGCTAAAATAGATAAGATGCTGGAGTATAGCTAATGAAGGATATTTGTTGAGAGAGATGAAACTGTCAAACACAAAATCAAATGCAGCACACTTACCCAGAAAGACTGAGTGCAGGCATGACTGGGTGGGTTATGTCATCGACTGGGAGTAGTATGAATGACTAACAATTGATCATACTGATAAAGGGTACATGCTCTAATGTTCTAGAAAATGAGATATAAAATTCTCTGGTACTTAGAGGTACAAATAGATCACTCAATCCAAACTGGTTTTAGTTAATTAAAAAGAAGAACTTGTCAATTTGTAACTTTTCTATTTCACCAGATCAGTGCAAAAATGAAAGCAAAAAAACTAGATAAAGACCTGGACCTTGCCAGTGAGTTAAAAAAAACCCCAAAAAAAACTGTGGAACATGACGGTGACAGTAATGCCAGTCATATTTTGAGCCCTTGTAAGTAAAGTTGGCAACCTTAGTCAGTGGTGACCTGAAGGCTCCCTTTTCAATAGCTATTACACTGGGGTGTAGAGGAGGGCGTTACTCCATTCCCAGGATTGCTCCACTTTACCCATGATCCTCTCCATGCTGAGGGCTAAGCAAAGCAGCATCAAGTACCATTTTTTGAGTCTTTGGTATGACTCAACCTGGGATTGAAACCTGGTCTCCCAGACCATTGTTGAACACTCTGCTCATTTGGAAGAGACTTAGAGAACAAGAAATCAGAGGAAGAATTTAGACTGTCCAGACTCCAGCACTGCTGAACTTGACTAAAATGCTAAAGAGTCTTGGAGAGTTGAGGAAACTTCCCCTCATTTTGACTTCAATGAAAACCACCTGTTACTAATGGTGTGAAAAGTTTGCAAGGTGTATGATAATGGTTAACAATACTTTTAAAGAATAAAAATAATGATATATGTTTGGTCAAAAAGAAAAATAATTCAAATTTTTACTTTTAGAACTTGATTAAAAAAAAAAAGAAAGTTTTATGCTTATATAATGTTTTGAACCAAGGAATGAGGGACTTTAAGGCTCATGCTTGCTTGGTCACTTGTGATCATGTTTTTGTATGATTTTTTTTTAAAGGACTTTTGCTTATAATTTTGTACAGCTTGCTTGCCTCTCTCCTCTTTTAATTTATTTGTTTTTGCCTATAGCTTGGTATTTACTCCAGTTCCCTGATCATCCTGTCAACAGGGTTTAGAATATGCTGACTGTATCCCCTGCAGAGAGGTAAGGTCCCTCCCTCTCTCCTCCTTAAAAAAGGGGTGTGTGTCCAATATATGGCACTAGACTGCATCTGGTAGTGTGGCTCCAGTTCTGGAACTTGGAGGAGTGTGGAATACCCCATTCACCACTATTACTCCTCAGGTCAGTCTCACCTGGAATGGTAGTACCTGTTAGGATCCCATCTATAAATCAAATAGATCTGTGTAAAGCTTGTTTGTATTTGATAGGAATACTTGATGCCATATAACTGAATTATTTGTATTAAGAATAGTTATTTAAAGCTATAATTATTCACTCAGGATTATTATTATTTACTTGAAAGCATAGCACTGTGTGCTAACAAATGACTATTAAATAGAAATAATTATTTGAAACCTTGTACTTATTTGTATTAGATAGGGGTACTTGATATCATATAACTATATGTTAAAAACAATTAAGAAACAACTACACAAAAAATTTAAATGTATAATGAGAGCAATTCTCTAACCTAGGCATAAAATAACCTTAGACAAGTTGACATGCAGTGAAAATCAATCAATCACTGGAATTCACACAAGCTTCCTTACCATGAATTTACCATTTTATATAGAACAGTATTTATTGGCTCTTTCGTTAGTTACTATCTCACAGCTAGTATTCTATAGTATCTTTTCTTTGTATGTTCACTACCTCTCAGTATTGAAAGATGTTTAGAAAAAAACAAAACACCTTCAATCCCTTAGATAAAAATGGCTTTGTTTGATCATACTATATATTTTTATAGTGTGCATAAAATTCACTATTTTGAATAATGGTGGTTTCTTTCATGCAAATAAAATGGTACATCTACATGAGTCTCTTATTTTAAGAGCTTATAAGAATGTTATTTGCTTGCATCATCAATAAAATCAATTAAGTTCTTGTTTTAACTAGGTCAGTGGATATAAAGCATGTGAGTATGTGTTTGAGCCTTGTGATGCTCTTGGAATGCTGTGGGGGAATATAAATGTTGGAAATGCTAAACAAAATAAAACATCAAGTTACAGCATTATCTGATCTAATAAATGAAATTGCTGAAACTATTTTTGCTTGCTATTTACCTCGTAAGAAAGCTTACCTTTATTGGTATTTATTAAATTTAGTTTAGTCTGACACAGTCACAGATGTGTGTATTAATCTTCCTGTTATTAGTGTGTTCAAGTTTAGCTTATAATTTCTACTATAGTTTTTTTCCCCTCTAGCAAACCAAATAATTACAAAATCGGAAAACTGAAATATTGAGAAAAGGACTTTTTTGTATTATGTGACTGTTGTATAAGAACTGATGTGCCCTATTTCAGGCATCCAGATATGAATATTAGAAGGAATTTAGAAAATTGCTTTAATACAAATAATAAGGAACATTTGTTAGAAAAGCTTAATTTTCTTTATAAATTTATTCTGAATTGAAAACTAGTTTTAAACCAGTGTTGGGAAAATACTGTTTTTTATATACAGGTATATGAGTGGCTCATCTTCCTTTTAAATAAATTTCTGATTACAATATTTGATGATATATCCCACACCATATACTATTTACATTTGATATTACCGAGTTAGGCTAGGTACAAACACTGGTAAATATTAACTCCTCAGATACTTCAGCTTTGTATCAGTCATGAGTGCAGAATACACCGACTGCATCTCTGCAGAGAGGTAAGGTTCACTTGCCCAAATGAGTGTTCTGGGTATGACACTAAACCTGATGGTGAGGCTCCAGTAATGGTGGAGCTTTGGAGAATGCAGAGTAACTTTGCATTGCCATCACTCCCAGAGTGGTAGCACCTGATAGGGTCCTATCTGTGGGTTAAATAGAATTGTTTGACATTTAAATTATAAAACAAATGACTTATGAAAAATCATTTAAACTGAGTGGAAACAAATGACATGTTAAATTGAATTGTTAGAAATAGAAGTGTTTGATAATTCAACTGTGTATAAACAAATAACTGATGTTTAATTGAATTGTGATACATAGCAATACTTGGAACTATTTAACTTTGTTGACTTATGCTAAATGGAATTGTTAGAAATAAAACTGTTTGATCATTTAACTGTGTCTATCTACAGAATGAGTTTACAAACCATATATCTTATATATATATATATATATATATATATATATATATATATATATATATATATATATATATAAGTTTAGTAAATATATATGTAAAACAGAATTTGCCAATAAATAACTAAAACTGGTTGATATGCCATAAACAAAACCAGTTCTCATTTACAAATGAAATCACCTACAAACTATTCACTTATAAATCATATATATATCCATTTAAATATGTGCAAAGGAAGGACTGATGTTAAATTGCCACTGTTACATAGCAATACTTGAAATTATTTAACTGTGTGCAAACAAATGATTAATAGTAAATAAAATAACTCATGTTAGATAAAAATACTTGAAACCATTTAACTGTGTGCCAAAAAAAAAAAAAGAGCTCAGGTTAATTCAAAAATTTTATGAACAAAATGGAAACCAAACCAAAACAAACTAATCTACTTGCTTACAAATCATGTATACCTGTATTCATATAAACAGGATTTGGCATTAAATAACCTACTAAGGTTGATATGCTATAAAACCCGACAAACAAACCATCAGATTTGCAAATAAAATATGGAAGATATTTTAAATTATTAAAAAGGAGAAAAAATAAAGCCATATTTTGTAAAGAAAAAAGGGGTAGGGGTAGGTTATATGCCAGTGAATACAATTTAAAAAAAAAACTTTTTCCCCCCAATTTCTTTATTTTTAGTTTTTGTTAATGCACTTGAAAATATTGTGTGTACACTTTATGAGTCTAACTTAAGTAACAGCTCTTATGCAGGATGTTCTTGGATAAGGATGGCCTTTCATTTTATTTATTCATTTCTTAAGTAATTTTTTTTTGTCATCAGCTATAAATGCCAGTACTTATTAAGGATTATGAGAGATTATTTTTTTGGGAAAATATGAAATTACCTGTTCACATGTATATTAGAAGTGGTAATGGCAGTGATGGGGGAGCTTATCAAACATTTGAACATTTAGCCCTTGTACTTGAACTCAGAAAATAATAAAAAAATATGTATAAAAAAAGTGCAACATAAAACACATTTAAACTTTGCTTCAAGGTATAGACATCTTTGTTTAAAACTATCCTTTCATGCTATTAAAAGAAAAGCTGTAGGTGGTTGCTATTTTAAGCCTTTTATTATTATTTGATCTCCAAGTCTGAAATATCAGGCTTATGAATTCAGAGGGTTAAAAATGTCCTAGAAATATTAGTTTTTGTTTGAAGACAAATGTTCTTTACAAATGCCATTATTTTTATATTAATATTCAAAATAAAAACTACTACAAGGTTAGAATGTTTTCACTCTTTCCCCACAAATGTTGGTGCACCAGAAAGTAGATCAGTCAATCGCCTTTTGCTAAGCTCATTCTTTTTATTAGTTATCAAAAAAGTGTGCATTTTGTGTGTGTGTGTGTGCATGTGGGGGGGAGTACTTTTCAAATGTATCAGAATTAACTGCAGTTACCGAAACAAAAATAGGATAAATAAAATGATTATGATTAAAATACTAGAAAACTTATTGCAAATGAATTCAGAATAGTTTACAAAAGACCAAAAATTTATTTTGAAAATTTATTTTTTATGAATAACTTGTCATTTCATTGACAAAATACTTTTAGGATAAAGATCTTCATTAAAAAGAAAACCTAGTAGAAATAACTTGTTTTATTATATCAGTTTTGTTTTTTGCTTTTGTCTTTTCCCTCCCCTTGAAGCCAGTGTAACAAAACTTTAGTGTTGTCATGCAAAGAGCTTATAGCATTCATAAAAAAACTGAAACACTTACTTTAAGTACATTGAGTACAAACAATGAATTAAGGTGATGGTTGGGAGAGTAGAATATGCATTGTATAATGAATGTTTCCTGTGGCAACTGATGTACTTATGAATGGGTGCATGGGTAGGTGTGATTTAAAATGAGCACTGGACATATTGACAGGTATGTGTCATATACACTTACATACATGCATATATAAATAATAAAAAAAACTGGAGGCTGATTGTTAAAGATGAAATATATTCTTTAGTGATAATTTCTAAGTATTTAGTTTCCAATTTAGTTGTTTTCTCATCTTTACATAGTTAAATGAACCTAGGACGGGATACTCCTGTAATACTTCAGTATCACTAGACTTTGTTTCTCTATCACAATGAGAGTATGTCAGATCCTTCAAATGTAACCACTGCCTAACCTTAGAGCTTCTAGATATGTTTTCTCTTTTCCAGGATAGACATGCCAAGTTTAGCTCATGATGCTGAAGTTGGTAGAAAAATCTTGACATTCTACTTTGATAAGGAATATTTCTGATTTAGCAATGATATTTCTTAAATTCTTCTTGGAAACCTTATATTTTCCAGCTTATGTTCAATGAGCCCAGTTGACATTTTCTTTAAAAGGAACTGTGAACTCAATTATGTAAACCTTTTTTTAATTAACTGATTAGATGACAATGTCTGGGTGCTGAGTGGTTGATATAATCTTGGCTGTAAAAATGACATTTTAAATTTACTCTCTAATCTTCATCTCTCAAAAACAATAAGTTGTACATTTTTCTAAAAATACCTCCTTGAATGTTTCCTTTTCTTTCATATAATCTATTTTTATTAGTGTAGTAATCAAAATTTTATTGGCACTTTTGCAACATCTTTTTGTAGTCTTGGCAAGAAACTAAATGCTAATTGTTTCTCTATTTGTGACTATTGAAGATGTGATTTTAGGCTGATAGTATTCCCACTTGACCACAATGGTCAGATCTTTTTGCCTTCAACAGTTTGAGGTTGACTGGTGTGGTTAGGATGCTGTATACACCCTTTTAACAGACGAACTTATTCTCTTTAGATTCTTTTTCTGTTTGATGTCACATGTCAGTTTTCATTCCTTGAAGTTTATGCCATTTACTCCATACTCTGAAAGACTTGTAACTCTTCTCTGAATGATGAACCTCTCTTACAACCCTATTCCTTTTATTCTTAATGATCTCTTTTGACCACTGTGTCCTATCTCTAAAGCCTAAAATCCATTGACTGTATCTCTTGCAAAAGGGTAAAATGCACACTCACTCCTAAAAATAGAGAGGTTAGTGTTCTGGGTATGATATCAAATTGCATTCAGAGGTGGGGCTCCAATTCTAGAACTCTAGAGAAACACCTTCATTGCCATTATTACAAGGTCCATTCTGACTTGGAGTGGTAGTATCTGTTATAATCCTATCTATAGGTCAAATAGATTTTTTGAAAATTATAATTATTTACAAATGATTGTCATTAGTTATTTGAAACCATATAATTACTTGAAATACTTTGAGCCATATAATTGTCTTATTATTAGCATTAGATAAGAATATTTGAAAACATAATTGTACAAACTATTAGGATTATATTGGAATATTTGAAACTACATAACTGGGCAAATTGGATTAAAAATAGTTGCTTGAAGCTATAATTATTTACAAATGATTATCATCACTTGAAACCATGTAATTGTTTTGAGAAAAAAAATTTAACTTTGGAACAAAGTAGCCCTACAAGGGTTGACATGCCACAGAAACCAACCAACTAACCTTTTGACCAATAATATTTTGGATAAAAAGCAATTCCTGCTCTATCACTGCCATAGCATCAAACACTTCCTTCCTTTTTTAAGGGGGGGAGATTCTGCATCCTGTACAGGATTTGACATTTTATTTTATTTTAGTTTTAATGAACCATTGGGTGCTTTTCACAAGTGGATCTTTGGAATAGCATAGTATTTATCCACTTTTCTAAGGTCAAAAAGTAGGGATCCACATTGAGTACATTTGGATAAATGGAGTTATATAGTATAATATTGTTATACTTTGTTTATCTAGAAGATAATATCTTAGGCCTAGGAATATACATACTACTCCATATATTCATCCTGAAGTTCAAAACACTTGCTCATTATTTCAAAAGTTTTAGCCTTTTGAAAGAAAAAAAATTGAATAATAATGATAATGTCATTCATTCTGATTGGTTGAACAGAAAACTTTTCAGCATATGAAAATTTTCATTTACTTTTTCAAAAATATCTTTTACAAATTCTAACATGTCTATAGGATTATAGTAACAATTTTGTATACCTCATTATGGTTATCAAGCCAGTCTTGCAGATCTATTACTACCAAGTAGTAAGTTCAATCCTCACTAAGTGCCTTATATTTGCAGTCTTGTGACAAATCTAAGCCATGTTTAGATTTAATTTAAAAAAGAATTACCTTGAATGGTATAATGATTATCAAGTTAGACCAGCAGGCTATTATGAGTGAGTTAGCTTCTCACTTGGTGTCTGGAACTTATACTAAAATAAACTTAGCAAATGACTACGATAACAATTTTTCTATGGTAGAACTATTTAGACTAACAGATCTTTTTAAAGTTTAAACACTTATATTCCTGCTGTATTTGGTAGTGTTTTTGTTCCTGTAATATTATTTATTTTATTTTTTGTTGTCTCTTTGCTTGAAAATCTTTAGAAGTATTATGATAATTGAGAATGACAATAATTAATATTGTTTTCTTTCTCAAGCAAAGCCTTGGTACTTTTTTGGTTTCTTTTCTTTCAAATTTATCATGAACTTTGTTAGTAAAGTTACAGTTACTGCTTGTCAGTGATTTCACTTAATCCTTTATAATATCAGTTTTTCCCTATATTAGATATTAGGTCTGTTTGGTAGATCATTGTTCTGAAGATGAAATTTTTTTTTGGGGGGGACTTCAAATCTCTATGCTAAATTAGGTTTAACTAAACCTCAACCCAACTCTTAAATTAGTGCTAAGAAGTTCACCAAGCAGCAAAAACTGTTTTATTAACTCTTTTGCAGGAAAATGACATTTTTGTTGTTTTCAGATATCTCAATATTTTCATATTGGCTGTTTGTTGACCAATTCAATGTTAATGTATAGAAATATTGCTTGGAGACCTCCCACTGTGGTGTAGGATTGTGTAAAGGTTGTTTTGTAAAATATAATTAAGTGACTGCTTTGTTTTCATGTTATTGTACTGACACACAAATGCAGATGAAATTATAATTTCTTATATAATGATTAATTGAATTGTTTAAATATACCATCTCTTTTGCAAATTTTCTGAAAATAATTTGGCAACAGGATTAAAAAATCTCCCCTTGCAATAGGGTTATAAAAAAGTATATGAAAACAATATTTTCTTTTATTTATTTTTATAGAAAAATCCTACAAATAAGTCTCCTTAGTATTTAGTACTTTAAAAAAAGGAAAAATAGCAACCACCTTTCACTTTTGGGAAGGTCATTTTATGTTAAGTATTTGGCTGGCTAAAATGAGTATGACAGGTCGAGGAAAAACAGACTTTATGTAATCTCTTCTCTTCCAGGTTAGCTGATAATAAAAGTGGAAGAAGGGAAACACTTATGTGATCCAGACAAGGAGTGTTTGCTACATAGTGTCTATAGTTTTGTTATCTAGGAGTCCTTTTATCTCCCTCCCCATAACCTCCTTTTGTGCTTTTTTGCATGATTAATTATTTCTACTATGCATCTATCTTGGTGTTTGCCTAACAGTATTATCAGAAAACATAATTTCTTAAATTCTATAAAAGAAAACTCATAAAACTGTTCATGTGTTAAAAAATAGCACACACACACACACACACACACACACACACACACACACACACACACACACACACACACACACACACACAATAATTAAATAAATAATAGAATATATAATATATTTGAATTTCTATAAAATGCTTTTATTTTTTATTTTTTTAAAAAAAAGAAACAAAATATTTGCTTATATTTGTGTAATGGCTATTATCATAGTAAATGAACCAGTTCAAACCCTGCATAAGGTTGATTACATTTCACTTCATGCTAATGCTCTTGGAAAAAAGCCATAAATTGATCTATTCTCTTCATAGCACACATATGCTCAGATTGTGTTATATTTCAATGCTGTTTAGTCATTCATCTGATTTACTTGAACACAAATATCTATTTGTCTTTATTTTCAATAAAAGGTACAACTTTCATTTTTATTTTTGGTCATTTTAAAATCCCCCCTATTCTGTCAGAAATATCTGTATATTTTAATCATTGACAATCCTTTTTCCTGATTTTTAATGCACAAAATAAAGACCACTGAAACCAAAAATAGAGTACTGAAAGTTACACAAAGAAATTTTTAGTTACAAATGAAAATGAAAATTGATGCTTAAATAATTGATTTACATTTCTCAGTGTTAATGTTACTATGGTTATTATTACTTATTTATTTTTTTTGGTAATCATTTCTTACACCAAGACCTTTGCTCTCTAAGAGAAAGCTATTACTATGATAGAAACTAAAATGCACCCTTGTACTTTCAAGACATATTTTTAGGTTAATATTTAGTATAAGTTATCAAAAAGAAACTGATGAGTAGTATTAACTTTTTGAATCATATTCACTCTTTATTCATATTCTAAATGCATTATGAAGATTTTGTCATTTTCTTAGTCATTCCATATATATATATTTAGTATACTTGCTATCTCTTTTATATATATATATATATATATATATATATATATATATATATATATATATATATATATATATATATATATATAAAATCGTTGAAAGATTAAACCCTGGGTTACATAAACATTCATTGTTTAACTATGTTTTGTGGGCTTATTAAAGGTATGTTTTAGAGGTTAGATTGAAAAACCAAATTATATAAAAGCTCTTTATTCATGCTCAAGTTTTTGTGATGAAAATAAGTTGAGCATATTTTTTTTTCTGATCTTTAATGAAATGTGTTCTTGTTATCTTTTGATAACAAACATTTGTTTGTTTTAGCGATTGTAGTTTATTGACCTGGTGTATTGTGATAAAAAGTAATAGTAATAAGATAGGAGTAAAATCTAGTTGTAAAATAAGTTATAATGAAGAATGTGTGAACCCAAAGTGTTGTGGTAAAAAGCAACAAGATGGTCTAAAGTTAGGTTTGGTTTCATTTGTTTAATGGCATATCAACTTTTGTGCATTATTTAATGCCAGAGCCATCCTTGTATAAGAACAGTAGTGGTACTATTTAATCCATAGCTGGTAGGATTTAGGGGTTCATGCCTTTCCCAAGAGTACTTGTATAAAAGTAAGTGCATGGCTGGAGTTCAAACTTGCTTACTTTGGCACTTTAGCCATTATGTTACAGGGAATTTCTCGGTGTTAAGTCAGTTTGAAAAGATGAATTGTGAATTTTTTAGTTTAACAGCAATCTATGTTTGTATTGATGCTTCTATTCAGGAAGGAGTGAAGGATTCTAATGACCATTAAAATATTTATCTGCAATATCAAGAATCTGGAATATTTAGAAAAAAAAAAATGACATCCATCACAGATTATCATTCAGTTAAAAATTGGATGGGAAATTGCTTTATTCTCCAAGAGCATTTTAAGTATATTTCTTAATAAAAAATCTGATTGATTTTTGCTGGGTTTCAATGACATTTATACAAAAAATATGACGCTCATGGCACAATGGTTATCTTTTTAGGAAATGGACTTGAAAACCAGATTCAAATCCAGGAGAAGGTTGTTTGTATTTCATGTAATGTTAATACCCTTGGGAAAGCTGTGAATTCAACTATTCTCTCCACTTTCCAGTAAATAATAAACAGTAGAGCAGATTGGTCTCATTAACCTTGGTATAACAACCAGTTGAAGAGAAGGAAAACTCTGAATTCAAACTAATTGTAGTCTATTTGAAAGTTAACCTCGTCACTACCTGCTTGTGATAAAAAAAAAGTTGTGTGTGCGTGCGCTCGCGTGCACACACACACACACACACACACACACACACACAGTGAATTTTATTAATATATTGATAGATGATAGTAATAACGAAAAATGTACCAATCTTGAGTATTGTGATACAAAGAAACAGTAATAAGGTTACACAATGTTAGTAATAAAGATAATAATAGCAAGAACATGAAGCTTAAACAAACCCAGAAAACTTGGTTCAATCTTTTGGAGTCAGGTCCAAACCATAAAGTATAACTCTGCTTAAAGGAAGATGAATGCCATAATAATTTCAGTTGGTAAGAATTACTGACTGAAGTAAGTTATTCAATCATAAACAAATGGAATGTGGGTTACTATGAGAATAGAAAAGAACCAATATGTATGTAAGAAATTTACATAAGACATAACAAAGAAACCATCTATTATCAAAGAGTTGAGAAAGAAAAAGTATGTTGTATGGTTGGGTTTAACTTAGCCTTGTTATATGGGAAAGAATTGTTGTCTGGTAGTCTTGTGTTTGTTGGCGTGTATGCCTCTGAGTCCATATTGGGAGATAGGCAAACAATTTTGAAGTCAAACAAAGAGTCAGCAACAGTAAACAAAACAGCAAAAGCCATAAACAAGAAGTTTGAGTGCAACAAAAATTGTCTTTCAGACATATCATTATTATTATATAATTTATACAGGCAATAAGATTATGATAAGCTTGTTAAGACAGAATATCTTTCAATTTGTGCTCCTATTATTTCTTGCTCTGCTACTACCTAAGAACTTCTACTCAAGACCATTATCACCAGTCAGCTGGGGCTGTAGAATATACTGACTGCATCTCTGCAGAGGGTTAAACCCCCACCCAGTGAGTGTCCTGGATATGACACTAAACAATTTGATGGTAAGGTTCCAGTAATGTTGGATCTTTGGGGAATGCAGAGTACCCCTTTATTGCCATTGCTCCCAGGTCCACTCTGGCCCTGGAGTGGTAGCACCTGATAGGGTCCTATCTATGGCTCAAATAGAACTCCACTGCGTACTTATGCTAAACTTACTCATGAATTGTTTGAAATGGAATTGTTTGGACATCTAACTGTATGTAAACAAAAACTATACTTATACTAAAATGAATTGTTTGAATTAGAACTGTTTGACTAAACTGAATAGGTTGAAATAGAAATGTTTTTGACAATTAATCTGACTACTATGCTAATCTGAATTGTTTGAAATAGAACTTTATTTGTATAAAAATGGACTTAGAATTAAATAACCTACAAAACTGATATGCCATATAACCCAAATAAACAATTGGTAGGTAAGAAGAGCTATATATATTCTTTTCCCTCACTAGAGAGGGTGGGGATAAGTCGGTGTATGTTGTTCTTAGCTAGCTGGCTTATGTGTCAAGTAGATTATTAGGATATCCATAATCTTTGATTTCTCCACATGTTGGCTCTAAAAGGTTTTTAAATTGGGAGTTAGCATTGGTTAAATCCGTCCTTGATAAAAATTTATATATCTACTATGAACCATTATAAGTACTACTCACTTTTAAAGACTTGCATGCATTATATTTCTCAAGTAGGCTGAAGAATATATTTATAAAGATCTATTAAAAAATAAGCAATGATGAATATGATTTTGGAAAGAGGATCTGTTGGCGAGGAAAAATAGAAATAATCATTGAAAGGGTTTAATTCAGGATTTTACTGTTATATTATCCCAACTCATTGAGAGATACTGTCAGCTTTATTTGCTACTGATCTTGTAGATTCCTTATGAATCATTAAGACAACAGTCATACTACATTGGTGCTGCTGTTTCTTTTGCAAGTTTTTATGGGTGTAGTTATTATTCTTATGACTCCTGGATTTGAACTTGAGATTTTCCTTTCCCTAGACTGGTTTGCCTACCTACTTGGCTAGAGAGTCCAGTCTACCTATTATCTATCTATAGGTGGAAAGAGAATAGATGGATTTATGCCTTTCCCAACAGCATTGTGTAAAGTTAAATGCAAATAGCCTTGTTCAGGACTTAAACTGCTAACTGAAATCTATTTCCTATGATGATATAATCTCTCCACATCATCTTTCTCTGCACTGAGAAATTTTTTGACAATTTTAGATGTGAAAAAAGAAAAAAATTTTCCACTGTGTCTTTACCAATCTCTCTGCACAAGAAGGATGCAACACAGTCAATTTCTAAGCCAAGTTTAAAAGGTGTGAATTTAGTTTTCCTTCTCTTAGACCAGTTGCCAAGGTTAATGAGCCCAGTCAACTGTACAATATTTACGGATTGCTTGGTGGAGAATAGTTGGATTCATATTTTTCCCTGGAGTATTCATCTAGTATTTGAACTCTAGTTGCCTATTCTATTTCCAATGATGATAACCATTATACCATGAGTACCTCCAAAATATATATTGGTGCATATATATATATATATATATATATATATATATATATATATATATATATATATATATATATATATATATATATATATTGTTTTTTTTTTTAATTATTTGTTTTTTACCACCGATTCCCAAAATTGCATTTTTTTTTTTTTTTTTTTTTTTTTTTTTTTTTTTAAATCAATAACTGAATTTTGTTAAAATGAAAAGTACATTTTTTATTGTTCTAACATACTTTCTGTTTCTTCTGGGTGTTGGTGAGCATGGCTCTCTACAGCTTTCTTTATCTATAAACTGTACATTACCATGATTATTCTTGGGAGGGATAAGGAATTTTTTTTAAAAAATTTTTGTTATCAAGATACTATCTCTGGTTAGCTGGCCATTGGTTGACTCATCCACCCTTTGATAAGTTTCATTTTTTACTTTTACTAGGTTGTTAATGTTAATTCTCCTCATCCACTGTTAATCATCCCCTGCATCTACATTGAAGTGAGATGGAGGAGTTGGTTTAGTCACCGACAATCCTACTCTTTTTTTCATCATAGTAACATTTTTAGTTGAATTTTACATTACTTAAAGGGTTCAACAACTTTGCTATTTTATAGGGGAAGAAGTGGTTTCATGCCTTTCTTAAAAGTGTTAAGGTGAAGTAAATATAAGTGGACCCAAGTGAAACTAATTTGGCTGATTCTGCTTTTTATGTCAGTAACCTGCTATTTTAGTCTGTACCTCAATCCCAACTTTGAATTGCGATGAATCTGTGCCTATTAAAAATGTTCAAATCAAAAAAGTGCAAAACATTTTGCATTGATCATGAGAGAACAGTGTATAAATCCAATTTGTTTTTCTTCCTTGTTGGTGGGGCTTAGAATATACTGATTGTATCTCCTGCATAAGGGTAAAATCCTCACCCCCTTAAAAAAATTAGGGAGGTCTTGTGTATAAGACTAAACTGCATCCATTCTGGAGCTCTGAGGAGTAAGGAATATCCTTTCATTGCAATTACTCCCAGGTTTACTCTGGCCTGGAGTTAGGCTCTATCAATGGGTCAAATAGATATATTTAAAAATGAATTGTATTTGATAGGAATACTTGATACCATGTAATTGTGTGCAAAAAAAACTTTTAAATAACTACACAAAAAATGTAAATATAAACATAGAATGTATGTAGGCATAAAATAACCCCAAATGGGTTGACATGCCATTAAAATCAAAGCAAATAACTTGTTTTTTCCTTAGGTTCAAATCTGATTCATAAATTTGTTCACTTTTTCTTTTACTGTGAATTAACTAGTGAAAATATAAACAAACGTATATATATTCTACAACTGTCTGTAATAAAAGTTCATTTACATTTTCAGATTTTGTTTCTGATTTCATGGCTTCTCTTTTTGTACAAAGCTCTATCCACCTGGGATTAAAACTAGTTATTTATGTTTCGTAAAGCTGGCAATTATCACAGGATATTAGACATTTCACAAGCTTGGCAGAAAGATCTTGGTTTTGTGGTGAAATTATTTTCCTTTTATCTAACTGTTAATAAGCTGACATTAGTGATTTGATAGTCTAATGCTTTACCTACTGATTTAATCTTGAATAAAAAGTTGGCACTATACCTTGTCAGGCGGGCACTGTTGTATTGTCTGGTAAAAGTGTAACATTTTAATTTACTGGAAATACAGGGAATCTGATAAATCCCAATAATTGTTTTGATTATTCTTACCGAGCAAAGATAGTGAATAAGAGAATCTGTTTTATCCAAAAGCACATTAGTCTGGTAAATTTTTTTTTCAAATCTGTAAAGCTACTACTTGTGGTGTAACTGTTATTGTCATAGGAAATGGAGTCTACTACCTGAGTTCAAAACCTGAACAAGGCTGTGTTTGCATTTCACATAGTGCTAATACCTTTTGGGAAAGGTATGAATCCAACTTTTCCCCTTTTGGTATGGTAACTGGACTTGGAGATGGAAAAGTCTGAATTTAAACCAGTTGTAGACCTGGAGAGGGATGTGCTCCACAAAGTTATTCTTGCCCAAGACACACTTCATGAATAGCATCTCCCCCCCCCAAAAAAAAACCATATTGAAAGACCAGTGAAAAAAGCTGTTAAACTTCCTCTAGAGAAAAATTAATTGTTATTGATTGATAAACTTGAATGTCCCTTTTTAAAGCTTCAGCATTTCATCTAAACATTACAAGCAGGAAATTTTTATTTGGTTTTCTATGTTCAGATCTTCCTTAATTTACATGAATTTTTTACTTGGTGGTTTTGCTTATCTAATTTGTTACTCTTCCTACCAACATGATTGCAATTTTTTAAAATCCTTTATTTGTTTATTTTTTTATAAAATGTAGTGCCTTATAGTTTTTCATATTTATTCATGAGCCTTTCAATATTTGATTTAGCTGAGTGTTCCTTTGTGCATAGCTATTACATTTTGGAAAATGTCCCAGAAAAGTACTTAGATATCAAAGTGAAGCTTGATGATAAAGAATATCTTTAATGAAATTACTCCTAAAATGCTGTTCCTCCCCACCACCTATTCAGTATCTCATTTAAACAAAATGTATGTTTATTTGAAAAAAGGATAAAAATTTAAATGAAACCCTATAGAATTTGAATAGTGTAGGGCTTATTCAAGGTAAATTTGAAAATTGTACAAGCAAAACTGTAAAATTCTAAATTAAACCCAAATGTTCCAAAGGGAATTGTTTTCTTAGGTCAATGTAGTCCAGGTTAAAAGGGTGATAGAGGTAACCCAAAGCTGAACTTTTTTAGGCCTTAATTTTCCGATGTAGGAATCATTGGAGAATGAGAAAAGTTTTAGTAAACAGGCCAAAGCCTGGTCCATTTACAAAAAGTTTTTTTTATCCCCCAATGATACTTGCAATGGAAAAAGGTTTTTAAAAAAGTTTGACTTTAGGTTACCCTTACTGTACTTTTAACCTTGACTAATGATTTTTAGAAATGTTTTTATTTAGAAAAAAAAAAGTCTGTTAGTACTGCATTTGAATTATTTTTTAAATGATTATAAATTCTATAAGTTGGAAATACCTTGAAATTGAACTTATCAGCCAACTTTGGCTGTCTTTAAGTGAGTATAAAGCTAAAAGAAAGAACTAATTTTGATCTAGTAAACACCAGAAATTTAAAATTGTCTGGAAAATATGATTCAAAAACTAAATAAGATTGAAAAAAGTAATTGCTTTGCTTAAAAGTTATAAAGAATCTATTGTACTATTTACCCATAGCTGGAAGGAGAACAGATGAATTTTTACCCTTTCCTAAGGGCATTAGCTTGAAGTGAAATGCAAACAGGATTTGCCATGTCCATTACCAAGTCATTTTTTTAAGCAGAGTAAAGCTAGCTTAAGTTTTCCTTGTCATAAACCTGTTGCTTAGTGAAGCCTAAAGAACCCAGTCTGCCCAACTACTTACCCATAACCTTGAGGAGAAGAAATGGATTAATGCCTTTCCAAAGGGCATTAGCATGAAGTGAAACACAGTCTTGTCCAGGATTTGAATTCGGGCTGCAAATTTCATTTCTTATGAAAACCATTGTTAAGTATGACAATTGAACATTTGAATTTGTGATAGAAAATTGAGTAAAAGCTTAAAGTTCTTGGGTACTATTCAGAAAGATTTTTGCTACTGTTTTTTTTTTCTGTTAGTTTTATATGAGCAGGTGATGGGAATACAACTGTCTGTATAGTTTACCAAGAGGCTACCAAAAAATGTTTTAATAAAAAAATATTTGAGTCATAACCTCTGTAGTGTAAGAAGCAAATTTATTTTTCATTCACCAAATGTAAGCATTTAACTGGCAGTGATCTATCATATAGTAGAAAAACAATACAATTTGCTGTTCATTGGGTCACAACCCTCACTTTATTTAGAGGTAGAATGGAGAGAAAGGTGTTAAAAAAATTGTCTTACTTCAACTTGGGCCCTTTCAATAGTAGGTTTCAGTGTTCCTTGAACCAAAGTACATGTTAGGCAAAAATAATGAACACATAAAAACTGGATGGAAGAAATTGAGTGCAAATGCAGGATCATATTTTTACTGGTTACCTTGTATATGCTTGCCCAGTCGGCTGGGGCTGTAGAATACACCGACTGCTTCTCTGCAGAGGAGTAAGAACCCCCCAAACGAGTGTCTTGGATATGATACTAAACAATCTGATGGTGAGGTTCCAGCAGTGCTGGAGCTTTGGGGAATGTGGAGTACCCCTTCATTACCATCGCTCCCAGGTCCACTCTGGCCTGGAGTGGTAGCACCTGATAGGGCCCTATCTATGGGTTAAATAGAACTAACAGCATTCTTATGCTAAACTGAATTGTTTGAGTAAACTGAATAGCTTGAAATAGAAATGTTTTTGACAATTAAACCGTACTTACAATTAAACTGCGTGCTTATGCTTGACTGAAATATTTGAAATAGAACTGTTTTTCAACATTAAAATTGTATTTATACTTAACTGAATTGTTACATATAACTTCTTGAATAGTTTGAAATAAATGTTTTTGACAATTAAACTGTGTACTTAAGCTAAACTGAATTGTTTTAAATAGAACAGATTATTTACGTAAAAATGGATTTGGCGTTAAATAACCTACAAAGGTTGATATGCCATAAAACCCACCAAACCAAACCTTGTAGATGCATTTTCTGCCAAATCTACATGAACACATGAGATAATTTCAGTTCATCATGTGATCTTTCTTTAATTATATTAGCTTACTAAATGAGACATATATCCTTTGATTATACTAACGATGACTTATTTTGGTTATGATATTAGAACAGCAATGTTATACACACACAATTAGAATGTCCAGTGTTGGATAAAATCTAAAATGTTTGTAAATGCAGTGAAAAATGAGTATTTGTAAAGCAAATATATTAAAAAGTAAGAAATACAGAAAAGTAACAACTTGCAACTCTGATCATCTGGTGAGATTTGCTGAAATATTACATTTATAAATAACTGTATCTATCTATCTATGAATTCATGGGATCTTCAATAAGCACAACCTTTTATATTCCTTAAATTTTTTAAATACCAAGTAAAACTTTAGGAGTGAGTAAAAAATGTCTCAACAGTATTATTTAATTAACAGCTTGGATTATTTACAGAAATCAACATATTATTGGTTGATACTTTCTTGGACTTATATCATGAGGTTAGGTGAAAAATGATCTTTATATATGTATCACTTTTCTCTAAATGTCTTTATTGTTCAAGTTATATGAATAACTATTATGATTTTTAGAATATTTTACAGTTAGAAATTCTCTGATATTTTTAAAATTTGTTTTTAGTCTTTTTATTAATCTAAACCTTTTAAAGATTTTCGTTCTACAAATTGGATTTCAAAGTGTCCAAAATAATGATGTGTATTTTATCTTCCCCATAAAATATCCATTGGCCATGGCTTCCTGATGCCAGTAATAAACTTTTAACATTGGATATTACCGGCATCAATATGTTCGTTTTCCAGAAGAACCTGTGCCAATTGATTCTAAGATTCTGCAAGGTGTAAAGTTTCATGAAACCTAGAAAAGAAGAAAAAATATTTGGCTATTTATATTAAGTATCAGATGACGTGTGTATGTGTGTAAATGTAGCAGTTTGCTTGGGTTGGTGGATTTAGATATCAATGATATAAATTGTAGAGAATTGGTGCTATTTTTTTTGTCTTATAATGCATCACAGATTTTTTTTCTCCCATCTTTCTATATGTAAAGGTGATAGTGTGCACGCATATGTAAAATTGTCACCAAAATAACTGTTGTTTATGTCAGGAAATTGACATATTATTTATATCTAGCAGCATGATTCTGAATATCTTGTTTAATTTAGCTGTTCTTGCTTGCTGGAGATAAATATTCAATCTTAAAAATTGGAATAAATAACTATTTTATTAATTTCCTATCTTGTTTATTATAATCTTTATAAATAAGTAATTGTTTTGTTATTTAAATAAAACCATTTTCTGAAACTGGTAATGATTGTTACATTTTTAAAATCAATTAAAAAAAAAAATCGCTGTTTGATGGATAAAAGGGAATAAGAAATGTGTTTTTGTATATTTTGAAAATCTAACAAATTTAATTTTTAAAGTGTATATTCTAAATATTTTAAATAGTATTCATAAAAATAATAATCTAAGATACTTGTTTTATCTAATAATGAATTTATTTAATTGTATTGTTAAAAATATTGTATCTTTCAAATGTTCATGGGCTATGAGGAAAATTCAGGTTAGTTTGTGTGCAAATGATCATTGCATTTGTTATTTCATTGGTTATTTATATCAGGCAACATTGCGATATTTTGGTAAAGTATTTTTAGATGAATTTTTTACTTACATAGATTTAGGTTAATTTCCCCTCTTCATAATCTTGTGTTAAATAAAATTGGTTTAAATGTTCACACACTATAAAATATCATACTTTTCTTTTTTACAATGTGAACCTATTTTTGGTAATAAATTCATTTGTATTCTGATGACACGTGAAAAATTTCAATCTGATTTGACAAAATTTTTTCCTTCTCATAATCTTGTATATGTAACAGCCCTGTTGGCTGAGGCTGTAGAATATGCTTACTGCACCTCTTCAGAAGGGCCCCCCTCCCATGTTCTGGGTATGACACTAAACCATCGAATAGTGAGGCTTTGGAGAATGTTATTATTCCTACATTCTTGTGTAATTGCCGTCTAGCTTCTTCTCCAGCCGTTTAGTTAGCATCCAAGTAGTGCATCCATACAGCAGTATCGATTGCGAGCAATATTGAACAAGTCCTGGTGGCAACACTCCACAAGGCACCAACTCTATGGCCACCTGCCTCCCATCATGAAAACTATCCAAGTTAGATGAACCAGACATGCAGGTCACTACTGGAGAAGCAGGGACGAGCTCATAAGTGATGTATTCCTATGGACCCCCCACATATGGCCGGCCAAAAGCAGCTCAAACATACATCCAGCAGCTATGTGAGGATATGGGATGTGGCCCTGAAGACCTGCCAGAGGCGATGAACGATAGGGAGAAGTGGCGAGAGAGGGTCAGGGATATCCGTGCCTGCGGCACAACATGATGATGATGATTATTATTATTATTATTCCTAGGTTCTCTTTGACCTGGAGTGGTAATACCTATTAGGGTCCCATCAATGGGTCAAATAGGACTATTTTATCCAAAACTATTTAACTGTGTGCAACCAAATGAACTCTGGCTCATTTAAAAATAATGTTATGAGGATCATCAAATAAGTCTCCAGACTTTTTTCGTATGGGCACTTTTATTGATAGTCATCATCATCATCATATCGCGCTGGTAGCACAGATATCCCTGACCCTCTCTCGCCACTCCTCCCTATCGTTCATCGCCCTAGGTAGGTCTTCAGGACAACATCCCGTATCCTCACATAGCTGCTGAATGTATGTTCGTGCTGGTCGTCCTGCTTTTGCACGGCCATGTGTGGGGGTCCATAAGAGTACATCACTTATGAGTTCGTCCCTGCTTCTCCAGCAGTGTCCTGCATGTCTGGCTCTTGTAACTTGAATAGTTTTCGTGGCAGGTGGCGGTACAGTTGGTGTCTTGTGGGGTGTTGCTGCCAGGACTTGTTTGAGATTGCACGTCGCATTCTTGTGTAATTGCCGTCTAGCTTCTTCTCCAGCTGTTTTGTTAGCGTCCATGTAGTGCATCCATATAGCAGTATCGATGTGACCGCTGCCTGGAAGAAACTGCGTTTCATTTTATCGGTTAGGTCTGATTTCCAAATAATCGATAACCTATTGATAGCTGTCCATGCTTTCGCTAACCTCGCTTCGATGTCCTTTTCGGTTGATTCGACGCTGCTTCCTAGGTAAGTGAATTTGTCTCTTAGTTTAAGAGGGATTCCTTCTAGAGTGGAGATGTCCCCTGTTTGGTTATAGCACATATATTCCGTTTTGTGTGCATTAACATGGAGGCCTATGTTTGCTGCTGCTCGTTTCAGACTATGCAGTAGTGTTTCGGCTTGGTCAGGTGTATTTGCCAGTATCGCGATGTCATCGGCGTAGTCAGCGTCGGTAATTGTTGTTGCGGGGTACCTTCTGCTTCTTTTCTTCGTCAGTTTGAAGCCATTCTCTTTGATTTTGTCAATCGATGTTCGAAGTACGTAGTCTAGACAAATGATAAAGAGGTACGGAGCCAGCGTGTCCCCTTGTAGTACTCCTGCTACAATGTCGAAGTATTCTGTGTCTCCATCTGGTGATCGTACTTTTACTTTAGTGTTTCTATAGAGAATCGTTATTGCCGCTACGGTTTCTTTAGGTATGCCGTACGCTAGTAGGATTTGTTCCATCTTTCCTCTGTGAATGGAATCGAAAGCCTTGGTAAAGTCAACAAAAATTAATGTCGCTTGTAGGTTTTTTGCCCATACACCTTCAAGGATTCTACGGAGGGTTAATATTTGTGAGGGCGTGGATCTATTTCTTCGGAAGCCATTTTGGTTTTTTCTAAGTATGTTGTCGATTTTGGGTTCTATTCGGTTTCGTAGTAGGGCATTGTAGATTTTGGCAGCTATGGATGTAAGTGTTATGCCTCGGTAGTTTTTGGCTAATCCGAGGTCCCCCTTTTTAGGGAAGGGGAGTATGCATCCTTTCATCCATCTATCTATTGGATTTTGATTGTATACTGCGTTGCAGTGTCGGAGCAGTATGTCGTCGAATTGTCTGGTCTTCCATACTTCCGGGGGAATTTCGTTCAGCCCTACAGCTTTCCTATTTTTAATTTTTCTGAGAACCGAGTCGAGTTCTTCTTGTGTGAACGGTCCTAGTTTAATGTCTAATTGTTTGCTAATTATTCTGGTGATTGGTTCATGTGTTATTTTCGGTGGGTTTCCTCGTAAGTTTTCGAAGTGCTGTTTCCACAGTTTTATTCTTTCTTGTTGGTTTGCTGCTTTCAGTTTTGCTTTTGCTGTGTTCTTTCTTCTACTCACTTCGTTTATTGTTTGCCAGGCTATTCTAGATTGTCTATCTTCCACCGAGTCCCTAATCTTATCTATCTGATTTTGAATGTATTCTGTCTGTTCCTTTATATATACGCCTGCTAATTGATATTGTGCCGTTTTTTGTTTTAAGGCATTTGTATTTGTTGGGTTTTTTCGATAGTTTTTGGAGGCTGTTTTCACTAGTGCACGTTTTTCTCTCACCGCTAATGTTTCCCAAGGGACTCTATATTTAGTTTTGAGTTTTGTTGGAATGTATTTCGCTGCTGCCTCGAGGTGTGCATTGACGAAATTTTCATATTCGTCGTTTGGTGTACTTTTTTCCGTCTTTTCTTGTAGTGTTTCGAATTTGTTTCTTAATTCTAATACGTATTTATCTCTTATATCTCTGTTGTTCAATAGGGCCCAGTCATAGTGTTTGGTGGTCGCTGTTCGTTTGGCGTTTTTTCGTAGGCTTAACCGTATTTTCGCCGTGACTATTCGGTGATCTGTGGACACCTCCTCAAAAGAGGAGTATGCCTCGCAATTCAATGCACTATTTTTTGCATACGTGTATGTCCATAGTTTCCCTCCCTTTTTTGGTAGTTTGTATTGAGGCATGCTAACCTATTTTCTATCATGAAATCTGTTAGATGTTGCCCATTCCTATTTGACGTGTTGTGGAGGCTGTATTTGTTGTTTTCGTTTTTCCCGATTTGGGCATTCATATCTCCGCCAATGACTAAAATGTTGTGTTTCGGGATGCTACGCACTAATGAGGATAACTCATCGTAGAAGGTGACTAGTTCAGTTTCTTCACTAACATTGGTGGGGCTGTAGCATGAGATGATTGTTGCACTGGGGTTGCCGTTAAAAGTAGCTGCCATCATTCTAGGTTGTATTTTCTCAATGCTATTTATCGTTTTTAATGCTCTTGGTCCTATAAGTAATCCTACCCCTCCTACTGCAGCGTTGACAGAGTTTTTCCATGCGGGTACAGTGACGAGCGACCACCCATTGCCAGTTTCGTGATATTTGATATCTTCGGTGTGCGTGTATCTGTGTTCTTGTATGCATATTATGTCAATCTTATGTTCTTCGGCCGATGCGATTAGCTCTGGTAGTTGTCCTATTCCATTTAAGGTTCTTACGTTAAATGTGGCTATTTGTAGTGTTTGCTTGCATTTTAGTAGTTTTGATTGTTTGAGCTCTGTAGCTGATTTTTCGAACACTGAGGCCAGGGCTCCAACCTCAGCAGGACGCGCCCCTTTTTTACCCGCGCGAAGAGCGATGCGGTTTGTGTATGTGGTTTGATTGTGGGTCATGGTTATCTTTCGATGGCTGTTTTATTCTCTTCTATAGAAGCCACTCTTATAGAGGAGCAGCAGTAGTTCCCCGATCGAACTAACGATCCTGAACGTAAAGTCGTCAAACTCATGTCCAGGACCCGTTTAGGTATTGAGTTTGGTCGCCCATGGGTTTATTAAAATACCTTTACATACATCATGCTGCTTCCCATGTGTACGTATATAAAAAAAAAAAAAAAAATTTTTTTTAAATAAAAAAAGGACGGGTTATTATGATTGAAGTTTTTTTTTTTTTTTTAATTTTTTTTTTATAAGTTTTAACTTAGTTAAAGTCCAAGAACAAGGTACTTTCGAATGACTTTCACTGGTACAGAATTTTTTTTTTTTTTTTTGCGGTATTGGGACGTTTTCCTAGGCTTTTTTTTTTTTCTTCCCTGGCGTTTTAGGCTTTTACTTTTTCTCATAAACTACTGTTAGGGATTTCTTTACCAATTTTTAAATTATATTATAGAAGAGATTCAAAAACATTTTGCCGTTTTCGCTGACATTAGGACAGAGAGAGAGTCTTTAAAATCAATTTGGGTTTACAGTAGAGTAAGCGTGTCTTTACATTTAAAACGCATAGTTTAAGCATTATTTTACAAACAAAATACAGCATAACATTTTGTAAAAATTCAGCATTTTAAATTAATAGGACTTAAAGACATACTGACCAATATTGATACATTTCTTCCTCTGTTGACTCGTATGTTCCAATGTTTCTTCAATTAATGTTTACTTACTACTGAATTTTAGGGAGTAATTTCCTCTGGCTGCAATGCACTTGTTGTACCATTCCAACAACTTCTGGAAGGCCCCATGGAAGTCCTCTTGTGTGAGCATGTCAATGACCTTCGTCACAGCTTCTTTCATCTCCTCAATTGTCTCATAACGACAGCCTCTGAGTTTAGGGAATAAGCAAAAGTCACAGGGAGCAAGGTGTGGACTATAGGGAGGCTGAGGAACTGTCTTGATGCCCATCTTGGTCAAATAGACTGTGACAAGGATGGAGTTGTGGAATGGGGTATTGTCCTGGTGGAAATGCCACTGAGCCAATTTGAAGATTGCTAGCCTCTTCCGACGGAATCTCTTCCTGAGCTCCCTTAAACCCTCAACATAGTAACCCTAACCCTTTGGTCAATCAACTCTGGTGTATTGACTTGTTTACTCCTCCCACACCTCTCATCATCCCTCACAGACTCCTTGGCTTCCTTGAATCTCTTATGCCACTGAAAAACTGATGCTCGATTCATGCAAGATGGTCGAAAAGGAGTCTGAAGTGTTCCATACGCTTCTGTGGCCTTTTTTCCAAGTTTAAAACAGAATTTTATTGCATATTGTTCTTCTAAAGTGTCCTCACATCCAGATTGCATTTTTGAAATTCACTAGCTGTGACAATCAGGCTTTAGTAGGGTGTATTCCAATTGCTGCTGTAGTTGCTCATTTGAACCTGAAATCATAAAAAATGGTCAGTCATCTCATAAGATGTATAGCACTAACATAGTGAATTTTCAAGAGTCTACAACAATCTTAAATGCCTGTACAAAAAAGTCTGGAAACCTTTTGAATGCATCATGTACTTATAAACTATTCATGTATAAATTATATATAATTTGGCATTAAATAACCCATAAAGATTAATATGCCATAAAACACAGCCAACCTGTATATGAAAATGGGTAATTTATTTGCAATTAGTAAGGAAAACACATTGTACTATTTTAAAAGAAAATCTTTTGTTATACTTATGCTGTTAATTGTAAATTTCAAGTTCATTCTGAAAGATTATATTGATAAAAAGGATCTTCTGTTTAGTCTTGCTTTACTTATCTAACTCATCATGACCAGGAAACCATGTACATCTTTGTTCTTTTATCTTCACTTTTGATCTATTTATAAATACAATTTTTGTATGAATTCAGTAAACAGCATTTTGAAAGCCTAGATTACCCTCTTATCCTTCCAGCTATGGTTTAAATAGTATCACTGCTGTTCTTCTTTAAGGATGGCTTTGGCATTAAAAAACCCACGAAGGTTGGTATACCATTAAAAACAAAGAAACTAAACTAAACCTAAATTATCCATAAGGGTTTACTTGATTATTTTATTTTTTGTATCTATGATAATTTTTACTAAAATGTATATACATTTAGACATTAGAGGCACACTTAGCATAATGGTTATCATAATTTGAAATTGAATTATTGACCTTAATTTAGATTCTGGATGAGGTGGTTTGCATTTCACTTCACTCTCATGTCCTTGGGAAAGGCATAACTCCATCTGTTCTCCTTCCAGCTATGGGCAAATAGTAGGGCAGACTGGGTTCTTTAACTTTAGTTAGACAACCAGTCAAGGAGATGGTAAACTCTGAATTCAAACCATCTTTACTCTACTTAAAAATTGACCTTGTGTCACTTCCTGCTCATGACAGAAGTATTGGGTAAATTTTGGTATCAGTGTTATATCATAAACAACATTATTTTTAAAAATGTAAAAAGCACAAATAAAATTTTCTCATTTTTAAAAAATTCACAGCATTTCAGCTGTTAAGATGTGAGATAACTCTTAAATAAATATGTTATACATGCTCTTTTGTAAATATCCAACATATAATATTAATCTTGGTTTAATATGAGTATTTTTTCCCTTCCAATAGAAATGCTCTGAAAGTTATACCTCCGATTTATTTCTAGGGAAACTACAACAGATACATGAAGCACAATAATACTGTTGTATAGAGCTAGTTTTCATTTAAAAAACACTATTTTCTCATATAGTCACCACCATTAGCTATGCATTTTCACCAGTGTTTTACTTTCAAAGAGTCCCTTATATTAGGCTGTTGATCAATTTACTATATATAATGTGCTGTTGATTCTCTTTTAATCATGTTTCATTAAATATGAAAGATAATAATTGCTTTTTCAATTTGCTGGTATGATGCTACAAATGTGGATCAAGTGTGTGCAAAATTTGTCTAAGGCTCTTTTTTTTTTTTTTTTTATATGTAGCTTAAATACTTGTAACTGTCTTTGGTCATTATCAAGACTCTGTGTCATTATTTTAAATTCAGAAAAATTTGATGTTCTTAAGGAATTTTTAAATGGGGCTTAACATTTATAAATTTATCTAAAAAAATTCCTTAATTTCAGCCCAATTTTCTAGATTTTACATGACACATTCTTAATGAAGATCAATGATAGTCTGTATTCTGACCACATACAAAAATAAATAAACTTTAGATGATCCACAAAAACGTTAAAAAAAAAATTTCCTAAAACAAGAATTCTTGACTATCATATATATATATATATATATATATATATATATATATATATCTCACGCAACACACAGACGTGCTTTGAATCTTGAAAATATAATTGGCAAAATTCAAATTCTGATGGCAGTTTGTATTTACACTCTAACACCCTGAGAAAAGACATGAATCCATTTCTTCTTCCTCTAGCTATAGGTAAAGTTGTAAGGCAGATTGAGTTCTCTAGTCTTGGTGAGAAATCAGTTTAAGTGGAGATAACTCTAAATTCGAAACTAGAATCCCTTTGGTAGTCAGATGGTACCAAACTATTCCTTTTCCTTGAACAGCACTAGGAATGTGAAGAAGGAAGACTTGTTGCATGAGCAATTGCCAGTGTTCCATAAAATCTTGGCTAGTTTTGTGTTAAGATTCCTATGAATATCTAATGATTTTGTGAAATTAGCAGTTGTCACTGTTTCTATTACATGTAGTGCAAGGTAATTATATCCTTTTTGGTTTGGTTTACACTTGCTTTGATATATCTTAGTCAGCAGGGCTTAGAATATACTGATTGTATCCCCTTCAGAAGAGTAAGGAACCTCCACCCTCTGGAGGTGTTCTGCATATGCATCTGATGATGAAGTTTCAGATATGGAGAATTTGGAGTACTCTTTCACTGCCAATACTCCCAGGTCCACTCTGACCTGGAGTGGTAGTACTTGTTAAGGTCCTATCTTGGTCCAAATAGATTCGCCAATTATTTGTATTAAATTGAACCTTGTGCAAAGAAACCTTAAGAAACAATTACACAAAAAAATATGAATGTGATTCTCTAACCCCTAAGCATAAAATAGCCCTAATCTGGTTGATATGTCATTAAAATCAATCGGTCAATCTTTCCTTGATAGAGAATTGTTCTTTTTATCTTAAACTTTAATATTAAACAACTTATGAATCTCTTAAGTAGTCTTGTTACATATATATAATCCAAAATTTGATGAATTTATCATGAAAGTCAAAAATGTTGAAATAGGAATGGATGTTTGATGAAATAACATCCATCGCTATTTTAACATTTTCCATGATTTTAAAGTCCTGAAGAATGTTATTACAATTGAAATGTTCTACGTCGACTTTCATAATAAATTAATCAAATTTTGGATTATTTATTTTTCCAACTTTTCTTCATACCGTCAGATTTATTTCCTTATTTATTTCCATGTATATGTTTGTAATATATATATAGTAGTCTCTTTCAGAATGTTCCTCAGTCTGCTGTTATAACTGTATCTTTGAACAAACCATTTGTTTTTTATAAGTTTATGAATAGTTAAATTTTAGCATGCTTTTGAATTGAAACACAATGATCACCATTTAATAAATTTTCCATCAGTATATTTTTCCTTGTTTTCCTTTTATCTTTTTAAAACCTTGAGCCTTTCAGTCTGTTTTTGATGTCTTAGATTCTACATTTTGGCCAATTAACATCTCTACTGATCAGTCTTGTTACAGATTATTCCATTAAGTATTCATCAAGTGCTTTACTTTTTGAAATCAGTCATCTTACCTATGGCCATTTTTTATTTTTGTGTGCATGTGCACACACACATTTAATTATGATTGTGCAGGTGATGTACAGTTATCAGCTTGGAAAATAATCAGCATGCTGTGTTCAAATACCAGTTGAAGGTGTTTGTCTCCACTTTGCATCGATACTATTTGGTAAATCATGAATCCATCTTTCTCCCACTATAAATAACTGGGCTCTCTCAATTTGATAGGCAACCTGTTGGTGGGTCTTAGAATATGCTAACTCTATCTCTTCAAAAACTAGATTTGGTGGTAATTAGTACCTCTTCATTGCCATTACTCCAAGGTCCACTTTGATCCAGAATGTTAGTATCTGTTAGGGTTCCATCTGTGGGTCAAATAAATTATATTTGGTAGGAATACTTGATGCCATATAACAGTAAATTGTTTGTATTAAAGATAGTTACTTGAAGCTCTAATTGTTTATTAAGGATTACCATTGGTTACTTGAAATCATTTAATTCTGTACAAACAAATGACTATTATTAAATAGAAATAATTACTTATCACCATATAGTTATTAGTGATAGATAAGAATACTTGAAACTATATAACTGTGAATTATTTGTATCAAATAGGAATGCTTTATGCAAAAACTCAAAGAAATGTCTACACAAAAAATGTAAATGTACAATGAATGCAATTCCCTACCTTTAAGATATAAAATAACAAAG